>JABWHU010001778.1:72379286-72400297 GCA_014189135.1 Dicerorhinus sumatrensis harrissoni
TACAGCAACTAGAAGGATGTGCAGCTATGACAAACAACTATCTACTGGGGCTTTGGGGGGGGGGGGATGGCTAATTGTATGTCATATGAATTTTCCCTCGATCAAAAAAAAACTGTGATGACTTTCTTTTCTCATGAGAGCCACCCTCACCGGAAAAGTCTTAAAGGACAAAAATGCCAGAATGGGTCAGGGTGGGGTGGGGGCGGGTAAGTGGGGCTTCATTCAGTATCCAGCCAGCCCAGAGAGACAGGTTCTGGACAGGCTTCTGGAAGCTCCAGGTCTGGGGACACTGTCTGCCTTGAGCAGTTGGGAAATGGGCCCCACAAGGGAGGCGGGGAGCCCTGGCCCAGCCATCAGTCCCAGATGCCCTCCTTGGGCAAAGCTCCCTGTCTGTGACCCAGGCACGGGCTACATCAAGGCCCCCAGGTCAGACTGCACGCCAGGACTCCTGGAGCCCACCTCAGACCTGCCACGTCAGCATCCTGGGAGGGTGGGGCCAGGAGATCCAGGTTGTGACAAGTGTCTGAGAGGAGGCCGACGTGGCCACTAGAAGGACGGAGAGATCCTCCACTGAACGATCCTGGAGCAGCAGCACCGACAGTGAGCTGGAGAGTCCTTTACCAGGGGTGGGTGGGGCTGTCCTGTGCACCACAGGATGCTCAGCGTATCCCTGGTCTCTACTAACTAGATGCCAGAGGCACCCGCCCCCAACTGTGACGAACATGTCTCCAGACACCGCCAGGTGTCGCCTAGGGTAATGCTGGCCCAGCTGGAAACCTCAGCTCTCCAACATGATGGGCAGCCCACCTGCACGATGAAGGAGTGCAGGCCATGGCACCCGCCCCCCGGGGTGTGCAGCTGCGCGAACACCACGGCGTGGGTAGCAGTCTTGCCCATGTTGCCGACCCAAAACTTGGCAGCTTCAAAGTCGGGGGAATGTATGATGAATTCCTGCACAAGGGAAAAAAAAGTTAAAAGTTAAAATTAGCAACTGAAACACATGCAGACTTTCTTTTCCTTTTTGATACATTTGGTTTTCTCCATTCAAAACCTTTGAGGCAGGAGTAAGAACTTACTGAACATTTGATTGCCCGTCCGGCAGCAGTGGGTCTATTTTTAAACAGCATATTTGTGGTCTTATGACTTAAAGAAGCAGCCTCCTATAGAACACGATGACTAATATATCAAATAAAACATACACAAAACATTCGGGAAGCTGGCCAACGCTGCAGGGAGCGCTTGTCTTCCCAGGGAGGCTTCCCTGACTGCAGCCTTTAAGTGGACCCCCCATACTCCTATCTTATCCCCCACTGACCTCCAATTAACAACATACATTCCTTTTCCTGCTCGTCTCCCACACCTGTAAGCTCCTCTGAGAGAGTAAGATCCCACACGCCTGGGAGCACGAGACAGACACTCAAAACGTCGAGTGAATGAACACGGGCATTAATAACCAAGCTGAGAGGCGTGGACAGGTCTCCCGAGGACACAGCTGGGCGCTCGGTGAGGCAGAAAAGCAAGAGGGAACCAGGGGTGGGTGCTGGGGGGTGAGGCTGCTCCTGAGGAGGGCGCCCACCAGGAGGACCTGTAAATGAGGTGGGCGTGGGAAGGATGCGGACTATTCAGAGGGGAGGGCTGCTTGGTAACTGGACAGAGAGCAGCGTTCAGGAGCGAGTCGCTACCACAGGCAAATTCTCAGCTTTCCCTCTTCCTCCAGGGTAGGAGGCGGGAAGGACGCCAGGGAGAATTCCCTCTGTAATCGCACAGCATGCACGATTTTATAAACGGTCAGTGTGCTGTGTGGCACCTTGTAGAGTCCAGGTCTCACTAAAGGGAAGTGGGAGTGGGTGGGAAAACAGACTGCCAGCCATGCCTTCCCTTCCCCTCTCTGAGGGACCCCCGCCTCTCCGCTGCCCATGCTTCAGCTGCCACTGTTGCTGTTCCCAGCAGGGGTCACCCAGCCAGCCAGCTCCCTCAGGGCCTCGGTGCTCCCTCCACCCAGGTCTTCACACGGCAGCCTCCTTCGCGCCACTCGGTCTCAGCCTGTCCCCTCTGCAGAGGCCCTCCCCGCACCCCATCACACTCTACCTCCACCCTCTCGAGGCTCCAGAGCCCCTGGCACACCCGGGTTCTCCTGGGGTCTGCCTGTGTCTCCCCTCTGGCAGGAGAGTCCCACCAGAGCAGAGGTTTACCTGTCGTGCTCACCACTCTGCGCCCAGTCTCCACAACACTGTCTAGGACATGGTAGGTACTCAACAAATATCGCTGTCTAGAGGAACGCATAACTAGCAGCCTGCGAAAGCCTCTGGGTTCCTGATCTCCACTGACCTGACATCATGCTCTGACCTTCATTTAAGCACCAAATGCCAAAAGGAAGTGGGTTAGAAAAAGACCACCCCATGGATGTCCAGGCTTCGCACAGGCCCGAGGCCATGTGGGTACCACCTTTCCTCTGCCAGAGTCGGAACTGGCCTCCCCATCTCGCATTGGGAGCCCACGGGCACCTGAGTGCAGTGGAAAGGGAACGGGCCACAGAGCCAGAAAGACCTGGGTTCAGATGAAGGCATCTTTGGCTTAACAAACAAAAAGCCAAGAGAGGCTTGGCTGAGCGGCTTGCTCTCAGCCCTACTCTGAAGTGAGGCCCCTCGGCTCTGCTCCCAGACCCCGAGACAGCAGCCCACAGGGTGCTGCACCGTGACCACCTCTCCCTCGTCCCCACTCCACTCCTCTGGGGTTTGCTCCTCCCTGTGCTCCTGGCACGCAGCACCCCAGCCACACAGCCCACATTCGGCCCTCGCTGTTGAATGAATGAACGACAAGCAAATACATAGGCCCAGGGCTTTACTCTCTGCTGCAGACTCTTCCAAACCACACTACAATGGGGGTGTCTTGACATGAGTACAGCCATGTTTGGCCGCTCCACTGACCTATAGCCACCAGCACACAAAGAAATACAAAGCTGCTTTCTGTGTGGTGGGAACTGGCCTTTTCCCAGGAACTGGCCTTTCTCCCACGGAGAGAGTTGCAAGTTGTAACATTTCAAGGCTCTTGGAGCGTCGTAGCACGGGATGGACTGGCCATCTGTGCCGGGCTAAGATGATAACCAAAGAAAACAATGGACGTACACAACCACTGGGCTGGGACGTTAGTCAAGGGGCTCAGTGCACGTACGCCACTGATAACCATGTTGTGCATGGAAACACTAGATGCTTGCTCTGTAAACTCTGTAACTGCTTATATAAACTGCTGGAGACTGAGACCCGGTGAGAGTTCCACCTGTGGAAGGGACACCTCGCCCAGGACGTGTGATCCTTGCCCAGCCGCGTCGATTGACAGGACTCTCCCGGCAGCGGGGCGTGGATGTTGTGAGTAATTGATGTGATGTGAAGTAATTGATATGATATGAAGTAAATGATTTGATGTGTTCTCTTTTTGGTCAACCTGGTGTTTCTCTTTCCGGTTGATTTGTGTCATTTCTCTTCAGTCGATGTGGATGTTTTCCCTTTCCAGTCGAGCTGATGTTTTTTCCCTCTTAATATTTGACCTATTCGGATCTGTTTGCAGACTATCACCTTTACTATCCTCTATATAATAAAATATACCTTCAGTCCATTTGTTTGGAGTGGAAAATGTCTTTTACATCTCCGATCGAATCCCTGAACCTCTCATAACAGGGGGAAAGGCAAAAGCTTCCCAGAACGCCAGCCAGGTGAGCAACGAGTGGTGGAAGGACTTGGGCCTCTGGGAGAACGGAGGCAAAGGAGGCCGACGCCAGGACTGGGAGAGGGCAGCAGAACTGGGGGGAAGCACAGGGGTCACGGAGTGAGGAGGCCCTCGCTGGCCTGCACACCCCTTCTTCTCCCTGCCCTCACTTCCCTCCTGAGCACCGACCACCCAATAAATCATGAATCCTTTCGTTCAGGGTCCGTGTCCCTCCACCAGTCCGTCCGCTCGCTGAGAGCAACGACACGGCCCGCGTACGCACGGCGCTGAGAACGGTGCCTGCACAGGGGAGTGCTCGACAGACACACTGACTGAACGCGTGAGGCAGCGGCCAACAGCACAAATGCCATGGAGAGGTCCACAGGACGAGGCCTGAACACAGGCCACAGCATGCAGGAAGATGGGGAGGGTCAAGGTGGCTAGACCGCAGTGGGCAGGGACGGAGAAGGCAGGCCACTGGCCAAAAGAGCCTGGCCACAGGCAGGGGACGCAGACAGACAGCTAGAGAGGGATGGGGGTCAAGCAGAATCCCCTCACACGGCTCATTTCATAAAGCACGAGCAACCTGACCTGTCACAGGTCCAACCCCAGCAGGCTGCCTGAGAAGCAGAAACACAGTTTACAGACTGACAGCTTCTTCACGGCATTCAGACGACACACAAGTCCAAACTGTGATCAAATTCTTGGGGGGAGCAGCTTTGTCTCTCAGACCCCACATCTCCCCAGCCCCCTCGCGTGGCGTGCTGGATTCAGCGTGCAGTTTACAAGCGCCCAGGACAAGGCCGGTCTCTCAGTCCGACGACTCTTTCACAAGACCACCACGTTCCACGTGCTCAAGGCCCAGAGACAGACGGGAAGGTCATGCCTACCTCAGTGGCAGGGTCGTAGTGAGCAGTCGTCCGGATGGCCTTGGTATTAGTCCCATGACTCAGTTCAGTCAAAGCAAAACATCCAAAAATCTACACGGAAGCACAAAATGATGAGCAAGAAAGGCTCCTTCTACACGTTCCTGGCGCGACCTGACACCAGCTTCCCTTTAAGGACTAAACCATGGATGGAAGCCCCAAATCTCCATTTACCGGTAACATCTACCCGACTAGTGACCTCCCTGAGTCATCCTGCCGAGCAGGATGCCACCCCGCCCAGCCTGTGAGAACAGCAGGTCATGAGCCACCAGCAGCCCCCCTAAGTCAGCACGGCAGCCAGAACTGCTCCCAGGCAGTAGAAGACGACGGAAGGCGGTAGCTTTGATAAGAAAAGGCTCAACTCACACAGTGCCGGGAACTGAGCAAACCCTCTTTGGTAAAGAACAGCGCTAGCTATTTGGTGAGAAGCCTAAGAACACCAGGAACTAAGACCAGCATAGCCCCCCTTGGCCACCCTTGTCTGCAACCTGCCCTGGTCACAGATCTCGAAGGAGAACAGGGAAGAGAACAGGAGCTCACCATTCACCACTAACCTCAACTTACCTCCATTCTGAAGATCTTCGGCATATATTTGAAATGTCTTTCAGAGCCAGAGTAGTAAATTGTTGATCCAAAAATCTGAAAATATGACGTCACAGAAATAGGTGGAATTAACGGGTACCGCTATTCCAGGACGTCCTACCTGACAGGCACTTGACCACCTACCCCACAGCGGTCCCTCACTGCCACGCCTCTTCAGACGGGAGAAGGAAGCTCCGAGAAGTAGCTGACAGCACCAGCGTCAGGGGCCAAGGGTCCCGAGACCTGGCCGCCCTGGCCTTGAGCTCAAGGGAGTGGTGGGACCTGGGTCCCTGTCCCAAGCAGTTTATGTGAGTTAAACAGGATCACTTCGAGCTTACGATGTCTGAAAGAAATCCTGAGGCAGCAGGGAGCCAGGAGAGGAGGGTGGGGAAGGGAGGGAAGGAGGGTGCATGACGGGCAGCGCGAGCCCAGCTTTCCATCTGACAACACACGGACCCACCACGTGCTGAGACAAGGCCGAGCCCCCTTCTCCGAATTCGTCTCCACCCGTGTGCTGGAGAGGAAGGGGACACAGGCCTCTCCTTAGACCTACTTTCCTTTTTCGTTTTGTTTTTTGGTATAAAGCAAAAAATATCCCAAAGCTCCTCTTCTATGAGGCTTTAATTTTCACAGCACTGGATTTTATTCAAGGACTTACGTGTGTAAATTTGCATAGATAGCTGAAAAAAATTGGACTTCACAGACAAAATCACAAGATCTGCCCACACATTCTAATCTCTGCTTTCGTTTCCTGTACTATTTTTTAGAAATCTCTTTAAATAAACATTTCCCAAACACATAAAACCCCACAAAACTTTAAAAGCAGGCAAACAGGGGCTGGCCCCGTGGCTTAGCGGTTAAGTGCGCGCACTCCACTGCTGGCGGCCCGGGTTCGGATCCCGGGCGTGCACCAACACACTGCTTCTCTGGCCATGCTGAGGCGGCGTCCCACATACAGCAACTAGAAGGATGTGCAACTATGACATACAACTACCTACTGCGGCTTTGGTGGGGGGGGAAGGAGGAGGATTGGCAATAGATGTTAGCTCAGAGCCGGTCTTCCTCAGCAAAAAGAGGAGGATTAGCATGGATGTTAGCTCAGGGCTGATCTTCCTCACAAAAACAAACAAATAAATAAATAAAAGCAAACACCAACACCCACCAAACCACAAAGGCAATTATCTAAATCTTTTTTTTTTTTTTTTGTGAGGAAGATTGTCCCTGAGCTAACATCTGTGCCAATATTCCTCCATTTTGTATGTGGATGCCGCCACAGCATGGTTGACGAGTGGTATAGGTCTGTGCCCAGGATCTGAACCCATGAACCTAGGCCACAGAAGCAGAGCACTTGAACTTAACCATTACACCACGAGGCTGGCCCCAACTGTCCAAATCTTACGCTGTGTGTCTTCTAGGGAAACAAGTACCTGCAGTTTTAGTGTCTTTTCCTCCCGCCTGGCCCTGGGGCAGAGCCATTCTAAGGCTTGACAGTGAACCGTGACAGCCTTGTTTACTATCCTCTCCTACCCGCCTACTTACCAACATATGGAGGATGAATTTGGCTACCAGGGACCAGTCATACGCGCCCAGGCAGTTGATCAGCACCAGGACTTTCAGGGGACTCCGGAGCATGTCTTCTACTGGGAGGAAGTCATACTCAAAGACCCGCCTGCAGCGCAGGAAGTTCAGTTCCCGGTACTTCTCCATTGACAGATCGCCTCCACGGGGAGGCGCAAAGAGCGGGTCATTCTCCAGAGCTGAGAAGATGGTTTTCTGGAAACACAGGAGATGGGGAATGGCTGATTTGCAGTCAAAGGATGGAATCTTGCTACGCTCTTACTTATGTGGTTTTTCGCAAGGCCGCTGGCTACACTGGACACGCAGTCCAACCCAAAAACACAGGGACAGATGACAGTCCTTCCCAGTGGAAAGCAGGGGGACCTGAGGCTTAGAGAGCTTAAACAGCCTGTGGTCTTTCCTGACTCCTCAACAATCTGGGGGCTCCACGGTCGGGGGTGCAAGAGGAGACTGGCCTGTGCTGGGCCCAGGACTAGCTGCATTTACAGAGGCGGAGACGAGGCCTAGGGAGGCCACGTGGCTTTAAGAACATAAAGCCCCATCTTTGCCAATGAACTGAGATGCCTACCAGCCCACACTGGGGGTCAGCACAGCCAACACCGCATAGCCGCTGGCCTCACCTTAAAGCGCAGCATGTCCTCCCCTTCCAAGAACAGCGCCAGCTCCTTCCAGCTGAAGGAGGCGCGGGCGCGGTACGCGTGCAGGGGCCCTCTGGGGAAATCCGGCAGCAGGGCATCACCACTTCCTTCCGAGGGGGACGCCATGGCTCAACATCAATCTGCACAAGAGATACAACCTGAGTCCACCTGTTTCAGTCTCTCTATTCATGCTGTCCATGAACAACTGTATATGTGTACGTGCAACGTGTTATAAATTAGAGAACTCTGACTCCGAAGGGATGGCTAAAGAGAATTATTGCACGAAGAGCTAACGTCCATTTTCCCAGAACGGAAAGTGAGGTGAGATCTCCTCATTTTCACTCCTGAACAAGGATGACGAGGAGACAGACAAGAGGAAAGGGCAGCCCGGGGCTGGCGCTGTGAAGCCCCAAGATAAATGGGCTGTGGTGAAGCGAGAGGTCCGGGGGGAGAGTCCAGAGGTTCTGTGTGCTACAGCCTGGCCTGAGAACACCTGGCCCTCTCGGGGCACCTGGGCCACCCAGACCCCTCCCCCGAGGCTCAGCTGGACCCTGTGGCTGGAAGCTTCTCTCTGAAGTCCAGCCAATGCTGGCCAGTCTACTCTGGCCACACACGACCGTACCTAAGGTCTCCTTCCAGCTCACTTGGACATGGGATATCTGCCACAGAGCCTCTGAACACAAGCTTCTGTCCCAGACCCTACTTGACAAAAGGATATCTGGCTTCCCACTAACAGAGCAAGCCCCCCGCAACCAGCTCTCAACTAAAGAATGGCTCTGGAATTTTCTGAGCAGACTGGCTCCTTTTCCACAGAGCCTTGGCTACTCAAGGCATTGGATGGGAGCGGCCTGTGAACCCTGAGCCAGAGGAACACCAGGAGAACTGAGTGCTGGATGTGAACCCCCAGCTTAGCTCTTTGAGGCCCACGGGAGCCTTTAAATCCTTTTAGTTGAATGTTGAAATAGTCTAGGATGTTGGACTGAGTATGACTGGTCAATACTGCTGATAAGCAATGGGAAAGTGATCTCTTTTACTGGTAACAGAACTTCTGTCTTCTAGGGGCGAGGGGAAAGAACAGGAAGGAGCATGTCTGAGCCCCTGCTTGGGTGCCAGGGACCGTGCCCTCTACAGACGGTATTTATTTAACCTTCCCCAAAACTGTGGGCCAAGTAATATTGTCCCTATTGAAAGATGGAAAAATTGAAGCTCATAGGGGCTGTCTTTCCAGAGCTCCCACAGCTGAGAAGTGGCACAGAATGGGTTTGAATCCAGCAATGTCTGACCTCAAGTCACGCTCTTCAAGCCCCATGTAAGAAACTGGAAAAAGAAGCCCAAACTAGACGTAAAGCAAGCAGAAGGCAGAAGAGAGAAGATGAGAGCAAAAATTGATGGAATGGAAAAGAGAAAAAACAATGGAGAAAATCAACAAAACCAAAGTTGCTTCTTTGAAAAGACTAATAAAATTAACAAACTTGTAGCTAGATTGACCCAGTAAAGGAGAGAAAACACAAATTACTAAAATCAGGAATCAAAAAAGGGACATTAGTACTGACGTTAAAGAACTTAAAAAGGATTCTAAGGGAATATTATGAACCACCATATGCCAATAAATTAGAAAACTTAGATGAAATGGACAAATTCCTAGAAAGACACAATCTACCAAAACTGACTCATGAAGAAATAGAAAATCTGAATAGATGTCTAACGAGGAAAGAGATTGAATGGGGAATCCATCAGCTACCCACAAAGAAAAGCCAGATGGCTTCAATTGTGAATTCTACCAAACACTTAAAGAAATATACCAATTATCCACAAACTCTGCCAAGAAATAGAAGAGGAAGGAACACTTCCCAACTCATTCCATAAGGCTGGTGTCACCTTGAAATCAAAGCCAATGCCATCACGAGAAAAGAAAACTACACACCAACTACTCCCCAACAGATCTACAGATTCAATGTGATCCCAATAAAATCCCACATCCCTTATGAATATAGATGCAAAAGTCCTCAACAAAATCCTGCCAACTGAATCCAGCAACATATAAAAAAGATTATACATCATGACCAAGTGAGATTCATCCCAGGAATGTGGGTTGGTTCAACATTTGAAAAATCGGTTAATATAATACACCACAGAATAAAGGACAAAAATACACGACCGCGTCAACTGATGCATAAAAAGCATTTGACAAAATCCAACACCCTTTCGTGACAAAAACTCTCAGCAAACTAGGAAGAGAAGGGAACTTCCTCATCCTGATAAACGGCCTCTACAAAAAACCCATAGCTATCATCATAATGAAACATGAAAGATTGAATGCCTCTCTCCTAAGATCTGGAACAAGGAAGGCAAGGACGTCAGCTCTACCTTTACCATTCAACATTGTACTGGAGGTTCTAGCCAGTGCAATTAGGCAAGAAAATGGTCCATTTCTATCTGTATTTGCAGACGACATGATTTTCTATATAGAAAATCCTAAGGAATCCACTAAAAAACTATCAGAACTAAAAATTACTTCAGTCAGTTTGCAGGGTAAAAGATCAATACACAAAACTCAATTGTATTTCTATACACTACCAATGAACAATCCAAAAATGAAGTTACAAAAGCAATTCCATTTACAACAGCATCAAAATCAATAAAATACGTAGAAATAACTCAACAAAAGAAGTGCAAAACTTATACTCTGAAAACTACAAAACATTTTTGAAAGAAATCTATGACCTAAACAAATGGAAAGACATCTCATATCCATGGATCAGAAGACTTAATATTGTTAAAATAGCAATACTCCTCAATTGATCTACAGATTTTATGTGATCCCAATCAAAATCTCAGCTGGCTTTCTTTGCAAGAATTAAAAAGCTAATTCCAGGGGCCGCCCTGGTGGTGCAAGCGGTTAAGTGCACGTGCTCCGCTGCGGCGGCCCGGGGTTCGCCGGTTCGGATCCCGGGAGTGCACCGACGCACCGCTTGCCAAGCCATGCTGTGGTGGCGCCCCATATAAGGTAGAGGAAGATGGGCACGGATGTTAGCCCAGAGCCAAAAAAAAAAAAAAAAAAAAGAGGAGGATTGGCAGATGTTAGCGCAGGGCTGATCTCCTCACACACACAAAAAAAGCTAATTCCAAAATTCATTTGGAAATTTAAGGAACCCAGAAGAGGCAAAACCACCTTGAAAAAGACCGAAGTTGGAGGATTCACACTTCCTGATCTCAAAACTTAATACAGAGTGACAGCAATGAAGACATTACGGTCCTGGCATAAAGACAGATATATCTAGACAAATGGACTTGAATTGAGAGGCCAGCAATAAACCTTTACATGTAGGGTTAACTACTTTTTGACAAGGATGCCAAGACAATTCAATGGAGAAGGAACAGTGTTTTCTCAAATGGTGCTGGGCAACTGGGCACATGCAAAGCAATGAAGCTGAACTCTTTCCACAAACACACACAAATTAACTCAGTATGAATCATAGAGCTGAACGCAAGAGCTAAAACTAGAAAACTCTTAGAAGAAAATATAGGAGTAAATCTTTATAATCTCAGGTTAGGCAAAGCCTCCTTAGATATGACACCAAAAACACAAGCAATAAAATAAAAAAAAATAGATAAATTAGAATTCATCAAAATTAAAAACTTTGCTGCAAAGAACACCATTAAGAAAGTGAAAAGACAACTCAGAGAATGGGAGAACACATTTGCAAATGATATATTGATAAGAGACTTGTACCCAGACTATTTGAAGAATCTTACAACTCAATAATAAAGCCAAATAGGGGCCAGCCCGGTGGCGTAGTAAAGTTCCCATGCTCCGCTTTGGCTGCCCAGGGTTCAAAGGTTCGGATCCTGGGCACAGACCTATGCACTGCTTATCAGGTGATGCTGTGGTGGCATCCCATATAAAGTAGAGGAAGATGGGCATGGATGTAAGCCCAGGGTCAATCTTCCTCAGCAAAAAAGAGGAAGATTGGCAACAGATGTTAGCTCAGGGCTAATCTTCCTCAAAAAACATAAAAATAATAATAATAAAGCCAAATAACCCAATTTAAAGGGTTCAAATAGACATTTCTTTGAAAATATACAAATAGCCAACAAACACATGAAAAGATGCTCAACATCATTAGCCATCAGGGAAATGCAGTTCAAAACCACAAAAAGATACCACTTCACACCCACTTGGATGGCCACGATCAAAAAGATAGATAATAACACATGTTGATGAGGATGAGGAGGAATCAGAACCCTCATACATTGCTGGTGGGAATGTAAAATGGTGCAGTCATTTTGGAAAACTCTGGCAGTTCTTCAAGAGGTTAAACATACATTTACCATACGACCCAGCAACTCCACTCCCAGGTATATACCTAAGAGAAACAACAATATACATCCACAGAAAAGCTCATATAAGAAAGTTCACAGCAGCATTATTTGTAACAGCCAAAAAGTGGAAACAACACATATGTCCATCAACTGATGAATGGATAAACAAAATACAGTGTATCCATACAATGAGATATTATTAGCCACAAAAAGAAAGGAAGTACTGACACATGCTACAGATGAACCTTGAAAACATTATGCTAAGTGAGAAGGAGTCAGACACGAAAGATCCCGTATCACATGATTCCATTTACACGAAATGTTCAGAATGGGTAAAAATACAGACAGAAAGTAAATGAGCAGCTGCCGGGAGCGGGGGAGGGCGGGGGCACAGGGAGTGACTCCTAACCGGTCCAAGGTTTCTTTCAGGGTAATGAAAATATGTTATGGAATTAAACAGTGCTGATGGTTGCACAACTCCGGAATATATGAAAAACCACTGAACTGTACACTTCAGAAGGGTGAACTGTGCGGTATGTGAATTATATCTCAATAACGCAATTTTTTTTCAAAAAGTAAGGCTCAGCTCTTTGCAGAGACCAGGAAATAAGTCCAAGGGGAACTCCGCATCCTTCCGGACTTCCCCGCACTCGGCCCCATCCCTGTGACTCCGCATGCTCCCTCCCTGTGGGGTCCAGAACACCACTCCCCTCCTCCTTGGCTTCTCCTCTTCCCTCTCCTCGCAGACCTGGCCTTAGCCACTCTTGCATCCGTTTAAATTTTCCTTAACGCATGGAGGGCTCCCAATCCAGACCTCTAGACCCATGCGCTTGCTTGGCAGTTTCCTGGACACCCCTCCACTCTCATGTTCCTGAGGTCCTCAAACTGAATATTCAAAATGGGCTCACCCTGGGCCCCCAACCCAGCCTTTTCTCCTGCAGGCCCAGGGCCACACCGCCAGTGGCCCACGGGTTACTGGAACTATAAACCCAAGTGTCATCCTGGAATTCCCTTCTCCATCATGCCCCATAACCCAATTAGTTACTGAGCCCCTCACAGCACTTCTTTAATGCCTACTCAATCCTTCCATTTCTCCCCTCTCCTATTAAATCTGCCATAATAACCTCCAATGACTGAGCAACCACTGAGTGCCAGTGAATATGTTAAGCAGCTACATAACCTCAACAGTACTGGCAACTCCAGGTATTATCAGTACTCTCATCTTCCAGGGGAGGAGACGAGCTTGTTAGAGTGAAGAAAGCCGCCCAAGGTCACACGGCTGTTATCAGGCACATCTGACCCCAAACCCCACGATCCTATCGAGTAAGTCCCTATCACCCCATGCCACCTGAGGTCACCAACATTACTGCATGACGGCACAGCTGTTAGGAGCGAGGATCCTGAAGCCAGACTGTGGCATCAGACCCCAACATTAGAGCTGACGAGTCGGGTGAACTGGGCGAGTCACTTCGCCTCTCTGTGCCTCCGTGGTTATGACGACACGGTAACGCTAGCCCGCCTTCTCGGCTGTTGGAACTCGCAGGAGGACCTGAACACCTCCCGGCACGGAGCCGCGGCCTCGACGCCATTATTAGAGCCCTCAGTCCACTTCCCTCTCTGCGGGGCAAGAGGTGGCTCTCAAAGACACATCTGATCACTCCCCCTTTAGGCGACAGCTGTCCGCTGGCCTCAGGGGACAATGTCCGAGCTCCTCAAAAAGTCTCACGCGCTAAGCCGGCCGCCAGCCCGCGCCCCCTCTGCTCCGGGCAATTCCGCGGGGACCCCCAGGGCGCCCCCCGGCCTTTGCACTCCGTCCCCCGGCCCCCTCGCCCCGGTGCTGACGCGGGCTCGACCTTGGAAAGGCGCGCTCCCTCCGCTTCGCCGTGTCTCCGCACCGCCGACGCACACAGCACGCGCTCAACAGTTGTCTGCGTGAGCGCGGCCGGAGTCCAGGGCGAGCGGAGTGCGCGCGCAGCCGTAAGGGCCGCCGCCGCCCCCTCTCGGCCTCCGTCCGTCCTTGATGTCATCACGCCGCGCAGGTCGCCCCTGTCGCCCGGGAAACGCAGGAGGCGTCCGGGTGCCCGCGCTGCCGAGCCGTGAGGGTCCCGGATGTTTGTTTAACTTGCAGATTCCTGGGCCGCGCTCCAGAGCCGCGGGCCCAGAACCCTCGGCCGGCGCTGGGGGTTCTCAAGTTAGGAAGCCGCTCCGTCAATGAGCCGCTCGGTCAAGCTTGAGGCCCGCGGTTCTGTCCAGTTCCTGAGGGTCCAGTGGAATCGAGCCTGGTTGCCCATAGCGGTCCCCAACTCGATGATGCACTAGCGTTTACTAGCGTTTCTTTCTTTTGTCTCGTACTTCCCACTTCCTCCCCCTGCATCTTGGGGTCAGCTCCACATTTAAACACCGACATGCCAATCCTTGTCTCAGGCTCTGTTTGAGGGGATCCAACTAAGACATGCACATCAAACGAAATTTACAGAGAGAATCAACTGGGCTTGGCAATTTACCCTATAAGGAAGAAGGAAGGAGTCAAAAGGTTTCCGTTTAAAGGGAACTGAAAGATGGACAGTGCAGTCATGAGAAAGACACAGGTGACAAGTTCAGCTCGAGACGTGTCGGGTTTAGAAGTTGGTAGGACGTCTGGGCGGAGATGCTCAGCTGATGTGCGGAAATTCTCTCTCTACTCCTATTCTGCTATGAAATGTCTTCTCCTTCATTCCATGACAACATTTTCCTTCACAGTTGTGACCCTTATTCAAAACAGACTTATAATTAGTGGTGTCAGTGGGACTTTCCTGGTGCAAAAGCAGAAGGAAGAGACTAATCAACAAACTAGGGCCTGTCGATACAAATAATCCATAGTCAATCTATAAATCAAAATGGGGTGAGTTTATTATGAGCCAGATCTGAGGACTAGCCCAGGGCCTTCCTTCCCCAAGGAAGGACGGACACCAAAGAAGTGAGGTGTACAGAGTGGTTACATACCATCTTGGAACAAAGAACATTCATCACATATAACTGGAACATCTCTTTTACTACTGTCACAAGCTGCTTAGCTGGTGCAGCAGATAGGTGGTCAGCAGGTTGGTGGTCACAAGGTGAGGACAGCAGGTTGGTAATTAATCTTAGTTTCCAGGAAGAAATGCTTATCTTTAAAGAAATGCCGATGTGAGGGGAAGCTGCATCCTTATCCTTAAGGGCATCATTCTTGTCTTTGGGACATTGTAAATATTTCAAGCAGATGTACAATGCGTGCTCAACAGGCCAGTCAGGCCCTTTTGGAAAAACAAGGTCAGGCCAAATGAGTTTTACACCAAATGGCTTCCTCATATACTCCAATATATCCTATTGCTTGTCATTTATTTATCAGGCCCTGCATGTGCCATGCTAAGCTGTCAGAATTGGTCCTTCATCTAGGCCCATGTTTCCAGCCAGAGGTCTGTGGCATTGTTGCAAGGGGTCCTGGAGTCCATAGGAGCACCCGGAACTGACTGCAGCTCAAATAACAGTGGTCTAATAAAAATATGGGCTACTGTTTTTCAAATGTTTGGAGATACTTTCGAGAGTAATAAAATACTCCTTCATAACAGAATTCACACCTCCTTTAGGTCACAGTTTCTGCCAAATTTATAGCTACTAGAAAGCAAGTCAGGTTCACATGTTTTATTGACATTAGAAAAACATCTTACTGCTTGGAAATCATTTGAGTCTGTTGCGGGAGAGGGAGAGAGTAGACATTTCTAAGCAGACAGTGGAGGGCAGGCTAAAGGTGAAGCTGCAGGAACAACTGGTGAACTACTGCGGGTGAGCGGGAAAGCCTGAGACAGGCCTGCGGCAGTGGAGTTGGAGCAGGGGAGGGAATTGAGTGACTTTTTATTCCTGGTTCTGTAAAAGATAGGGTGTCACCACAGAATGTACGTGGAGACCACATACAGAGCAGAGGTTTGCAGCCTTGCAAGTGTCATCAGGCTCCCCTCCCTTCTCTGCCTTTCTCTTTCTCCCTCCTCTTCTCACATGGTCTACCTGCACCCCCCCCCCCGCCCCGGCTTGTCGGGGCTGGCTCAGAGCAAGTTTCGGCCTCGTTACTTCACCCTCTCCATTTAGTTTCCTGAACTGGTAACTGGTTTTAAGACTGTTGTTAGCTCCCAGTAAAGCCCACTCTGGCTTTACCTCAGGACCCACCTTCTGGTCTTGCTTGCCAGTCCTCCAGTACCCCAACTTGGTCCCCTCCCTGGCCTTAGGATGCTGCTTGGCCTGTGTCTGACAAGGAGTGTGCTTTGGACGTCTCTAGGTAAAATTGGGTGGACATTGACACTTATTGGATGGTGGTGAGATAGGGGGAGAGGAAGAGGTCACACACTACTCTGTGGGTTGTTCTGCTGGGACCTGGGTGGATGGAGATGCCACTGAGACAGGCATGGGGGGAGCAACTTTGGCGAAAAGAAAGGGAGTTTGGTTTTGTACATGTTTTTTTAGCTTCCTGGTAAAGCTGCCAGGAGCCGCAGCGGCGGTGGTGGGAACAGGATGGGAGGATGAGCACTGTTTTGGTAACTCAGCTGACAGTGATCTGGCAGTCCCCTACTGGAGCTCTACCATCAGTCCCCACCCACCCGCTTTTGTTCATTTTGATGTCTGTCCCACTCCACCCGTTTGGCACACCCATTCCCTGCTCATTGTTAGTCATTTGCTCTATTGGCTGTCATTGCAATTATTTGAACACATTGTTAGCAGTGAAGTTTCCTCCCAAACTCTGGCCATTTGTCTCTCCTTATCCCCTTCCTCCTTTCTCTCCCACCACCACCATCGCCTCCATCACTGGTTCAGAATTGACACAAGAGTGGTTGGAAAGGAGTCATAGGTCACTGGTGGGATGGGCCATGATGGTCCGTGCTAAGTATGTTCCTCTCACAGCTCTGCCCTGGCCACCAGCACCCAGCACCAACCTCCTTCCCCCTAGTAAAATTACGTCAAGTAGTAGGCAGATGAGAATGGTACTGGGAAAGAGTTGTGCAATATAAATATAGTTTGTATGAGATGCACATACAAAGAGCTAAAGCTTTGATCTTCATGGCAGCTGTTACTGGCAGGGGTCAATGAAAGAATTTTTTTTAACTATAAACCCAACACATTCAATCCAAAGGGTTTAAATACTGAAGGTGTCTTGGCATCAGGGGAGTGTCTGGCCAAGGGCGTGGAAGGCAATGGGGAGGCCAGGGCTGCTGCTGAAGTAGGCAGAAGCCCGTACAATCAGCGTGATGGGGCTGGCACTTAGGACGCTCAGGCATAGGGGCCTTCCCGCTGAAGCCTCAGCCCTGCTATCCCCAGCTCCACCCACCTTCCAGCACCTGGGTGACGAGGACCCAGCACGGAGGGGCTTTAGGTGTCCCACTTGGGTCTCTAGAGCCGCACTGTCCAGTACAGTAGCCACTAGCCTCATGTGGCTATTTTAATTTAAATGTGCTTTGTTAAAATTAAATAAATTTAGCATTTGGTTCCCTAGTTGCATTAGCTGCATTTCAAGTGCTTGGTAGCCACATGTGGCTACCGTATTGAACAATGCAGACATAGAATATTTCCATGCTCACAGAAAGTTCTACAGGATACCACTATCTAAAGAACACTCCCAACCCCAGGCCATGGCTTGGAATCTTAACCTAATCCTGGATCTTGCCAGTTTTCACTCAGCAGCCTCTGGTTGGGGCCCTGCCTCTACCCAGAGAGACAGTCTGGGCAGCCCTGCCATCCACGCACTCCTCCTGCCTGCCACACTCTCTCGCTCGGAGACATTTTCATTCAGCAATTATTTTTTTTTATAATTCTATTTATTTATTTTTTCCCCCAAAGCCCCAGTAGATAATTGTATGTCATAGTTGCACATCCTTCTAGTTGCTGTATGTGGGACGCGGCCTCAGCATGGCCGCAGAAGCGGTGCGTCAGTGTGCGCCCGGGATCCGAACCTGGTCCACCAGGATCGGAGAGCGCGCACTTAACCGCTAAGCCACGGGGCCAGACCTCATTCAGCAGTCATTCATTGGGCGTCTCCCATGTGCCAAAAACTAAGCCAGGGCTATTGTGACAGACAAGCCAGACAGGGTTCCTGACCTGTGGACACTTGTGTTCTAGAAGGAGGAGACAGCACACAAAGTTTGGGTAATTCTAAGAAAACAAAACAAGGCAATAAGATACGAAGTATCTGGGGGCCGTGTATCAGAGGCTGCCTGAGGAGAGGACATTTACTCCAATTTCTTTTTCTTTTCTTTTTTTTTTTGGTGAGGAAGATTAGCCCTGTGCTAACATCTGTTGCCAGTCCTTCTCATTTTGCTGAAGAAGACTGGCCCTGGGCTAACATCCATGCCCATCTTCCTCTACTTTATATGTGGGACGCCTGCCACAGCACAGCTTGATAAGCGGTGCGTAGGTCCGTGCATGGCATCTGAACCTGCAAACCCTGGGCCACCAAAGCGGAGCACACAAACTTAACCACTACACCACCTGGCTGGCCCCTTACTTCAACTTCTTAGTTGGGAGACAATGGGAAATGAGCATTCCAGGCAGAGGGAACACCTATAGAAAAGCCCTAGGGTGGGAATGCGGGAATGAGCCTGGCAAGTCCCAAGAAAAAGGAGCTCCCTGGGATAGGAGCTTAGTGGGTGAGAGGGGAAATGAGGTTGGAAAGGGAAGCAGAGACCAGGTGTGGGGCGTTGGGGGCACGAGCCAAGAGGCAGATTAACTGTACAGTATTCTTGTTTCAATGAGTAGGTTTCCAGCAAGGAACTGCCATGACCTTATGCAAGGATACTAGTCCATAGCGAACTGAAATTTTCCACCTCCTCTCCTAAACGTTGGGATTTATGACCTCTTACTCCAGAGTCTTAGGCCTCCAGGCTTCTGCTCAGCAATCGCTCCCTGCTATGCCTGTGTGACATGCGGCAGAGCCGCAGGGACTAAATCAGTCAGTGCCAGGACAGGGTTAAGACTCAGAGCCACAAAAGGACCTGGAAGCATAAGAGTACAGAGCTTGAGAGACAAGAGATTTGTGAGGAATTGAGCCCACATTTAAATGAAACAGTACTCTCGCTGTACACGAGAAATCAAAGTGGACACTTTATCTTGCAGCTGTTTTGATTAAGGACATTACACACCAAGCTAAATGAAAACACAAACACTCTGCATCCTGAGATCAACTAAAATAAGCAAGAATGCCCAGTCTAACACCAGCCTCCTACATCAGTGAAGCCTTTCCTATTTGCTGTGTGTTGTTGTGTGTCTTTTTTTGTGTGTGTGAGGAAGATCAGCCCTGAGCTAACATCCATGCCAATCCTCATCTTTTTGCGGAGGAAGACTGGCCCTGGGCTAACGACTGTGCCTATCTTCCTCCACTTTATATGGGATGGTATATTGGTGTGCGCCAAGGATCCAAACCTGGGCTGCCAGCACCAGAGCGCGTGCACTTAACTGCTATGCCACAGGGCCAGCCCTTGTGTGTCTTTTTTTTTAGGACAAAGACTCTGAAAGAGACTTTGACCTTCCCCCTAACTGCCTAAAAGAATTCAAGATAAAAGGTCTGTCCCCAGGATGGGTCACCATCAT
The DNA here is from genome assembly GCA_014189135.1 of Dicerorhinus sumatrensis harrissoni. Classification (NCBI taxonomy): domain Eukaryota; kingdom Metazoa; phylum Chordata; class Mammalia; order Perissodactyla; family Rhinocerotidae; genus Dicerorhinus; species Dicerorhinus sumatrensis. Next base: position 72,398,623 of record JABWHU010001778.1, read on the forward strand.
AGATAACTCTGGGTGTTGGTAGTCTGGGAGGGTCCTTGCTAAGCCCATTTTTATCCAAGTTCTGTCTCTTGGGTCACATTGTCTCTAGATGGCCCAGCAAACACTTGTTTATCAAAAATTTGCTTTTCCATCTCCATGTAAGTTGTCTTCCTCTCCTTTGAAGTCCCAAATCACTACCCCCAACATCCTCTTTTGTCTTTAGCTGAAAATGGTATTTAAGGTGGTGGCTTCAGCCATTTTGGTGAGTTACTCAGTTTTCCTGGTTTCTCCCATGTATAAATGTTATTAAACTTTGTTTTATTCTCTTCTGTTATTCTGTCTCATGTCAATTTAATTCTTAGACCAGCCAGAAGGACCTAGAGGGTAGAGGAATTGTCTTCCTCCCCTACAGTTTGGTGGCCAGGATGGGACAAAACTTCACTGGCTAGACACTGCTCGTTCCTGGACTACTGCAGCTGAGAGATCCTGGACCTCTGACAAGAGCCAGCATGAGGTAAGAGTTATTACCACATCACTCTCCTGAATCTCTGTCTGCAGGGTCCAATGGAAGTGAGAGTAGTGAGTTTTTTTTTTTTCCTTTTCCAAATTTAGATTAGCAGGAGAAAATATTGGTGAAGCTAGCTTCTTGGACTCAGTAACTCTGGGAAATTTGGTTAGAATACTCATTGGTTTATCGATCTTTCTCCTCCCAGAGATGGTCACTATTTTTCCTTGTCCCTCTCTTTCGTGTCATAAAAAGGAAAAAACCACAGAGCAAGACTCAGGCATCTCCATAAGCCTATTGTTTGGGCAGGCCCTCAGTAAACTTTGCTGTAGGTTAAGTATATGCATAAGGTGAAAGCTGTTGCTAAGGGGCCTCTTAGAAGCCACAAAAGGCCACAAATATTGGTGGTCATGGGTTGAGCAGTTAAGAGCCATTAGGGCACTCGCCACCTCAAGAAGACTCTCATGATAGGATAAGTTGGTCACAGAATGGGGGTAGATGATGACAGGTCCCCCACCAACCTCAAGAAAATTTCCATGTGACGAGGTACCCTGTAAAGCATACACAATCCTCAACCCTGTGGCATCTCCCTCCTAGGTATAAGTTTGGCTCCAAGAAATCCAAGGCTTAGCTAAAGCTGTTAATGTGCATATGAGGGTTTTTCTTTTGTCTTGTTCTGTGTCTTGAGAGCTTGGCTTTGTGACCTCTTTGGTCTCTGCCATCCAGAGGATGCACATACCGGCATGCATCTTGGCAGCCAGTCGAGTAGACTGGGATTCCGAGATGTACTTTCTTTGTCTGGCTGTATCAGCTCTCAGAGGAGTTTGTCATGAGGGGTCCCAATCCATTGGGGGCCTTTGTTGTCTCAACCTTCATTGCTTGTGAGTGCACTACCACCTGTGCTGTGGAGGCCTTTGCTTTCTTGGACTACTTTTGGGTGTGAACTTTCTGGATCTTGTGAGGGCTGCTTCTTTTGCACTCTCTTTTGGGGATGCCTCTTGTGTCCATAATTAAGCCATAAAAGTCTTATTGGTTTTAGTCACTATTAAGTTCCTGGTCAATGGCCAGAGGATGGATCTTTTTATTTTTTTTAAGTTGATTTTTTTTATTGAGGTTTTAATGGTTTCTAACATTGTGAAATTTTGGGTTGTACATTTTTGTTTGTCCATCACCATATATATGACTCCCTTC
>JABWHU010001778.1:72404622-72459455 GCA_014189135.1 Dicerorhinus sumatrensis harrissoni
AAAAAAAAAAGAAAGAAAGAAAGGAAGGGAGGAAGAAAGGAAGGAAGGAAGAAAGAAACTGATAAGGCATATATGCCCCAGACACTCCATCTTGGAGAAAACTTGAATGCTTTCTCTGTGCCTTTGTGATCTAGCTGGACAGGTAGATCAACCAATAATGCTATTTAAGTTACAACCCAATTTATGAAGAATTAAGAGCAACTTTCCTTTAAAAAAAAAATCCTTGCAAGACTGGAAATGCAGCCCTATGGGCAGTTCAGATTCCACCCATTTCCCTTATCTCAAAGAGCTTGCAAACTCTCCAGGAACTATCTAGCTCACCACTAATTCCTAAGACTGAAGGAAAAAAAAGGGAAAAAAGGAAAGAAAAATCGCCATAAAAGCACCCTCACAAAAAATCTAGAATCTTGAGCATGTTCTCCACAAATACTAGTAAAAAGCTTGAAACAAAATTTGGATTCATAACTAGGGAGCCTTGTATTACTTAACTCATGGAAGTAATTTTAAAACAATACTTGTGGAGTCTCTGTGTATGTGTGTCTGATATCAAACCTGAAGTGAGTTTGCTCACCCATGACACAGCAAACCAGTCTTTGACACCAGGTGTAGTGGAAGAAAGTAGGAATTCTATTGCAAATTGCTGAGCAAGGAGAATGGGCAGCTAAAGCTGTAATCCTGAACTCCCTGAAAAGCTACAAGCAAGGGGTTTTATTTGGAGTTTTAGGTAGGGGAGGGGGAGCATGTGGCCTGGGTGGCTGAAGTTCCAAGAGTCCTCAGCACAGGCATGACTGTCTGTTCTCTGTGTTGCATGTGGTGGATTTTCAGTCTGTGACATCTAAAGTTTACAATCAGTCATTTTAGCTTCTCAATGCTCCTGCAAGATGCTTAGTTAGGCAGGGGGCTGTCAGCGAGTTCCTCTCTTATCAGTGGTCCTCCTGTTCTGCAAGGCAAGCTCAGAAACTTTGATTATTTTGTTTCCCACCTTAACCTTGTGGGTACAAGGCACAGTTTCACCCTAATCTAGGGAAATTTTGACTCCTTCATCCTCAGTTTCATGTCTATGTATATATGTGTGTGTGATATCTTACCTCCAGATGGTATAGTTTCTTTTTTGTGTGTGTGAGGAAGATCAGCCCTGTGCTAACATCCATGCCAATCTCCTCTTTTTGCTGAGGAAGACTGGCCCTGGGATAACATCTGTGCCCATCTTCCTCCACTTTGTATGGGATGCCGCCACAGCATGGCCTGACAAGCGGTGCATTGGTGTGCACCCAGGATCCGAACCCAGGCTGCCAGCAGTGGAGCGTGTGCACTTAACCGCTATGCCACGGGGCTGGCCCCTAGATGGTATAGTTTCTAAAGAGCTCTACTCAATTGCTTAAAGTAAGCACTTACATAAATTATTTCTAAATGTAATAGAAACTAACCCAAATGTCTTTCAAGTTAACATGATATAAATTAGTCTTTGGTAACTGAAAGCTTATTTAAAATTGTTGGTTTGATTAAAATGGACATGACCTCAGAGTTATCAGCATTGAATATGGTGCAGAAATGCAGCCTTTATTCTACGTTTATTGGTCAAATAATCTGATGTTATCTCTATTACAAACCTGGTTAGCAAAAATAGTGACTTAAAATGATAGCTAATTTTGTCTAATGTCTCATGAAGTTTTACAGGCAATCTAAATAATTATTGTGAATGAATTAAACTAAACATATGTGAAAAAGATAAAAATGTTGGGTGAAGTTTTAAACAATATTATGTGTTATGGCATGTATATTTAAGATAACTTCCAAAATCTCTCTGGTAACTTGAAACTTTGAGGTTTTGCTAGGTCAAATGAAATGATAAAAAATTCATTGAATATCTGGGTTATTTTCAAATAAGATAAAATACTGAAACATTATCGCTAAAATGTCTAAATTTATCTACTTTTGGCTTTTTATTACAGAGAAACTAAAATATGTTTGGGTCTATTAGTAAACATGTCTTGTATTTTATTAAAAATTGTACTATGAAGTAACATGTTTCTAGGAATTATGAAAAGTGTTCATAAACTTGCCAAGCCACAGAATGCTAATGTACAAGACAGTTCATAATAGCTTACTTTTTAGTTTTCACTAAAAATTAAGTTCTGTGTGGATTAAAAATTCTAATTAATATATATATTTAAAGCTACTAAAATTAATAAGGAAAATAGCTTTGTATTCAAGGAAAATAAGATGAATGTTTTCAGTAAAGAAGTTATAAGAATGGAAATATTTTTGTTTGTTTTGTTAAGAAAGATAAATTTGTCCTAAAGTACCAGAAGGGAAGAAAGAAGGTATGGGAAAATTCTGAATGTAAAAAGAAAGTTATAGAGGTTTGAGGAAGAGGAATCCTAAGGAAAGAATTTTGTGCATGATCAAGTTGGCTAAGATTAAAATGAATTTAACTAAGTAAATGAGTTTTAATATAAAAAGTAACCTGGTGCAAAAATTAGAATTTGGTTTTCTCTGTTTTAAAAGGACAATTTTCTTGAACTTTTAGTCTGCTCCTGATAAACAGATTATAAAAGGTTTTTCTTTACCTTTGAGTAAGTCTACCTAAAAAGCAGAAATTCTGTTTTGTCGCAATAATTTCCTATTTTCAAAAAGCTGAGGTCTCTCTATTAAGAGAATGAAAGTTTTAAAAAAATTGTTTAATTCTCTTTGTTTGCCGCAACATCTTCTGTTGTCACTTAGGTTAAACAGGTAACTAAGCATCATCTCACAGTGACCTATGATATTATATGGGTAAATGTTATTGATATAAGTGTTTTAAAAATTATATAAATTCTTAAAATTCTGATCTGTCCTGGTTGTCAGCCATAATTATATTTACTATCTTGACGTGTTGTAGGTCACAGAAATAGCCACATTTGTTTGTCAATTGCCCTTTTGAGTCTTTTGTCATTTGCAAATAGTTGTTTTACTGTGATGTTTTTGCAGATGTATTTCATCCTCAGAGAGATTCATGGAAAGGACTCTCAAACTTGCTCTAGAATGCAGGTTTCTGATAAATTTTCATGTTATAAAACTGAACTGGGTAAGAAATTACACAACTCTAATGGAGAGACTGATGGCCTCGTAAAACTGGTAACAGAAGATTAAGATCAAGAATCTATTACACAAAACTGAATGAACTGATGAGCATAATTATAATTTTTATGACTTTTCACTTGAGATATTGCTGATTTTTTGGTGTTTTGTTTTTTCCATATTTAAGGAAAGCTTTTTCTCTTTTCTTTTAAGCTAACTATAACTTATAGCAACTTGGTAAATTATACCTTGGTAAGCAGAATTGAAACATTTATCTTTTTCTCCCTACCTGATCCCTCCAGAATTTGGAAGCTCTTAGTGAGTGAGTATTATTTTCATTGCAATACAGTTATTTGCATAAGTTCAAGAAGAATCTGTTCTTCTCATAGCAGGACACAATTGGAAACATTGGTTCTATTACCAAGGCTTTGACTGGAATGTCATATTTTAGAGAAACATGCAGACTCAGATATAACTAGACAGCTTTTGAGGAACAAAGGTTTACTTTATGGAATAAAGCCACTTGGAAATATTGGCCTGGTACCTTGCTTACAAGGTTCCCAGCAACCTTACCAGGTGAGTAAAGAAGGTCACTTCCCTGGCAGGTGCAAAGAACCTCAGGATATTTTGGGGACCTTGAAAAGAGAGGAACTCACCCAAATCTATAGGTATTGCAGGCAGAGTCTGATGACAAGTCCTTGGTTTGGTTTTCCTGGCCTCAAGAGTTCAATCTGAGATTCCATATGAAAAGTTCCAGCAAAGCAGATTTGAAAGAGCCTATATAATCAATTGCTATTCTTGCTGTACATATGTAAATAATTGGTCCAGTTTATTGAAACTAGACTTATTTTGCAAACCAATGACCTTAATTTGCCTATCCAGTAAAAATGAGGGTGATCTTAAATTATGTTTCAATAAAAAATATAGTACACATTCATGGATATTAGATTCTAGTTCTGATAATTGTCTTTTTTTTTTTTGGTGAGGAAGATTAGCCCTGAGCTAACATCTGTGCCCATCTTCCTCTATTTTGTATATGGGACACCACCACAGCATGGCTTGATTAAGTGGTGTGTAGGTTCACACTCGTGATCCGGACATGCGAAGCCTGGGCCACTGAAGCGGGGTGCACGAAGTTAAACACTATGCCACTGGGCCAGACCCTGATAATTGTCTTTGAGGTTTTTGTTTTATATCTGTAAACTGGACTGGATCCTGAATTCTTCTAGTCTCCTGAAATATCTGGCTACAAATCTCCAAACTAACGTTTTTGATTTTTTTCCATCATTGAGAACTGAACCTGCCCTTTTTCCTGAAGCCCTGAAAACTGAAGCTGGACAACTTGATGTAAACTTAAGAGAGCTTCATGCCTGTTGCCGTGTAAGCTACTCAGAAAGATACCTGAACACCCGATGATGTCATCAAAGACATTTCAAACTGCAAAAAATGCTTCAACTCTGACATCTAAAATCTTCTTGACTGGTTGCCCCCTGGGCTCAGAAGCTGGTTTATAATTTGCTCCAACCATTAAACTTGTTTTTCTTTTTATTTCTCTAGAAATGTTTCTTATTAAATACCTGGTTACTTGCTTACACAATATAGCCCCAACTTTGGAAGACCACCTTCATCACCGTCTTACTAAGAGACTGGCTCAATGAGATGGAACAACCTAAGCCCCTTATCAGCAGGAAGAAGCAAGAGCAGTTGTCACCCTATATCCCTCAAGATTGAGGAATGAACAACAAAAAGGAAGGATTTGTAACTGTGGGACCTCCAGGACCAGTTCAGCTGACCCCATCCCTTATCAACAGTGATGAAGAATTGCCTTTCAGAAAATCTGCAAAGTCACGTATCCAGAGCATGTGAAGAAGAGGAAATCTTGACCTGAAATGAACGCAGAACCAATTCCTCCTTCCCATGGAACCCAAGGACTGGGACACGACTGGAACTTGCAAGTCGGACTCTTATCAGAAGCGAGGGGTCCCTCATTCAGGAAGATCTGGTGTTAAAATTCCCTCCCCACCCCATCAAAAATGTTTAGACCCCTGTCATAAATGTTTAGAACCTCATCATAAATGTTTAGAACTCTATCATAAATGTTTAAAAACTTACCATAAATGCTTGAAGCCTACCAATCAAAACCTGTCCTGCCAGCATCCACGTGTCAGCCTGTTCTCCCTAACCTCTTAAATTTTGCCCCAAATGCTGAATTTGGAAGACAGATGTGAGGGCACATGCTCCCTGCCTCCATGCAGATTGATCTCACAGAATAAAGCTGATCTCTTTTCCCAAAGGCTGATTAATTGGCTGTATATGGGCATTTCACAAGAGAACCCCAATTTTGTGTGGTAACAATGGGAAGATTTGTTTTTCTCCATGGTGAACAACCTAGTACACCCTTGGGAACCATTCCTTTTGTTCTGTGCTCTTTATTTAGACTGCCAGGACTTCTGAAGTCAGGACTCCCTTGAAGATTTCTTTACAATGTTGGTGCTATTTAACTCAGTTGTCAGAGTCCTCCTTTCAAAACACCTTCCTTCAAGACAGGAGGAACCTTAGAGAGTAAAAAATTTCCCTCTTTCTGCAACCTCTAACCCCTGTATAGTCATCGTCTTGTTCTTCTGTCTGCTTCCACTATTGGCCTGAAGGTTTCTCAAGGGCAGGATCTTATTTACCTCTGCACCCTCAGTGCTTAGCTGAGGTCCCCTCACAGGTTAGCAACTAGTAAGATTTATAATTATTAGTCTTTTGGCTGCCCCAACCAGGCTAAACATCTTTGGACAGGGTTGGGGATTGAATTATGTCCCCCTCCCCCAAAAGATATGCCAAAGTCCTAACCCACAGTACCTGTGACCTTATTTGGAAATCGAGTCTTTGTAGGAGAAGATACAGAGAAACACAAGAAGGCAGCCATGTGACCACGGAGGCAGAGATTGGAGTTATGTGGCTTACCAGCCAAGCTAACAATCGCTGGCAACCACCAGAAGCTGAGAGAGGCAGGGAGTAAGAGCCTTCGGAGCTATAAGAGAACAGATTTCTGTTGGTTTACGCCACTCGGTTTGTGGTAACTCATTATGGCAGCTCTAGGGAACGAATACGGACAGCGTACACATGAAGACGTGATCAAAGCCTGAAAGGGCTGGCATAAGCAGGAGCGGCTACGAGGTCGTGTCACCATTTATCTCTTACTTAATTCCACAGACATTTGGTCCATGCTCTCCTCTCTGATAAATCACATGATTTGAGTTCGTTTTCACTTCTCTTTCATTCTGACAGAGACCCCTTAGGGAATGGCCAAATCCCAAGGGAGGGACTAAGGTACAGCAAGAGTGAAGAATCCTCGAGGATTTTGGAACATCACTAGATTCTGCAGACTGTGCTGGTGATGCTGGCCTGATGCGGCAGCACCGAACCTTCCCCGTTCCTCCTGGGGACAGGCAGGTGACAGCTGACGTTCACCTGTCACAGAAGCAGCAGGGCTGCGCTCGGACGCAGGACGCGCCGCCGCACTCTCCCCCCCGGAGAGCGCGTCAGGACGAAAGGGGAGAAGAGCGGGCCTCCCTCAGGCAGACGTGCGGATCCCAGGGCGGGGCGCCGCGACTTGATCAGTCACCGGTACCGGAGGCAACCGGACGTCGGACGCGGGACGAGCTTTCCGATTCCATCAGCACAGCGCCTAGAATTCTCTTCCTTACCCAGCTCGGATCGTGTTTCTATCAGGCACCAGCACGGCTTGCGTGGACCCCCAGAGAAAGAAGCAGAAGTTAACGTCTCAGCCGAGAACGCCACAGGCGAAGCCCGCCAGGGCCATCGCAGCAGGGAAGACGCTCGGGGCATCGTCGCCCCTTCACTTCCGGCCCCAGCGCCCCGCCCCTATGACGCCAACACGCCGCGCCGCCGGGGTGCGTCATCGCGGCGCGCCGCCGCCCGGCTCTCTGCCCTCAGGCGGGCTATGGCGGAGGTGGGCAGGGTGGCGGTGCGCGACCCCGGGGCGCTGCTCCCGGGGGGCTTCTGGGCGGCGGTGGCCGTGTGGCTGGAGAGGCCGCAGGTGGCCAACAAACGGCTGTGTGGCGCCCGCCTGGAGGCGCGGCGGAGCGCCGTCCTGCCCCGGGCCGAGGACCGCGGCGCCCGGCCGAGCGCAGGCCCCGAGCAGCCCCGGGGCCGCCGCCAGCAGGGCGGGGACCAGACGGAAGCGGCCGCGGCGCCTCCGCCCGCAGGGGCCCCCGGGCGGCGCGGCGCGGCTGGAGTCGGGGAGGGCGGCGTCCCCGCCGCGGCGCTGGATGCCCTCTGGGCCACCTTCTCCCGGAGCCTCGCCGGCGGCGGTCCGGAGATGCCGGCCTTCCTCGCCGGCTCCCGGGCGGGGGCGCGGCCAGGGCCGCAGCACGAGCTGGACCTGGTGCTCAGAACCGTCATCCCGAAAACGAGCCCGCGCCAGCCGCTTCTGGTTCCGAGGAGAGAAATGGTCGTGCAAGGTAGGAGTGTGTCTGTTAGTGGGAGGTGGCCGGACTCTAGTGAAAGCGGCAGGGATAGATTTTAATTAGTAATACACTATTGCAGTGGGCAGAGGAGTCCAGTGTGAACTGAACTCCGCTCTTGAGTTGTGCAGTGGTGACCGGGCGTTTTCAAGGGAGAGTGAACGATTAGGGAGGGAGTGGGCTCCATAGAGTCAGGGAAGTGAAAAAATTAACAAAAGGCGGGAAGCGGGGGGTGGTTGGTCCTTGTGACACCCGTCTGGGTTGGCTAACTGGTGCTTATGAAGTAAGGCTCCTCCCTCCCGCAGAGGCCGGGAGACAGGGCCTCATCTTCAGGTGTGGGCTGGGACAGTCAGTTCTTTTGTCAGTTGAATTTTCTCAGGCAGGCACTTTAAGGGGACCTAGGGTCATCCTAGGGATGTGGCCGTGTGCTGTTAGGAGCTATGTTAGTATTTGTTCAGGTTTTTATAGGCCACAGTTGAAGCCTAGTTGAAACGGGGCTCAGAGGAGCGTGGCTAGAGTTGGGACAAGAAGAGAATCTGGCAGAGAATGCAGTTAGATTAAAAAGCATTCGTCGAACCTCAGGTCATTGAAAAGGCACTACAGGTACCACTATGCCAGTTCCTTTGTGATGTCCTAGAGAGGTTGTAGATTTTTGATTGTTTTTTTGAAGGGCATGTAGAAATGTGTATCCTTAGTACAGAGCATGGGTTCATTGATTGGGGCGGTGTCTGGAAGGCCTGAGGTAGAAGGTGAAGGAATGCTGGGTGTTCAGTGATAAAATACTAGTGTAGCAGGTGAAGAGGTAAGAGGAAAGGCCCGCTCCTGGAGGACCCCGTACAGGCCTCCCTTCAGTGCTTGAACATGGCTCCCTGCATCTCAGATCCCGCAGCCCTGCCAGTTCTTCTGATGCTTGGAATCTTCCTGACTTCCCTTACGGCTACAACTCTTCTGCCCCCAGCTGGAGAAAGATCTCAGCTTTTCAGGGCTCATGTGACTAGATTGAGCCCACCAGCATAATCCAGTATACTCTTCCTCTTCTCCAGTCTGTTCCTTAATCACGTTTGCAAAGTCCATTTTTGCCAGGTAACACAGCACAGTCACAGGTTTTGCATATTAGGGCGTGGGTATCTTGGGGAGGCTGTTCTGTCTACCACAAGCAGCAAAGTGAAATTGCTGGTAGGTGCATACCCTCCCGCTCCCCACCCCCCCAATACTGTCTGCCTCTGTGCCCCTGCAGGACTTCCAAGGTGTCCTTCCTCCAGGATGCTCCCTGACCCTGCCATGCCTAGAGTAGTTTAGGAGCCCTTCCAGCCTTTATCCGCTATGTCATGACCATGTTTTACGTTTCCCCTCCTCTAGACCCAGAGAATTAGTGGCTCGGTGCCCCTGTGGCCTGCAGGTGTAGACATGGCATTCTCAGATGGCTTCACTGAAGGGGAGGCAGAGCTCAGTCTTCCCTCTCTCAGTGAGCAGCACTCCTCTTAGCAGAGAGTGCTGTTTTTAGGACTGTTTCCTAGTTCAGCTCCTGTTGAGCGTTTCTACTGTGTGCCTGGCATGGAGTAGGCGTGGGGATGCAGCGGTGAGTAGGACAGAAAAACATGTCTGTCCCCTGGGCACTGCTGTAAATAGCTGGGGGAAGCCCTGGGACATGGAAGGCACCAGAACTGGTTCATTACTAGTTTTAAGACTGCTTCTGATAAGACACTGAACTAAGCAGTTTTAATTTATCATCCTTATCTTTTTTCCCCCAGATGTCCTCAATGGAACTGTAACTTTTTTGCCTTTGGAAGAAGATGATGAGGGGAATTTAAAGGTCAAGATGAGCAATGTGTATCAAGTTCAGCTCAGTCGTTGCAACGAAGAGTGGTAAGAAGTAGGAAACTGATTCCTCTTTCAGTGTTTTATGGTTTCAGTTGATTATTTCTTTAGGTAGCTGCAGGATTCTGGGTCACTGAAGAGCTAAGGGGATGCCCTCTCAGGCGGTTAGGGTGTGTGGGAATGTGCTTTCTGTTGGCGTTGCCATGACACGTCTTTGTTCCTCTGGGGCCTGGCCTGCGTCTGGGTGGTCGCAGCCTGGCTGGGGTCTGGAGTCGCTGCATTCCATGTGGCCTTCAAGGTTAGTAGCCAGCTAGTTTTAGCATCAAATGCAAAAAACCTGAAATCTCTTTATTTTTTGTTATTTCTTACAACTTGGTTAAGGGAGTAAGCGATGCTTCTTTTTTTATTTCTTGGAGGCTCATGTGGTTTTAGACATAGTGGGTGTTCAGTGATGCTTATTATAACAGTAGCCGTTTAGTAAGCTCCCTTAGTTCCATATGGTGTTTGGGCCTCAATGGAAAGTGTGGAATTTGGTTTACTTCCATTTGGTATCTTTTAAATAAAAAAGTCAGAGGGAGGGTAAATTCACTCATTACTCTCCTGCTGATGTTTTCCTGAGAGCCACAGTTGGTCTGTACTTTGTAGAACAACTGTGGGGATCGTGTCTGTTGATGTGGAATGAACTTTGCCCATGGTTTCGTAGAAAGCAGAGGGTACAGTGGGAAGAGCTTGGTTTTGGAGTCAGCTGGACCTGGGTTTCCTAACTAGCAGTGTGATCTTGGGTATGGTGCCTTCATGACCCTCAGTCTTCTCTCTGTGAAATGGGTTTAATAATTACTGAGCCTCTGAAGAGGGGTCTGGGCTGGGCTTCACAGGGACCCGTTGTAGGATTAGAAGCTTGGTGGGAATACTTGGGGCCTCCCTGGGTGAATTGTCAAGAGGTGCCTTGCCTGAGGCCCTTCCCTCTTGGTGTGCGGGGAGTGAGAGCAGACCCCGTGGGGAGAGCTGTGTTTGCCTGCGGTGGGCACCTCGGTGGAGCTATTCCTGGAGCTGCAGGTGAGCACTGAAGGCTGCGTCTGTCTGCTTAGTATGTTGTGAAGCCCCTGGCACAGGGCCTGGCCGTGGCCGGCACTCAGCACATTCCATGTGTTGGAATCACATTCCCTGTTCTGTGACGAGTTACTGAGGACTTGGCCGGCTGCTCCCCATCTTTCCAGGTTGGCATTTCCTGTCCTTGCCCCTCTGGGCAGCTGTGCCTTACATTCCTTTGGGCAGTGGTCACACCTTGGGGTCAGATGTGTTGTCCTTTAAGCGGAGCATGGGTTAAATGGCCGTTACGGGGCGGTTGCTGTGGAGCGCGGCCCTCCTCTGTGGTTTCAGCAGCGCTTGTTCTGTGCCCACCCGGGCATGCAGTGGTGCGCAGTCTCGTGGGGGAGGCAGACGCCTATGCGCTCTCATGCCAGCTAGTGCTAAGTACCCTGAAGAGAAGGGAAAGAGAAAGCGGGTCTCTGTTCCCATGTCTCTCGTTAGCAAAGGCAGTGTTGTGTCCAGTAGGGTGGGTGGGGAAGGCCTCTGAGGAGGGGACCTCGAAGAGAGGTCTGAGATGAGGGAGTAGGCCGTGTGACCGCTGGGGGACACCTGGGGAAAGAGCGAGAGGCCCAGGAAGAGCAGGAGAAAGGCCGCTGAGGTGCCTCAGCCCCAGAGGAGAGCTTCCGGGTGAGGGGTGGGGAGAAGTGCCGTGACATGTGGGAGTGAGTTCTGTCCCCCTGATGCACGTGGTGGCAGAAAGCCTGACGTCATAGCTCTCGCCAGACCGACTGACCAGTTGCCCTGTCCCCGCCTGTCTCCAGCCCTGCCCCTCTCATGCAGCCGCCTGTGCTGCTGCTTGTTCCTGGGGCCCCCGTTGAACGCCACCTCCTTTTTTGTGGCCTGGCAAACTTGATGCTTCTTCCTTCGTCGTGCTGCCCGAATTGCAGCCGCAGAGAGTGTGTTGTCATGATCTGGGCCCACGGGTTCTGAGTTTTCATCCACTTACTCACCACGTAGATAGTGAGCGCCTGCCCTGGATCGGGCGCTGTTAGGAGTTGGGGCAGAGCAGTGAACACAACAGACGAGCTGCGGCCTCACTGCCTTCTCATGGCGGAAGACAGGCAGTCGACAGTAGGCAAAATGAACCTGTAAACTGCAGGGACGGCATGCGTATCCGTAGCTCTGTGACTGAGCGCTCAACTTTCTGGCCAATAAATATTTGGTGAACCAGTATACTCACATTTGAGTTGCACATGTGAAAATATATAAAAAATAGAAGTGTTAGGAAAATCCGTAGACATTTTAGAATCTGACTAATTAGTGCATGAAGCAGAAGGTAGGAGGAATTTATTTGTGCATCCTTCTGATGGGCTTCCTAGGATGTATAAATGCATTTTTATAACAATTTTTGCAAGAGAAGGGGAATTCTTTCTGCTTTTTAAATGTGTTTTTCTCTATTAGATGAAAATTCTGTAACTAGTGCCAGATTATTTTGTGTTTTGGGTAAAATATTTTGTAATTGTAGCTGTCTTGTCTTCTCTCTTCTTCTGGTAAATAAACATATAATTTAAAAATCAGAATTGAAGTCAGCTCTACTTATTCATATTTCTCTTATTTTCAAAGGTTCATATCTATTTTAATTTTCTGTCCAGAAAGATGGCATTCAGATGGAATTGTTTATCCCAAACCCACCTGGCTTGGGGAGGAGTTGCTGGCTAGGTTGGCCAGGTGGTCCGTGGAGAGCGGGAAGAGTGGATTTAAGAGCACGCTGTCCCTCATTTCCGTTCTGAAGTACAGCAGGACCTACCAGGAGCTTAAGGAGAAGTATAAAGACATGGTCAAGGTAATTCTGGCGAAAAACGTGTGTGACTCCCCCTCGCTTAAATGAGGTAGTATGACCAGACTACGCCAGGTAAAAATTGTTTTTCCTGTGCACCTGCTAGTTCTATACAGATTGGAGACTTAAGTCTTAATATACCCACGTAGGGTCCCCTGTTGTAGGCTGTACTTTGACATACTTAGGGATGCAAACCACAGAAGCATTGGCAGATGTGTTATGGAAAAGGATTGATACTTTTTATTTGCACGTTATTCTTTTTTTTTCCAAGAGATCAAAAGGGAAATGTTTAATTTAATTTTAAAATAATTGAACATTTAATTATTAAATTAACATAATTCTTTAGTATAAACTTAAAGATATTTTAAAAAAATATATGCTAAAGTACAAAAGAATATACTTCCAGAAAGGAGATAAATTTCATAACATGTCCTTAACTTTATATCTACGATGTAAAAAGAGGGTAACAACAGACATCTGTGGGTTCACAACCAGCTTAAGAAATAAAACCAGGGGCCGGCCCCGTGGCTTAGTGGTTAAGTGCGCGCCCTCCGCTACTGGCAGCCTGGGTTCGGATCCCGGGCGCGCACAGACGCACCGCTTCTCCGGCCATGCTGAGGCCTCATCACACATACAGCAACTAGAAGGATGTGCAGCTATGACATACAACTATCTACTGGGGCTCTGGGGAGAAAAAGGGAAAAGAAAAAAAAAAAGGAGGAGGATTGGCAATAGATGTTAGCTCAGGGCCCGTCTTCCTCAGCAAAAAAGAGAGAAGGAAGGGCTGATCTTCCTCACAGAAAAAAAAAAAATAAAGAAATAAAACCTTACTAGTATAGTTGAACCTCCTTTGTACTCTTCCTAGTTCACGTCTCCCTCCCTCCTCCTAGAAGTAACCACGATTCATCCTTTCCATGTGTTTTTTTGTTAGTTACCTATTGCTGTATAACAAAGCACCCCAAAGTCACAGGCTTGAAGTAGTAACATTCATTCTTGCTGAAGAGTGTGTAGGTCCTGGGTCAGCTGACCGAGGCTGGCTCCCCTTCTCTCCCAGATCCTGGCCTTGTGTTTCTTCGTTATCTTATTAACTGCATGGTACCTTCAGGGAGGGGCTTGTACATTCTCCCAGCTGTTAAAATTGTCCTCAGTCTGAACTGTCTAATCCACCGTAACTGGAAACAGAGATGGAACCTTTGGCCTTGGCCACCAGTTTTTCCTCTTCTGCACGTGACTGATTTTAATAATGAGACCTCATGCTTGTGTAGCCAGTGTTTTACAGTTCTCAAAGCACCTTGATGGTCATCCTGCCTGGTGGTTACGGCTTTATTCCTGCTTTGCAAACAGGGAGACGGACACAATAGCTGAGCAACTCTCCTGATGAGTGACAGCTAGTCACTGACAGACTGGAGGCTAGAGTGCTGGCCTCCTGACCCCTGTCCCCCAACCGCCCATGTGTCCTTGTTCATTAGCTTCCTCTAGGTAAACCATGAAGTTAGGAAGAGCTGAAGATAGGAAGACAGAGCTGAGCGTTTTCTCTGATGTCTAGTTGTTGCCTCATCTAAATATCTTACGTACCTTGTCTTTACTGCAAAATCTTACGGTGGACTGCGTTGCTCTTGGCGTGTCCTGTTACTCATAGATATGGGAAAGGTTTGTGTGTCTTTATGCACATCTTTTATTGTAGGAGACTGGTCATGAATTTCTGCCTTTGGAACAACCTCATTTTTGTTATTTTATTACATGGTTAGTCCAGATTGACTTACACCCTATGGGGGTACTTGAAGTGTTGTGAAATGGTGGGGAGATGGAGAGTAATTTACGTATGCTCTTGAAAATGTTTTAGGTGTGGCCTGAAGTAACTGATCCTGAGAAGTTTGTGTATGAAGATGTGGCTATTGCCGCCTACCTGCTGGTGAGAATGTGTGTAATCTGAGCTTGTGTGGAGTGGGGGGAGGTTGCTGCCGGCAGATGCTACTGGTAGTGAGCGACATTGATCAAATTCATAGTTCTCTTTGCCAAGGTTGTTACACGTGTAATGGTTTTTTAACTTTGCATGGTGCTTTTGCATGAGTGTAGAACAAGTTTGAATTGTGAAATTAACGGCAGGAATTCAACTAAACCAGTTCTTTCATAATTAATGGTCAACATGGAGACGCTGGCTGGCAACTGGGAGTGCATCTGATTAGCACGTGCCTTCCGTTCCTAGCATTTGGTATATCTAGTTTTAGATCTTTCCTTAGCTAGCTTGCTAGCCGCCTAAATTTGGACATGCCCTTTAACTCAGTAGTCTTCATTTTTCTTATCTATAAAATGTTTAGTCTAGATAATTTCCAATTTCCTTTCAATTGCAATTCTCTTGTCTTTTTAGAAATAGCATATTTTGATTATCAAAGTGTATAAAACTTGAAGAATATAGAGAAAGCATGAAGAAACTAACAATAATCTGTAAAGCTCTTGCACAGAGATGACCACTTTAATGTGGACTCTTGATGGAAAAAGACAGCTTTGCTGCTCCGTGCAGCGTCAGACAAGAGCAGTGGGCCGAGTCTAACCACCCTCTGCTTACCTATGTGTCATCTGCATGGAAGCCCAGGGCCTCAGATGAGGCCTCTCCACCTGTTTGGGAGTGTGATTTGTAGTCTCACGTGGGGTTTGTATCTGAATTATTCTGGGATAGAGTGAATTACAAACTGACTTTGTTTTGTTTTTTTCTGTTTACTTAGATTCTATGGGAAGAAGAAAGAGCTGAGCGGGGAGTGACAGCTAAGCAGTCCTTTGTTGACTTAGGATGTGGAAATGGTCTCCTGGTCCATATACTGAGCAGTGAGGGGGTAAAGCATGCTTCATGGCCATTCTTAGTATCTTCTCTAGAGTGTCTTCAAGGCCAGCGCAAGGTTCATTGAGATCTTTTTCTGCTGGTGTGACCTGGGTTCAGAGTCAGCCTGGCTGTTGGAATAGTGACTGATTATAGGCTCTGTTGCTCTGTAGAATGGGCAGCTTGTAAAACAGGAAGGAAAGACAGCGATCTCATTAGGCTAGAAGAGGGGTTCTCGGGGACACGTGATGTGTACCTGTAAAACCAGACTTTCAAAAGCACGTGGGTTTTTGCTGTCAAATAATTTTGTTTGGAAAACCCACCATTTCAAGGCACTGCAAGGGCAATAAAGGGCAGGATGGGTTTGCCCTCAAGAAGCTTAAATTCTAGCTCGGAGGACAGTCCCGTACACATATGCCACAGTGTAAAACGGTGATGCTAGTTTTTGCAGCCGTTTTCTGGATCAGTGAAGTAGAGGCGGTAAGAGCTTAAACAGCACCTGGGCCCTCAGGGCAGTACAGTAAATGTAAGCCATGGTGTCCCGGGCGTGCCCGGAGCTTTCTGCCGTCGTCTCAGCCTTCCCGGCAAGTCCAGTACGTTAGGTGCTGTTACCCCCTCACCGGGCTGAACAAACTGACTGGAGCTCAGCAACTTCACGCTTGAGGGTGACGGCTGGGATTTGAAGCCCAGTCGTGGTGACCCCAGGCTGATTTTCTTCTGACCATAGCTTTCTCCCTTATGGGATCGACATATTTGTCTTCAGCTGGGAACTTGGAGTGGAGTTGTTGAAATGTACTTTTTGAATTGCTTTATGAAAGAATGAGCTTGTAATTGCAATACCTGTAAACAGGTTGGCTGTGGAGTGTTAGCGCATCAGGTGGTGACCTGGAGGCTGGTAGGCAGCCATGGTGGGAACCGGGGAGGGGTGCCTTGTGCAGTCAGTACGGTTGCCTGTGAGAGCTAACAGGCGTGGTCACGGTGTACCGGGTAAGGAGTGACCTTACAGGACAAGTCGTGTCTCGGTTGGCAAAGCTGGAAGAGCAGACGTGCCCAACGCCTGAACTTGACTGAGAGCCATGAGGGCCAGCTCCCTTCCAGGCGTGCTTCCTGGGGCTCCAGCCCCAGAGCTGTTCCCACAGCTTGACTCCGTTTCCCCTTCCTGAAGACTCATAACAGCCGTTAGTGGAGCACGGGTTCTTATCTGTGCCTCGTAGGAGCGTGAGTGTCTAAATGGCTGAGAAACTGTGCTGGCACCATCTGTGAATGCTAAGGGTCCTTGCACTTCACACTGTGGCAATACCTACAGAGTGTAACTTGTTCTCGCTAATTTATTATGATGTGCTGACCGTAACCTTGATTTCTGAAATTTATCATTTTAGCATCCAGGCAGAGGGATTGATGTCCGAAGAAGAAAAATCTGGGACCTGTATGGACCACAGACTCGCTTGGAGGTACTGGCTTTGTTTGTTCTTTTTATCTCAGCGTGGTTTCCCTGGTGGTTGTTGTTTCAGTGGGTATGTTTCTGTGTGTAGGCCAATCAGAAATGTTAGCCGTAACAATTCACGTTAATCTAAGTGCTCTGAGGTGTAAAGACAGGGTGACCCTGTAGGCTTGCCAAAGCCTTCTGGTTCAGTTGAAGGAAGGCTGCTGACCTCTGGAGCTGGAGGTGCTGTTTCCTCCCCTGGGTCTGCCGCAGGCGGTTTGCATCTTGTGTGGGTGCTCGGGTGCTGCTTTGGGGGCAGAAGACAGACCCTCAAGCTTCTCTGCATCTTCTCTGATGCCTGTGACAGGCCGCTTGTTCAGACATCCACTTAGCAGTGGCTGCCCACCCTGCCATTCCCAGCCAGTGATGGGGGCACTGTGGGTGCCTTTAAGGAGCACACATCCTGGGGCCCACACAGATGAGTTGTGAATAGAGTGCTGTGTTGGGGCTGATACAGAGGAGATTTAGGGGCCAAGGGACTTGGAGGAGGGACTCAGCCCCACCTTGAAACTCCAAGAGTGCTTCCTGGAGAGCCCTCCTGGAGTGTCATCCTCAGAGGTGAGAGGGGCATAGCTAGGTGCTCAGCATAGAGTTGAGATGCCCACCTGGCCACATCGCCTCCTGACTCTGATACGCAGGAGGTGAGGGGTAGAGTGGACCATGTGATCCCAGGCGATTTCTCACATATGTACATTTTTTTACCCTTCACATTTCCTTGAAATGGCCTGTTCTCATTTTTCTTAATACCCCTACCCAGAGATAATCACTATCTTTTATTTAAGGATATAAATATATACACTTTTAGAAATTACACTTGTGACCATGTTATATATAGAATTTTGACTGTGGGTTTTGTTCATTGACATCTCATCTTTGGCATTTTCCAAAGCCTTTAACACTTACTTGTAAACGTTGTTAGTGGTTGAATTACGTTCCGTCGACAGACGTTGCGCGTGACAGCCGTGCACCGAGTCTGGTAACGATGGTGACATCCTGAGTGCCGTGTGCTCTTTCCAAGAGCTCTCTCTCTCTGAACTCACTGTCATCCTCACACAGGCCCTGGCGGTCGGTCCTCCATTTTGCACCCATTTTACAGATGAGGAACCCATGCTGGGGAGGTTAGCTCACATACACAGCAGGTGACAACAGCGTGGTTATTTCCTCTTCTCATTGTCTGGACCATCTGCTGTCAGATTACAAATTACACTGCATCAATCTTTGTGTATAAATCCTAGTCCCCTTTAAGAAAAATCTTTTTCAAAGGCTGGACTTCAAAAGATTTTTGATAATATTGCCATGATGCTTTTCAGAAAGGTTTACTTCAAATATACTTTCATTTCAGGAAGGATCTTGAATGCTGTGAGAGATGTATCTAAAAAAATAGGAGAAACAATAAAGGGATTCACGTATTTGCCAAATATTTGAGTGCTTGCTACCTGCCAGGCATTCTTTTAGGTGCTGACGATTCAACAGTGACAAAAGCTTCCTGCCTTCGTGGGGGTGGGGGTGTGGGACAGACAGCCCACAGACAAAGGAGTGGGCACGTGGTGTGCCAGGTGGTGGCAAGTGCTAGGGAGAGATGGGGGTGGGGGTGGGTGCTGCTGCTGTGGGCTGGCAGGTCCTGCTCTGTAGGTGGAGTGGCTGGGGCGGACCCCCAGCAAGAGGGCGAGGTGGTGAGGAGTCAGGTGAAGGAGAGTGAGGTGGAGCTGGCCTGGCTGCAGGTGTGCACACGCCTCGTGGAGCTGTGGAGAGGGACAGCGTGTTTGCTCTGAGCTGGCTGGTAGCCTGGTCTTAGCCCATGACTGTGGGGCTAGAGGGAACCAGGTCAGTCCAGCCTCGGTCCAGAGGCGCTCGCTTGTCCTGCTGCCTGTCAGAGAGGAATGTCCCCTAAGGGAGGGAAGTGATGGGTTCCTCCTCAGCAGCACTCCTATAGCAGGGCCCCTGTCACATGTTTTCGAGTGTTGGTCCCTAGTGGAGGTCTCCAAGCAGCCAGGAGCACTCAGCGGTGGGGTCCAGTACTTGGCTCTGGGGCACTGGGCGCGTGGCGACCCTTCCTGCTACGCGGCTTCCGCTGCCCAGTTGTCCGGATCGCCCAGACTTTAGTCCTGGAGTTAAAGTGCGTGAGTGTGATAGGACATATTCTCATCCACCAGAGGGCAGAATGCCGACTTGAGAAACGAAAAGAGTGTTTATTCTCATCATGGAGAATGTCAAAAATATACAGACACAGAGAGAAGAGTGAAACGAACCCCAGAAACTCGTCAGCCAGCTTCAGCGATGGCTGTCTTGTCTCACAGCCTCCTTCCCCCAAACATTAGCTCTGCTGGTACTTTGAAGGAATTCTCAGGTGTATCATTTCATCTCTAAATAGAAAATAAAATTTTTGAGACTATTTTTATATTTTCTCTCTGCCTCACTTTCTTTTAAAGTTGAGAATGATATTTCAAAAAATAAAAGATTGGAGGAAGGGAAGTTCTTTGCAGCTGCCTGATAGCTCTTTATTTGCTTATTTTTTTCATTATATATTTGTGCTTTGCTTTATGCTACAAGGATTTGCATTTGCTTATATATTCATACGTTATAGTAAATTAAAACATTTTAGAAAGCTCTAGTTTGAAGAATATGTTGGTAAGCCAGACGATGTACCAGGGAGGCTCTGCAGACATGCATGCAGACAATATATTACTACACAGTGAAAATTGGGCTCTAAATTTAGGTATGAGGTTGATGATTTAAGCAAAAGGAATAACATGTTGATTTCAAAATTTTCTGTGTCCCTGTGTTTTGTGAAAAAGCAAAATAATTTCTTTGGGTAGGAAGTTCGAACAGCAGTTGAATGAGCCCTCTGTTTAAGTTGAGACCCTAAGGAAGAGCTGGCTGGCATGAGGAGCCTCTTAGAGAACAGGTAGAAGGTTCTAGTGCTTTATTTGAGGTTCCCCAGCAACCTGCTGTAGACTTTCTGTGGAGTGGGGGAGACCCTACCCAACCCCTCGTCAAGGCCTGCTAGTTAGTAAGAGTTTTGTGTCCTGATGTGTATTTTCTTCTCATTGCACCTGGACCTCAGTCTTAGTGCTAGAATAGTCTTGCTTGTTTGGGTATTAAGTATGAGGGTAGAAGCTGACCACATTTCTGTTAGGCCTTCTGCCCTAGAAGAACATGCCAGAAATGAGCGTGTTTTGTTGGCAAGTGCACGGTGCTTGTGTGTTGCCCAGTAAAATAGTCATTTCCATGCACAATCTGGACGTTCAAAGGCCGAGTGTGGGATACAGCTGCTTTCCATTCTTTCAAAAACCTCGTTTCCTTATAAGCAAGAGCCTGTTAGGAAAAAAAGTGTGTTTCTAATAACAGCATTGTGATGATCACAAAGTGTCTTAATTTTGTTTGTGAAGCTGTATATGAAATAGGAATATTGCAGTTTGCTATATTCAAAATGTCACTTAAAAGTTTTCATAAAACAGGTGGGGCTTTGTTGTCTAGTGTGCTGTTGTTCGCAAGATAACTGTGATTGTTGTGGTAATCACTGAGTGTAAATTATGTTTTTATTAATACAAGCCGTTTAAGGAGACAAATAGGCAAATTTAAATCTAGAGTGGGTGGGAATAAAGAATAAATAATATCATAGGTTTGTTTTTCGATTATGCTTATTTAAGGTGAGCAATGCTATTTCCAGTATTTTAGTATGTGTGTAGATAGAAGCACATATGCTTATTTAAGACCCAGAAAGATGTAGAGTTTAAATTCTGCTTTTGTATACATTATATCTACAGGACTCTTGTGTTGTGTTTTGTTGTTGTAAGGAATGGCCTTGAAAAGTGAGTGTTGTCATAACGTCTTCCCCGTTTGTTTTGATCAGGGAGTAACACTTTAATGCTTACCTCCCTTGGGGATTCATTCTTCAGTTTTAAATTTAAGAGGATTTTGAGTGGTTATATAGTGTCTTTTCTCTTTCCAGGTTTTACTGACATATTCACAGTTAAGGCTGTTGATTTCAATAATTAATGATGGCCTGCTATTTAGCAGAAAGGATAGGGTTTTTATTTAAATTTCTTAAATCATAAAAGCAAGCTGTTTCTAGCTTAACTACAGAAATTATCATAATGGTTAACATGCGGTTTTTACTTGCTGTCTGAGAGTTTACAAAAGATAATGGCATATTTTCAAAGAATTAATGCATACTTATATATGTAAATTCTTCCCATCTTTTATCCTTTTGTAGATGCTTCATTACGTGGAATGAAGTGTAGACTCTCCAGGTTGTGTGAGTGCGTTGTGTTATACACTTAAATCAAGTTCGGACCCAGCTGCTTTCCACTTACCCACTCTTAAGGCCATTTCTTCCTCCATAGTCTGCCAAAGATGAAGCAGTTCCTATGGCCCATCTCTACTGTAGCTCCTTTTTATGTTTTTGTTAAGAAACATGTTTTTAATTATCAAAAGGAGATCAGCGCTCAGAAAAGTGTTGTTAGTTTCTCCAGTCTTGACGCCAAGAGTTGCCAGTACTCCCTGTGCTCTGGGCAGACACAGGGCCAGGGACGTTCCTTTCCTCTCTCCTGGTTTCACCTTTTACACAGGAGGCCCAGAGGGGCTAAGGTCAGGCCCATAGCAGCTGTGCTTCCCCAGGGCCTCTACCCTCCCACTGTGTCTTGCTGCCTCACAAGCTCTGCATTTATTTACTAAACATTTAGTCTTGTTTTGTGTTTTTCCTTTAGGAAGGTGCAATCACACCAAATGATAAGACCCTTTTCCCTGATGTTGATTGGTTAATTGGTAACCATTCCGATGAACTAACACCGTGGATACCTGTCATGGCAGCCAGGTGAGTAAGTAGAGATGTGGCATGGTGAATGGCTGGGAATCTTGTTGCCTAAGCCTCGCTCTCCAGCACGCGAGCCACTAGCTGCCTGTGGCTGTTGAGCACTTCAAATGTAGCTGCTTCAAAGTGTTGAAATGATGAAATATTGAGTATGTTGGGTTAAATTTAAAGTAAATTCCACCTGTTTTATTTTACTATTTAAAATATGGCTACTGGAAAGTACAGAATTACGTTTTTGCTTCACATTGTTTCCGTTGGACAGTGCTGATCGAAACTGTGATTACTTCTACGATTTTTATCCAGTGTTGAAAGATGTGCCCTTCTTTTGGAAGTTTTTTTCTAGTAACAGGAGGGTTTGTCTTCAAAGGGACAATCTGTCAATATAAAGACGCTTTACAGCAATATCGGTCTCTTCAGAGTAGGTGCTCTATGCGTCTGTCGGAGATGGCTTATGCCCCTGGATCGGAAGGAGACGTCATCAGGATGCCAGTTATCTTGCTGTTGCCACGTCTCCTTCACCCAGGGTTCTTTGAGCTATTTTTAGCTCTCAAGGAATAACGCAGGTCGAGGAGCAAATTTTAACTTAATCTTGGTTGTGCCTGCCTCTGAAATTTCTCCCTCACAGCTGAGTCTCAAAGCACTTCAGAATTTAGATTCCAGTAGACAGGAATAACTGCAACGCAAGGATATTTTTATAAAAGGAATTAGATTCATATGTTATTGAAAAGATGTTCTGTGCTGAGTTGTTGCTAGAAATTAAATTGGGGAAGGCTATAATTCCTTTTTTATATAAAGAACAAAATTAGCCAGCAGCAGATGTTTATGTTTTACCTGATACACTATTGCCTTGTGGCTTCTGCTGAATTTTCTTTAATGAGTCTGTTCAAGACTTTTGGTTTCTGTACTTGTTGATTATTTTTGAAGGTCTTCCTACAACTGCTGCTTCTTTGTCCTTCCCTGCTGCTTCTTTGACTTCGTTGGAAAATACCAGCGGAGGCAGAGTGAGAAGACTCAGTACCGGGGATACCTCGATTTCATTAGAGAAGTGGGTTCGGCCTGTGGATTTCACGTAGTGGAGGACTGCCTGAGAATTCCTTCTACCAAGAGAGTACGTCCTGACCACCTTGGGTGATCTCGGTGATGTGCTGGCCTTTAGATGGAAAGCTTAGGGCCGTGTCACAGAACCAAAAACAACAGTGTGGTGTTTGAAAGTGTGAATGTTCCAAAAGGTGTCTGTGCCAGTTCCAACATCTCAGTCGTTGATGGGATTCAGAGGGCTTGTTCTGTCCATACAGCCCCCTCCTTTGGAGACGTTTTGGCACTTCCTTCTCCAGGCCTGTAGCAGCTCTGCAGGAACCCTCACCAGGTCTTCGTTTTCTTTCCAGAAACCGTGAGTGGCCCTAGGGGACCTTCCCAGAGTAGGCGTCAGCTTAACTTGTGTAGAGATTTCTGACTAGTGTTGTCTGAGCAGCAACGCTCTAAGTTCGACTACTCGGATTCCCAAATAATTTGCTGAAATTAAAAGTTGTTTCAGAAGTTCAAAATGATTTCAGATTTTCTTATTAAAAGGTTAAGTCAGATTTACCTGAAATGCAATTTGTCCAGACAGAAATTGGTCCTTGCACTGTCTATGAAAACAGCGGCCCCCTCTCTGTGACCCTGCCAGGTGGTCACTGCTCCAAGGGCTTGACGCTTTGAAAGGAGGCGGTATTGACATCAATTTGTATTAATCTCTGATAACTTTCTTTTACAAGACTATGGCTGTGATTGTGCTTTTTTTGAAAAACAAAACACAAGAATCCTTCATATCTTCATATCAGTCACAGAGCTTGATTGCTTCATGTGGTGAAAAGGATCCAAGACAGATTTGGGCTCCACTCTCGGCTCTCCTACCTTCCAGCAGTGCACTCGCAGGCAGATCACAGATGCCCCAGCCCTTGTCCCCGTCTGTCAGGTGGGGAGGAGCAGCTCTCCGTGGCTTGTGTTAAGGACCAGACAACACAGTGTCTTCGCCCAGGCGCTCACGTGCTGGAAGTGACTGGGCCCCATGGTGGGCTTCAGGGACATCATTGCTGTCAGTACTGGCACTGCTCAAAATCATGTTGAAAATGTCCTTTAGGACTCATCTTCAGAGTCTTCATGTCATGCTCTTAAATGCCCTCTATTTTGGCAAGTCATAGTCTTCTGAGGTTGGAATTGATTTTCAGAAACTGCTAGAGTTCTGGTCATGTAGGTGGGCACGTGGGCCCCACAGTTTTGATTTCTTTGATTTGTCATTCCATCGCTAGCTGTTGGAGCCATGGACTATTGCTTGATTTCTCTGAGCCCCAGCTTTCTTATAACTGAGTGGTTTGGGGGTCAGATGCAAAGGGATGTCCACATGTAGTGGATGTTTAATGAGGACTGATCACGTGCCAGGCCCTCTTGGTCCCTGTATAGAGAAGTCAAGTCCGCTGCCCAAGGTCACACATTTGGCAGGTGGCAGAGCTGGAGAGTCATAAGGGGTGGCTCTGGTGTGAGTAGATTTGCTTTCTTTCCTCGCCTCTTACCTGGCTTTGTAGCTAATGCCCAAGGAGGAAGTTCTGAGATGCTGTGCTCATGGCAGCATTGGTGGCCTGGGCCTGGCTCTCCCAGGGGCTCTGGAAGGGGGCCTTCGTCTGGGTGTATGATGAAGGAAGGGGATGGCGTGAACTGAGCATCTGTGCTCTGCCAAGTGCTCTGCTGGTCCGCACATGCCTGCCCTCCCTCTGGTGAGGTTGATGAAAAGACACCTCATTCTTTTCAAGTCTCATCTCAGAGCTCGTTGAGTTCCCATCAGGGTCTGCGCATGGGACGGAGGTGGGTTGCAGGAGGGCTGACACAATTATGGGGCACGCTGGGAGTCCGGTAAAGGTGGCCTCTGATTTGTACGTTTGTTAGAGCTCTGGAAATCTGAGTGGTGGGATTTTTCCCTGGCTTTTGCTGTTAGTTGTTTATTTTTAAGTCATTGATGTCAGTATTAGTTTTTAAAATAAGGATTTTCTTCATAACAAATATCAGAACTTTTATGTAACTTGTACTCACGAACAAGATAATTCTGTGGAGAACCTTGAGATATACTACAGGAGCCTGCTAAAATACTTCCTCTTCTCTCCGCAAATGCAGGTTTGTCTCATTGGGAAGTCTAGAACATACCCGCCCTCCGGAGAAGTGTCCCTCGATGAGCAGAGAACCCGGTACATCAGCAGCAGGCGGGGCTGCCCCGTGGGCCCACCTGGTGAGGAGCCTGCCCCTGGTCCCCCCAGGGCTGCTGCCGGTGGTGCTCATCACCCTGGTGGTCACAGAGCCTTGGACGCCGAGGCTGGGCACAGGCCCCAGGCCCAGGCCCAGGCCGCCGGACTCTGGCTGCCTGGATTTCACCCCAGAGAAAAAGCTCAACACGTAAGGAACTGTGCTGCCCTCCCTCGAGACTTTATTGACCAAGTGGTTTTGCAAGTGGCAGATTTGTTATTAGGTGGGAAGCAGTTAACCACAGGAAGTTCTCCAGGTGGCAGTCTGAAGACCTGGAATCGAGGAGGTAACTATCCACCATCCCAGGGGTGCTGAGTACTTGCTGGGTTTCGGGCAGTGACTCAGTTCTCTTTTATGAGCAATTTAAAATGGTGTGGTCGTTGTTAATTAAATATGTTCTAAAGAAACTGTGGTAATAAATGGCTACTTATAAGCTCATTCTTTAAAATTTTCCTTACAGTTCTTATTAACATACTGGACTTTGTTTCCTCAGAGGAGGAAACTGAGGTCAGAGGGGTAACGTTTGGGCCTTTAGTTAACTTTTCCAGAAACAGTCAGGCTTCAGTGTCTAGAGCTACTCGTTTCAGTCTATAGAGATTATCTAAACAGAAAGCAGGTTACTGAATGCCAGAAAAGTGCACTGTTGCCTTAAGTATGTGGTATGATTTTAGAGATGTCATGATTTGATAATTTCATTTTCTTCGAAATCTCCAAAATGCAAAAATCAGACAAGATAAAAGGGAGACATTTGTATCTGATTGTTCTCATAGGATGAGTAATGTGTTGAAATTAGTGGCACTCGAGAGCTAGGCATCAAAGCATGAGTTTTACTATTTTTGCGAGGTTATTATGAGTGTGGAAAGCTCCTGGGGCTACTGGATGAAGAACTTGTTTCTTTCCTGCCTCTGCTTCTCGTCAGCGCCCACGTCGGTCAGCAGCCAGAGGGTACTGGGAGCTGTCTGCGTTTGGGCAGAGCCGGGGACTTGCCTCTCTGAGGTTTTGGATCATTGGAGGAAGTTGAGGACCCCTCCCTCAGCCTGTCAGGGACTGCGGCCTGGCTGGCCCTGTGGGTGGGACGGGCCAGGGAGGAGGCAGCGATGGGTCCACCTCTCCGAGCCTGGTCTTCCTCCTCCATGAAGCTGTCATGCTCGAGTTACTGTCTTCATCTTTTTACACCTTGTCCGTCTCTCATGTGCCTGAGATGTGGCAGCGCCGTTGAGCGTGTCTCCCATCTCCAGGAAAAACCCCAGCCTGTTAGGGTCTGATCTGGAGAGCCTCTCTAGGGACCTGGTGGCAGCCCTGGCCACCGTGGCCCTGGTTCAGGTGGCTAACCATCCTTGTAACTGTGGACCATCCCCAAGGCCCAGGGGGGTGTGCTGTGCGCTGGCACCCTGTTTCCTAGGTGCGCCCTGTTAAGGCAAGGCCAGAGTGGAGAGGAAGGAAAGCTCGGTGGGGGCTCTTAGTGGGTTCTTGAAGGGCACAGAGTCTCAGAGACATTCGGGTGAATCTAAAAATATGGAGTTTGACCTTTAATTCCCAGGATAGCCCTTTCTGCTGCCGGGGCCTTTGGGGATGATTGAGTGCAGGGGTTGCTAGTCTGCCTGGGCTGGAACACCCTGTTAGTGAGCAAAGGCTGGATCTTTTCCTAGGCTCAGAGGGAGATAGTGGGGTGGCTCTGATTATCGGGTCTCAGGCCTGCCCAACCATTGGTGGAGACGTCTGGGAGCCAGGGTGCTGTCCTCTCCAGGTTGGTCTCCCTCTGTCTGGGGCTTGTCTGAGGCTCTCCAGCTGCCCCACTGCGTGTGAGAAGTGTGCTCCAGTGAGGTGGAGGTGTGCTCTTGGCCTCTCAGCCAGAGGTTCCACTCACAGGTGGTCTTCTCCCTCGGTCACTGGAGTTAGTGGCTCCCTCCCCAGCCTGCCCCTAGGCACAGGACCCTCCGTGTTTCTGAGCCCTACATGACGCGTGAGTGGGTCTGTCCTCATGACCTGACTAATCTCAGGCCTGGGCATCCACCCTCTGAGCGGCATGGCTGGGGGACACAGGGTGAGACGAGGTAGTCCCTCCCTTGCCGTGGGGTCGGGACACGCACATATCAAGGGATGAGCAGCTAAGAGGCGGCGGCCAGGCTGGTGTGTGAGTCAGTGTCAAGGAGTCCTGGGGGCCGGCACCTGGGCAGGGACAGGGAAGGCTTTCTGGGCCAATAGTTAATTTTTTCCTTAGTCTTCCTGCTTCCTCTCGGAACGAGCTAGAGGCAGCAGAGAGGTGGACCTTGAGGTGGTCTGGGCTTTGGTAGATGAAACTGTAGCATCGCTGCAGGAGCAGCTGCCTGCCCGGTCTCCAGGGCTGGGCACGCCGACTCTCCGTGGCCGGGGACATGGTTAGCCTCGCTCACCTGCAGGCTGGCTGGGCGGCGTGAGTGAGACCCGCAGTGCAGGGCCCGGCAGGTGGAAGTTGGTGGTGGTGAATCTCAGGTGGTGACAGCTCTGCCTGCGCAGTTCCAGCTTTTGGAGCTGCAGACTGAATTAAATGACATTTACGTTCAATATTCCTGATCTTTCCTGCCGACGTACGTAAGGAATTTGAATTTATAGAACTAGAGTGTAACAGGTTCGTAATAGCCTTTTTGTTGTTTTTGGGGGAAAACCCCATTTTCAACAGAGAGCCTTTCATTGGCTGAAGTAGCCGGTGAGCTGGACAGGGAGACTCTGCAGAGACTGAAGCGAGAATGTGGAGGCTTGCAGACGCTGCTTAAAAACAACCATCAGGTGTTTGAAGGTAAGGGAGGAAGCCTTTCAATATGCATGTTTCTCACCGTATGTGATACCAGCTCCACCTTTCCTGAGTCAATGAGAATTTTCTTTGCTACACGTCTTGGTATCACTCTCTCCCTGCCGCCTCTTTTTTTTTTTTTTTTTTTTTTTTTACTAATAAACTCTTTTAGCGTAGTTTTAGACTTAGAGAAGAGTTGGGAAGAGACACCAGAGTTCCCGTCTGTCCCCCACCCAGTTTCTGCTTGTGAGTCTCTCACCTCAGGATAGGACATTGGGCACACTTGCCCTTTGATTCTCTCCCACATCTCCTCTGGCTCGGTGCCCCCAGGCTTGGTGTCACCCTTCTATGATGTGCTCGCTCCTCACACAGGAGAAAGAGCGAGTCCGAAAGCTACCGGCTGGGTGCCTCCTGTTGCCTGGAGAGCTTTCCTGGGTGGGGGTTCCTGATTTGCTTTGCTTTGGCTGCCTGCAAACTAGGAGCATCCTGAGCTCGCAGCCAGGCCCTGGGCAGTTTAGAGGAGGGAGCCCCAGATTCCTGCCGGCTCCCCCACCCTGTGTGCCTGCACTGGGCCTCGGTGAGTCTGCACTTAGGCGCACATTGCCCTCCTGCACTGGTGCTCTGATTCCAGGACTGCGGGGGTGGAAGGGCCCAGGCGCCTGCGTGTGCTCTCACTCAGTCTGCAGAGCGAGGCAGCGCTGTCCCTGCCCCCCTGGAGTCTACAGTGACCGGGAGGGGGAAGTGTCACAGAGGTTTACACGGGCACCTGAGGTTTAAAAGAAGTTCCGTTAGTTGACATTTTCAAGCACACACAAAGGAGCTCCTGTCTACCCATAGTCCAGATGGTCAATAATTCATCACATTTGCTTCTTGAAGCTTTTCCACCTTTTTTTATGGAAGTATTTGAAAGCACGTCCCAGCTAGCATGCTGTTTCACCCCTGCGCACTTCGGTGTGCATCTTTAAAACTAGCGGGTGTCTTCCTGCATCACAATAGCGTCACAGGCACATGTGTCCCTGGAGTCGTGGCGTGCAGGGAGACTAGCCTAGTGCTGGAGAGGACTCAGGAAGGCTTCACTTAGGAAATGGTATTTGGCTTGGGACTTGAAAACAGTAGGAGTTAGCTAGGTGAAGGGGACAAGGAAAAACATTTCAGGCAGAGAGAACAGGGAGTGTAAAGGGTCTCAGTTGGGCAAGAGCAGGATTGGAGGCTTGAAGAGCAAGAGGTAGAGGTGGGCGTGGCTGTGAGAAGGATTTGGGGCTCTGACCAGCAGGGGAGTGATGACATCAATGTGACCGTGGGAAGGAGCAAAACTGGCTTCCAGTCTGGCTGCACTGTCACCATCCGTGCGACCTGCTGAACCCATAAGTCACCAGGCTGCCTGTTCTCTCCCATGTTGGGTCTCTGAGGGTCAAGTGCCATGTTCAAGTCCCCCACAGCACAGTGTCTGGCTCCCATGGTACTTAAGAAGTGGAAGCAATTTTGATGCTGTTTCTGCTGTGAAATGTCCCATGAAGGCTGGGTGTGGGCTAGTGCTGTGTACTTCAACCAGCTCTTCTTTCCTGGAGACAGGGGGGTGGGTGGGTGGTGGTGCTGGGAGGGCAGATGGTAGACGAGCAGGATGGTGTGTGAAGATGTGCTGAGGACATGGCTCCAGAGAAGACTAGGCTAGCAGGGGCTGCCAGCAGGCCCTGTGGGCCCACCCTTGATCCACTGAGACTGTGGGCTCCTGCCAGCGTGGGATGTGTGCTGGCCTGGCTCAGGGGCCCTGCATACGCTACCTGCCTTTCTTCCACCCACCCCAGCCCAGCGCACCCGCTTCTGTCAGACTTAACCCCTCAGTTCCTCCTGCATGGCCTGCCGGCTTGTGTTCTGTGGGGCCTACACAGTGTCCCCCAAGGCTTCCTGCTTGCTCCTGCCTCTACCTCAGTGCCCTGGTCTCTCTGATGATGTAGCTCAGGGGCTGTCTCCTCCAAGAAACCTTTCCTAAACAGCTTCCCGTCCACCCCCCTCCCCAGTCCTGCCTTCTCTGGGCCCCCAGGCTCTGCACATACGTCTGTCACATGACCTGCACCAGTCACATCACTGCCCCAACTAGACAGTGAGCTCCTTGGGGTGGGGTCGGGTCTGGCTCTGCAGCCAGAGACCATCCCGGAGCCCACTGCTTTGGTGCTAGCATGTGTCACAGGATGAAGAAATGAGTGGCCCAGTGGGGAGGGCACCGTCACCTGATGCCTCTTCACAGGGGGGAAGACTGTTGGGTCCCAGGGTCCCCGACCCGCAAGGTGCCATCTGTGGGCACGGCTCTCCACGTGTGTGCTCTCTGCTGGAGGCTGCACACAGATGACGGCCTCTCTGTCCCTGCCTCAGGACCTGGCAGGGGAGATGGGCACACCAAGCCATGAGTCCAGCACAGCAGGACAGGTGCCTTGAGGGGGTCTGTGTGGGGCAGGAGGTAGCTGGCCCTGTTGGCCTGGGGGCCTTTCTGGTGATGAGGGAAGCCTTCATGGAAGCACAGGATTGAAGTCCAACCCGAGGATACTGGCACCTGCCAGGCCCCACAGGAGGAATGCGTGCACATGCCAGGCCCAACACGGGGGGCATGGGCACACACTGGGCCTGAAGGCCTTGTCTAGGGACATGGGCAGCTATCTGGACCCCAGGATTTGAGCCAATCCCCCCACCCTCATCAGTGTGCCGCTGCTGAGTAGGGTGGTCAGGCAGTGAGTCAGCAGGGCAGGTGGTAGGGAAGGAGGCTTCCACAGGGCCATGCAGCTGGAGGAGGCACGTCTGTCCACTCCCTCAGCTTGTAAACCTCCTAAGGGTGTTGAGAGCTGCCTCCTCCTCTTGCCTGCCTCCACGTGTGCGTGCCTGTACTACCTCCCCCACGCGTGCGTGCCGCCTCCCCAACGCGTGCGCGTGAGGGCTCGGGCGTTCACGCCTGCGGCGCCTCTGGGTGGCCTTGTTGCCCTTGTGTAGCTGCACTTGGCTTTCATTTAAACTTGAGTTCATTTGGGTAAACGCTGCTGTTATGGTGGCAGCAAGCCCGTGAGCAGCACCGGAGCCTCCGTATGTGGGGGTGGTTGCGGAAGCGGAGGCCCGGGTGAGTGGAGAAGCGGAGGAGGGCGGCCTTCCTGAACTGAAAGGTCCCGCTGCAGCTCAGTTCTGGCGCGGGCTGCCTGCGGTCTCGCCGCGTCTCACAAAGCTTCAGTGGGTTAAAATCCTGACTGCAGCCCAGGGGCTGCTCTTCTTTCTGTTTTTCCCAGCACATTTTTTGGTGTGACTTCGTGAAATAGTATCTTTTTTCCCGTTATAAATATGCATGTCTGTGATTGCTTTTCTGTCGGAGGGCACATTGATTCTTGGAAACGCTTCAGAGTAGGAGGCTTGTGGGCTGAGCTCCAAGTGAACATTCTGCTTCCAGTCATGCAAAAAATATGCACTGAAGCTGGGTCTTTCTGTGTATGAGGGGTTTTTACACTACCATAGCCAGTCTCCACTAATGTTTGCAAGAGTGAGGAAGTAAAGGTGATTTCGGATGCCTGCAGTTCAGCTAGCGCTGAGCGCCTCGTGTGCCGGGCACTGCCGGGGCTGCCACACGGAGGCCGTGAGCACGGCACCCGCTCTCGTGGCCTACCCCGCCCCGGGGTCTGCACGGCCTGGCACGTGCACACGATCAGGAGGTTGTGGCCAGCGGGGTGCGTGGGTGCCTGCACTGTGCTGAGTGGTCTGTGAGTGTGGTCTCTCTGATCCCTGCATTCATGGCCTTGATGGTTCGGATGCAGCTCAGAGAGGTCGGTGACTTGCCCAAGGTCTCCATCGGTGGAGGGGCTGGGCTGGCAACCCAGGCTGCATCTGACCAGAACCAGCGCTCCTGGGCGTACAGCACCATTCTGGTAAATTGTCCATAGTGATTTTCTGGAAGAATCTCCAACCAGTTCCTCAGAACACCTTGGTTGAGGTGACGTCTGCTGGCAGAAGCGGGAGGAGACGCAGCAGGAGGTCTCGTGTGCTGTGCTCACCAGGTCCGAGGGAGCGCTCACGTGCGGGAGGAGCCTTGTTCAGAAACGTCGGGTGAGAGGTGAACTGTGGGAGAGTGTACGTTGTTCCTGTAATTCCATTGTAAAATCAGGACGTATTTCTACACAAGGAGCGTCTTGCACGCTGGGGCTGGAGTGCGCGCCCCTGGAGGCTGGTGCCCTCGTGTGCCTGGCACAGGCCTGCCCAGGATGGGAGCCAGGGGTGTGAGGAGGGGGATGGGAGAGATCTGCCCTGTGTCCTGAGGGGGAGGGGCACATGTCGGCCGTCCTGGCCAGCCTCAGGGCGCCCCGGCCTCTGCCATCTCCAGGGTCGCCCCTCTGTCGTTAGCGCCCACTCCCCAGGCCGTAGAGATCCTGGCGGCCCTCCTCGACCTTGTGGTATTGCTGCAGAATGTGGCTAGATGTCATATTTTACAAAACTGCCCTGAAGGGCCTGCTGCAAGCCAGGCTGTCCTGAGGGAGGGGACCTGGCCTGATCTCTCTGGAGGTCAGGGGTCCGTGCCCAGGTTAGGCCTGGCGAGCCCCCTCCCCTGTCCCCGAGATTTCCCTTGAACCGTCCAGGACTTCCTACGGGCCAGGGCTCCTCACCTTTCTGGGGAGCACACTCCAGGAGTCTGGTGGGAGTCTTGCTCCGAGGTCTCTTCTGCACATACCCCCAGTCTAGCTCCCCACCCCACCGGCTGGGCCGTGTCGTCCTGTGCGGCACCAGGAGGTGCTGCTGTGGGAATATCCTGTGGAACACAGCGAAGTTTCCCTGACCTGAGCTTTCGGGCTAAGAAAGCTGAGTGTCATCGTGTTTGGGGGGGCAGTGCAGGAGGCCGGCTCCGTGGAAAGGACAGAACTGGGCCTGGCCATTAGTAGGTGCTTCTCGTCTGCCTTGTGAGGATGAATCCTGCCTTTGTGTCCCTCCGTGTGGTGAGGCGCCTCTGCAGCCCTTTTCTCCGGTTTCAAGGGAAAGTATTTAATGTCGGCCTGCGAAGACAAACAGTCTTGTTACTGCCATAACACGAGGCAATTTGAAAGCGGAATTCAAGCTTTAATTCACCCTTTCAAGTTCTCCTTAGAAGTAGGAGAGCCAGGTCTGTTCAGTAAGCTTCCTTCATGTCTCTCCGAGCCTCTCTGTCTCCAGGTGGTTTCACGGCTTCCCGGGAAAGCCAGGATGGATTTGGTTGCTTTGGCCACGTTTCACATGGAGTTGGCTCCTTGGGACGGAACGGCCAAGTGGAAGCTCTGGGGATGGAGGCAGGGGGTCTCAGCTGAGTAGGGGCGACCGGCTCAGGAGGCGGCTGGGTGGGGGGCCCAGTCCGCTGATGGGAACACTGCCCACTCCTCTGCTGCTCTGGGGTCCTCCAGCTACCCAGCTCTGAGGTCACTCCGGCCACCCCGATCCCTACCACCGCATCTCTCAGCCTCCCTGTGCTCCGGGCGGTTGGCTGTGAATCCTTGTGCCCCCACCCCTGTTTACATTTGGGGGGCCCTAGTTGTGGGAGTGCCTAAAGCCAGCAGCTCCTCATCTTTGCCTGCCTGGACTTCACTCTGTTTTCTCTGTGTGATGCAGAACACAGTCTCCGACACATCCCGAATCAGGGACCACGTTTACGTTCTTATGCTCTGGTCTCCAGGGCCTCAGCTTTGTTTCCTACAAGCCCATCCCCCAGGCTGTCCCAGCCACTGTGTCCTGTGGTCCCTCCCTGGACCTTGTCATCACCAGAACCTCGGCTTCAGACGCTGGGCTCTTCACCCTTCCCCTAGTGTCCAGCCCACTTCTCCTGACGGCTCCCAGCCCAGCTGGCGCTGGCCCCTCCACACTCCCTCACCCCAGGACGCCTTGCCTGCTCCTTGCCTGCTCCCCTGCCCGCCCAGCCCTGTGCCTCTGTCACTTCACCCTTTAGGTGGGGACCGCCAGCCTCGGGGCGGGTGGTGGCCACCGGCCACTGCTTGAGGTCTCGGCACCTTGTCTCCTTCCCTCTGGGCGCCAGCTTGCCGTGGGGACTCTGGTCTTGTGTGGCTGCATCCCCAGCCCTGGACAGCTGCCCCCCACAGATCCTGGTGAGTTAATAAACTTGCAGGTTAACTTCTTGGCTGTGTCTTTTCTGTGTTCCAAACCACAGTTCTGGATGGGAGAGTTCACATTCGCGACTGGAGAGAAGAGAGGCCACAGAAGAAAAGGCAACCAGAAGCAAAACGGAGACTGGTTCCTGAAGCTTTCAAAACCCGCATCTGTTGGTTTTTCTCTCATCATCCTGATGGTTGTGTTCTGCCTTCACACTGCTGCCCGTTTGCCCACGGGCCTGGGGAGCTGCGGCCGGCCCCGGCTACCAGGAAGAAAGAGCGGGTTTTGTGAGCTGCTCTGTCCTGCGAGTGGAGGCCTGCCCTGGTGCAGGGAGGCCACGTCAAGAGAGACGTCCCGGCTCCTCTGAGCCCTGCGGCTGCTGTGCTGGTGGTGGTCACAGTCGGACGGTCCTCCTATTGTCCTCTGATCTCCATGGTAACGTAGTCACGTGACACGTTCTTGGGAAGCTAGAGTCACTCCTTGTCACTCCTAGAAAGTGAGTCTGAAAGTTCTCACAGTGTCTTGGAGTCCAGAAGACGTGGGAAGTGCTTGAGCCAGCCCTTTTGGGCACCGTCTGGCTCGCCTGACTCGTCGCGTCGGGGTGTGGGAAGAGCAGGGGACCCCGAGCGGTGAGCCGTTCCTGCCAGCAGCTGGCTGAGAGGAGCTCCGCCGCTGCGGGTGCTGACCTCCCTCTCTCCTGCCTTCTCCTCCAGATCTCCCCGCAAGTTAGTTCTTTTGATTCCAGAAAAAAAAATCCTAATGTATTTCTATTTAAAATTATTTTTACACTTTTACCCAGAACATCGCCTCGATAGACAGTTTTGCCTGTGGTTTTCCGTGGGCCGCATCCAGGCCATCTTTCCTTGTGTAGTATTGCGTGGTGTGGGACTTCTCGGTTCACTCATGAGCAACCTCATTCCTTGCTCCAGGAGGTGCCCCAGGTCAGCGTAGCCCTGCCGGGGGCCCCAGACCCCAGGCCAGGGATGGGCCAGGAGGCGCCTGGCCAGCGTCTGGGTGGGAGCGCAGGGGCTGTGCCTCCCTCCCAAACCCCCTGTGATAGATGTGGTGTTTCCCACTCGCCCAGCCTCTCCCATGCGTGAGGCCCCTCGGAGGAAGTCCTGGTTGGTCTGGGTGGCCACAGAGATGCCACTCTGGCCACAGTTGGCTTGTGTGCAGATGGAGCTGTTCTGACCAGTGAGGCGCGAGGGGACTGCTGGGGCTCCTGGGGACAGCCTCCTTGCTGCGGAGCCTCCCTTCTGCCCTGGCTGCTGCCGTTGCAGGGGGTGCCTGGTGTAGGAAGCCATGAGAGTGGCAGAGCATAAAGATGGAAGGAGCCCAGGTTCCCGTGACGTCTCTGAGTCTCTGGGTCAGCCAGTGCTGGAGCTGCGCCTCCCCGCCTCTGACCTCTGTCAGTCACAGAGGAGCGTCTTCACTGGTGAAGCCAATGGGCCGAGGTTTCCTGTTACTTGGTGCCTAGCACATCTGAGATGATCCCTTCAAGACAAGCCCCCTGGCCTCCCTCCCCTGAGAGCGGACCTCGAAGCCTCCCTCTCCCTCTTCTTGGAAGGGGAGCGTCTCCTAAGGGGTGAGGTGTGAGCCCCGAGGCTGCCCTGGGCCTGCGCATGTGTGCAAGGATGTGCAGCCCAGCCAGACCCAGGGTTACTCCAGGCACTTGGCCTGGCCTGAGCCCACTAGCATCTGCTTTCATTTTCCACTGTGAGGGAGACGGGCTGTGGCGGCCACGGAGGCTTGGGTCTGCGGTCCATGCTCCTGGACTCAGAACCCAGAGCTCCAGAGCTGCCTGTCCTGGGGCGTGGGGTGGCCCTTGGGAAATGAGCTGCCCCCTGAGTCTTGGGACGGACGGTTTGCCATGAAGAACCCCAAGGATTCGTCCTAGTTGGGGTCAGCAGGGGGTGTTGGATGACCTTAGCTCTCCCAGGTGCCCCTGGGAGACACCTACCCTAGCCAGTGGCCATGGTCTTGCCCTTCCTGGTGGGGTCCTGCCAGGCTGAGAGCTGTGCTGAGAGGAGACTCGCCTCTACGCCAGCCAGTGTTGCAGAGACGGCCTTGGTGGGCCGTGTTGCTGGATCCCCCCTCTGGGTTCCAGGCACCGTTTCTCACTGCCCCCCAGCACCACTGTGCCCCGTGC
The DNA here is from genome assembly GCA_014189135.1 of Dicerorhinus sumatrensis harrissoni. Classification (NCBI taxonomy): domain Eukaryota; kingdom Metazoa; phylum Chordata; class Mammalia; order Perissodactyla; family Rhinocerotidae; genus Dicerorhinus; species Dicerorhinus sumatrensis. Next base: position 72,440,235 of record JABWHU010001778.1, read on the forward strand.
CCAGAGGTCAGGGTAACATCAGGCATCACACACCCTGTAGCCTCGTAGCAGCGCACCACGTGTCTGTGGTACACGGCCAGATGATCACTGACCCCGGCAGTATGGCTCTGGCCTGCCCCGAGGACTCGCCAGGTGACAGCTCTGAGCCTGGGTGTGTTGTGTGGAAAGTGGGACCTCATGGGAGCCTCATAGGTGGTTGTGAGGTGAACTAAGCCAGGCATGCAGCGGTCCAGCTCCTGCCTAGCGGGCAGCAGGGCTCACGAAAGACAGCCTTTGTGCACAGGCAGCCTGGCCTGAAGTTGCATTTCCTCCAAAAACCCAGGGAGCCCTGTGGGCTCATAGTTGTACCACCCGGGCAGCCCTTGCCCCTTCCCAGAGCCCAGCTCACCCCGTCTGCCACAGAGGAGGCACTCTTCAGGGAGCACGGAGTGGTTACAGTAGTGACCAGACTGACACCAGCTGGGGCTGGTCAGGGTTGGCAAGGTGGGAGGTGACCATGGAGTGTCCTAAGGGCTGTGCAGATGTTCTCCTGGTGGCGGGTGGGAAGCAGCCTGCCAGGTGCGTTTAGAGGCCACGTGTGAGTCAGTGTCTGGTGTTAGGAGGGCAGGAGAGACCCAGAGGAGAGGGTCCTGGGGGATGGGCAGGGGAGTGACCTCAAGTCCTGTGGCACATCTTCCATGTGCCCCCCTCTCCATGCTGCTCTGTGTCTCCTGCTGGCAGGGGTCCACTCCCACCTCAGCGGTGACCCCCCACCTGTCTCTCCCTGTGAAAGACTTCCCTGTCACCTCAAAGGGGGTGAGGAGCTAAGGCTGTGCTGTGCCTTTCCTCTTGGCCCTGCTCCTGGGGTGGCCGCCCACCAAGGGTCACCATGCAGGGCCACAGCTGCCACAGACAGAGCAAACAAACCCGGCCCCTGCAGGAAGACCCCGTGTTGGGGAGAGCCAGCACAGATGCCAAGAGCACTCCTTAACTTTCATCCAGCTCATTTCTGGTTTTTCTTGTGGGTTCTGTCGTTAGGGGGAGAGGCTGCTGACAAGAAAGTGCATTAAGAATGGGTGAGCGGGGGGTTTCCCAGCTCCTGGCTGCCCTCTGGTCAACATGGGATTTTTTACCATAGCTCGGTCCCATCAGGGAGACTGAACTTTTGGAAGGCCCTGGACCGGGGGAGGCTGGGTTGGCCTGCAGAGAGATTGCCCCCATCCGATGGGAGGTGAGTGCTGCCTGTCAGTCCCTCAGGCCTGTTGCGTTTGACAGTGTATATCCGGTGTCATATTTAAACCTCACCACTTTGTGGGGTGTCGGTGATCTGGTGCCACAGAAAGCAAGCCGAGGCTCAGAGAGGTTGAGTGACTTGCCCAAAGTCACACAGTTAGCAACTGCCAGAGTCGGGATTCACACCTGGCACCGCCACCTCCCAGGAGGCTCTTTCCTGGCAAGGCCTTTGACCAGAGGGAACACATGGGGGTTAATTTGGGTGTGTGTTTATTTCTTATCCTCCAGGTGGGCACGTGGTCCTGGCCGCCGATCGTCGGTAGTAAAGTGAAGTGTACTTTCAAAATGAATCCATTTCAATAAAAAAGCAAGAGAATTTAGTACAAAATATTAAACAGATGATGGTTTACTTCTTGACTTGGTGCATGGATGGGGCCAGCATCACAAAGGTGGTCCTCGCATGACCCCGGTTTGGAAATCACTGCCCTCTGACTTCTTTCAGAATGAGGGTCAGGCCGCATCCACCTCTCGTACCGTTTTGCACACAGAAACCAGTGATCTTGTTCTCATCCCGCTGTGGGCTGCAGTGGCAGCGCCTTAGCTTCCCTGGTGTGGGTTTTGGGGGCTCAGCTGTGCGGTTGACTGTGCTCTGACTCCAGAGAGGACCTCGGGGCTGCTCCTCCCAGGCGGCTCTTCTGTGAGGAGCAGAGGTGCATCAAAATCACGTACTAATTCCTGCGGCCTCTGTTGCTTCTTGAGGATGTGGCCTCCAGGGCAGCCAGGAGATTTCCACTGCCTGGGTAATTCGGAGTCTAGTGATTTTTAATCCAGAGAGGCCGCAGTGGGCCTTTGCGTGGGGCTCCAGCCCCTTCTCATCAGATGATTTGTCCCAGGGAGGGGCGGCTCAGCGTTTGCTCACTTGGGCTTTTCTGCTCTTTACCCCTCCAAGCCATCTGTACAGCACAGAGAATGGGAGTTTTGCGGCCAGGATGGAGGGCAGGGCTGGGGTGCTGCTGGAGTGTCCGGGGACTCCTTGGGGGCAGGGAGGAGGAACTGCACCCTTGGTTGGAGCTGAAAGCATCCCCTTGGTTCGTGCGTTCAACAAATACTTACTAAGCACCTGGAGTGTGCTGAGCACCGTGTGGCTGGGAACGTGTTGGTGCCCTCCAGAATGCCCAGCGGGCACCGGGCATCACGACAGACGGGCAGTAGTGGTGGCGCAGGGCCCAGGGCCCAGCTGTGCCAGGCCAGAGTACAGGGACAGAGGGGTGTCCTGGGTGGCTGGGGCTTTGGAGAGGAAGAAAAGGTGATACGACCAACCCTAAGTTGAGGTATGATCGGTGTCCCTCCTTGTACTTGGGTTTCTGGTGGTTGTGCAGGGTTTCCGAATGCGCCCTTCGCGTGTCAGCATCTACCGTGGATGGATGTTAAGACTGCTTCACAGAGAACCCAAAAGCAACCTAAGAGCACGTTGTTGCTTTTGCTTGAAACAGTCTATTGACTTTTAAATGTTAAAAGAAAAAAATTTCATATTTACCCACATATTTATCATTTTCTGTATTCTCCGCTGCTTCCTGTGCGTGTGAATTTCCGTCTGGTGTCATTTTGCCTTGGCCTGAAGCTCTTCCTCTGGCATGTCTTGTGGTGTGAGTCTCCTGGCATTATAATCTTCTACCTTCTGTTTGTGTGGAAAATGTCTTTGTTTTGTCTTCACTTTTGAAAGACATTTTAGTTGCCTATAAAATTCTGGCTTGACTGTACTTTTCTTTTAGTTCTTTATAGTTGTTACTCCATTGTCTTCTGAGCTCCATTGTTTCTGTTAAGAAGTTAATCATGATTTTTGTTGTTATACCCTCTATGCAGTGTATGCTTTTTCTCTGGCTGATTTTGAGAATGTTTTTTCATCTTTAGTTTTCAGCAGTTTTGTATATTATTCATAAGAGGTGATTTTCTTTTTGTCTTGCTTGGGATTTGCTGAACTTTGTAAATCTCTGGGTTACTGTTTTTGATCAAATTTGGAAAAAAATCAGCCACTATTCCCATAAATATTTTTTTTCTGTTCCATTCTCTCCTCTCCTCGTAGGCTTCCAATTATCCATATCCCAGGTCATTTGACCTCATCCCACAGATCACTGGGACTCCATTTATTTTTCAGTCCTTTTTTTATCTCTGTGCCTCAGTTTGGATGATTTCTATTTTGACTTGTCTCTAAGTTCATTAGTCTTCTGTTTCATCCAATCTACTGTTAATCCTATTCAATGATATATTTTTTAAAAATTTCAGATATTGTAGTTTTCCTTTCTAGGATTTCCATTTGGTTATTATTTTACAGGTACTTTCTCCAGAAATTTTCCATCTCTTCAGTCATTATCCCTCAAGTTTCAAGTCCTTTTCTGCCAGCTCCAGCGTTTGGGTCACCTGTGGGTCTATTTCTATTGACTGTTTTTGTCTTGACTGTGAGTCACATGTTCCTGTTTCTTCATATGATTAGATTTTGTTGTTGTATACCGGATATTGTGGCGGATATCCAGATGTTGTAGAGGTTCTAAATTCTGTTATTTTCCCACGAAGATTGCTGAGTTTTGTTTTAGTGCTCGTTTAATTATCAGTGAATCACTTGGCTTGGCAGAGGCTTGGCATTGGGCTTTGTTGAGGCCGATCTATCTCTGTTTTGCCTTTATTCCGACTTCTTATTCCATGTCCCTGCAGTCCTGGACAGGTCCTTACTTCTAAGGTGGGCCTCTCTGGGGTTTCATGGGAAGCGAACGTTGTCCCCAGTTTTTCTAACTTTGTAGAACTTGAATTCGAAACTCTGTCCCCCTGTGGCACGCAGCACTGCACACTGTGCTCAGCTGTCCTGGCTCTTGCCCTAGGCCCTTTGGACTCTCAGCTACTCCTGTGCAACTTAGGAGTCAGCCAAGAATTTCAGGGGGGTTTATTTGCGGATTTTGGAGTGCCTCCCTCTTTGTGTCTCCCCCTCCAGGATTTTCCCCTCAATTTCTGGTTGTTTTGGCAGCCCTAGCCCTGAACTCTATCCACTGACTCCTCAGGTCATGAGCCAGCAGCTTTCGGCTTGACCCCCCCCCCCTTCTCCGTGCACTGCACAGTCAGCGGTGTCCTCCGGGGAGAGCTGTGCATGTGCAGTTCACACCCGTGTGCACCCTTCTCTCAGGGAAGACTCCTCTCCAGTTCGTACCAGTGTTTGAGCATTCTCTAGGGCTTTCAACCTTTCTTCTTTTTGTCCAGGTTTGTAGTTGTTATTAACAAAGAGTTTGTCCTATACAAGCTACTCCACGAGCACTGGAAGCCGGAATCCTGTGCTATGAGCTTTGAAGGAAACAATTATCATATCTGTTCTCCCATCTTGCTGGCCAACTTCCACAGCTTAAAACCTGAAAATCTTCCTCAGACCCACTAATGAATCTAAACTCCTTCCCCTGGCTGGCCGGCTGAGCCGCCCCCAAGTCAGGCTAGCTCTCAAGCTCGTATCGCCCCACTTGGTCTTACCCCTCAAGACGTTAGCTCAGACCACTGCCTATTCCTGACCTCTCCAGACCTGCGCAGCCCGGTAGAACCTTGTGCAATGATGGAAGTGTTCCAGATCTGCACTGCCAGCATGACAGCCGCTGGTCACCAGCCACTGAAATGTGGCTGTCAAGACTGAGGAACTGAATTTTAATTTTATGTAAGTCTAATTTAAATTTAGATAGCCACACATGGCTGGTGGCTAAACACATTGGACAGAGAGCTCCAGACCTTTGCTGCTGGAGTGTGGTCTGACAGTGTTAGCCTCGCCTGGGAGTTTGTTAGAAATGCACACTCTTGGCCCGCCCCGCCCCCCAGACCTGCTGATCCGAATCCCTGAGCTGGGCCTAGCCCGCTGCAGCCAGCTGTGTTTCCTTGCTCCCCAGGTGGCATCTGTGGATGCTGAAGTTGGAGAGGTGCTGCTCTGGTGCACTTCATGCCTCCGAGCCTTTTCATATGCTCTTCCCTCTGTCTGGAAGACACTTCTCCCTCTTCTCTGTGTGGTGCGTTCCTGTTGTCCCAAATCCGGATGAGGCCAGCTCTCTAGGAGGCCTCTCTCCCTCAGCTCCTTTGCTGAACTGTTAGGATGGCGCCGTCACACCGGGTCGCCATCCCTCGTGTAGGGGTCTGTCCCCCTGGGAGTTCCTCGGGGTAGCAGAGACCCTGGTCCTCCCATTGTCTCCAGGATCTGGCTGGGGTCAGGCTATTTCAGGTGCTCGGACTGTCCGCTGAGTAAAACTCAGCGCTGCTGCCGTCGGAGTCTTCTCTGCTCTAGTACTTAGCTTTGTAGTCAGTGTTTTAGTCTCGGGAAATCCTTACAGCCATCAGGAGGGTTTAATTCTTGAACAAATTTCCTTTCCAGAGCTAATATTTTTTTTTTGCTCATTCTTTAAGAATATAGATTTTTTGTTTACTAGAAAGAGTCAAGAAATGCAAGTGTTCCTATGGATGATTCAGAAATCCTGAGGAGTTAACTTGTTGAATTCCTCTTAAAAGTTGGGGCTCTCAGCCAAGACCACGGCTGCTGACACAGGCGGAAGGGGGCGGGGACTTGCCATGTCAGAGCGGTCCCCGCAGGTCCTAAGGCCTGGACTCAGCATTCTTCCCTCCCTGCGGACGCCCTTCCTGGGGGCTGCTAGGCCTGGGTCAGGCCCTGAGTGAGGGGTCAGGGCTGGGAATGTGGCTGCTGGGTAAGAAGAGGGGCCACCTCAGATGCCAGCCTCAGGCAGGTGCTTCCAGCCCACGTGGCCGCCCTGGGCCCTGGCTCCCGTGAGTTCAGTGGGCGTTGGTTCTCGGTACTCAGGGCCCAGGGCCCCATCTCCCCCTGCAGGGCCCCTCCCTTGGTCCTGGCACTCAGACTGTGACACTCACCCCCTGGGCCACGCGGGGCGCCAGGAGACAGCTGACTCGGGGTTGGGGGAGCAACAAAACCAGCCCAAACAGACCTGGGTGGGAATGTGGCCTCAGCCTCTTTGGAGCTGTGTGACCTCAGGCAGGTGATGGGAGCCTCAGTTTCCCTTCTGTAAAATGATGATAACGCCTGCAACGTGGAGGCGAGAGACTTGCAGGGTCCCCTTGGTGCAGACCCTGGTGTACAGGAGGGCAGACCCATCTCTATCCGCCTGAGGTGCTCAGAGCTCTCCACCTCGGAGGGAAGTCAGCCCACACTCCCTGCCTCCCTGCGCCTCTGGGCCAGGCTTGGTGCTGGGGACACGGGGGGCCTCACACCTGGCCTGGACCTTGAGGACCCTGAGCCCAGCGGGACCTCAGCCGTGCCTGTGCACTGCGCCGTGAGAGAGGAAGGCACAGATTCTGGGGGTCTCAGAGGAGGCGCTGGGCCTGCTGAGGAGGCAGGGAGATGGGAGGAGGAGACGCCTGAGGGGGTGGCAGATGAGGAATCCGTGGTGGTGGGGGGGCGTGTTCCAGGCAGGGAAGAGCCCTAGCAGAGGCACAGAAGCAGGCACAGATCCAGGTGGAGGGTAGGGACGGGCACAGGGGGTCAGGCTGCGGGACCTACAGGTGCTTGCACCTGCCTGCCTGGTGCCTGGTTCCTCCCTGGGCTGCCCTTCCCTCCCCCCAGACTATCTGAGCCCTCACTTCTGGGGTCCATGGCCGCACCTCCCCGCAGGCCTGGCGCTGAGGGCAGGGCCTCACCTCCTCAGCCTTTGGGTCCACAGCCCCCAGTGCTGCAGTCACTCGGCGAATGTTCACCTCACAGGACCCTCAGAGAGAGACATCTCCCAAAACGCAGGCTCCCTCGCCTGACGCGGGCCCTGGGGAGCGGTGCTGGCGCCTGCTGAAGGCACCACACTGTCTGCTGGGCCACAGAACTTGGTCCCAATGACAAGGTTCCCCGCCTCCTCTTTCTGCACCCTTGGCTGCTCCTGAAGACGTGGCCGGGAGGAGGGGGCTGGGAGACGGGCGACGGGCAACAGGCGAAGGGAGAGGGGTTTGGAAGGTGCCCTCATGCACACGCCTGTCCCAGAGACGTCCGATGTCCTTGTGCTCTGTGAGGTCACCTCCCGGGCCTGCTCTACCCCCAGCCAGCGCCAGGCCGAGGCTTCCATGGGGGTCTATGCTGGAAGCTTCTTCCTACAGAGAAGTCCCCGGCTGTTCTGTCCCTCTGTGACCCATAAGCAAGGATGCGAGTGACAGACGGCCTTCTGTGGCGTGCTTGGGGAACTGGCACTGCCTGTCGGGTCCTCAGGGAACTTTCCACGCTTCCCTTTTTTGTGAGAGCTGCTGGGAAGCTCAGAAGCAAGTTATGTTCAGGTCTGTGGGCCACAGTGTTTTGCATTTCTGGTAAGCTTGCTTTCCTCCTCTCCGCCTCTGAGCAGTCCAAGGTGGCTCTCTGCTTTTTTATCAGTCCTTTCTCTTCACGTTCCACGCTGTCTTTATCCTTTATGGAAATGTCAATGGTGTGAAATATTAACGGCTGCCCCACAGCAGGCGAGTGCAGGCCAGTCTTGAGGGCCCCCGAGCCTCAGTTGCATTGTCTGCAGAAAGGGTTCAAGAGAAACAAGCTCACAGGGCTGTTGGGGGAATTAAATGAGATATTTTGTGGAAAACACTCTTCCCACGTGGTTGTCCCGTGAGGCAGGAAGTGTTGATGTCTTGCTGCCTCTCAGCAGGCGGTGGAGTGAGTATGGAGGACCAGCAGGTGGCACTGGGTGAGGTATAGAGTTTTCTTGCCCGTGAGGTGAAAGTCCCCCACAGCCCTAGGGCCCTGCCTGGCACCCTGGTCCTGAGCAGCTGGTGACTTCCACTGTTGAGGGGTCTCACACCTGGGTCTGCTGTGGTGTTTGTTCAGCTCCAAAAAAAGGGCAGCATGACACATCTGGGATGTTTTGAAAGTGGAACTGGGCAGCAGACACCCCAGGAAGGCACAGGACCCCAGCTCCAGCTCTGAGAGGCAGACAGAAGGCGAAGGTGTGGGATCCCGCGGGGCAGGAGGTCTGTCCCCCCACCCACGTTTACTGCACACCCAGTGCGCTGGGGTGCCCCCATGCCTTTCTGAGTCGCTCCCTCTCCCTAGGTCCCGCCTTGGGCATGGGGCGCAGAGCAGTGACTGCCATCCCCACCAGGCTCAGGGGTGGGCGTCTCAGGGAGGGTGCAGGGAACAGATGGTTCACGGCGGCTCTGTACGTCTGGGGGGGTCCTCCGAGGGCCAGGCAGCTGTGCCCGGGAGGAATGGCTGGGGCTGGGCGGAGGGGTTCAGCCAGCGGGGAGAAGAGACAATCCCAGGGGCCGCAGGTGGAGAACAGGACAACTTGTTCTGTGCCAGCTTCCGTGGTGAGACTACATCCAACATGGGACCAGACAGAGGGCAGGTTTCTGCTGCGCCCAAGAAAGAAAAAACGTTTGGATCAGGGGAGCTGACGAGAGGTGGAACACACTGCCTGTCATCAAGGGTGTGCAGGTGGAGGCTGCGTGACTACCTGGCAGGAATTCTGGGGGATGTATTTTCCCTATTGGTATTTTGGGGGCAGGGGCATGAACTCTATCATTTCCAAAGTCCCTCTTAATTGAGACAGTTTGTTTCTGGGGCTGGAGATGTGGAACTGCAGGCACTGTGGAGCCTGGCTGGCAGGACCTGGAATCTCCTCTTCGTCACGCTTCCAGTCTGCTGTGTGACCTCAGGCAAGCCCCTCGCCCTTCCTGGGCTCCAGTCACTCCCTCTGTAAAACCAGAAGGCTGCGGGGCCCGCCCGGTGGCGCAAGCCGTTAAGTGCGCACGCTCTGCTGCGGCAGCCCGGGGTTCGCCGGTTCGGATCCTGGGCGTGCACCAACACAACTGCTTGGCAAGCCATGCTGTGGCGGCATCTCATATAAAGTGGAGGAAGATGGGCACGGATGTTAGCCCAGGGCCAGTCTTTCTCGGCAAAAAAAGAGGAGGATTGGCAGATGTTAGCACCGGGCTGATCTCCTCACACACACACACACACACACAAAACAGAAGGCTGTGGGAGTGGCTCCTGCGCTGCTCTGGGCGCTGACGCCTGCTCAGGTCTGTGTACCGATGGGATTGATGCCACACCGGGACAGCTGGGGTCCTGCCTCTTCCTGGACCCTTGGGGAGGTAACTCCCTACTTCTGGGACGAAACATGTCACTGGTCCTTTAAGCAGCAGCTGAATTTGATTGTTTTTTTCAAAGAGGATAAAGTTGTTTTGATGAGTCATAACAGGGCATTCTCCAAAACGGTCTGTGAACTCCTGGTAATTGGCAGGAGTGGTTAACGGGCGTGTTTTTAGAGCAGTCCACCGGTGGTGACTTCAGAAATCGTCCTCCGTGTGTCCGTGGAGTCATCCTGGTGAGGGGCAGGTGCCCTGAAATGGAAACACTGCCCTGCCTTCTTCCTGTTGCGTTGGTTGGCCACATCTGTATGCTTCCACAGAGGTCGTCAGGGCGTGGTGAAGGACCCTCTGTGTATTTGTTATCTGCTGCTGCATAACAAATTGCAGTGAACATCACGGCCCAGAGCAAGGCTTATGTGTCATCTCCCCGTTGCTGTGGGCCGGGAGTCCGATGAAGCCTAGCTGTGTCCTCTGCTCGCGCCTCAGCAGCTGCAGGCGGTGTCTGCGGGGCTGTGCTCTCTGCTCAGGCCCGACTGGGGAAGGACCTGCTTCTAAGCTCACGGGGTTGTTGGCAGCATTCAGTTCCCTGCTGGCTGTCGGCCAGAGGCTGCCCTCGGCTCGCTGCCTCGTGACCCTTTCCCCAGGCTGGTTCACCTCCTGGCAGCTTCTTCAGAGCTGGTAAGGGAGAGTGCCCCTAGCAAGGCCGCTTACACCGTCACGCTCTGTTACCACAGAAGTGGCGTCCTGTCACCCTGCAGGATCCTATTGGTTAGAAGCCAGTCACGGGTCCTGCGCACACTCAGGAGGTTACTGAAGGGTGAACACAGGAGGTGGGCCATGGGGCCACTCAGAGTCTGTGTGGCTGTCTGGGCTGGCCCGAGCCATCTTATCCACCCTTGCAGGCAAGCATACCCAGGGACGCAGGCACGGGCTTGAATACCATTGGGATGAGATGTGGGGGCATCCCCTGAGCCCCTCACTCCTGCACACGGGAGGCGGGAGAGCTGGGTTCACTTCACCTGCTGTGTGACCCTCGGCAGGCCACCTCTTGCTGGTCCCTGCTTCCTCATCTGTAAAGTGAGGGGGTGGGCCTCGATGGGGTCCCAGCCCATTCTCTGCTAAGGACACCTGCCGCCCGGCGCCGGGCTGCAGACCCCTTCTGTAAGCCGACACTTGCGAGTTCACTCTGCCCATCTTCCAGGGTGACCAATGGATGTTTGCTTTCAACACCCCCAAGCAATTAATTCTCCAAGGACGCTGGATGTTCCACAAATTGAACCCAATTCTGACACTATCTGCTCAGAGATGGTGTCAGACCCCACAGGTTAAGGGCTCAATCCCACAAGACTCTCTCTCACTCCGCCCCCCCACTTCAGACACCAGTCGCAAGTCCAGGTTGTCACCTGTGCTTCTGACCCACTGGCTGTAGGTCAGAGGTTCCCACGACCCCCTCCTCAGGTTTGATCATTTGCTAGAGCGGCTCAGAAACTTAGGAAAACAGTTTACTTACAATATGACACCTTCCACCCACCCACAGCCCCCTGGAAGGGGGCCCTCCAGCCCCCAGCCCCCGGCCCCGGCCACAGCTGATGGGACCAGGCTGGAGGATCAGACCCAAAGACTGCCCAGAGCAGCAGGTGCTCGCTCACGTAGAATCTGAACCAAGAGGTGCGGAGTTGTGGTCAGATGGAGGGTCCCGAGCAGAAAGGCTGTGTGGGGCCCTGTGCCCACTGGCAAGGAGCAGAGCATGCTGGCCCAGAGTGACCTCTGTGGCCATCTGCTGACCTGGGAACTGTAGATTGTGGGCGAATCTCCCAGGTGGAGGACTGAGTGGGGTAACTGGGCTGCACACCTCGGAGGGCCTGGCACCGAGTCAGTGCCCGATAAGATGCTGGGGCCCCGTGGAAGTTTGCTTCTGCACACGAAAGCTGGCAGGCAGCAGCCACGCTTGGGGTTGTTGTAACTGCTGGAGGGGCCTCACCCTGGGGTGGGGTGGCTGGGCCGAGTTCGTTCTTGCTCTGCTGACTGCAACTTGAGACCTGGGGTGCCTGCAGCCTCGGCTTCCTGGCCTGTAAGACTCGGGGTGGAGGGGCCCCCTAAGTCTTTCTTTGTGGCCCTGGGGAGGCAGCCGGTGGTGGGCAGGCCGAGGTCACGGTGTCAGACGGAGCCGGTTCACACTCCCTCCTGGGGGGAGCAAACATCACCCCTGCCGGGCTGTGTCACCTTTCATTCTCGTACAACCCCCACAGGTGGGTGTCCTCAGCGTCACCCTGTTTATACTGAGGAGAAATCTGACACACACAGGCTGGCACACTTGCCCAAGACCTCACAGTAAATGGCAGCCCAGAGCAGGAACCTGGGTCTGTCTGTCTCGAGTGCACAGGGGACACGGAGGGAGAAAGTGCTCTCGCTGCCCTTTCTGGGACTGTACGAGGAGACGAGGCCAGAGTGAAGTTCAGGGGCCTCCCGGAGACCTGGAGCCACAGGGGGTGTCGCAGAGCTCCGGATGGGCCGTCCCCTGATGACACTGCCGAGAGCACTCCGAGGGCAGAAATGTTTTCAACGGCAGGGGCTGAGGCAGAAGAAATTTCTCCTAAGCCCTCGGTGCCCCAGAAAACAGCTTGGACTGGAATTCCGAGTTTCTTAACATCTGTTGAGTCATCAGGCCCTGACTCCACTGAAAGCAGAGCAGTCTCCGAAGCCTGATGGCCAGGCTGCAGGGTAATGACGGTCCCGCAGAGCCAGCGAGCCTCGGTGCCGCCTTCACCTGGTTTAACCTCTCTTCTGGGGTCCCTGCGTGGCCGGGCAGGTCCCTCCCTTGGCTGGGGTCCCCTCGGGCTGGGAAGCGTGCCTCTGCCCCAGGGACCTGGCCAAGTGCTGTGTGTGCACTTCCTCTGATCCTCACCTCCTCGCCGCCCGCCCGTGGAGGCCCCAGCAGGGGCCCGGCTTGGAGCGCAGGGAGCCTTTTCTTGGCGTGAAGAGAAACCACAACTCGAGCTCCCTCTGGCTCCAAATGAGAAATGCTGCTTGGTCAGCGGGGCGGCCCGCCCTCTGTCCAGGCTCACGGGAGCCCTGCTGCAGCTGGGGGCTGGGGGCTCGTCCGCAGAACCCCCCGAGCCGGCGCCCGCTGGCCTTTCCGTTAGATTGGCCAACGGAGCTGCCCCGGCAGAGCCCACCTGGAGACTGGTCAAGGGGCCAGCCTGCCCCCTGGCGGGACTGGAGGGCCTGTGACCACACCGCCTCCCTCACCTGGCCTGGGCCTGCGGGGGGCCCAGAGACCCCTCACGACCCACCCCCAGCACTGGACCCCCCACGGAGCCAGCATGGAGCCGTGCTTTCCCAGGCTCGGCGGACCCAGCGGTGGTCTCTCCTTCCACCCCGCCCCTCGCCCGCTGATCACAGCAGAGTGACCGTCGTCTTGCCCTGTGAGCTCCTGACCCAGGCCAGGTCACTCAGTGTCCTCACCGGGAGTTGGAACTAAGAACGACAAGTCTCTGCTCGTTGCTGGACTGGTCATTCAGAAACCCAGGGTCACGGGGCAGCCGTTTGTTCTGCCGCTGAACACCCCATCCAGAGAGAACCAGGCCAAAACCTGAGAGGAGCACAAGCAGCAAACAGAGTCCCGTAGCTCCTGTAGTGCCTGGTTCTAGAAGGTTCCTGAGCTCGTGAGGCATCCCTGCCTGCGAGTCTGTGCTCTCCCTCCCTCCCTCCCTCCCTCCTTCCCTTCTCTCTCTCTATCTCCCTTTATTTTTTGGCTGAAGCTAGAGTTGGTTTCTGTTACTTACTTCCAAAAAGAGTTGAATTGGGGGGTGTGTGAGGTCCCCCTGCCCTGGGGTTTTGGGTCCCCCCGCTCCACTCTGCCCAGAACCTGGAGGCATGGCTATCATCCAGTTTACAGAAGAACCCGGGCTCCGAGGGCCTGGGGTGAGCCTGAGTGTCCACAGCTGCATGGGCTTCTTCGCCACAGTGCCCCACTGTCTCCCAGTTATGGATCCACAGGAGGCAGAGCCCCGAGCCCCAAGCCCCAGAAGTGCTGGGGCCTCGGCACCTCCTGAGCAGTCGGGGCTGTGGACTCGCACGTCTCGGGTCTCCTCGTGGGGCCCAAGGCAGGCCCTGGGCGAGTATTTTGGGCTGTGAGAGGCAGGAGTGCGGCGGTCCAGGCGGGCTCGCCGTTATTAGCAAGTGGCTGGGGCTGTGAGGGTGGGCGGGGGCCGCTGGCCCTGTCCATGGCTGTAGGTTATTGTCGGGCCCCAGAGCCCCTCCCGAGTGACCCCAGCCTCGGAGGTGAAGCCTTTCATGAACCTGAAGGCTGCTCGAGTCACCTTTGCATGCAGGACAGACACTCAGGAAGCCCTAGTGGGCCTGGACGGAAGGGAAGCCTATTCCTCAACCCCTCACAGCCGTGGAGTCCAGCCGACCCCAACTGTGGCTGTGCGGTTGTGGCGATGTGGGTGGCGGCTCTCAAGTGAAGTGCTGGCTGTGGGCCTTGGACCCATGCCCACAACACGACCCCACCTGCCAATAGGGCCTGAGACATCCGTCTGTCGGGTTTGGGGCAGGTGCCTTCCCCTCCCCAAGCCTCAGCTTGCTCACCTGTGAAGTGGGGAAAGGCCCCTCTCCAAGCCAGTGACATCCCTGTGTGCTTGGGCCGCTTTCCCTTCCCAGCCGAGCTGCTGGCCGGCCTGCCTCATGCCCCATCCCGCACTGCCCTGAAGGGCTGGCAGCTGGCAGGACCCCGAGGGGCCGGCCACCATTCCTCTCTCGGGCAGATGACAGATAACGTTTGGGGTTTCCATGGAACCTGGAAAGCAGACCACAGATAAACCCAAGTAAATGGAGTAAACAAGGAAACACAATGAGATCGTAAATCTAACTCTAGCATTAGGAGTTGGGTTTGCCCACTGTCCTGAGGGCCAGTGCCGCCCCACTCCCACCCCCACCCTGCCCGCCCCGTGAAAGGGAGCCCAAGGGGGCAGAGCAGGAGGTCTGAGCCTGGGCTCCTCATCCAATGCCCCCAAGCATTTCCCCACAGGCAGAACAGCTGAGGGCCACAGCCACTGCCTACTGGGCTGCCCTGGACCTGTGACACAGACATACTGGACAGACGTAGGCTATTTCTATAGTAGCCTGTGTGAGGTGGGTGGTCTAGGTCCCCTAGAAGCAGAGCCTGAGACAGGGATTCTGGTCGTGTGATTCATTGGGATGCTCTTGGGACGGGGCAGGGGATGGAGATAGGCAGCAAAGTGGTCTCTGCTGGAGTCACGTTGCAGCCTGACCCCCAGGAGCTCTGGAGGGTGCGCTGTACCCCCTGGGGAGGCCAGCCTGGGGCAGGGCCCTTTCCTGCCTCTGAGTGCTCTGGGCTGGGGTGGGGAGCACCCCCAGAGGAGGCTCTGACGGAGGGCGGGTTTCCTATGCAGGGCACCCGTGAGAGCTCTGGCCAGTAAGAGAGCTCTGGTCAGGAAACGGGGGGTTTCCTCTGCAATGGTGCGTCTGTTCCCGTTTCACAGGTGAGGAAACTGAGGCCCAGAGAGATGAAGGGCTGGCCCAGGGCCCATTCCATCCCCAAGGAGGCTGAGCCCAGGCCTGCCCTTCTTCATACACTGTCCTCGTGAGGAGGAGGCCGTCCTGTGCCGAGCCCCAGCCACTGCCTCTGAGGCCGGCAGACCGTTTCCACGCTATGGTGTGAGACAGCAGCCAGGGCCTTGGCCCCACGAGGAAGGTGTCACCGGGGAACCGGAGCAGCGGCATTTGAGACGTGCCCCCGATGTCAGAGCCCACCTGGGGTGGCTGCCGACCCACACGGTGGTTTGAGCAGGGCCTGCAGGCGGCCCCCCGTCACTGAGTTAGGATGCAAGAGGGGGGCGCAGTGGGGCGGGGTGGGGAACTGAGTGGTGGACGTGCTGAGTTTGAGGTGACCGTGCAGCACGGTGGAGACAGGTCATGTGTCTGGAACTCAGGGCAGGCTCCTGCTGGAGACGGCGTTGGGAGCCGTCCAGGTGGAGATGGTGTGTTGGTTTCTTCTTGCTCTTGTAGCAGATTATCACAGATTCAGCGGCTGACACACCCAAACTTATGATCCGATCTCACTGGGCTAAAATCAGGGCATCGTCAGGGCCACACTCCCTCTGGGGGCTCGAAGGGAGAATCCACTCCCGGCCTGTTCCGGCTTGTAGGGGGGCCTGCGTTCCTCTGCTTGTGGGCCCTTCCTCCATCTGCAGAGCCAGCCCTGTTGCCTCTCTCTGCCCGTCTTCCGCAGTCACGTCTTCCGCTGATGACCCCTCCTCCTGCCTCCGTCTCCCACACTGAGCGGCCCTTGTGGTGCACTGGGCCCCCGATAATCCAGCACCATCTCCCGTCTCAAGGTCGGCTGATGAGCAACTTTCCTGCCATCGACAGCCTCCACTCTCCTTTGCGGTGTAACCTGACCTAATCACAGCCTCCAGAGATTGCCCAGGGATGTCTTGGGGGCCGTTAGTCTGCAGACCCAGATGGTAATCGGGCTGGTGGGAGCAGATGAAACCAGCCAGGCGTGTGTACAGAGGGAAGGACAGCATGCTGAGGACAGACCACGGGGCAGTTGGTGGAGAAGGGGCCAGGAGGGAGAAAGTACTAGGCTTGGACGTGTCGGATTTGAGGTGCCCGTGGGACAGCGGGCGGGAGAGCGGGGCACCAGAGAGGGTAGCATGGGAGGAGGCTCTGGCACGTGGAAGCGGAGAGAGGAGTTGTGGGGCTGGGGGCACAGGCCCCCCTGGGTCCTAGGTCCCTTCAGAGGCTGTGCTGCTCCCCAGCCGCCTCCCTCTGCCTGGCCGCCGCCTCCAGTGCCCGCCGGTTACCCAGAGAGGACGGAGAGAAGCTGGCCGTGGCCTGAGACGCCCTGGGGAATGAGTTTGAGCCCATCCTCTCACAAGGGTGAGCATGGAGATGTAACTGAAAGGATGTGTCCCCGCGATTGTACAAATGGCAAAAAATCAGGAACAGCCCGCATGTCCCACCCCGGGAGACTGGTCCCAGCACATTGCTCCATCCGTCCACCACGACCCCAGGCAGCCACGCGGGGCCTGTGCTGAGTGACGGGGCAGAGGCCCCCAATGCATTAGGCTTTGATAATAGCGAGTCACGGAAGAGCACGGGTCCATTCCTGAAAACACACACTCAGAGAAAAGACTGGAAGGATAGGCAGGAAAACGTTAAAAGCAGTTATTTTCTCGGGGAATGATTATGGGACTGCCTATTTTCTCCTTGGTGCTGGTCTATATTTGCAGTTTCATGGACTGTGGTAGTCAGGGTAATGCCCCTCAAAGATGTCCCCCATCGTGTGGACCCAGAAGCCAGCGCCCTGTTCACCTGACAGTCGCCGACCTCTGTGGGGGAGACCCCCCGGAGAGCTCGGGTGTGCGGATGAGCCAGGCATGCTGCGCTCTGCTTCTGACCGAGAGACAGACCCAGGTGAGTGAGCACGTGAGTTGGCCCAGGGATCACAGAGGAGAAAGGGGTAAGATGACGGGACGCCGGGCGATGGGTGGGGTGCCCCCAAGAAACCTGCCTCCTCCGGGGCCCCTCTGCCGTGCTCCCAGCTGCTGGGGCCTCCATCTGTCCAGAGGCTGTGCGTGTCTCTCTGTCTCCACCCCGGACTGAGCTGTCTCGTGTCCTGGCCCCTGCTCCAGGCTCCCGTCGGGGAAGGAGCCACACTGTGGCGGTGGTGGCGAGCAGTCACTGAGGGGTCTGTGCTGGGTGCGTTCCAGGGATGGACCCTCTGGGGGAGGCTGTCATGCTCTTCCCATGACGGAGGAGGACGCGGAGGCTCAGAGAGCTCGGGAGGCGTCCTAGGTTGGTGCCCTTGGCAAGTGGCAGAGTTGGGTCCAGGCGTCTGGCTCCAGCGTGATCCTCACTGTCCTCAGCAGCGTATCTCCTGACTCCTGCCCGGAAGACACCTGTTGGGACCTGGATTGGGGGTGGGGTGGGGCAAGAGGCAGCTTGCCTGTGGGAGGGCAGACAGGAAGCCAGGGACAGCCACCCGAGATCTCAGCTGGGCCACTTCCTGAGTGGGAGTTTGGGCAACTTACTCAATGGCCCAAGCCTCAGTCTTTTGGTCTGTAGAATGGGGCACGAGCCCTTCCCCAGGGGATTTTGGAAGGATGGGGTGAGAGGACAGTGGATCCCGGTGCTGCTTGCTTAATGTGCGCATTCTGGGTACACTTGGGGTGCATGATTGCCCAACATGTGAGCTCCCAACGGGGAGGAGACAAACTCTTCTTCAGAGAGACCAGGACTTACCAGCCTTCCCTCAGCGTCATCATTTCACTCAAGGATCCGGCCACACTGGAAGGTGTTAGCCTGAGTTTAATGCAGGGAATTGCTCAAATTGGAAGAATAGCCCCATCGACCCCGGTAACCCTGGTAAGCCAGTCTGCACCGAGACACTGCTGGAAGTCGCTCTCACGGCCCAGATAACACTGTCCCAGAATCACCTGTGAATGGCGGTGGAGGAGGAAGCATGGCCACAGCGTCCCCTTTTTGAGGCTGGCCCGGGTGGGGGTGCTGAGCCTCCCTGGAGGGCACCTGCCTCTGCCCAGGGACCCCTTCCTCTTTCAGCTGGGTCAGCTGCAGCCCCAGATACTGGGAAGGTCCTGCAGGCAGGAACCTCAGATGGGGAGGGCTGGCCAGGTTGGTGGAAAAAACTGGGGGGCTTGGAGGTCCAGAGACGGGCCTTCCTGCCTTGGTCTTCCACTGACCGGTGGGGGAGTCGTCCCCGCTCTGGAAGTCAGGCCACTTTTGGTTCAGTGGGGGAGGGAGGCACACACCTTGTGATGAGCTCTGAACTTCTGGAAGGAATACCATTGCTCTGGGGAACGTTTTTTATATTTCCTGCCTACTATGAGACCCTTACACATTACCTCATCTAGTTGTCACAGTGACCCTCTGATATAAGTGTCAGTGTCCCCATTCTACAGATGAAGGGACTGAGCCCAAGGACGAGCAGTGATCACATTCAGGGCTGTGGAGGAAATCGGCAGCAGAGCCAGGACGAGAACCTGGACCTCTGGCTTCCCAGTCGCTTCAACCGACCAGGAATGTCTACAGGTCCTGTCCAGGTCTGGGGTGGTTATGGTGGAGGTAGTCCCCCAGGAAGTCCCCCAGGACCCTGCAAGGTTTCAGCCTGGAGCCCCTGGGTCTCTGGTGTCATTTGTGGATACAGAGACACGGGGGGAGCTCAGGGGCGTGGGGGGAGAATGGAGAGTTCCTCATGGCCAGGTCAAGGTGGGATGCCCCTTGGACCTCGCCGACAATGCGGGTGAAGAAGCACTATTCATAGACCGGGAGCAGGAGGCAGAGGATGTCACATGGGTGGTTTGATGATCCCCGTGGACAATGATCAGAACAGAGAGCTGCGCAGGCTGGGCCTGGCGGGGGGAGAGCGTCCCTTTGAATGGAGGACCTACAGTGGCTCTCGGAACCCCTTCCTGAGAACTGATGGAGATGGTTATGATGCCGTGTGGATTTAGTCTTTCTCAGAAATTCTGTGGTCTTCATAATATCCCACGTTCAGGCCTTTCTGCATCCTGGGAACTGGAGGGACCCACACAGGCTTGTTTCTGTCTGAGTGGGCTCCAAACAAGTTGCATCCCACTGGGACGACTCCATCGTCAAATCTGTTTCCGTGTTAGACCTGCAGTTGTTTTCCATCAATTAGGATGCAGCATTTAACTCTCAGTGGTTGAGTTATGTCGTGTAAAGAAGACACATGCACATTGTGTTCATTATCCTGCTCCTGCTTCTCTTCCATCTTTCCCACTATATGTCCCCTCCACAGCTGGTTGGTTGTCTCGTTGTTTATCCATCTACCCAACCATCCATCCATCCATTCTTCCTTCTTTCCATCCATCCATCCATCCATCCATCCATCCATCC
>JABWHU010001778.1:72460439-72471375 GCA_014189135.1 Dicerorhinus sumatrensis harrissoni
TCCATCCATCCATCCACCCATCCATCCATCCACCTATCCATCTATCCATCCATCCCTCCATCCATCCATCCACCTATCCATCTATCCATCCACCCCTCCATCCATCCATCCATCCATCCATCCATCCATCCACCCACCCACCTATCCATCTATCCATCCATCCTTCCATCCCTCCATCCATCCATCCATCCATCCATCCATCCATCCATCCATCCATCCACCTATCCATCCATCCATCCATCCCTCCCTCCCTCCATCCATCCATCCATCCACCCATCCATCCACTCATCTGTCCCCCATCCATTTATTCATCCACCCACTCATCCACCATCCATCCCTCCCCCATTGCCTATCTATCCATCCTCCCATCCCCCCATCCATCCACCCACCCACACACTCATCCATCCTTCCATTTATCCATCCATCCACTGTTTCCTGAATGCCCACTGTGTGTTCCAAGTGTTACATTATATCCAAGTGGATAAAGGAGATAAAAGATCAATATGGCATAGTTCTTTGTCCTCAAGAAGTTCACACGTTCTAGTGGGGATGAAGCAGTAATGACCAAGATGGTAGTTCACTTTACTGAGGACTTATTATGTGTCTGGCATGTGCTAGGTCTATCCGACAATTTTCCAGGGGTGCAGCTAACTCTGCTGGAAAGAGACAGTAGCAGAATGCCAGGGTATCCCTGGGGAGGCCACTCTTCCTTTTGACAGAGGCCTGTCAGGCTGAGATTGGCGGGACGTAGAACAGCAACCAGCAGTGACTGTAGCACAAGCGTTGGGATGCAGGTCACAGCTCACGCTCATGGTGTGGAGCTCTTGTCTTGGACAGGGGTGAGGAGGACCCAGCTGGGGCAGTGGGATGGACCCCAACCTGCTGCCTTTGCTGAGTGCATGTGCGTGTGAGAGAGTCCTTCCCAGGACGTCTGCCCGCGATGAGCGTGTCCGTGTGGGCTCCTCATTCTCAGGCTGTCTCCCTGGGGAGGGGGAGAGTGCAGTTACAGCAGTGACTGTACCCTAAGGAGCCCTTCTGTGTGCCCCCGAGGCATCACGTTGATGACTTGACTGGAGGGAATACGTTGTGGGCAGGAGCCAGATACCAGGGAATGGAAAGGAAATTGGCCCTAGAAGCATCTTTGCATCCGAGAATGCAGGAATGTCTGCCCTGCAGGGCCTTTCAAGAGGGTCTGCCACCAAGGCCCCTCTTGGAATGCAGGTGATGCTGGGAGCTGGGACCAGAAAGGTGCACGTGTGAACACGAGTGTCCAGGCACCTGCCTCCACCCTGAAGACACTGGGCAAGGGTGGTCCTGTCATGCCTGTGAGGGAAACGACTAAACCATCAACGATTAGACAGAAAAAGAAGCACTCTTAATGGGACAGAAGCTCCAAGGAAACATCACAGCCCGGGGCTCAGGTTGGTGAGAAAGGCAGTTAATGTTGACTCTGTGTGGGCTGGGGGCTGGGGGCCTGCTGGCAGATCTTACTGGAAGGCTGGGATCTGTGCCCAGGTGGGCCCCCTCGAGGGCCCACACTCTGAACAAACCACCGTGCGGTTCTGCTGCCCGGAAGCCCTTCCTTGACATTCAGAGAGAAGGCCCTCTTACAGGCAGAGAGATGAAAGAGAGAAGGGCTCTGGGCTCCTTCATCTCCAAAGGGGGGGCTTTTAGAGCCTCAGACACCCCCAAATCCTCTGAGCACAAGCTCCAGCTGTGTGTGCCTGGAGTGAGCAGGGCGGCTGTATCCGGTGCTCCCAGCTTTGTCGCAGGGATCAGGCGGGCTTGCAGGCCCAGAATCGGGGCCTGCAAGGGGCTCCTAGAGAGATGGCCCGCCTTTCAGCTCCATGTGGCCTCCAGAATGAGAGCACGTGGTGCTGGACATGTTGGAATGCTGGCTGCGCCCGCAGGAAGGCAGCAGGGGCTCGGGTTGGCCAGAAGGGTCGCTGAGCCCTGGGGTCCAGGGCGGGGTCTCCAAACTCTCTCTCTTTGCCCCACAGGGATTTTGAGAGAAGTGTGCCTCCCCTCACACGCCTTAAAGTTGGTCTCTCAAGTTTTTCATCCTAAATTTAAGTGGTGGTGGAAGGTGATATTTTATTTTAAAATGCTGGCATTTAAAAAAATGCAGGGAAATGATCCAGCCTAAGATGGTAGACACCCGCTCATATGGTGTCTAGATTCCGAGTGCAGAATTGGGAAGTGTGCATCTTTTGTGCTTTACTGTCTTTAAAATCACTCCTGTCCATTACAAACAGAAGAATATAAACTGAAATAGATTAAAAAGAAAATTTCTCTGATCATCATTTACATTTTAAGACTTTAAATTTTCTTCTGGATTTAGTTATTTCTACATTTGTTACTAGAACCCAACTGATCAAAGCAATATAAGTCTACTGAAAATTAATTTTGATAATTATTACACAGACACATTTTATTGGAAACAATTGATGGGTGGCCTTTCTCACTTGTTTTGTATATGGGTGCGTGCGCTATTGCTTGAATTACAGGGGGTTGGCATCACCTACTCTTATCTTTTATTTTATAGATAAAGAATTGAAAACACTTATTCAAAGAGTGGCCCCTGGTCAGGGTTCAGTCGGGGAGGCAGAACCACTGTGTCTCCTAGGTGTTCTGTGGACGTGTGTGTGTGTGTGTGTGTACATATAGATAAATCTATAAATAAGGTTAGAGATTTATGTGAAGGATTATATATTATCATATGCTTTTATCAATAAATAATAACTATATTTTAATTTTTAATACAGTTTATATTATAAAGCCTAGTCATAAGGACAAAATTGTAAATTGGACGATAATGGAACTGAGAATGTGAGTCCACCAAAAGCACCATTAAGAGAATGAACCGGCAAGTCAAAGACAGATATTAGCAGTGCATATAACAGACAAGGAATCTGAATCTAGAATATATAAAGAACAACTACCAATCACTAAGAAAAAGGCAGATAAAATATAAAAGTGAGTAAAAGACCCTTCACTGAACAGAATATTCAGATGATCGATAACCGTGAAGAACGCTCAGCTTTGTCAGTCCTCGGGGAAGTGCAAACTGAGCCACGATGCGATTCCATTGAACATCCGCCAGAACGCCTGCGCTGTGCCATAGCCGTCGCAGGTGCCGTGGCCAGAGTGCTCGCCCGGCGCTGGCCGGGGTGGACGTTGGTCCAGGCACTTTGACCCACACTGTCGGGCAGCGGCTGCTGTGCTGACTCAGTGGTTCTACCCCTGGGTGAATACCCAGCAGAAACGCACACATCCGGGCCCTGGAGTGCAGGCACCAGCCCAGCGGGAAACCACTGCTGTGCTGCCAACAGCGGGTGGATGAGTCATTTGTGGTCAACATGCTCCGGGGAGTCCCGCGATGAGCGCGGGTACCCTAACGCTGCGCACAGCACGGGGGTGTCCTGCACGTGGGGCTGAGCGGAGGAAGCCAGACGGAAAGACTTCAGCCTGATGTCACCTTTGTGTGACGTTCCCACCGGCACCATCGTCTGGGGTAGAGGACGATGGCGACTCTCGAGGGGCGTGGTGCCGGGAGGGGAGGCAGGCCTCAGAGCAGGGGACAGTCTAAATTTTCTGGTCTACATGGTGCATCCACTTGACGAATGTTCGTCCAGCTGTCTGGTTTTAGTTCTTTCTCTATACTTAACAAATTTACCAAAAATGCCCCCAAATTTGGGCCTGCACAGTAAGGAAATTAGTAAGAATCGCCAGCACATAGGTTTGTGAGCTGAGTGAGATAACGGGTGAGCCCTGAGTGCCATGCCTGTCCACGTGTCCTGGGACTCACTGTCCGTTTGTTTAACGAGTACCCGTGGGACACCAGCTTTGGGCTGGGTCCTGTTCTAGCCCCAGAGGAAACGATCATGAAGAATCCAAGCCTCACCCTGCCACGCTGACCACAGGAGCTCCCTGTCAGTGAAGGTAGCCCAGCTACTCACGCCCTGGGTTCTCACTCCGCCCCAGGCCTCTAAACCGAGGTGTGCATGGCAGCGCCTGCCCTGACCCGGCCCCTGCCCCCAAGCTGCTCCCAGTCCTGTGGGGACACAGAGAGACAATGACACAGGTGTCACCAGGGGCAGAACCAGGGCTGTGGGAGCCCAGAGGAGTATCTGACCCAACCTGGGGAGGGCTGAATCAGGGAAGGCTTCCTGGGGAGGTGACCCCCGGGATGAGCCTAAAGGATATGTGGGAGGCTTGGGCTGGCTGGGGGTTGGGGTTGCTCCGGCCCAGGGAGCAGGGTGTCTCTCTGCCTGCAGTATTCTTTTCCCAAACTACTCTCCTGTCTCCCTCCCCACTGCCCTCAGCCTCGGCTCAAATAGCCCCTCCCCAGTGCAGGCTGATCTGGGGCTGGTTCAGGGCTGTGCCCACTTTTGCTTCTGGAAGCAGGGACTTGTGTTCCACCCAGCTGTACCCCAGGAGTCCAGCCCAGGGCCTGGTGCGTCCTGTCCCGGCAGTTCAAGAAATATTTGTCCAGCCGACACTAGATAGCTGGCTGATGGCAGCGGCCAGGAACCCCATGCTCTGGGTCGGCTTTACTGTATGCATAAGGTCAGCCTTTTGGCTACAAATACCTGAGATTTTGTGGTCGGCATTCCTAGGTCTCCATCTCGGCGTTAACGCTTAAATGCTCTATGACCTTGGTCAAAACACATCTCTCTGAGCCTCAGTTTCCCTCCTGTCTCAGGGGAGATACCCCTCCTCCCTCCTTTTGATCAGAGCCCAGCACACAGCAGGGGCTCTGGAGGTGCAACAAGCATTGTTATTTTGTGCACCGTGAAGTTGTTGAAAGGATGGGGCTGCACCGTGTCTCGGAGACTAATGGGTCAGGGCCGTGGTCCCCGCCATGGGGGGACTAGCGCATCTGCGTGGAGACGCTGACCTCACAGCCTGTCGGGCCTTGGTTTGGACCGTCTCTGACCAGGAACACGCCCCAGGCTGTCTGTGCCTCCCCTCGCTCCACCCGGAGGCCACCAGCTGCACCAATATTTTCTTCCTTGTGTCTGTAAACAAACCATCTGCTTTCCTTCTGCTGCGGCAAGAGACGCGGAGAGAAACTTCACCGGTGGCACTCAGTCCGCCTTCTCTCTGCAGGTAGGACAGACCCCCTCCCGGCCTCGGCCCTGATGGCCTGGTCTCCCACGCTCTTCTAACTTCACTGGGGCCTTGTGAGCAGCCAACACAGAGGTTCGCTGGGGGTCCTGAGGCTAAGGGGGCAGCTGTTAAGAGGGACTCTCGAATAAGCTGGGTTAATTCCCAGGAGGTGCCAGAGCCGGGAAGGTTTGGGCTGAGTGAAAGGAACCCGGCCCTGCAGGGAGGAGAGACCCTGAGTCCCCATGTGGTGGGTGGGGGGCTGCGATAACCGGACCCTCTGGAAAATCGGCACTTCTTAAATGATCTACGGGCAAGGACTGTTTTTTTAAATTTCCAATCTGTCGCAGACCAATATTTTTGTAAAAAATAATAGAAATAAACTGCTAGAAAATGAAATAAAAAGATAGTCATTCAAAAGACAGGGCCATTTAAAAATTATTACAAGATTTAACAACAGACATAAAGTTATTCCATCAAATTGCCATAAAAGTTGCCCTTTACTCTCGATTTCTGCGCCTTCTTTCCCTGACCAGTAATAATGGTCTGCAGATGGCTCTGGGCCATGGCCACTCTTGGGGTCTCACTCGCCTGGCTGGTTCAACCTTGGGAAGATGGTTTGTCCTTGGCTGGGGAAGGTGAGTTGCCAGGAGCTGAGAGGGTGAGAGAGTGCCCTGGGGCTGGGGGTCCTGCTGGATCTGCAGGTCCAGCTCGGGCCACTGAGACAGCGCTTGGGGGGTGGTTGGTGCCAAGGCCAGTGTGACCCCTGAGAGATGGTGGGGGACATGGGCAGAGGTTTGCAGGTGGACGTGCTGCCTCTGAAGACGAGGAAAATGGTTGGAGTTAGGGGTTCCTGAGAAGGAAGGCCTATCTTTGGGGGAGTTTTCCACTGGGCCATGTAAAAAGTCAGACTGAGCAGACAGGTTAAAATTCTTTCCCTTCCACACTGTCATGTCTTAGTTTCTGAACCTTCTGAGGAAGTTTCATGATTCTTTACAACTTTGGCAGGAGGGGAGAAGGGGGGGTGGGGAGGTGAAAGGGAGTGGGGTTTGCCCCTTGCCCCTCCGATAGCCCAGGGCAGCCTGGCAGCACCAACAGCAAATCGAGAGGGAGTTGGGTGGCCACTTGGGGGCCCCCGGCCTTGAACAGAATGTCTGTGAGATGCCTGGGGAGATTCACAGGGTGTGGGGGGCACTGGAGAGAGACACCCTCCAGGAAGGGAGCACAGGATCAAGGGGCAGGATGGATCCTGTGAGTAAATGCCCCCATGTTTGCAATACTCCAGGGAGAAGGCAAAGCTGACATTTGAGACACATTCATAGCAGCTACCACTTAGTGGGAGCATCACATTCTCTCATTCAGTGCCCATGACAGCACTTCCATTATATAGATGAAGAAACTGAGACCAAGAGAGTGAACTGACCTGCCCATGTTCCACAGCAGGTAAGCATCAAATTTAACCTGGTTAAATTTAATCAGGTTAGATTTCACCTGGTCGGTCAGACTCTAGAGTACAGGCTCCTACTAATGCACCACCCTGCCTTTTATTACAGCTGAGTTCATGGCACAAATACTGACGTGGCCAACGTTGAACTGCCACTGCTTATGCAAATGGGAAAACCACATTCTGCATTCCTGCTGTGGAAAGGAGCCTGACTTTTTGTTTTTCTCCCAGCTCCAGGCTGTGCACTCCAGGAAGAGAGAGACTGTATCTTTCTTGCTTACCACTGAATCCCCAGTGTCTGGAATGGGTTTGGTGCATAACAAGTACCCAATAAGTGTTTGTGGAATGAATGAATGACTGCACCTGTGGGGAGATAGTATCTGTCCTCCCAGTTACCCATCTCTCCAGCCATCTAGTCATCCATCCATCCTCATTCATCCACCCACCCACCCATTCTCCCTTCCTTCCTTCCTTTGTTCCTTTGTTCCTTCCTCCCTCCCTTCCAACAAGAGGTTATTGAACCAGAGACATCGTGTGTGGTAGGCACTGTGTTATGCTGGGCGGGGGTCCCTAGGGACATTTGCAACACTGTTACTTTGTAACAATGTCACCTACACTACCCAGTAGACAATTTCTTGAGAAGCCTTGCATCTCTCTGAGCTGATCTTAAACATTGAAGGAGGGTTTGGTGTGCAGATGGAGCTTCTTCTTGATGGCAGTGCTCTATCTCCCACTTCATTACCATCAGGAAGAGAACGAACTTGAAAGGAAAACTGAGTGCAGGAGGTGCGGAGTACTCGGTGGTCACATCACAGGCAGCCTTTGGCTCGGCTCTCACTGGTTCAGGCGGCCGAGTGTGGTGGCAGGCACAGCACTGGTGCCGGACGCCTGTTAGCCAATGAATTATTTACCAGTTTTAGAAAAGGAGACTGCAGGAAGCAATTTGACGGGTGAGACAGAGGACAGAGGCCTCCGGCAGACACAGGCAGTTTTCGAGGTTTCCTGGTGTGATGATTCATCCAGAGATTTGTTTTAAAATTCATTTATATCCAGTGGTGATCGTGGCATGTCAAACCAGACCTGGTGAGGTTCCCTCCCCTCCCCCAGCACCAGGGAGTGTGGGGGACTGGGGAGGGGACAGGAGGAGAGGGCAGGCCGTGTGGAAGGGAAGCGCGGGTCCTGGGTTTACGAGGTGGTGACAGGCTTGTCCCAGCCCTGTCACCAGCCTGCTGTGTGAGGCTGGGGCGGCCCCGCCCTCTCTGGGCCTCCCAGTCCTCGCCTGAGAACTGCACACGGGCCAGGTGGCTCTAGGGCCCTCTCAGCTCAGGTGCTCCAGTCCCCTGATGTTGACAATCTGCTGGGGTCAGGCCCCCTTCAAGGAGTCTCTTCAGCCCCATGAGGCCACGGCCCGGGAGGGAGAGGCGAGCCAGGAGAGGGCAGGCTCTGGGGTCAGACACCCCTGGCCTTGCCCTGCACTCTGAGTACCTGGGACTCCTCCACCCTGACCTGCACAGGGTGGGGCCCCAGGCAGCATGTGCTGGCTTTGCAGGGAAGGAGGGAGGGGTGTGGCGGGCTGCTGGGGGAGCCGGGGGTGGAGGCCCTCACGTCTGTGTAACTCTGGGGCCGGATGACAGCAGCAGGGAGCCCAGCCCCTGCCGAGGGGGTCCTCTCTGCTCCCTCTCCAGCCCCCTTGCTCAGAGAGCCCCTTAAGACATGCCTGCTGGGGGCGAGTCCCTCTGGCCAGGGAGGGGCCTGGACACTTGGGCATAAACGGCTTCTTCCCCACGTTGGCTCCTTCGTCCCCGTGGTGGCCCAGGCTCGAGGCCACGTCAGCAGGCCCACGGCCGGGAGGTGGCCCGAGCCTCTAGGGTTTCCACGAGGCGCAGACTTCTGGCAGGATGCGGGGAGGGCGGAGGCCTGGGAGCTGCCTTCCTCTGCTCGGGCCGAGAAGGAAAAAGTGACTTCCAAGGACTGAGCCACGTTCAGGAATCTTCGCCTTGAAAGCACCCTTTCTCTACGCTGGCACTCAAGGGCACCGACTGCGCACTGGGCTCCAGTTGGGCGTTAGGGCAGCGGGGGGCAGGCAGCCTGTCGGGTCCTCCTGACCCTGGAGGGTGGACGGTGAAGCTGCTGCGTGGGGAGTGAGGCTCCGGGCAGGACGGCCAGTATGGCGTCCGAAGTGCTTCAGGCCGTTTAGCTGCAAAATGAGAAAGGGCCCCTCGCTGTGCAGCCACCTCATGGCCGGGCGCTGACCCTTGTGGCTGCACCAGCCTGGACAAGGGTTTCTGGGACCCTCGGACTGCCCCCCTGTCCAGTGGGTGGGGGTGGCAGGAGCCTGGGGGCTGCTGTGGGTTTATCTAATATTTTCTCTGGTTCTTTCCAGCCCTGACAACCTGAGTGTGGGGTGGGGTCATGCCCAGGCTCTTGTGTCATTTGCCCCTAAATCCCGTCTTCTGTCCCAGTGTCCCCTAGCCTAGGGGACCGGCAGTCTGGCTGCCCTCGCGGGTCAGTGGCCCCTCAGCCTGGACGACGGGAAGGCGAGTGGGCAGCGTTAGGCACTGAAGCTCTGTTCTAGGAAGACAGAAGGAGCCTTCCTGAGCCCCCATGCTCAGCACTGCATCTGGCCTGTGTCGGGCTGAGTGAACGTGTGGGGAGTGAATAAGAGAATGCTCACGATACGTAGGACAGCAGCCCCATTGCTGGAGGGCTCGGGGGGCCTGCCACGCTTGCTGTGACATAACTCATTCAGCTGCTTACTGGGTGGTCCTGGATCCTCCAATCAACCTCTCTGAGTGATGTCTTCAGAGAGCCAGATGGAATGTGCCAGCAAGCTGTGGCTGGTGTGGCCGCCCTACTGGGTCACCAACTTTGTGAGTGACCCTGAATGGGCCCCTCTTCTCGGGGCCTCAGTTACCCCATCTGGAGAGTGATGAGCAATGAGGAGCATCCTCTGGGTCTTGGTGGGGAAGGAGCTCAGGCTTCCTCTGGTGGGAAGGAGATGGGCTACAGATGTCTGCTGTGGAGTTGTGCTAGCGAGGGACCGGGCTCGATGAGACCCCGGGAGACAGAGCAAGAGAAAGAACAGAGAAATTGGAGCTGCAGGCAGGGGCCAGTGAAGGGAAGTGGAAGTACCTGAGTGGGACTTCAGGAATGTTCCCTGAAGGGAGACAGACAGGGGGTGCTCACCCCTTATGACCCCTGCTCTTTCCTTCTTCTTGGCTGGAATACAGATGTGTTAGTTGGAGCTCCAGCAGCCAGATTGTGACTTTGAAGATAGGCACCACACACTGAGTATGTTGCAGCAGAAAGAGAGAAGGATCTGGGGTCCCTGCTGACCTCACACCTCCAGACTGCCTGCCTCCTGACATCTTTTACTTGAGAGAGTAAACCGCTGATCTGTTTAAGTGACTTTATTCTGTTTTCTGTTGTATGCAGCCATACCTGATGCTACCTTGCTCTGCCATCCTAGGGGCCCAACTGGATGCAGGACCCGATGGTGCAAGGGCAAAGGAAGGAAGGAAGGAGGAAACGTTAGGGGATGCGAGGAAGAATGTGAAGTCTGATTCTGCGTGTCTGGTGGAAAGGTCCTCCTATTTTGTAGGAGATCCTGCCTGGGCAAAGTCAGCCGATATTACCAACATCAGGGACGAGAGAGGTGGCATCACTATGGATTCTACAGATTAAAGGAAGACAGGGAATAGTATGGACAACTTTGTGCCAATAAATTCAACAACTTAGCTATAATGGACAAATTCCTTGAAAGACCCAAAATGCCAAAGCTCACTCAGAAGAAAAAGATGACCTGAATAGCCCTGTATCTAATAGAGAAATTGGATTTGTAATTGAAAACCTCCCCATAAAGAAACTTCAGGCCCAGGTGGTTTCAATGGAAAATTCTACCAAAAATCTAAGGAAGAAATAACACCAATTTTATCCAAATTCCTCTGGAAAATAGAAGAGGAAGGAATATTTCTCAACTCATTCTATGAGGCCAGCAATACCCTGATACCAAAACCAGACAAAGACATTGTGAGAAAAGAAAACTACAAACCAATCTCTCTTATGAACATAAGTGCAAAGATTCTAAACAAAATTTTAGCAAATTGAATCCAACAATGTATAAATAGGATAATATATTATGACTGAGGCAGATTTACCCCAGGAGTGCAAGGTTGGTTTAACATTTAAAAAGCAACCAGTGTGGCGCCAGCCCGGTGGCGCAAGTGGTTAAGTGCATGTGCTCCACTGCGGTGGCCCAGGGTTCACCGGTTCGGATCCCGGGCGCGCACCAACGCATCGCTTGTCAAGACATGCTGCGGCGGCGTCCCATATGAAGTGGAGGAAGATGGGCACGGATGTTAGCCCAGGGCCAGTCTTCCTCAG
>JABWHU010001778.1:72477486-72562631 GCA_014189135.1 Dicerorhinus sumatrensis harrissoni
ACGCCACCACAGCATGGCTTGGCAGGCGGTGCGTTGGTGCACGCCCGGGATCCGAACCGGCGAACCCCGGGCCGCTGCAGCGGAGCACGTGCACCTAACCGCTTGCGCCACCAGGGCGGCCCCTCTTATTTTGATTACTATATTTTTCTGTTCTAAATTTTTCATTTGGTTCTTCTTTATATCTTGTGTTTCTTTGCTGAGGATTTCTATCTTTCCTTTCATTGCAATAGTGTTCACCCTTTCTTCTTGGATTATTTTTATACTTGCTTTAAAGTTTTCTTCAGATAATTCCAAAGTCTAAGCCATCGTGGCATTGGTGTCCATTGGTGGTCTTTTCTCATGCAAGTTGAGGTTTTCCTGGTTCTTCGTATGCCAAGTAATTCTGGAATGCATCCTGGACATTTAGAATGTTATGTGTTGAGACTCTGGGTCTTGTTTAAACCCTGTGGAGAATGTTGATATTTTTGTTGTAGCAGGAAGAGGATCCAGCTGGGTCCAGCTCACAAGTTTCCCCCAGTCTGCGGTGCGTCCTGGTTTTAGCATCAATTCCATTTTCAAAGTCTTCGCAGTGCCATTTAGATTTGTCCTGTTTGTGCACCACCCAGTGGCCGGTCCGGGACCTGAGAGGTGGCCCACACTTAGCTGACTTCTCAGTGTCTTGGTTCACGATCAGATCCACCCACGTGCAGCCCAGGGCGAGCCTCGGGGTCCAGAAACAATGTAATGGTGGTGGGTTCCAAACTCCTTCCTCCTCGTGATGTCTCTGGGACTTTCTGGTTCTCGGGGGTCCCTTCTCCAGCCTTCTGGCTGAAGGCCCAGCACATTAGTTGTCCTGATTTGCTGCACGTTTGCCGGGACCTCGCCTGAGTCGAGGGCCTAGCAGTGGGAGGACAGGAAACAAGAGAATGGGGTTTGTCCCCCCGGGACTTGAGCTCCTCTGATTGGAGAAGAAGGTCTGGGCACCTGTGGGCTCCCTCGGCCCGGCCGTTCGTGCTGCCACTGTGGTCTGAGAGAGTGCCGGGCACAGCCCACCGGCCAGCGCGGATGGAGGCCAGGTGCTCTGTCCCCAGGCGCAGCCCCCACCTTCGTTAGCTGTCCTCGGCCGGGTGCCCACCTGCAGGAGCTGCTCTCTTCCCTGCTGAAAGCTCTCCCCACCCGCGGGCTTGGTCTCATCCACCAGGCGGCCGGCGGGCGCTCCTGAGACAGGCCGCACGTCAGCTCCACTGCAGGGCCTTTGCCTGCCGCCTCTGCTCCTCCTCTCCTCCCCTCCTCCCCGCCTTCCCCTTCCAGCCCTTCCCCTCGTTCTCTCCCCCTTCCCTCCTGCCCCATGGCCCCCCATGTCCACGCGCCACTCCATCAGCCATGACCACACCTCACACACACAGCTTGCGTTCTCTTTGTGGTCATTCCCTGTAGAGTCTGCAGTCTTTAAGGGAAGAACCCTTAGAAAACCTAGGCCCAGAGAGACTGAGGAAGTTACCCAAGGTTGCACAGCTCATCATGGGCAGAGTTGGGCCTATAAGCCGCATCTGTCAGACTCTGCCTTCCTTGCTCTTTGCACCAGAGACCTCCAGGGAAGTCACTGTCTTCCCTGCATAGCCCCCACTGCCTTCCCCCCCTCAGGCCAGGCTGCTGCTTCCTAGATTATAGTCGGGGGTGAAATACAGGGAGATTGCTTCCTGCTGATGTGCGGGGTCTAAGATACAGGGCAACTGCTTCCTCCCTCCCTCCCTCGCTCGCTCCCTCCCTCCCTCCCTCCCCCCTCCCGCCCCCCCTCCTTTCTGGTTTAAGCGCTGCCCTTGACCGACCAGGGGAGCCAGGAGAGAGAGTCATTCATTCATTCGTTCATTCGTTCATTCATGCAGAGACCGAAGTCTGTGGGTTGCAGTCGGACAGACCTGGGTTCCATTTCTGCTCTGTCCTCGGGGCCCTGAGGCTGGCGGCTCGGCAGTCCCGCCTGTCCCCCCATCTGCTTTGCCCGCTTGTCCTCGGCTCGGCCCTGGCTTCTCCCTGTGGGATGCCCTCCTGGTGGCCCCATGGGTGCCCTCGTCAGGGTCGCAGTTTTCCGTGTGGGCGTGGGGGTGTTTGCTAGAAGCCACCCCACGCCCCCCAAGCAGGACTGTAAGCCCCCGAGGGCAGGCACTGGATCTGGCTTTACTCCCCACGGCCCACCCTGGCACATAGTAGGTACTCAATAAATAATTACTGAATTAAAAATTTATTTTGGGGGGGCTGGCCTGGTGATGTAGTGGTTAAGATCACACGCTCTGCTTTGGTGGCCTGGGGTTCGCCGGTTCAGATCCTGCGTGTGGACCTGCTCACTGCTCATCAGGCCATGCTAAGGCGGCGTCCCACGTAGAAGAGCTACAACTCTACAACTATGATATACAACTATGTACTGGGGCTTTTGGGAGAAAAAAGAAAAAAGAGGAAGATTGGCAACAGATGTTAGCGCAGGGCCAATCTTCCTTAAAACAAACAAACAAACAAAAACCAACCAAACAAAAAAACCCAAAACCAATAAAAAACAATTTATTTTGGGGGCGGTCTTTCTTGAACGTTCCAGAGGGGAAGGAGATGCAAGGGTGTACCCAGGACACCTCGGCAAAGCACCCGCCCAGCCTCCCACGTCCTGCTGAGTCAAGTCACGCTCAGTCCTCGTGCTCCACCCCCACCCGGAATCCAGCCTCTCCTCCAGGCGTCTGCATCCAACAGGACAGAACCCACTCAGCTGGTCCCCAGCTCCCCCCGCCCCCAGGCTTAGCGTCTGACGAGCATCCTAGTGCAGCCGCGACAGAGCCCCACACACGGGGGGGCCTAAACACAGACACTTCCTCTCACAGTTCTGGAGGCTGGGAGCCTGAAATCAAGGTGTCACAGGACCAGGCTCCTCTGGAGGCTCCTTCCTGCCTCTCCCAGCTCCTGGGGGCCCCAGGCGTCCCCGGGCTTGTGGCCGCATCACCCCAATCTCTGCCTCCATCGTCGTGTGGCTTCTCCCCTGTGTGTCTGTGTCCCTCCTCTTCTAAGGACACCATTCGTGTCGGATCAGGGCCCACCTAATGACCTCATGCTAACTTCATCATCTGCAAAGACCCTATTTCCAAATAAGGTCACAGGCACAGGTATGGGGATTAGGACTTGAACATATCTTTTCAGGGGACATAGTTCCACCCACAGCAGTGTCACATGATTCCCCCTTCCATCACAAAGAGAGCCTCCCCGGAGGGTGCTCTGCACGCACTCTTCTCCATCTTCTGACACACAAGTGCCTTTCGTCCAGGTCGGCTTGTGAGAGGAGCCCCAGGAGGCTTGCGTGGCCCTGTGGACGCCCAGGGAAGGTGGGCCTTCTAGGTGTCTGCTGGGGTGAGCAGAAAGACAGTGAGCCGCGGACAGCCCGGGTTCTTCCTGGGCGCAGGCACAGAGGGATCACATGGGAGATTTAATCCGTTTTAATTCCCTCGGCCAACAAGGAGGAAAGGGGGGTTAGAATCATTCTGCCTTTGCAAGAATGCATGTTGAGTCCTTCCTCAGAGAGAAGAGAGGCAGGAAAGGAGAGCTCATGTAGCAGAAAAGCCTTCACTAGGTCATTAGGCCCCTCTCCCAACTGGCCCGGCTCCTGTCCCTCACATGGCCCTGCAGCCCTCACCTGCCCCGAGCCCTCCCTGCCCTGGGGTCAGGTGTGGGGAGCGCGCCGAATCCCAGCGCTGTGCATGCTTCGTGCCGTGAGCGTCTCTGGTGGACAAACAGAAGCAACTCTACAGCCACTAAGCCCCACCCGGGCCCGTCGGTGCTGGGCGGTGCCCTGGAGGGTGGGTGTCGTGTTCCTCTTCACAGGCGGGAGGGCCCCTGCCCCAGCCCCCCGCTGGTGTGTGGTGGAGCCCGGGCCCACCATCCCCAAGGCAGAGCTGAACTGGGGAGGGTCCCCACGCGGTGGGTCAGTGGCGGGGGGTCTTCTCATCATCTGTCATCGTGTCTCCCGCCCGCCTCCCCGCTCGGGTGCCCGTGGAGACTCTGGGCTAACACTGCACCACCTGCGAGGATGCGCACCCAGAGGGCAGCGGGTCAGGAGCGGCAGTGGTCAGTGCTCACCCTCGTTCCCCCACACGGCGAAGGTTGCTGTAGCAGCGCCTGGCTGTGGACAGACTCACCGTCCAGCAGGAGGACAGGGCATGAGGCGTGGATGCCAGAAGGCTGTCCGATTACAAATCTTTCCAAGTTCTAGAAGGAGAAGGGATGGGGCTGAGGGAGGGTCTGGGGAAGGGGGGCCTGTGCCGTTGGGAGGGACGTGTTCATCTGTGAGAGCCTTTCGGAGCCCATCCAGGAAGGGGTCAGGGCCCGGTGGGAGGAGGGGCCTGCAGGGAGGGTTGGGGGCAGGAGGCCTCCAAGGGAGCTTTCCTCGGCGGTTTCGTGACGAGATCACCATCCGTCAGATTCGTGCTGCTCCTTCCACAGCACCAGCTGGCCTGGTGGGGCCGACAACTGATTCTCGCCCTTGAAGCAGGAGCAGAAGTGACGGGCGTCACCTCCAGGCCTGGGGGCTGAGAAGAGCTCTGCTTTACCCTCTTTCTCCCCTCTTCCACCAGGTGACCTTGGGACATGCCCCTGCCCTCGCCTGATGGGGGTCTGGAGGCTGGGAACCTCCTAGGAGCTCGCCACCTGCTCCCTCCTGCTAGAAGAGGGCTGTCTGGGGAGCTTGGAGCAACCCGGGCAGGTGGGGTGCTGCAGGGGCTCGGTGTGTGGGAGAGAAAATTCTCAGGTGCTGCTCCCCGATCCAGGGGTCACCGAGGAGCAGGCCCAGAGCCATGCCTTGCCGTGGTTCCCAGGTGTCCACACCCTTGGTCATGTCTTCCTGGAGGCTGGGAAGAATTCCCCAGAGACCCCAGAAAAGCCCTCTCGGCAGATTTCAGCCTCTGCATTGTGATGGCCAAGTTCACGCCGCTGACCGGAGGACGTGCGCTAGGCCATGGTTACGTTGTCTTTCCGGGCTGGTCTTTTCTCTTGCCTGGAGTTGATGCTTGCCTTGTGTCTTCATTTGCTTAGTTTTTCATGTGCTTATCCCTAACTTACCCCCAAGCTCCCTCATTGTGGCTGCTGCATCAGTTACCTCTCAGAGCTTTTTTACACTTCACCCCCGGAGTCTTCCGCCTGCGGCCCCAGCCTGGCCGTGTTGTCCCCGGGGCTGCTGCACGGCCGGCTTCCAAAACTCCCCGTGCTCCTCCCCGGGGCTGCTGCAGGGCTGGCTTCCGAGGCTCCCCGTGCTTCTCTCCGGGGCTGGCTCTGCTGCCCCCCATTCCCGAGGCCCTTCCTCTGCGGGAGGTGTCAGGGATGGTGGTTAAGGTGCAGGCTTAGAGCCGGCTGCCTGGCTCCCAGTCCTAGCTCTCCTGCTTTGCTCCGTTGCAGCAGCCTCTTGCTCGCGTCCCGCCCTCCCTGGACGCTGGCTGAGACAGCCCCGTCTCCAGGGTGGACTGAAGCTGGAAGGTCCAGACGGAGGAGGTGCTGAGGTGAGGTGGGAAAGGTGTGTCTGGCGCAGGGACATAGGTGAGTCTGTGCAGCCAGGTGTGAGGAGGTGTCATGGGGCTGAGGTTCGAGCAGACAGGTGGGACCCGGAGTCCCAGGCTGAGGGGTGAGGTCTGATCCATGGGCAATGGGGAGCCATTGGAAGTTCTTGAGCAAGGGAGCTACCTGAGACTGAGATCCAGAGAGGAACTTAGCCCCTTGGGTCCATCAGGGTTCTTCATTTAGAAGTAATGGAACCTGACTCTGGACAACTTAAGCCAAGGAAGAACATGCTGGAAGCATATGGAGCCCTTCACAGAAGCCAAAGAGAGGCTGAGGGCCCAGACTTTGAGGAGCGGGGGCTGGAGCGGGGCCCAGGGAGGCGGCAGTGATGGAGTGTGACTTCTGGAGGTGTGTTCACAGCGAGTGGACTCTGTGTTCAGTAGACCTGAGATTACCTTCCAGGGGGAGAGTGGCAGGTGGCTTGGCTTGGGTCTTGTGCCCTCTCCGCCAGGCAGGCAGGGAGAGGTCCCTGACCGGTATCTCACCAAGGGGGTGGCCAACGGCGAGGATGGGTCCCCAGGGTGCAGTATGTCGCCCAGGAAGGTGGGCTGGAGGCTGGGCAGGCTGGCTGGGGGTGTCCAGTGCAGCCCACATCCCTGCCCAGAGGCGAGTGGTTTGCTCGAGGACGCAGGGAGCCGGTGGCCAGGCGGTGTGGGGGCAGCTCCTTAGGTGACTCGGAGCTGCGCTCTCCCAGCGGGCTGCTGGGGATTGGAGGACAACGTTTGATGCAGACCCAACCGTTGGGAACTGTGTCAGGGGGATACTCAGAGCAGGGGGTCAGACGGGTGGACTGGCTCAGTGGAGTGGCCCGCGCTCCGGCCGTGTAGACGGCTTCCAGTCCCCACACAGCACTGCCAGTGGTGTGGGACCTCGGCCAGTTACGTGGCCTCTGTGATGCTCCCCGGGGGGCAGAGAGGAAGGAGGAAAGGCCTGAGCTCGGGTGCCAGCGGCCCGGGCTGGGATCTGCTCTGCCATCGAGCCCCAGCGGAGTCCCTTCACTCCTGAGCCCCCTGTGAGATGGGCTCTCTGCCCCTCAGCTTCCTCACGGCAGACGGGCGTGTCTGCAGCATCGCCGTGAGAAAGGCCGTCGTGCTGCTCTCAGACAGCGCGCGGCCCGGGGCCCCGGGAAACATCTCAAGATTTATTCACAGTGCACTTAGCACCGCTGAAGGGGCTGTTGCCTCCCCTGCCTCCCAGAAGGCCAAAGGCTGCACTGCTGACCAGTGGACCAGCTGCAGAGAGAGAACGTGCCAGAAGGTGGGTGGGGCGTCCAGCCAGACTCAGCCCAGGAGAGGCAGGCGGAGCCCCCGCCACCCATCCTCCACCCACCTCGTCGCCCTGCAGGGCTCCTTCCTCGCTGTCACGGAGCCCCCGCTCTCACCGGGTGGGGCAGGAACCGAGAGAGGCCAAGCAGGAGGGCATTGCCGGAAATCCCAGACGGGCTGCTCATGGGACCCACTGTCACCATCAGGTGCAGGGCAGCTACAGACAAGGGCTCACAAAGAGCTGCCTGTGCGCCCAGGCCCTCCTCCCACGTGCGCCGTGGCCATGGCCTCCTGTTCAGGAGGCACATGTCCCCCATGTGGGACTGCTGGTCAACCACGGGCCCCGAGTCATGCCGCCTTTGGAACAGGGAGCACTCTGTCCTCTGGGTTCTAGGAAGAGCAGCTGGGAACGCTTCCCAGAAGGTGACAGGCCTGGAATCGGAGAACCCCAGGCAGGAAGGCCTGCGAGGTGGTCGACTCAGCCCGTTTATCCTGACATTCCACACTCTCACCAGCGCCACGGCCGCTGCTGGGCTCTGGGGGCAGGGCGAGGCGCAGGAGGGCACAGACTCGGAGCTCCCCTGTCCAGGGCGGTGAGTCCCAGCTCTGCCCCTGCCGGCTGTGGGGCTCAGGTACCCGTCCCATGGGGCTGTCGTGAGAAAAAGGAGGTGCAAGCTGCTCGTTCACTAACAGAGCCCTGCAGATGCTCCTCCTCGCTGGGCTTGCCCGTCAGGGGTGCTCACAACACGCTTGCCGGATGGAGCCGAGTCTGGAATCATCAGGCGGCAGTGCAGGTACTCCGGGAGGTGGAACCAGAGGCCGGGGGTGGTGTGACGCCTGGCCAGAGGAGAAGGTCCTGGGGGCAAAGGTAGACCCTCTTCCCTGTGCAGTGTGCTGGCAAACACGCTTCCAGGAAAGGAAGGAACGAATAGCCCTGAGTTGCAGTGCTTGCCAATTTCCGTGGTGTAAATGCACCCACCGTGGCAGATGCCAAGCCATCAACCATTTAACAGCTGCTCCCAACGTTCCCGAATATTTAGCAGTCTGCTCTCGGGGCAGCAGGAGTTCCAGCAACCACTGCCCGAGGGAGACGGAAGAAGAATGCCAAGCCTTGTGAGGCCCACCCCAGGTGGCCCCAGGACTCTTGTCCAGACCGTCCCTCCACCAACCCCCATCTCCATGACGGGCAGCCCTATCATGTCTGCTGCAGCCAGGATCCTGGCTGCTTCCAGGAGGCTTTGCCAGACCATGAAATGTCCCCAATTCCTTGAGGGGGCGTGCAGCCAGGGGTCACAGGAACCGGGGCAGGACCCCTCCCAGGAGGAGGCTCCTGTTTTCTGTGTGCCCCTCCTGGTGCTGACACCCTCCTGGCACCACCCCCCTTTGGCCTTACCGATGGGAAGGGATGGGTTACTCCCCGGAGAATCCAGGCAATAATGCGGTTTCCCGTCAGCCTGGGCTGGCCATCCAATTTCCAAGGATCTACAGGCAATTAGAGATCTTCTAGGAAGGCAGAGTTTTCTGGTGGTGCGTTCACGACGTGTTTGTAAATCAGAGCATGATTTTGTGGAGCCTGCATCTTTATGTCAGGGTGAGGCTGACATGTTTGTTTAAAGAAATTAACTTCCCGATTCTTGGTCCATTCACGGGGGGCGGGTGGGGAGGAGACAACATGTTCTCAAGCCTCAGCCGCCTTCTCTGCCAGCTAGCATGGGGAGAACCTTTCTTCTAGTCTTATTTTTCATGCAAGGGGCAGCGACCTTGCCAAGCACAGCTTATGTGTGAATGCACAGAGTACTGGAGATTTCGATGATAGGGAAATCACACGCCTTAAGTTCAGCCATAAATTGAGCGACCCCGCCTGCAAAGTGCAGCCTCCGGTCATACTGAGTGAGTGAGTCAGAGCAGGAACCGCGGGGAGTTGGGAGTGGCTTACTTTTTCACAGCGCGTTGCACATTGTGAGCTGGTCTGGCAGAGACTTTGAGCTGCCCACTCATTGCCTGCTCCCCTTACTTCTTTCTGATGGGCTCCTGGTTTTACTGCTGTTGCCTGGAAAATGGAGAAACCCAGCCATGTGTTTCAAACAGAGGGGGTTTAACAGAAGGCACTGGTCAGGGTGTCGGAAGGGCTGCAGGAGCAAGCGGGAAGCAGGGTGATACCCCGAGATCGGGGGCTGCTCACGCCGCTGGGCTGGGCCCCGAGCCTGTGCCTGCCGGTGGAGGTGTTGTCACAGCCAGCTCTGGGTCCACGGAAGAAGTGCTGCCATGACCGGTGGGGACCACCACTGAGGCTGTCACTGCTGTCATCTCAGGTGTCTAGAGACACTGCATGAAACCAGAGACAGCAAAGAGTTTGCTGCTCCCCTCCCCCATCCACAGCCCACTGCCATAGCCTAACTGGAGGCCAGCTGGCCAGGGAGCCTGAGAAATGCCCCCATCACACAGAGCAGGAATGAGGTTGGGAGTAAATCAGCAAGTGACCAGCACAGTGATAATGTGCTCATCAAAAGAGTCCATTTCCTAGCTTCCCCTGCAGCCTGGGTGGTAAAGAAATGTAATGGAAATCACTAAATATGGCTCCTGGGAATTCTTAAAAGAGGGAAAGTCTATTCATATATATCCTTTCTCCCTCCCTTCCCCTTCCTTCTGCTTTCCACCTGGAATTTGGATGTAATGGCTGGAGCTCAAGCAGCTATTTTGGACCAGGAGGTGACCTTGAAAATGTAAGCCACTCTCTAAGGATAATGGGACAGAAGGATGGATGACCCTGATGATGATGGAGCTGCCTACCAACCCTGCATTTCTTCCCTCTGGACTTTCGTACGGGGGCGGGGGGGAACACCTCTATGTTGTTTAGACATTCATTTGGGTTTCTTCTTACATGCAGCTGAGCCAAATCCTGATCATTGTCTTGTTTTTCATTATCAACTAAAAAACTGAGACTCAAGTACTCTATCTACAAAATTGGCGCAGTAAATATCTGTTCAGTCCGTTTATTGGGAGGACTGCATTGCTGCTTAGCCCCTGGCTTATTAATGCCAGTTCCTCTGGGCAGGGGACAGGAGTGCGCGGCCAGGGAAGCTGGCTGTCTTCTGGTTGAGAATAAAGAATGAGACTTTCTGAGTGGCTCTCATGGGGAGAATGTGAATTAATGATGAGGGTTTCAGGGAGGCAGCTCGGGGCCTGGCATGGGGGCCTGGTAGTGACAAGATATGGTCCCTGCACCCCAGAGTTAGAGGGGGCTGCCCACATGTGAGCAGGTGACTACATAGCAGTGACATGACAGTGAGGGACATGGGACTGTCGGGGCCCCTGGAAGACACGTCCCCAGATTGAGGAGGGGCCTAAATTTCCCAGAGGTGAGACGTGGAGGAGGGCCAGAGCCAGTGGGAGCAGTGGAGATGGGTGGAGTGGAAGGATACTCCAGCCAGATGGAAGTGCATGTGCAAAGACCTGGGGCTAAGAGGACGAACAACGTCCAAAACATTAGAGTAAGGGGATGAGCTGCCTCACACGTGAGTGAGTTCCCCGTGCCTGGAGGTATCCAAGTGAAGGCTGGTGTCCATGGAGAGAGACAGGACCTGCATCTGGACTGAGGAGCAGGGGGAGGGGGCGGGAGGGGCCACAGTGGCTCCGAGGGTTCAGGGTGGACGGTCAGGAGGATGGCGATGCCTTTGGCAGGGAGAGAGCTCAGGGAGAGGGTGAGGGCTGGGGCGCCCGCAGTGATGGGCGACCGAGAGGAGCAGAGGGAGGAGGGGCTGGGGAGCATTCGGAGGTTGGAGCCGTCAGCCGAGAAGCGCCACCAGTCAGAGTCGGGCCCTGGAGGGTCCACACCAGCAGGAAGAGGCGGACCCCGGGGGTCTCAGCTCCCCAAGGAGGGGGGTCTCCAGGAAACTCCCAGGCGTGCTCTGTGTCTGGCCTGCGGGCGATAAGC
The DNA here is from genome assembly GCA_014189135.1 of Dicerorhinus sumatrensis harrissoni. Classification (NCBI taxonomy): domain Eukaryota; kingdom Metazoa; phylum Chordata; class Mammalia; order Perissodactyla; family Rhinocerotidae; genus Dicerorhinus; species Dicerorhinus sumatrensis. The sequence goes on from JABWHU010001778.1 coordinate 72,488,245, forward strand.
TCTGTCAGGCTGCGGAGCCCTTAAATGACGCGGTGAGGGGCGTCCTCCCCTCCCACCCGCCCGAGCTCTGCAGAGACCCCCACGCGGTCAGTGACCTCTGCAACGGCTTCCAGGCAAAGCTGCAGCTGCTCGAGGGGCTCGCCCGGCCCTCCAGGCTCTCGGAGTTGTGTGAGCGTCGAGCGTCACTGCTGTGAGCAACCGAGGTCATGGACCGCGGTGCGTCTACTGCTTCTGTGTCCCCGGCCCAGCCAGAGCCGGCCCGGAGCCAGTGCCCAGTACACAGTTGTTGAATGAATGCAAGAACGATCTAGATGCTAGTCAGTTATTAGGACCCAGTCCCAATAACTCGTCTGTGGCCTCGGCAGTTTGCTTCGCTAGTGGAGGCCCTGCCTTCTCACATTTGAGAGGGGATGGTGCCCCTTCTCTTCCAGGTGGCCGTGAGGACTAAATGAGAAATGCGTGTGAAGCAAACACCCTCGGGGCCCCAGTTTCCCGTCTGTAAAACCACTGACTGATCCACCATCGCTGAGGGCACGCTGTGGCATCCCAGGATTGCAGAGCTGGGGCCTGGCCCAGACCCGGGCTGCGGGGCCAGGGGTGAGCCCACAGCCCGGAGCCAGGCCAGGCTGCCACCTTGGCGGTCACGCCCAGCGCAGCCGAGCCTCCAGACCAGCTGTTCCCTGCGTTAGCCGCCCCTCCCGGGAGGGCCTCCAGCTCTGGAAGGGTGGGGAAGGAGAGGTCCCGGGAGCTGTCCAGGCAGCCTACGTGGTCTTGGGGCTGCAGGTGGCCGGCCGTGAGGGAACTGGGCCATGTCCTCATCAGCCAGGGCCCGGGGCTCAGGTCCTCTGTGGCTGCACCCCCTTCTGATCCCTCCTGGCCTCTCTGCCCTCAGGGTCTGGCGGGCCTGGTGGGGCCAACTGGGCATTGGCAGCAGCTGTGTGGGGCAAGGCAGTGGGCGATGCTCAGGGCCAGGCCTGGCCGGAGATGGGCCCGGAGAGCACTGGCCAGAAGCCTCCCTCCCCGCTCCTCACAACTGTGCGGCTAACCCCTGGGCAAGTCCTCTGAGGCCGTGCCGAGGCGAGGTCACTGATGCGTGCCAAGCGCTCAGGACGGCGCCTGGCGAGGGGTGAGGGCTGCACTAGTGAGCAATGGGTGTGGAGGCAGAGCTCTGAGACGGCCCTGAGATCCCGCCCCCTGGTGTCCATGCTGCATCATTGGCTCTCGTGGAATGTGGGTAGGACCGGTGACTGTGATGGGATTTCCGTTCTGACCTTAAGAGAGGGGGAGTGTCCTGGTGGGCCTGACCTAATCAGAGCTCCTCTTGAAGAGAGGGATTTTCCGTGAGGGACGTTCTCTGTTACTGGCTCCGGAGATGGAGGGCCGAGTGGCCAGGACCTGACAGTGACCTCCAGCTGCTGAGAGCGAGTCCTGGCCAACAACCTCACGAACTCAGAAGAGGACCTTGGGCTCCAGAGAGCATCACAGCCTGGCTGCGTGAGACCCTGAGCCGAGCACCCAGCTACGCCCTGCCTGGACTTCACCTACAGAGCCTGAGATGATGAGATGGATGTTGGTGTAAGTGGGTCATTTGTTATGCAGCATAGACGATGAATACACAGCTAAATGGAGGGACATCAAAGCTTGGCTGGTTTTGAGGTTGTCGGGCAGCCCCCGAAGCCCCTGGCCCTTGAATGCCACTTGCTTTTGTGCAGGGCACCCCCGCCCTTGCTTTCACCCCGTGAGAGCCCGCTCAGCAGTCCTCAGCGAGGCCACCCCAGGGCCTGCTCATCCGGGCCGCCCAGCCCCCCATGGGCTCTGCCCTGGGGGTCTCCCATGGTGCGGGCTGAATTAATGACTTTTAATGAGCTCATCACAATTGCCGCTGTGCCTGAAGTCCCCGGGTGCCCCGAGTGCAGGCCTGCACCCCAGAGGGAGGCGGAGGGAGGAGCATCCTCTAGAGGGGAGGCTCCAGCCCCGTCACAGACTGCAGGGGAGCGACCTCGAGCTGCTCGTCAAGCTGGAAACGCCTGGAAGGGCTGATGCACGTTCCACGGCTTCCTGAGGAGGCTACAGAGAGGGCTGGTTTGAAAGTTGCGTCTTTGTTTTTTTTAAATGGGATGTGCATGTCACAGAGAAGCAAAGAAGTATACAGATTAGAAAGGATTTAAACAACCAGACCAAGTCCTCTCCCAGAGAAACCAGTACTGAGCCTTCTGGGAGCATCCTGTCGGAGTTTCCTCTGGGTGCACACCGATTCCCCCCCTCCCCCATGCACACACACACGTGCACACACGCATGCTCACCTCCACACACACACATGCATGCTCACCTACACACACACACCCGCACACGTTCACCTCCACACTCACGGATGCTCACCTCCACACACACATGCATGCATGCACACACATGCTTACCTCCACATGCATGCATGCACACACATGCACACTCACGCCCCCACACACGCACATGCATGCTCACCTCCACACACACACATGCTCACCTCCACGCACACGCTCACCTCCACACCCACCTCCATGCACACACACATACAGACACCCACCTCCACACACGCACACACACACGCATGCTCACGTCCACGCTCATCTACACACACACACACGCACACATAGGTCACAGAGTGATCCTGTGTTTTCTCTCTCTTGTTAACTCAGTAACAAGCCCGGACAGATTCTCTGCCCATAAATCCAGACCTGAGCCGTGGCCCCCCGGCCCCTAGAACTTCCTGTGTGTGTGTTGGCAGGGGACAGAGTGTCCCCAGGTCCGCGTGACAAGTGACACTGGCACTCTGGTGTCCACACCTTTGCATCCACGTGATCGACTGCTGGTGTTAAATGCCGGGATGAACAGCTGTCAGACGTTGCGGACCCTGCATAAATATTTGTGGATTTTTAAATTTCTATGCTAAGGGATATGCCTTTTCCAGTATCTACGGCGGGACGTGGCAGTGCGGCCGTTTGCCGACACCTCGGGGAAGCCAGTTTCCCAGCCAACGGTGGAGAGCTCGTCTTCTCTTTTCCCTGCATGACTCTGATCACTAGGAAGTTGGAACACGTTTCATTTCGTTTTTTTTTTTAAATATTTATTTATTTATTTATTTTTTGTGAGGAGATCAGCCCTGCGCTAACATCTGCCAATCCTCCTCTTTTTTCGCTGAGGAAGACTGGCCCTGGGCTAACATCCGTGCCCATCTTCCTCCACTTTATATGGGACGCCACCACAGCATGGCCTGGCAAGTGGCGCGTCGGTGCACGCCCGGGATCCGAACCGGCGAACCCCGGGCCACCGCAGCGGAGCACGCGCACCCAACCACTTGCGCCACCAGGGCGGCCCCTCATTTCGTTTTGTTACTGGCATTCGTCTATTTGTGTCTCTCTCTCTTTCTCGTGAATTCTGGTTCATTTACAAGTTTTTCTCTTGGGTACTTTTCTTCCTTCGAAAAACTCCTGCGAGTGCCTCCCTGCTGGGTGGGTCCTGAGAGTTGGAAGGGGGCAGCCAGCCGTGTGAGCGTTTTGGGCAGGAAGCTGTGGGGCAGAGATAAGGGGCGCTCGGGGAAGGGGTAGGAGCCCCACCAGCCCGGGTCCTCTGAGAAAGCAGAAAGTGGAGTTCCAGGAGGGAACTGTTAGTCTACAGAAGGTTCTCGGAGAGCCACCCTTCCTGGTGTGTAGATAGAGACATCACTCTCCCCAAAGACAACAGGATCAAAAGGAAACCAAGCCAGGAAGGAGGAGACCTGGCCTCAGGCTTCTCATCTGTGAGATGGGACTCACGACCTTCCTCTCTGCTGGGTCCCAGGCTTGGCTCTTGTTGTCTTCTCAGTGGGCCAAGTGTAGCTCCTCACCAGCTCGGGTGTCCCCGGTGCCCCTCCAACACGCCCTCCACGCAGCAGCAGAGGAGAAAGACCCCCTCACTTTGGGAATCCAGCCCAATTTCTCACAAGCTATGGTGCCCCTCACTTTTTTGCATGCATGCTGTTGTCTGCTGAGAACACTCTTCCCATCTTCACCTGGCTAACTCACTGACCCACAGGTCTCAGCTTAGGTGTCACTCCCTCTAAGAGCTTGCCCTGATGCCCCTCTCCACCCAGGCCTCGCTGTGCATGGGGTCTGTCCATCTGCCCCTCCCGGAGGCCGGCAGCCACGCCTCCGTGATGCTTTGCTGTAGAGCCCACACCCCGCCTGTAGACTGAGGGTGCCTGGCCCCGAGCAGGTGCTCAGAGGGTATTTGTTAGGGGGAAGTGTGGACAGACAGGAGCTGGGGGTGCAGACCTGCCAGGCCAGCTTGCCTCCACTCCCTCCCAGGATTGGCTCACAGGTTTGGTCCGGAATTCGGCTTAGAGGTGGAAATGACAAACAGTAATTGCCAGAAGCTGAAACTGGGCTTCAGGGAAGGGGCAACAACAGGGTCAGCAGGCATGAGCCGGACCTTTGCTTCTGGGCAGTTCACAGGCCACTGGTCACCTTCTCTGCCTCAGCTTTGCCTCTGAGGAATGGGGTCGAGTTTCCTATTGTTCCACACGTGTGGGGCAGGAGCCAGGATCCAAGGCGGGGAGGCATGGGCTTAGGTTGTTGGAAAGACATGTAGACGGCCGCCACCCTCGCTCCCTGCCCTCCCCAGTCCCACCCAGCCCTGCTTTGTCCCCGACTCACCCGGGCCTGTCCAGAAGCCTGGCCAGCACGTTGCTGCAGAACCCAATCATTCTGCGTGTAAAATCACATCCAGCCCTTGCTGGCTGCATCTCAGCCACAGGGCCTGTACCACTCCCGGTCTCCCTGGCAGCACCAAGCCACAGGGCGGGCATGAGAAGCCCTCGGGTTAGGGTATCATTTTGGCCTGTATTTATTGTTCCAGAGTGATGCAGTGGCCGTCTTTCGCAGATGGGGACACAGGCTCAGGGCCAGGCTCACAGGTGGAGTTGGGAAGAGATGTGCACAACGCATTCCCACTGGGCCCCGGTCTTCCCCGAGACTCACTGCTGGAGGGGAGTGAGCTCCTCCTGGGAGGGGAGTGGCACCACCTCACGGACCAGCTGGGCAAAGTGGGGAGGGGTGCGCTGTGCCCACGAGTGTGCATCCAGCCCAGGACGCCAGCCTCTGTGGGCCCTCAGGAAATCCTCGTTGAGTGATGAACGATGGAGGCTAACACATTTAACCAAATCTTGCTGTGGCCTGTGAGTCAGTCTGTTTGATGTGAAGGGACCTGCTGCCCTGCCCCGTCTGCTGGAATCATCTGAGCACCTCCCTGGCTGCTCCTCTCTGGCAATGCCCTCTTCTCCCCTCAGCCACTGAGCCTTCCTGGGGCGGGCATCACACTCAACCCCTTTCTCACGGGACCTCAGTCATTCTTGCAAGAACCCACCGAGGGAAACAGCCCGATCTCGGCTCCACCAATGGTGAGAACTCGACGAGTTTTTATCCTATCTGTGCCTCAGTTTCCTCAACTTTAAATAGACATAAGAACAACATCTACCTCATAGGTGGGGGATTAAGTGTGGTAATATATACAAAGGGCTTAGCTAGTGACTAGCACATGATGACTGCCCATTAAATGTGTATATCACCACAATTAACGCCATAATCAGCCTCATTATCACATCACATCATCACTATCACCATCACCATCATCTTTACCACCACCACCGTCACCACCACCACTACCACCATCATCCTCACCATCATCATCATCATCATCGTCACCACCATCACCATTACTACCACCATAATCACCACCACCACCATCACTGTCATCATCACCATCATCTTCATCATTACCACCAACATCATCATCACCATCTTCGTCATCACCACCATCATCAAAATCATCATCATCACCATCATAATCATCTTCAACATCACCACCACCATCATCATCTTCATCACCATCATCATCTTCATCACGACCATCATCTTCTTCATCATCATCATCATCACCATCAACATCATCTTCAACATCACCATCATCACCATCACCATCGTCATCATCTACATCACCACCACCACCACCATCCTCATCACCATCACCTTCATCACCACCATCACCATCTTCATCATCACCACCATCATCACCATCATCATCTTCATCATCACCATCATTACCATCTTTATCATCACCACCATCATCATCACCACCATCACCATCATCATCTTCATCATCACCACCATCACCATCTTCATCATCACCACCATCATCATCTTCATTATCACCACCATCATCTTCATCATCACCACCATCATCATCATCACCACCACCATCACCACCTTCACCATCACCGCCATCACCGCCATCACCATCATCACCATCATATCACTGTCATTATACATTTAACGAATATGAACTGTTTGGAATATAAGCTCACATTCTCATGACTGTTTTAGACTGACTTCTCCCATCTACTTTACACCTCCTGTGTGCCAGGCATTAAGGTAGGTACTTCACACGTCCTAATGCACAGGCTTCTGGGTTGCAAGCCTGAGATGTGGCTCTGCCTGACTTAGGTGGGCAAGGAGTTTTCCTGAGGGTTGTCAGTTCCCAGGAGCTCATGAATTCGTGGGAAAGCTGGAAAACAGGCAGAACCAAAGGGGATGGGCAGCACTGCTGAAGTGATGACCTGGAGCTGTGCCCTGTGGCCCTGGAGGCTCCTTGAGTAACCTTAGGCCTACGTCAGCCTCCTTCGTCATGGGCATGCTGAGCATTCGCCTCATGCTGAAAACACATCAGCAGCCCCAGCCCCACCCCCCCTTTGGTGGTCTTTGGTCACAAAGGCCAACCTCTGCGCTGAGCCTCAGGTCTCCCTGCAGGATGGATTTTGCCAACTTCTTGAGCTGCCTCCTCTCATTTCCCTCCTGTCCAACCAGCTCCCTGGGTGCCACAGGCCCCTTGCAGCTGCCTTCCCCCCACCTCTGGTTAGGACATTCTGCTCTCCCTTCCAACTGGAAAGTCCTACAGGCCCCATTCTATGCTCACCTCCTCCAGGCAGCTGCCGAGGGGCTCCCCAGGGAGTGTGGGCTGCTCCCCCTGAAACTGAGAACAAAGAGGTTAAAAAATTTTCCCCCACCAAAAAACTTTGAGATAAGCTTTGCTAACTGCAGCTGTGATTCTTCAGCATAATCATAGTTGTTCAGAACTAACCAGGTCTGTCTGTCCCTCCTTAGGGTCACATGAGTGAGCTGTCTTTCCCAGGAAGTCAAGGTCCAGACATCAACATTCAGCCTCACAAGGCGCAACGCAGGCTGATGATGAAAACGAACCAGGAGAGCCCAGACAGTCAAGGGAAAGAAATTCAGTCTTCAAGGCCAAAGGCAAGCTGATGGGAAGGAGCCAACCAGCATGGCCACATGCTCCCCGTCCCCCACCTAAAACCCCAGCACATGCTCCCCCCCACCCGAAACCCCAGCACACTCTCCCCGCTCTACCTAAAACCCCGGATAAAAACCCCTACCTTTTTCCCTTGAGGAGGTGGATCTGAGGTCTAACTGCCCTCACCTTGTTTGGCTGCCTTTCGATAATAATAAGCCCTCTTTCCTTGCTGCAAGCTTGGGGTACTTTATTTCTGGCTGTCCTGTGTGCCGGGTAAACGAACCTGTGTGTGTTGGGTAACACTTTCTCTTGCTGCTGAAGGTTGGGCCTCCAATCTTTTTACGATGCTTCGAGGGCAATCTGCTTGTGCTTCTGGTGGTCTCCCCCCTTCACAGGGCTACCCTGGTGCAGAGGTGTATCCCCGTGCCCAGGCAGGGCTGGCACAGGCTTGGGCTCGCTCCACACTGGGTAGATGGGTGGTTGAGCAGCTGGACACTCATGCACCCGCCCTCCACAGTCTCCTCTGCGTCGGGACGCCCTGCCTCCCACTCCCCTCAACAGTGCACATCCATCCTGGAATCTGCTAGTGACACCTCTCCCCACCTTCGCCCTCAGGGCTTGGGAAGGGAGGGGGGCACCAACAATTAGTAAGCACCTGCTGTATGCCTATTGTTGGCTGCTTCCAGGCTGTTTTACCCTATTGTTCGCTCCCAACAATCCTAAGAAGATGGCTCTTGCCATCTTGCAGACGAGGAAACTGAGGCTCAGAGAGATACAGTGGCTTGTCCGAGGTCGTGAGGGACCAAGTGTTTGAGACAGGGTCAGGCCCTGCTCTGCTGGACGCCGGCTCCAGACCCCAATGACCTGGGCCCTGCAGGTGGCTCCGGGGCATCAGGGTCCACCCTGCAGGGTGCCATTAGCCTCGACTCATCCGTTGGCTGTGCTCAGGGGCTAATTATCCTCCTCCTCTCACCCCTGCCCTCCTTTGCCCAGTGACTGAGGCCATGCTTATGGGGCTCCTGCCCGGGGCTGTTCCCAGCATATGTTGGGCAGGGGATTTCAGAAGTGTGGGGTGATGCTCAATAGTGGCTGCAACAGAAATATTGAGTGGGTTCCGTGATGTACAGGGTGACAGGGAACTTGCATTCTCTGCAGGAGACGTGGTTTTTACAAGTCAGCAAATAGCATTCCCAGAAGTTGGCCACCGGCCTGCAGGCGTGGAGGCGTGAGCAGAGCCCAGTCACACTACCTCCAACCAACCAACTGACCACTTTGCTGTCTCTGGGGGCACAGGGCGGGGTCCTCCTGGCTGTGTGGCCTCAGGCCGGTCCTTCTGTCTCTCTGGGGCCAGATTTCTCCAGTGGCAAAATAAGAGACTAAAACTTGTCTGTTGTTTCCAGTCGGCATCAGACAGGGTTAAGTAGGTGAAATGCCCTGTAGACTCAGAGATTTTTAACATTATTTCTGTTGCCCCTTCACCTGGTCACTGTGGGTAAGCTGTGGCTGAATAGGTGTGGCTGGTGGGAACCTGGGCAGGTGGGATCCCCACCTCACTGGATTGCCAGGGAGACAGATAAGGGGATGCATAGGAAGAGCTCCCTGTGGGCGCTGGCTGCTGCTCTTGTCATCAGAAGGTTACTGTCAGAGCCGTGAATTACCCGTGGGGCCTGGAAATGTGTTCATTGAGGGCGGGCCCTGCCTGTGCCCGGGGCTGCTCACCACGCTCAGATTCGGCTACCCCTGGGCTCTTCGCAGGGCCTGGGGATGGCCCGGACACTGTGGGGGGCCTCCACCGGCGCTGAGTGAACTGTCGAGAGGCGCCATGTTGAGGCAAATGCCCTGAGCCTGGAATCAGGAGACCTGAGTTCTAGTCCAGGTTCTTCCAGGCCGGCCCAAGGCCTCAGAGGAGACGCACACAGTCCACACTGACCAAACACCCAGTTCCCTGCGCTCCGTGGCCCGGGCACAGCACGTGCCAGGCTGAGCACCTGCCTTTAGCAAAGACGGTTGGAGTGTTTGCGCCGTGAGGCCTGCTCGGTGCCTGACTTGTGAGCTCCTGGAGGACGGGCCTGGTTTTATCCCCCCGAGTCCTCAGACCTGCGTCAGATGCTTCCTGAATGAACTAATGAACAAATGGAGTATCTGTTTAAAATTTTATTTCTGTGAAGATGGAGCTCAGGTTGAGGGCCCTCTGGAAGGCTCACGCGTCCCTTCCCTCCTCTTCTCCATGTCTTCAGTGTTTTCTTTCCAATGAGCTTGAGAGGAAATAAAACATGAGTCTCCCCGTGCTGTGATCTGAATGTTTGCATCCCCCAAATTCATATGTTGAAATCCTAACCCCCAGTGTGATGGTCTTAGGAGATGGGGCCTTTGGGAGGAGCTCAGGTCATGATGATGGGGCCCCATGATGGGAATAGCGCTCCAACGAGAGAGACCCACAGGGCTCCCCTGCCCCGCCTGCCGGGTGAGGACACAGCTGGAAGTCTGCAGCCAAATCCTGCCGCACCGATCTTCCTGCCTCCAGAGCCGTGAGAGACGAGGGTCTGCTGTTGCTAAGCCCCCAGTCTATGGTGTTCTGTTATAGCAGCCTGGATGGCCCGAGACACCCCCAAAGCTAAGGCCCCAACCCAAACGAATGGTGACTGTTTGCTGAATCATGGAGTGAACTCTGGAGGGATGCGGAGGAGGAGGGGGGATATGCCACCCATCTCTGCTCCCCTCCCCATCGGTGCATCTATTCTCATGGAAACAGGAGCAAGGGGTCTGCTTTCTGACACAAGGGGGGCAGGATGCACAGAGCTTGGGAATGTCAGACGTCTGTGGCTGGTCCACCGCCTGGCAGGGTGTCCATTTCCCATCTCCACGGTGCATCTGTCGTGTGGCCACGGATCTAGATGCACTAGGGGTGGACAGATGCCCGTGGGCAGGGCGGTCCCATCTTGGGCTGGTGTCTCTCACAGGATGGAACTTGGTGACTTATCAGACAGAGCTTGGGCTCTGGTGGAGAAGAATAGAAAGCAGCCTGTCATCTTAGCACCAGAAATGAGATGTCACCTCTGGACACTGGAGTTTTTGGAGCATTCTATGAAGTTCCCAGTGCTGTCGCCAGATGCGCCCACGCTCCTCTCTTTCAGAAAGGGGTGTCCTTCTGCATTTATCCTGGTGCCCACAGGGGCTCCTGCTTGGTCAGTGCTCAAACATGTTCAGTTGAATTAGAAACCACAGCTGGTGGATCCCGAAGGGGACACATGTGCTCAGGTGGCCTGAAGGAATTTTCTAGAAAGGGCAATCCATGTCCTCCGGGTGATCTGAGAGCAGTTCCAGAGGAAGAGGAAGAGGAAGCAGCAGCCAACACGGATGGTGCGGGGTCAGTCCCTCAGCTCCTCTGCCCACTGGGCCCTGAGTCCCTGTGGCAGCTCTCTTCCTCCGTCCCTTTGCTGGAGGCTGGGGTCCCCTGCTGACCTCAGTGTTCACCTGCCCAGCCCCTGTGCTCACCTGCTCACCCGCTGGGCCCCCATCTCACCCGCTGGCCCCCCATCTCACCCGCTGGCCCCAGGTGCTCACCCGCTGGCCCCCCTGCTCACCCGCTGGCCCCCCTGCTCACCCGCTGGCCCCCCTGCTCACCTGCTGGCCCCCATGCTCCCATGTCCAGCCCCACGATTCTCTTCCTTGCGCTCAGCACCTGCTGCCCCAGGTGCTGCTCTAACACCGGAAGGCGTGACCATCCGTGGACTGACCATCATGGGCCAGGCCTTGCATGTCAGGGCTTTGCCGAAATCATGTCAGCAGCTCTGCAGAAGTGTTGTTTCTGACCCCTTTAACAGGTGAGGTGACTGGGGCTGGGGATCAGAGAGTTCACAAAAGTGTGGAGTCAGGATGCTAATCCAGGTCTGTCTGACTCAACACCGGCATCGTCCCTCAAACCACGTTGTGGCTCCGGGTCCTGGTCTGACGCTGCCAACAGGCTGTCCCCTGGGCCTCGCCGGACCTCATGTCCTTACCCCCAAACAGAGGGGTGGACCCTGCGGCTTTTAAGGGCATCCTGATCCCTCCGTAAAGCTTCAGACTTCCTCACCTTCCCTGGAGGGGGACGGTAACTGTTCCTACGGTAACGTCAGAGTGGTCGTGCCTCCCTGCCAGGGGTTTGCATGTGCGACTTCACGTAACCCCGGAGGGAGACACAGTCGACCCCCCTCACTGAAGATAAGGAGGGAAGGCTCAGAAGACTGGGGGACGTGCCAAGGTCTAGGAAGTGGGCGAGAGAGGATCTGAGACCCGTCTTTCCAACTTCAAGGCCGTCTCGGAGGCCGTTCTTGACTTCCTGTTGGAGTGGACAGCCTTTCTCCCCGCCCTGCTCCTCGTCACACGCATACTTCTCTCTCTACCTCTGTTCTGGCACCTCGCTCAGCCCTCACACAGCCTTGGTACGTGACAGGTGAAAACTCTTGCTGAGCGAGCAGAGGAATGGATGATCTCCTGGGATGAGGGTAATGATGTCGGTCAGAGCCCACGTGTAATTACACGGTTTGTGAGCGGGTGGTCCCATCTGGTGCCCTGACTGCGGCTGGGGGTCAGCGGGTTACCCTCCTGACCTCTTCTAATCCTCACGCCAACCCTGCGGGAAGGGACCACTGTCCTGGTGCGTCCAGGCTGCTGTGATAAAATCCCTCAGACTGTTCATTTCTCACGGTTCTGGAGGCTGGAAGTGTGAGATCTGGGCACCAGCATGGCAGGGGCAGCACCCTCTTCCACGTGCAGACTTCCCGTGGTGTCCTCACTTGGTGGAAGGGGTGAGGGAGCTCCCTGAGGTCTCTTTACGAGGGCACTACTCCCATTCATGGAGGCCCCACCCCCACGACCTAATCACCTCCCAGAGGTCCCACTTCCTAACCCATCACCAGGGCGGCCAGACTGAAGGATCTAAACACAGCCCCTGCCGGGGCCCTTTGGGACATACCCTGCTCATGGAGCCTGAAGTGACATGATCGGGGCTTTCCAGGGCCTGTCCCTGCCTCAGTCCACAACCTCCGCTTCCTGCCCACCCCTCCTTGTTACTGAATTATCTCCTACTTGCCCCGTCTTGGTCTGCCTCTTGTTGTCCTTGCTCTGGGAGACCCAGGCTGGCTCAGGAGCTGCTCCCAGGACCCCCAGAGCCCAGGGCCTCCTTCTGCCGCAGCCTCGATCCTGCAGGGGGGACTCGTCCAGGTTCCGGCTTGCTCTCTGTCTCCGTCCTGTGAACTCCAAGGGGGAGGGGACAGAGGAGACTCATCCCAGCACATCCCAGACGTGCAGCGTCCTGGGGCCCAGGGTCTCTTCCCTGCCTCACTAAGGAATTGACTGGAACCCGCTGTGGATGAAGTGAACGTGAGGCTGGGAAGCGCGGGTAACACGGCCGACTCGGCCACTTTTCCACCCTCTGCAATTTTGAGGAAATCTCCTTCTCTCTCTCTCTCTGCTCCACTCTACCTCCCTCCTCCCAGGAAGATACTTTCTACCAGGATTTTACAAAACTAAGATGCTCCAAAGCTGGCAAACAAGTCGGTCACGATGGGCAGACCTCGAGGTGTGGAGGGCACAATATTGCTCAGTTTTGACAGAGGACTGGCACTGGGTCTTTCTGAATTATTTCCTGATTTTCAAAGCAGTTCATGCTCTTACAGAAAATGTGGCAGTTACAGGAACAGAAAAAGAATCAGCAAAAGCCCTGAAACACTGACAGTTCTACCACCCCCACGTGCCACCACTGGGTCGGGCACCCTTTCTCTCCAGGCACTGCTCAGAGTTGTAATCACAGTGCGTTTTCAGTGTTTTTCACTAAATAATACGCAATAGGCATTGTCTTTGGTGCTGTGTTCTGGGGATACAATAATGTATTTGCCATCTTCCTGTTGTTGGGTGTTTAGTTCGTTTCCCTTTCTTCCAGCCTTCCCAACTTCCCTTTTCTGCATGTGTGCGGGCAAACACTTTTGCTGACATTTCGGATTGTTCCTCTGGGGTGCCTGCTGGGAAGGCAGACCACTGGGCTCTGGGGGGGCATCTTCATAGATCTGGATTCATTCCGTTTGCTGCTCCCCCAGAGACCCCAGCGCCTCCGGTCTCAGATCTCAGCAGCCGGCTGCCCCTGCCTCCCCGGGCTGTGGGTGGTGGTTTTGAGCCCTGTGGTCAATAGAAAACCATTTAATCTTCTTACCTCAAATCTCATTTCTGATGAAAAATTTAAACCCTCTGTAGGGTGCCATGCAGGGTTTAATCCCTTTATCTACCAATCTTACAAAAAAATTGTATTAAAATCTTAAATATTTTCAGCACGACTTTAAAAAAGTGCCCTAAAAAGTACGGGCGTGCCCCTCACTGGGCCACCTTGCTCCGTCTCGCCGAGATACACATCTCAGCGAGAAAGCTCCACGGAGGCCCCCAAGGCTCCTCCCTTGCTCAGTAATATTGCATGGTGCCACACTGCCTAAGAAATTCCTCAAAGCCCTCAAAGCCCACCAGAATCTGGTCTCAGCCACTCCTGCTGGCTCCTTTTGCCCTGCAATCACACTCACGTATACACACACGCACACATGCACACTCACACGCACACATACACACTCACACACACACACACACACACACACACACACACACACACATGTTTGGCCACATCTTGGATGACCCACAGGCCCATGCTCCAACTTCATCTCTGTCGTTGCCTCAGCCTGGACTGCCCTCTCTGTGCTTCCCTCCTCAGCCTTCCACGGTCTGTCCAGGAGAGTCCTGCTCCCCAGAACCCCCACTGAGACCTCTATTGCTGTCCTGTTGAGGCCTGGGCTTGAATGATGATGCTTCTGCAACTTCATCAAAGCTAACTGCTCTGAATGGTTTTCTCATATGAACAATTGGAGCAGGAGTCTCCTAGGGCTGTGCTGAGATTCAAATAAAGTAAAATTAAATAAGCTTAATCATAAAATACACTTAACATTAGGTAAAATTCAATAAGCTGAGTTAACACTGGTTCTTTCCCCTCTTCACTCACTTTTTCCTCCCCAGTTGCACATAACAAGCTCTCAGACCACGTTCGTGGAAATGAATTGGTTCACAAATGGCAGTGCTCCCACTCAGTGTAACTGACCTGGTTCACTTGTCTCGAAAAGCAAGAGCCAATAGTACTTCTCAGAGGCGTTCAGAATGGTTTTGTCCACATCTTCTCTCTGCTCATCACAGTGGGAGAACCCAGCCTTATTTAATCTCCACAGTCTACGTTTTGTCTGCCATGGTCCCTTACACGCAGTGGGCACTCGGAAGATCCTTGCAGGTGAACGGGTGGCTTGCCTTTTTGTAGCACTGACTGGCTAAGCTGTCCCTCGCTTGTGTCTCAGCGTGACGCTCTAGTCTCCCCTGAGCGATGTCCCTGGAATCCGGCTCCCCCTGGAGACATGTAGAGGTGACGGGAGCTGCTGTAGGTGGTTAGACAGAAGCCTCCCTATGGAGCCGCCTGATGCCTCCACCGCAGAGCCTCAGACGGTCCCTGGGGAGCCTTGGAGGGACTTGGGGATCTCCTGCTGCCGTGCTATCAAGGCCACCTCCATTGTCCCAGCTATCCCCCTGCACTCTCCACGGACACCAGGGGCTGCAGAGCTGCCTGCTCTTCCTGGAAAGTCAAGAAGGCCTTGACACTTCTGTTCTGGTTTCAGGCAAGGTCCGATCTTGGGTGTGAAAGCAGACCAGCAGGAGGGCTGGGGAGAGAGGACGCTGCTGCATTTGGCGGATGGAGGCTGCGCCTGGGGCTGGCTGGCTGGCCTCTCTGGGTGGGGCCGTGGAGGGATGACGAGGACGTTGGGACGGAGCCGGAAGGACTGAGTTTGATTCCCAGCACGCTGATTTCTAGTTACATGGCCCTGGAAAAGACACTTGCCTCATCTGTGTCTTCCTTTCTTCAACCATAAAGTGGGAATCACAATCGAGGCCGACATTTCTCTGAGCGCTCGCTCTGGTGCGCCTGGCCCTGTTCTAAGCCCTTTATGCATATTCGTGAGTTTAATCCTAACAGCAGCCACACGAGGCAGGTGCTACTGCTGGCTGTTAATATCCCTGTCATACAGATAAGCAGAGGAGGCCCAGGAGGTTGAGTGACTGTCCAAGGCCATGTGGCTGGGGTGAGGTGGCCAGTGCAGGTTGTCCATCCTAACGCTTCCTCCAGCCACCTGCCCTCTCTCCAGTCCTTACAGCGCTGGCACCAGGGAGACCCCCACGAGGGTGAGCCCCCTCCCCACCAGCCACACTTTGTTCTTCAGAAAGGGCTAGGCTGTCAGAGTCTCCTGGTCAGGGTGGGTGGGGGGGGGTGGGGAAAGGTGGGGTGAGGGTCTGCCTTCTGGCTCCATTCATGTCTGGTTGCCAGTGCAGAGAAGATGCCAGAAAAGCTTCCTGAAGCCAGCAACTTCCAAATGCCTTCCCTGCTCCTTGTCCTGCCAACTGGCCACTGACGGGATTGGAAGATTCCCAAGGGGTGACTAGGTTCAGAAGCCATGAGGGGTCAGCAGAGGCGGGGAGAGAGACAGACTCCCCGTCCCCAGGGCAGCAGGAGCCACGTGGAAGGGCAGAGCTCAGCTCCAAAGGTGTGTCCACACTGCAGCCCGCCGGGAGCTGCTCCTCCCCAATTCTCCCGCTGTCTTTCCCTCTGCCTCTGCTTTCCTGTCCCTGCTCCCGCCTTCCCCCCACTTCCTCTGTTCCTCTTTGCCTTTCCTTCCTCACCTCCCTCCTCCCCTCCTTCCTCCTCCAACCCCTTTCCTCTTCTTGCAGCCGTTCTTGGTTCACAAACTTGGATCGAGTCCCTGGCCCTGAGCTGGGGGTTGGGGAAGGGGAGCATGACCAGCCGGCGCGAGCTTTGTCTCTCTAGCTCCCTCCTTGCCGCTTCCTCTGCCACCCCGCACAGCTCCCTGCCCCCTCAGTCTCCCTGCTCTCTGCCCCCCACAAACCGCCGGGTCACTCGGCAGTTTGGTACCAGCGCAGAGACGCGCTAGACGTGCGGTGAGGGGCGACGCATCCGAGGAGGAGCGCACCCGGAGGCTAGCATCTCCACTGCGCGTGAGTCACCGCTGGAGGCTCTGGAGGAGAAGCTGTGACCATTGCAAGGACCGACCAGGTCTGGAGTAGAAGGTGCGGAGCTCCCTCCCGCAACTCCATGAGGAGGGAAGGAAAGACAAGACAAGGCGACAGCAAAGAGACCTCTGTGCCCGCCACACCTCTCGCCCTGACGCCTACCTTTAGCCGCAGGACGGCGTCGCGGGGTAGCTGTGCGCCTGGCGCGGGGACGGCGAGCGCGTTCAGCACCCTGGACAGCGCAGCGGGCGGTGACAAGTGCGGCGGCGTCTGCGATCCGCCCGCCCCGGGCCGCTCCCGGCTCCGCAGCGCAGCGCGCTTGGACAGGGCACCCAGGATCCCGTGCTTGCCGCCGCTTTCCGAGTGCCGTTCCGGGCCCTGCCCGCCGATTCTGGATCTCCGGGACTCCGCGGGCGGGCCGGCTCCCCGCCGCGCTCCCCTCCCGCGCCGGGAGATGAGCCATGAGCGCGGCCCCCGCTGCCGCCGGCCCGCGGGGCGCCTGGCGAGCTGCTAGCGCCCTGGGCCCTGGAGAGGCGCTGCCGGCGGGGCTGCCGGCGCTGGTGCAGGCCGTGTCGCTGCTGTCCAACGCGCTGGTGCTGCTCTGCTGCGCCTATAGCGCTGAGCTGCGCGCGCGCCTCGGGCGTCTTCCTGGTGAACCTGTCGCTGGGCCACCTGCTGCTGGCGGCGCTCGACATGCCCTTCACGCTACTCGGCGTGCTGCGCGGGCGGCCGCTGTCGGGGCCAGGCGCGTGCCAGGTCGTTGGTTTCCTGGACACCTTCCTGGCGTCCAACGCTGTGCGGAGCGTGGCGGCACTGGGGGCGAACCAGTGGCTGGCGGTGGGTTTGCCGCTGCGCCACGCCCGGCGTCTGCGACTGCGCGACGCCCGCCTGCTGCTGGCCTACGCGTGGAGACAGTCGTTGGACTTCGCGTTTGCTGCGTTCGTCTGCTCGAGGCACGGCTACAGCGCGCCTTGGCGTCCTACTCGCTGCGCCTGCCGTCCTCTCCGCCTTCGCCGCCGCGCTCCACGCCGCGGGCTTCTCGCTGCCGCTCGCCGCGCTCAGCCTCCCCTCCCTTAAGGTGCTGCGGGTGGCGTGCGGCCACTGCCGGCTCATAGACACATCACCGTGCAAGCACTGGAGCAGATGGTAGACTTGCACCCCAGGTAGCCGGCCCGTGTGCCCCAACCCTGAGGGCCTCACCAGAGCTCCTGCTCCCTGCTCAGCAGTTGGCTCAAGGAGCCTGCGGGCACTGTCACATGCTGCAGGCATTCATACACTTGTGGGGCTTCCTGTGCACATGCCAACGGGGTTTCCATATTGGCTTCTTTGCACACTCTGTGTGTCTGCACACCGAAGGGCCAGATTCTTCTCAGCGTCTGTCTCTGCCGTGTAGAATATGTGCCCACAGCACACAGGGAGCTTTTGCAGGGGCTGTGAGGTGTGTGCCACGGCCCTGCTGTGGGATCAGTCACACTCCCCTCCTGGGGCAGATGGGTGTGGATCTGAACACTCCTCTCCGTTTCTGCCCCGCCGGCTGGTGCCCTTGCCTGGCCTGGGGTCTCAGGTCTTGGGAGGGTCTGCCGGGTCCTGTCTGCTCACCACCTGGCATGCATTTGCCCACTGCATCTTCTGCTGCTATCATCGCTCGCCTTGTCCCTTCTCCCACCTGTGTGCAGAGCTCCCCATACTGTCCTGCCCCAGGACGGCAGGCCCTGGTGGCTTCTCCCTCACTGAGGACCCAGTGTGCTCTCCTTCAGCGGGTCTGACTTAGTTCCCTCTGCACAGAGGGGAAGGAAGAGTGGGGGGGGTGGTTAGAAAGGGAAGGGGAAGAGAGTGGTCCCCTCCTGCCTGCCCTCCGTGCCTCTTTTATTTCACCTTTACAGAAGAAATCCACCTCTTCCCCCTGTTCCTTCTCTCTCTTGTCCTGTCCCGCCCTATTCCCTGGGCTCTCCAGCCTGGACGTCCCCTGTGACCTGCCCTGTCTGGCTCTTGGATCTGGGCTGTGGCTCTGCCCCCGGTCCCCGGGCGCCCTGAGGGCTGTCCTCTCCTCTGTCCCTGCAGCGGGCGGCAGCCCTGCCTCCCTGAGCAGAAGCGGCGCCGCCAGCGGGCTGCCAGGAAGATCAGCCTCTTCATCGGGTCCTTTGTCATCTGCTTTGCCCCACGTGTTGTGACCCACTGGGTCCTGGTTGTCAGGCGCCTGTCCTGGGAGCCGCTGGGGAGTGGGTTTGACCTCAGTCAGGCAGGCCTCTGAGGTCTTCCGGCTGGGCACCGGCTTGACACCCACAGGGCTCCTCCTCTACAGCTGAGGCACCGGGGCCTCCCCTCTGCTCTTGTCCAGGGCCCTGGGACAGAGCTATCACAGCCCCACATCCCATGCGTAAATGAGGAGACTGCCCCTGTCCCGGGAGACTGAGGCCAGGGCACAGGTGGGTGTGGGGTCTGTCTGCTTCTTCCCAATCCTGGGAAGCTTTCAAGATCAGTTAGGAGACCTGGGACCAACCCAGCCCTCAGACTCAGCATCCCCTGGGCATGGATTCCAGGATCCAGGGTGGAGGCCCAGGCCAGGGCCTCAGGACTGTCACAGCTGAGTGAGTGGTCTCTTTGCTCCTCTTCCCATCCCTCTCCCTGGAGACCCTGGCCTGAAGCTCGCAGGAGACTGAGGAAAACCTTGTGTAAAGGGCCCCTGGGTACCACTGTCGCATACTGTGATGAGGGCAGTGTGGTCTGTGTTCCTGCCTGCAGGGTTCCTGGGATTCTCATTCCACAGCCAGGGCGCTGGCCCCTGCTCCCCCCTGTCTTGAGCTGCAGCAGAAGGACGCCCTGACAGAAGTGGCTCCTGGGAGGAGCTGATGGTCCTCAGCCTCCTGGGGCTGGGTCAACGATGTCCTGGGCCTCCCCGCCACGAGAGAGAGCAGGCAGGGGGCATGGCGCCAGGTTCCTGGGTTTGATCATCCAAGGTTCCCCTGGGGCTCCAGGATGCCCAGCGAGGTCCACTTGTCTGTTCAGGCTGTCTGTCTGCCTCCTCAGGTCATTGGTTTGTTAGGTGTTGTTGGGAGGGGGCTTCTCACAAGCCGGGGGTGGGGGGTCCTGGAGCTTCTGGGCCGAGTGGAGCGGGCTTCTCCTCCCTGTCAGCTCCCCTTACCCTGAGAGCTCTTCAGAGTCAGTGCTCAGGACACGAGTCACGTGGCTCTTAGCCACCTATCCCACTGGCCTCAGGGACACGAGTGGGTTTCTCGTGGGTCACGGGCACTGTGCTTCCTCACTAGAAACTGGCAAATGCCTCAAGTTCTTAGGAAACTGCATAGGTGCAATCGTGGACAGAGGGAACTGTGGCATTCTTCTCCTGTGAACCAGACATTTATCTGATCTGGGTATCAGGTGTATGTGCACATGTGTGTCGGTGTGCTCATGTGTACACATGTGTATGTGTAAGCACTCGTGTGCTTACTGTGTGAATGTGCATGTGTACATATGTGAGTGTGTACACGTGACTGTGTGAGTGTGCGTACATGTGTGTGTGTGTGTGTGTGTGTGTGTGTGTGTGTGGTGGGTGCTGGAGTTCCCAGAGCGCCTGCATGTGGACCCAGCTTGAGCATTTTCTTCTGAGATGATAAATGCATAATGAGGGAGCCTGGCTTACTCAGCCACGATGTTATGTTGGTGGCTGGGTCTTACTTTTATTTTTATGCATGTGTGCAAGGGCCCGAGTGTGTGTGTGAGCGTGCATGTCTGTATGAGTGCACACGTGTGTGCAGGAGGAAGAACCCAGAACAGCCGTGGTGCCTGCATGTGCAGCCTCGTTTCCACCATGCCAACTCCGAGACCCAGGCAGCTCCCGCTGTCTTCTCTGTGACCTACCGCCCCCAGCCCCGTAGGGAAAATGTGGACAGAATAGAGCTGCTCTGGTTGTCATGAGGCTTGAGAGGTGATGTATCTTTCCCTCACGCACTCACCGCCGGCCAAGCGCCTCCTGTGGGCCCAGCTCTGTGCCTGGTCCCCATGAGCACTACAGGATGGGCTCTTGGTCCTGATGCAGGAGACGCAGGTCGACGAGCGCAGGCAAGTGTCTGCAGACAGGGAGGGCATCAAGGGACTGAGTTTGGGAGCAGCACCCTGGCCCTGTGTCCGCCTGCACCCCGCCCCCCGACTGCTGAGTCCTGGAGGAGAGCTCTACGTCCTGGCCCTCCTTGTCCGCCTGCCGCGCACCGCTGATTGAATAAATAAAACCCCAGGGTGACAACCAAGAAACAGAGCAGGAAAACCACGGTGTCCCCGGCGCCTTTACCTTCTTCACCCTCGCCACTGGCTCAAGGTGACTATGCCATTTCTAACCACATTAAATTCATCTCAAGGTGTCCACAGAAGAACCTAAGATTCCAAGTTCCGAAAACAATTCCCAGGAGAAGGTCCAAGCTCTAAACTATTTCCAGCAACTGCAGACTAGCTGGAATAAGTGCACAGCCCCCCAAGGGGTGAGAGACTCCGGACAGGAGTGCACACTGGCGGACGCATGAATCCTTGTGGGTTAGACCGCCAGCCACCTTAGAGCCTCATCCACACTCATGGCTGCGAGGTTCTGATTCCGTTCCCACTTATGGTGTGGGAGGCGCCCACAGGCAGCTCTCCGAACACAAACCCTCCTGTGCTGCTCCCAGACCCGTCCCTTGGCGCCCCTCCCTGGAGGCACGTGCCTGAGGCTCGGAGCTGGCACCGAGTCCCTCAGCTAGCCAATGTGTGGCCTCCCATTTGTACTCCTCTGTGGTTCTGGAACTAGAACCTTCCGAACCTCTAGAGCACAGGTGTGTGTGCCTGAGTGTGGTCACCGCTGCTGAGCTGAACTACCTGCTCAGCTCCCCAGGGGCTGGTGGAGCTCGTGCCCTCTGTCACCATCAATGCTCCCTGGGGCGTCCTGAGCAAGTGCCTTAGCTACAGTGAGGTGGCGGCCAACCCCTTCCTGTACTCGGTGCTCCACAAGCAGTGTCCCCAGGTCCGGGCCAGCATGGCCAACTGGCTGCCGAGGAGACACCCACATCCAGTGTCTGCCCACAGAGTTCACGGACACGGAGAATGACTTCTGCCTGCAGCGGACGCACTGAGGGCTGGCCGGGCCTCCTTGGAGCCCAGCGGACGGGGCACTGGTCTTGCCACATAAATGCCCCTTGGGACCCCCAAAATGGCAGCTTGGCTTTGGGCAGAGTTTGTGGGGGCAGCAGTTGTGGGGTGGAGGAGATGGCACAGGCTGTGGATTGTTTCATCTCCGGGATCGGCCACGTGGTTGCTAGGTGTGCTGAGGGCAGCGGCTTTCCCTCTCAGCCTCAGTTTCCCCTCCTCTTTTCTGGGAGTGTTGTGATGCTTTATGACGGTGGTCGGAAGGCACTGTGTGCAGTGCCCGGGACACAGTGGGTCTCCTGTGACAGCTGCTGTATGGTAGGGTGACCAGGCTTACTCGGGGTCTGTTGAGGTGGCCCAAGTTAACGCCTGTTGCCCCAGCCTAGTTATTAATATCGACCCCCTTCGCTCTTGGCATCGTCCAGGTTTGGACGGTAGGTTCTATGGAGAATCTGGTTTGGGGGTCCTGGATCTCAGGTCTGACAACCTGTGGCCAGGGCCGGGTGCCCCAGAGCAGGCCGGCGCGGGCCCCCAGGGAAGTGCCCGTCTCTGAGGAACCTTGCAGTCCGCTCCCTCTGCTCCTCTGCTCGCTGTGATGCACGTGCGCTGGGCTCATTGGCCGGCCTGCGTCCTGTCTGGTTTACCAGGAGGGACCAGAACCCTGACTGGGGAAGACGTGAAGAATGCCCGTGTGCTCAGAGCCTTTTATGACAGAGACGTAAAAGCACATGGACCCTGTCCCTTTCTCCCAAGGCCTCCTCTGTCCTCTTGATCACCGTCATCAGATGGTCAAGACGGTCACAGCAGCAGGCAGAGTCCCGGTGTCCAGGGGACAGTGGCCAGGAGGGCGGGGCTCCCTCCCCAGCTGCAGCCACTCTTCTCAGCCCCAGGGGAGCCGGGGGGTGGGTTTGCCTTGAGTTGCAGCATCGTTTTCATTCTAGTGGTCAAGGGGGCCACTCCTGGGTGTGGCCACCCACTGTCATTGTCACCAAATGGACCCAGGGGACAATGTCTGGGAACCGAGTGCTCGTCTGTCCTATTTGCAGTCCAGGAAGAGGCTGATGCTCAGCGTGTAAGCAGGCCCTCGGGAGAGGCGTGCTGTGTGAAGGAGCGAGCGAGCGAATGAATGAACGAGTGGACACACTTCCCTCTTCAGTGGTTCATTTCTGCTGTCTTCCCTCTCCAGGCCCCAGGCCGTCCCCTGCAGAACCAGGGGTGGGCTGCAGGATCAGGCCCCACCACTGGCAGGACAGACTCTCTGACAGGCCTCGCCCATGGGATCCTGCAGAGCCTGCAGCGCTGGCCCCACCCCAGGTCCAGGGCAGGCCGGTCCTGAGTCCTTTCCTTCCGGACACACACAGCGGTCCTCTCCGCTTGGCCATCCAGGCTTTAGTGACAGTTAGCCTGGTGGAGCCAGCGTGACAAATTCTTTTCCAAATAACTGGGTGTGGTTTGGCTGCTTTTGGCTGATTCTCTAACATCTCCCCGCAGCGGGATATATGTAAGTGCTCGTAAATTATAAGGTGCAATTCAAAGAAAACAAATTATTTTTAGGAATAATAACTGTAGGTATGTGGTCAGGAAGCGGTTAAAAAGAACCCGCCTGGGCACTTCAGTGAAGGCCCTCAGTCCAACCCTGGGCTGCGGGTGCAGGCGTGAGGGGGGTTGATCGGCGTCATCCCTCTGGTTCACAGGACGCATGTGGACCCAGAGGCCCCGCGGCCCCCTGGGTACCCCAGTGCTTGCAGAGGAGAGCTGGGTCTCTAACTGCAGAGCCTGGCCGGGACCCTGCAGGCTGCACCCTCCCTCCTTCCCGGGAGCCTCTGGGGCTGGGGGCGGCACACCAGCCAGCCGGGCTGGGCCTCAGGTTACCACAGCCTTGCCGTGTTAAAGGACGGTCTTACAGCCTTAAATCCATCTGAGGAAATACGCGTACCCTGTCCTGCGGAAAATGCCACGGTTGGAAAGAGACAACACTTGGTAGCGGTGGTGACAGTTCCTCTCCTATTTTGCCTTCCCTGAAGCCCCCACAGAATTTTCTAGAAGACGGCTGAGACACAGGCACCTCCCAGGGGAGTGCCATTAGTTGCAGCCATGCCGGCCATTCTAGAACATTCTCTCCATCAGCTGATGTGGCTTACTCACTGTGCTGTTTTTCGCCTTGGGCTTGTGGTCTTTTTTTAATTTGAAAGATACTTTTCATGTGCACTTAAACGTATTGCAAAACGGTGTCATGTCCCAAGAACCTTGTGAACCAAGAAACATTTTACTCAAAGGGTCTCTCGTTTCTCTGCAAAAGGGAAAAATTCAGCCTTTGTATTAGCTGGAAGCTAACTGTCTGATTACCAGGAAAGCGGATCCCCTGCCGGGCTTCCTAGATGACCCGGACTAGACCCTGCACCACGTGTGCAGGGAGGGGGGGGCGCTCAGTTCTCCCGCAAACCTCGTGCTTTCCCAGGGCACGAGCCAGGGGCATCCAGCACCGTGTGTGCTCTTTCAGGAAGGGTCCTTAGCTCCCATCTGATTCTCAGAAGGCCCGGAGACCCCACAGGGCAGGAACCACTCGCCGCTGCACAGGGCGTGGCTGCTGGCTGTCTCACTGGCAATTCCAGGCAAGGGCTGTGTGTGCTGAGAATGTCTCTCCAGGGCCCAGCAGGGGCGGCGCTGAGCTGTGGTTGGGGAGCCCTCATGGATGAATTAACCATGGTAAGTTCAATGAGTTGAGCGCTGTTCCAGAGAAAGCATGGAGGGGGGCTCCTGATGGTGGGGGCTTGGGGGTGGCTCCCAGAGGCCTTGATGCTTCAGCCAGGCACCGAAGGAGGGGTGCCCAGGAAGTCGTCTCCCAGCTGGGGAGTGGACTCCCAACCACCCCATCCCATCATCTTGAGCCCCTTGCTGAGGTCAGTCAGTGGCTGAGGGTCCACTGTCTGGAGAAGTGACCGATATGGTATGGCAGAGTCTGTGCTCTTCCCACGACTAGCAGCTTGTCCACAAGCAGCCACCTGGGCTCATGCACCCGGCCCTGGGCATCCGAGTTCTTGCAGCTTCCGCCTCCAGGTGCATCTGCTGGTTCATTTGGCCCCGTCCTGACAGCATAGGTCTGGCTGTGTGCTGCCCAGCCCCCCTTGGCCCATTATCTGGCAGTCTGGCTGGACGGGGCCAGGACTGGGCAGATCGGGGGACTTGCACACTTCCTGGTCCCTGGGAAGGGCTAACCCAGCCCG
Organism: Dicerorhinus sumatrensis harrissoni; assembly: GCA_014189135.1. Lineage (NCBI taxonomy): Eukaryota > Metazoa > Chordata > Mammalia > Perissodactyla > Rhinocerotidae > Dicerorhinus > Dicerorhinus sumatrensis. The sequence continues at coordinate 72,512,976 of JABWHU010001778.1, forward strand.
AGACCTGCCCTGACAAACCACTTGGTGGGTCAGGCTCTCCCGGCTGACGAGCAGTGGGGGAGAGGTTGTCCTTTCCAACTTCGCTGGGGAGGAAAGACGCCGGTCCCAGAGGGGATTAGCACATTCTTCTCACTGGGTCTTTAAAAATAACAGTAGCTAGCATTGACCTTAAAAAAATTTTTTTTTTAATTGAGGAAACATTGGTTTATAACATTATATAAATTTCAGATATACAACATATTTTGGCTTCTGAATAGACTACATCATGTTCACCCACAAAAGTCTAATTACCATCCGTCATTGTACACTTGTACCCCTTTACCCCTTTTACCCTCCCCCCACCCTCTTCTGCTCTGGTAACCACCAATCTATTCTCCATATCCATGTGTTTGTTTGTTTGTTTATCTTCCACATATGAGTGAAATCATACAGCATTTGGCTTTCTCCATCTGACTTATTTCACTTAGCATAATGCCCTCAAATTCCATCCATATTGTCACAAATGGCAAGATTTCATCCTTTTTTATGGCTGAGTAGTATTCCATTGTGTATGTATGCCACATCTTCTTTATCCATTCATCTGTCCATGGACACTTAGGTTGTTTCCAAGTTGGCTTGGCTGTTGTGAATAATGCTGCAATGAACATGGAGGTGCATATACCTTTTGAATTAGTAACACTGACCCTTTTGTATCAAATCTAAAATGCCACTGGTTTAAAGCTGTGTCATCATTTTATGTACAACTCAGAAAGAAAAACAAAGCTGAAAAGAGGGCTGTAATAGGAGACGCCTGCATAAAGTTGGACACCTGAGGGCTGCGGGCTCAGAGTCCATGGGAACCAAACCTGCCCGCAGGAGGGGACAGCAAGGAGACTCTCCTGTCTCCATCCCAGCACCCAAGGAGGAACGTGCACCCCTAGCTGGTCCTCAGGCAGTGTGGGGTCTGCATTTGCTCTCCCAGTGTGGGCCAGAAACCTCAGACGGGAAGTCAGAGGAAAGTGCTCCAGGAGACTGGCCGGAGTAAGCCCAGGGGCTTCTGGAAGGACGAGGCTGCAGCCCAGGTGGACAGCGGGCAGCGTGGAGCATCAGATGCCCTGGACCCTGGAGGTGCTAAAATGGGCACTGGAGTCGATGAGGTGGAGTGAGCGGCTCCTTCTCTGAGCCAGAGGTGGACGGAAGCCCTTTCCCTCTGTCTATGCCACAGTAGATACTGTCATTGTCACCCCAGCCTCAGGGTTAAGCGGCTTGTCCAAAGTTTTAGGATTGAGTGGCTTCTGGCTCCCTGCCACCCAGGACAGTTGGTAAGGAAGCCCATAAGGGCACACGGCTCCTAAAGATTGTCTGGGCCAATGGCCCAGCAGGGGAGGGACCCAGCCCAGGCAACACTGCTGGGCTGTGGACCCCGGAATCTGGCCTGCACTGTCCCCAGGGCTCAGGGCAGGAGCAAAGTGATGTGCACACTGGCTGGACCGCAGCTGGGAGCTGTGAGGAGTGGTTGGCAGGCAGATGTGTGCACATCTGGACGGCAGAGTCAGCACATGTCCAGCTCCATAGAGGGGGCTTCAAAGGCATTAGCTGAACGCCAAAGCAGTCCTGACCCTGGGAGGACAAAGGGGCTCTGGGCAGACAGCAAGCTGGGAGCTCCAGGGCCCACCTTTCCCTTCCCTTGGAGCTGAGGGCCCTGGGCCTTCCTCTGTCCAGGTCCCCTGGCTGGACGGTTCCAGGTGAGGCAGGCACTGGCCAGGGGGAAGGGAGGCGAGGGGGGAGGGGCCCTTCCACTACTGCACCTGCACTACCAGGTGCAGACAGGCCACGTGGGGGCAGGGGTGTCTTCACTGGGCTCTCCAGCCCCTCCACATTGCTTTGCCCCCTCATCTGTGGGGGAGGGGGGATAGAGGGGGAGACTCCCCCAGTGAGCCTTGTGTCACCACCGGGACGTGTACTGTCTATTCAATGGCCCGCCACATTTCACTGAGACCCCTGGCGCCAGGCTCCCCACTGGGAGCAAACTAGGAGGGGCTTCTCCCCAGGGTGGAGCGGGGGAGTAGGCTCTAGTCTCCTGAGGACACGAAGGAGCCTCATGCCCTTCCTGGTACCTGAACATTCTCCACAGAGCCTTCCGGTGCATCCGCACCGGGGCTGGGCGGGCAGGAGGGACGCTCCCTCACTCCCCTCGTGGGACCGAGGCCCAGAGCCGGTGACTTGACCTGGCTCACAGCCAGCTGGGGTCAGCGCAGGGGCCAGGACCCCTCCCCGGTCCAGTCCTGTCTTGGAATCAGGAGTTTTAGGCAAGACCAGCAGGCGTCTTGGCGGTCAGCTCCCCAGTCCCCTCAAGCGGGAGTGGGGAAACTGAGCCCTTGGGGACGCTCCCCCTGGGGGGCGGGGCACTCGGCCGGAAGCGGGCTGCGCGCGGATCTGGCCCTCCCCGCCCGCCGCATCCCTGCGCGCAGTTTCTGGGCTGCGCTGTAACCCGACTCCGCGCTCGTGGGGGGCGGGCGCCGAGCAGCTGCGCCCCGGCCCGAGTGCCACATCACTGCGCCCGCCCGCCCGCCGCGCCGGCCGCCCACCATGCCGCCCCCGCCGCCACTCCTGCTCCTCGCGGTCCTGGCCGCCGCCGCCGCCGCCGCCGGGCCCGGGTGCGAGCCCGCCCGGGACCCCGCCGGTAAGAGCGACCGCCCCGTCCTGGGGGAACGCGGCGCCCGGGAACCGGGAAACTTTCCCTCGCGTGACCCAGGCCCCCGGGAGAACGTCCCCAAGTGGGCGCCCTGTGACCTTGGACCTCGTGGTCTGCCCAGGAGGCGGCAGCGGGCTCTCTGCGTGCATCGAGGCGGGGACCCCAGGGCGCAGCGCACGGGCAGCTTGGGGGGAGCAGAGGGCCATCGTGTCCAGGCCAGGGAGACCTTCTTGGGTCAGGGCACAGCGGGCGGAGGCACCCTGCAGGTGAGGGCGCCCTGCAGGTGGGGTCCAAGGGAGCAGGTGCCAAGACTTTGTAGGGCGACGGGCAGTCCAAGATCCCCGGTCCTTCCAGGAACGGGGGAGCCTCCGGGCTGCCGCAGACTCTTGACCCCTCCCTCCCAAGTGGGGCTGTGATGTGGACAACAGTGTCTCCGGAAGTGGGCGCAGAGGGCCTGGGAGGGGGTGCGGCCCCTGGGAGGGGAGGTGCTCACCTGGTCGGGGAGTGGGTGCTCCTGGAGGGCTCTGGGTCAGGGAGAGGGGCGGGACCCAGGGACCCTCGAGGGGGTGTGCACCTGCCCGTGTGATCTCACCTGACTGTGGGGTGCCCGGGTGCCAGAGGGCCAGGGTCCTGGAGTCCTGGGCACCGGTCCTGGCCCCCCTCCCCAGGGAGTGGGCCTCAGTTTCCCTTCCTGTTTAAAGGTGGAGGTGTGTCTAGTAGCTTGTCCCCAGGGTCCTCGTCAGTGGCAGACGTCTGTGCCCTGGAGGGCAGGGGTCCCCTTGGCACAGGGGTCTCGGGGCATGTCAAATTTGAATCTCTCCAGTGCCGGGGTTGGTGGAGACCTGAGAACTTGCGGGCGCCGACCAAGTTGATGTGCCAGGAGCAAAATGCCCCTCTCAAATGTGCTGAAATCGATCTTTTCCTTTACTTCTCTCAGCCTGAATTTTCTCTCCACCTCTGGCCCTCCCCCCACCTGGTTCCTCCCCACCTTTCTGCAGAAAGGCCCAGGCCACGCAGGGCATGTGTGTGTGTGTGTGTGTGTGTGTGCGTGTGTGTGTGCAGGCGTGCATGCAGGATGCGGATGGAACTTGCACAATGTCGTGGATGGACTCTCTCTTGGACCCCTGAGACCCCAGGAAGTGTCCCGAATTGTAGACTTGTCAGGGACAGTGGCCCCTCCTCTGGGGAGCCTTCGCTGACCTGCCTTCACAGGGAGACGTGCAGCTCCTCCTCCAGACTTGGACAGTGCTGGCCGCCCCGCCTCACCTGGAGGGATGGGCAGGGTGGATCTCTGTGGCTCTGAGGTGGCACCAGTGACTGTTTCTAGAATAAATCCTTCCTCCAGACCCACCTTCCTTCCTTACATGTGCGGTCCGTGGAAGCAGAATGCCTTTTCCAGACCGCAGACTGGTGTGGGCGAGGCCGGGCAGTTTGAGTCCAGGCTGCTGTATCCGAGGACTATACCCATGTCCCCATCTTACACGTCCCAGAGACTCAGAGCAAGCCTGGACCCTTCCGTCCCCTCTGCCTCGTCCCTTGCCTGGCGGAGAACTCCCGGTCTTCACGGGGAGCCGGGGTCTGAGGTGACTTTCATGTTCCTAGGGGCCAGGGGGGTCTGGGTTCAAATCCTGAGTCCTCTACTCTGCTGTGTGACGGTGGGCAGATGGCCTGACCTCTCTGGCCTCAATCAGGTTTCTCATCTATTAGAGGAGGCCCAGGCTGGCCCCAGCAACTTATCCTGGTCTTTAAGACACCGGCCCCAGGCCAATCTCCGTCCCGCGGTTGACGACGTGCTGACACCTTGTGGTCAAGAGGTGTAACGGTCATGAGTGGACGGCTAAAGGGCAGCCTCTGACTAGCGCCGTCCAGCAGAAAGATGCCAACCACATATATTTTACATTTTCTAGTAGCCACACTAAGAGGTAATAAGAAACAGGTGAAGTTACCTTTAATAACATTTCATTTAGCCCAGTGTACCCAAATTATTGTTTCAGTATTTGTTATCAATATAAAAATCATGAATGAACGAGTTTACATTCTTCTTTTTAGTGCTAAGTCTGAAATTTGGTGAGTGTTTTATACCTACAACACACGTCGGTTTGGATTCGCTGCAGTTCAGGCGCTCAGTAGCCACATGTGGCTCGTGGCTACCATACTGGACGGTGTGGCCAGGACAGCTGCTTCCTCTAGTGACCGCACCCCCATCCCTGACCTCCCCGAAGGCGCACTGGGACTTGCCTGTTGTTGTGGGTTGAATTATGTTCCCCAAAAGATATGTTGATGTCCTAACCCCTGGTACCTGTGACTTCATTGGGAAACAAGATCATGGCAGATATAGTCAGATGAGGTCGTACTGGCTTAGGGTGGACCCTGGACCCAGTGACTGGTGTCCTTAGAAGAAGGCAGAAATTTGGACACAGACATGCCAGGAAGGACGTGATGACGGAGGCAGAGACAGGGGCGATATGGCCACAGCGAAGGAACGCTGGGAGCCCAGAGGCTGGGAGAGGCAGGAAGGGCCTTACCCCAGACCCTGAGAGGGGCACGGCCCTGCCAGCTCCTTGATTTCAGGCTTCTGGCCTCCAGAGACATGAGAGATTCAATGTCTGTTGTACCACTTTGTGGCACTTTGTGACGGGAGCCCCAGGAAAGGAATCTACCCATCTCTCTGTCTTGCCCCTGGTGGCCACTCTGGAAGCAGTTGGTGACAGGTCGGCAGATGACGCCCCGTCGTCCACCACACCGAGCATCGCGGTCTGGTGGGGGGTCACAGCGGCTGTCCCTCCTTCTCCCTGTGAGACGCAGAGCTGCTGTTTGTGGAGCCCTTTCTGAGCCAGGCCCTGCTCAGCATTACCTCACTGGCTCCTCCAGCAACAACGGGTGCTAGTATTATCACCCCCTTCATAGATGGGGAAACTGAGGCCCGGCGAGGAGCTGAATCCTCCAGCTTCAGTCTTCTCGTCTGTCAATTAGGGGACTTGAAGCTGCGTGAAGCCAGGAGGGCTCTGCTTGTCAAATCTCTCAGATCCACAGGTCCCATCACTCGTGTGGCATCTGGTGGCTTTGAGGGTGCAGATGTGGGGACACCTGCTCTGCTCCTGGTTCCTCACCCCAGGGTCGAGTGGGAGTTCTGCTCATGGAACATCTGCTGAGAGTCGAATGCATCTTCAGAATCCCCCACTGGGCTCCGTGCTCACAGTGGGCGCACACCCAGAGCACGGGGGTGCATGCATACGGAGGGGAGCCGGGTGCGTTTGGTGATACCATCTGTCTGAGGAGGCCTCGGGCTCCTGAGCTGACCGTCTGAGTCAAGGCATCTGCCTCCATCCAAGCTCACATGGGCTGCGACAGTGAGTTGTGAGCCAGTGCCACACGCTCACTGTTGGACATGGATGCTGGCACGGGCCCTGCACGGATTCAGTTCTCTTATCTGTTCTCCCCGGCACTAGCCAGCTGTCCTTAACGGCACAGGAGCAGATAATAGTGCAGTGTTCCCGTCAGAGTCCTGGGTCCGTCTCTCGCTCTCCCTCCGCAGAGGGCGGGGAACACAAGTCTGGGAACACTTCCGACCAATGAGGCTTGGGAGTCACTGACGGTGTTGGGTCGTGAGCCACGTGCTGAGGGGGCAGTGGCTCAGCTGCTTGGGCGGTGACTGGGGTGCCCTCCTGCTCACTCACTGCCAGCCTGTGCCCACGCCCACGCGCTCTGTGGAGCATCAGAGGGCACGGAGGGCCTGCTGCCACCCTCTCTGTCGCGTCAGGGCCGGCTGTCTTGTGCACAGACACTTTAGGGAAATGGTTCTCTTGCCTGTTGCTTTGCCCAAGGGGTGCCCGCTGGTGAGGACGCCTGGACTCCTGGGCGCATTGTCTCAGGGGTGTTAGAAAACAGTGACAGTGAGGACACACACTGTTATTCATGGACTGTCTACCCGAGCCAGGTCCTGTGCTGGGCACAAAACGTGGGTGCATCATAGAACCTGCACATTATTCCAGCCAAGTGATTATAATGAGCCCCATAAAGAATGGGGAAACAGGCAGAAAAGAGGGACTCCAGGGTCTCCCTGCTGTGACGGGCGGGGTTGGACCAAGGGCTGTCCAGCTCTGGCCCTGGGCGTGCCGGTCCTCTGCTGCGCCCGTGGGAACACAGCGCTCTCTACCGTGTTATTTGGACGAGGAGGGAGAGCAACCCCAGGGCTGTGGGCACACCCGGTTGTACCTCATCCAGGCGTTTCTGTGGGTCTTTTTGTCACTGTTGTGAGGGTGGAAACTGTAGTTATCACTTGAGCACTGGTGGCAAGAGGGTGCTGTGAAGGTCTTCATCCCGCGAGAGCGTCACCAGCTGGCACGCGGGGCTCAGGGCCTGTGGTCGCCCCGTCCACAGTGCGGAGACCGTGTGCGGAGGTTCCTGAGGGAGGGGGCTGCCTGGCTAGCCCAGCAGGACCAGAGCCCCCTCCTGTGTCTCCTCCACTGGGGGCTCGCATGTGCTCAGGAAGCTTGTGCGACCCCCAGATCTTACGTTGAATCCCTAGCAACGGCCCCCACTGTCCCGGACTCGCGGGTCGGGCCCGGGTTCTGTGAGGTTGCAGGATGAGAACTCGTGCCTCTTCCCTCTGGTCCTAGCCTTCTTCCTGGCCCCTCCACATCTCTCCCCTTGCTCATTTCCCGCTGTGGGCCCAGCCTGCGCACCCCTCGTGGGACCCCTGCAGGGCCAGCTGAGCTCGGAGTCAGACGCCGCTTCTGTCTCTCAGACCCAGTTCCTCCCCCTTGGCCCTGTTTCTGGCGGGGACCTGGGCGGGTGGCATGGCTGGAGGTTGGTTTTATTGGCCTTCCCAGGGGTCTCACTGTGGGTCCAGTGCCTGGCCCCCGAGGAGGGCCCTTGAAGCCCACAACTGCAAGGAGAGTTTTGTATGTTGGTCCTCTTCTTGGGGAGTAGGGTCCCCAGCTCAGGAACCGGTGGAGCACCACCCTGCAGAGTGTTCTGGAGGGCAGGGAGCCAGGGCCTGCCTGACTCTCGGAGGACTCGGAATAACGTGAGGTCAGAGGCGGTGGTGGGTGGAGCCCCTGGTACAGGCTCCAAGGGCTGCTTGTTAAATATTGGGGAATTTTGTGAGAACTAGTTGCTCAACTGCTGGAAGCCTGCAGTTGGCCACGGCGGAAGTGTCTACACCACGGCAGTCGGCCGGCGCTCCAGAGCACGGCGTTTGTACCCGGGAGCAGGCTTGCCCGCACACTGGGGGGCAGTCCCAGCCTTTGGCGCCCGATACATTCCACGGAACCCACCCCGCTCTCTGGCTGTCTTTCCTCAGGCCAGTCGTGTGACCTCCCCGAGACTCAGTCTCCTCCCCTGTGAAATGGGGGGTCGCTGGGACGACTGAATGAGACGGAGCTCTGGAGGGCTGGGTGTCCGCGAGCGCTCAGGAAGTGATGCCCCTGGAGGCATAGTTTAGGGGCGACCGCCTGGCAGTGGTCTGCGGCCCTGACAGCGCTGTCCTGTTTCTTCCAGGGGGATGCCGCAGGCCGCCAGCTGCAGACAGCGGTACGGTACATGGACTTCCCTCGTTCTGTTTTGTAGGAGTGACGCAGACCCTCCACGCTATCAGAGCATTTTAGAGAGCCGAACCCATGTTCCGAAGTGGGTAATTAATAACGTGGCCTGTTAACCAAATCCAAACCCCTTCTTAAACAGCTAGAAATTAGACAAGATGAAAAAGAAAGCACCTTCTGTCTGCTCAGCAAGGGCTCCCAACCCCGGCCCGGTCCCCGGGCTCCTGAGAGGTGTTCCTGCCACTCCTCCTCTCGCGGCCCCGTGAGGTGGGCTCCAGACAGGCTGAGTTCTGCCCCTGAAGTGTGCGCTGGCCTCACCCGCTGTTTATCCCATGTGGCCCCTGGCTCTCAGCCCCGGGGGCCCCGCTGAGTCTGGGCTGGGCAGGCCCCTTCCCTCTCTGGGCCCATTTCCTCCTTCCTAAAACAAGGAAGGGGACACTGATCTCGTGGGACGGTTTTGAAGATGACATGGGATCTGATGTCTAAAAGCTCAGAAGCGGCCATTCCTTCAAATCTCTCCTGCCGGCTTTGGGCATCTGGTATATTCTACGTGGAGGGACTACATTTTTTTTAAAAGCAGGAAAATGTTTTCCCAGTACAAAAGTCAATGACATATATAATGCTTTGAGTGGAGAAATGCTGAGCAGAAACAACCCTGTCCTTTCCAAACTTTGACGTGGAAAAGCGGTGAATCTTATAACTTGTATCGTGAGATGCTGCGTGTGGAAGGTCTGGCTGCGGACAGAGGAGGCGGCGGCCTGGGGACCGGAGTGTGCAGGCCGGGGCTGCAGGCGCGCAGTTCCACACCAGCGGGGCCTGGAGGGCCGGCCGCCTGGCAGACGAGGGCCTTAGGGGATGGGAGGGTGGGAGCCCAGCCACACTGGGCGGGCCTCCACTCGTGGGCTGGGAAAATAGCAGTAATGATCAGGCACACAAATGCCCGGTGACAGCCCAGACCCTGCCTCCCTTTGTCTGTACTCAAAACATCCTTGCGAGATGCAGGACTGAGGCAGGCCCGGCCAAGCTGCAGCCATCTTCGCCCAGCCTTCTCCTCAAGGCCCTGAGCCCAAGTTAACCAAACAGGGATCAGCCGCTTTCCCAGAGACACGAGGCCGTCCAAGCTGGGTGCGTCTTTGGGACCCGTTAGCTCTGGGGCTGTGTCTTCGGGAAGGTTCGCACCTGCTTCTGCCAAGCCCAGGCTCTGTTAACCTCTTTCACATGGCCTCGTGTGGCCAGCCCTCGGCAAGGCTGGCTTTGCTGTGCCCATTTTGCAGACGTGGGAGCTGAGAGCCAGAGCGGCCAGCCCCGGCTCGCTCACTAGTGCGTGGTTGAGCCCAGGCAGTCTTAGGAGCCTCTCTGCTCCTCCCAGGCCCTGGCTTCCTCCAAGTAGCCCTTGTCCTGGTGCTCTCCCCTGCCAGCCTGTGGGTGTCCCCTCCCTGCGGGCCCTGGCCCGGGTGGGTCTGCTGGGGTGGAGCGGGTCCTTAGGAAGTGTGTGACGGTGCCACGTGGGTCATGGTGGGAGGGAGTGACCTGCTGACCCCCGCCTCCCCCAGCCACGTGCGTGGACCTGCAGCTCATGACCTGCAGCGACGCCGCCTACAACCAGACCACCTTCCCCACCCTGCTGGAGCACCGCACCCGGGCAGCGGTGGAGTCCAGCTCCGAGTACATCCTGCTGAGCGTCCTGCACCACCTCCTGGAGGGCCAGTGCAACCCCGACCTGCGGCTGCTGGGCTGTGCCGTGCTGGCCCCCCGGTGTGCGGGTGGCCAGGTGCGCAGGCCCTGCCGGCACGTGTGTGAGGGGCTGCGGGAGGCCTGCCAGCCCGCCTTTGACGCCATCGACATGGCCTGGCCCTATTTCCTCGACTGCAGCCGCTACTTCGCGCGCCAGGAGGAGGGCTGCTACGACCCGCTGGCGGAGCTGCGAGGTGAGGAGGCCTTCAGGGGCTCCGGGGCCCAGGGGTCGAATAGGACAGCCGAGTTGGAGGGGGACAGGGCCTCAGGCAAAGCCCCCATGAGGAGGCCTCGAGTGCAGGTGCCCCCGGGAATGCAGATACGCATAAGAGCGTGCTGGCTTGGGGGCCTGAGTCCTTGACTGCCCCCCCTCCAGAAACTGCCCTGTACTGGCTGTGCCCAGTCTGGTGTGAGGAGGGCACGTCCCCCACGAGGCCTGCCCGGCGAAGCCTGTGATTGCCTGTGGCTGACCCTCAAGGATGGCACATAGGGTACTGGCCTGGAGCCAGACTCCTGAGTGGGGTCTTCGGGGCCCCCTGGGCTCAAAGCAACAAGAGGGGCTGCAGAGAGATGAACTTTGTTTCCTCCTGTGGACAAACCAGCTGAGGTGGAGTGGGCAGCCCTGGGTGGTGATGAACCACTCATCTTGGGAGGTGTGCAGGGAGGGCCGCTTGGCAGTGATGCTGCATGGGAGGGGGGGTAGTGAAAGCCTTGCATGGGGGCTCGACCCAGTGCCCCTCCCTGCCTTTCCACTCCTGAGTCGGCTGTGCTCCACGGGCTGGGCTGCCCAGAGCAGGTAAGCAGAGGATGTCGGGAGCCCAACCCTCCAGGGACACGGTGTCATCCATAGCGGCCTCGGCTGAGAGAACTGTCTGCCATGGTGGAAAGTTCTATTCTGTGCTGTCCCAGACAGCGGCCACTAGTCCCACATTGCTACTGAGTGCTACGAATGTGGCTAGTGCGACCGAGGGTCCAAGTTTTGATTTTATTTGATTTTGATGAATTTAAGCTTGAATGTAGACAGCCACATGTGGCCAGTGTGTGACACTGGACAGTGCAGGACAGCGTCCCCTCCAGCTCCTCGTGTGCTCCACTCATGAAGCTGACGGTGAGGTTCACGGGATCCGGTGCTGGGTGGCACACGTGTGCAATCTCATTTAAACCCCACAACAGCCCTGAACCTCAGTTATGACCCCATTTTATAGATGGCTGAGGGGAGGCTCTGGGAAGGCAAGGGGCAGCAGGGCATTAGCATCAGCTCTTGCCTGGCAGAGGTGGTGTGAATCGGGCCAAGCACTGACGGATGGATTGGTCTGTCCACGTACCAGGCATCTATTGAGTGCCTGCTGTGTACATGGCCCCGTGCTGGGCCACCGAGGGTGGCAGGGGAGGACACAGAGGTGCATCTGGGCTGGTCTCCAGCGAGCCCTGGGTTCCAGTTCAGTGAGTTCCACTCAATGGCTGTGTGTGAGGCCCAGGGTGAATCCTGGAGTTGAATCTGGGATGGGGGGATTCCATCTACCCCACGGGCTTCTGTGTGGATGCGGTGGGTGGTGGGGGGCGTGGGCAGCACTTTGCAGGCAGATAGGAGCTGTCAGCATGTGCAGAGCCAGGGAGCTGGGGCGGTGGGGGCGCCGGGTGAGGGCAGAGGAGCAGAGGAAGGGAACCAGACGGCTCTGTGGGGCCAAGCCTGCCAGCCTGGTAAAGCCCGTCAAGTCGGCTTGGGAGAGGATTATTTTGGGCAACTCCGGCACCAAATTGCTGGTTCCATCTGCTTTCTTCCCCTCGAAAACCACTTTGAGCAGAAACAAAACCACAGGGCAAGTGATACACTTAGGGAAGAGCGTTAACTGTGAACCAGCCTACAGGGACCTGCATGGGTCAATGCAGAGACCCCGGGAGTGGGGCTGGCGGGGAGTGACCAGGGCCGTCCTCCTCCTTGGTGCTTACGCCCCAGTGAGAGGGATGGGAAGGCCAGCTGGCCTGCGGATTACGTGAAAAACAGCCATTCCCTAGACCTGGAAGCCCAGGAATTTCTCCTAAGGAAACTTTTTAAAGTATGGAGAAAAGCTTCCCTCCCCCTCCCCTCCCCCGCCCCTCCCCCGCTGCTCTATTGGTAATCACAGCAAACATTTGGAGTCCTTGAGGTGGTGGGGGTAGACTGTAAGGAGTCTGTCTGAGCTGTTGCCTGGCTGAGAGGCTCGGAAGCTGTTTCCACCATGATGCTAAGTAAACAAAGCAGGCTGGGAACTTCAGCACGGCGATTACAGCTCTCCTCGCTGTCAACAAAACACACAGGAAGTCAGGGCTCTCCTCGCTGTCAACAAAACACACAGGAAGTCAGGGCTGTGCCGCGGCTTCTCTGTGGGTTGAGGATTCTGGAGGTGCCTCTTCTCCCTCACGGTCTCCTGTTCTGTATTTGGTAATGTTTCCAAAGTAGCTACATGTTACTTTTATTCATAGTAACATTAGGCACTATGTTGCTGTACACATCTGCTGGTGCTAGGATTAGCTGTCGATGTTAAGTGTTATAAAGGGAATTTTAGTTAACCACATGAACATGGATTGGCCGGGGAGCCATCCCAGGGGGATGCGTGGGTCCTGACCCCCAAGTTGCCGCGGTGCCGTGGGGGTGCGGGTGTGAGGTGCTGGGAGCGCTCAGGGTCCTGGGCAGGTAGGGGGCAGACAGAGCAGCCATCGGCGGGTGGGCAGCGGGCAGGCCGAGCGCTGACCGGGTGCCCCCCTTCTTCCCCTAGGAGGCCTGGACGTCGAGGAGGCACCGCCCTCAGGGCTGCCGCCAACCTTCATCCGCTTCGGCCACCACTCGTACGCCCAGATGGTGCGCGTGCTGAAGCAGACGGCGGCCCGCTGCGCCCACATTGCCAAGACCTACAGCATCGGGCGCAGCTTCGAAGGCAGGGAGCTGCTGGTCATCGAGTTCTCGGGCCGCCCTGGCCAGCACGAGCTGAGTAAGCCCCTGTTGCTGTCGGGCGCCCAAGGGAGAGGCCTGGGCGTGGGCCTGCGTCCGGGAAAGGGCTCTGGGCCTGCCTGGCCTTGGGGTGCACAGGATCCTAATCAAGGCCCCCAGTGTTTTGGGGACACGGCACAGGCGGTGGTTTCGGGGCTCTGCTTGGTGCAGTGGGGTGCAGGGCCACATCCCACAGGCATGTGGAACCACAGTAGTAGCGATGTCACTGGGAGTCAAGGGGGAGGCCGGAGGGAGGGGCCTGGCCCTGGGACGTGGCCACATGAGTCAGAGAGAAGCGAGGAGGGGTCTGCACTGGCTGCAGGCACCTCGGGCCTCATGCATCTGTGGGGAGATGTAACTGTGCTCTGTGCCTGTTGTTGTTTCTGCAACCTGGCCCTGGTCCCCCAGACCCCAGGCAGGTAGGTACTCGTGGTCGCGGCCCCTTCACGTTCACTGCTTTAAGCTGCGTGGTGAACTCGGGGTCGGAGGGTGATATGAATAAAGCACTTTATCCACTTAAAAAACCCAAGTCCATTTCAACTCATATCAGGCTGAGCGGTCCTGTTTTGAGGTGGAGGAGAGCAGAGTGGAACATGCTAGATGTTCTTGCCCCTTCAGAGCTGCGTTCTTGCAGCAGAGGAGGGAGGCGGAGACACCGCAGTCGTAGTTCACTGCCCATCATATCGACACAGGGCCACCCGGGCCAGGAGTGCAGGGCTGGAAAAGTTACCGTGAAACTGAATTTCAGGGGCCAGCGAGGAGAAGGCAGTGGGCCCTGGGGCCGGGCTCGGGGCTCTGGCGCAAGAATCCGGGATGTTGTAGCAAAGGCTCAGCCCCTGGCCGGCAGCCTGTGTCCTGTGTGGTGAGGTGAAGACGACCCCGAACCCCCTCCAGGGCACCGAGAACGTCCAGGGTCAGGGGCCCAGTGCCGGCCTCTGCTGGGGAGTCGATGAGGGAGGGTCCCAGTCCCTCCCTGACCTTGTCCGTCAGCTTGTCTGTCCCCATGACCATGTGAGTCAGACGAGATCAATCTAGAAGCAGTCCCCACTCGACTCTTGGTCCTTAAAAATTACTGAGAAGTACACCTCGTCTTGTTGAAGTGGCTCTGGCACCTTTGCTAGGCTGGCCGCTCTCAGCCCAATTTCCATCTGGTGGATTGGGTAGCATGGACATCATGAGCCCAATGCCCCATCTTCTGTTGGGGGTCAGAAATCATCCAGTCCCACCCCAGCCTGCAAGGCCCACCCTGCCTCCCACCCTCCAGCTTGTGGTGTGCTCTGGGCGGAAGACAGGGGCTCTCCCAATTTTGGATTGGCCTGAAGCTTTGGAATGTGTGGGTGAGGGGTATCCCCTGTGCAGAGAGACAAGGGAGGTGACTGTTGTAGAAAGCCTCAGGGTTGTTTACACTCTTGGAATGCAGGAGGGACATGAGCATTTGCTCCCACAGCTGCAAGTCCTCTGACCGCACATAGCCAGGGAGGGAGACACCACTTTCCAGATGAGCGATGTGAGGCTCAGAGAGGAGAGGTGACTTGCCCAAGGTCACACAGCTAGTAAGGCTGCCAGGCTCCTGGTCCACTCTTCTTCCCATAGTCCATCCATCCCACCCATCCATCCATCTACCCATCTACTATCCATCCACCCATCCACCCATCCATTCATCTACTATCCATCCACCCACCCATCCATCCATCTACCCACTCATCCATCCACCCGTGCATCCACCCATCCATCTATCCATCCATCCATCCATCTAGTATCCATCCATGCATCCACCCATCCACCCATCCATCCACCCACCCATCCATCCACCCATCCACCCATCCATCCATCCACTCATCCATCCATCCATCCACCCATCTACTATCCATCCATCCATCTACCCCTCCACCCATCCACCCACCCATCCATCCACCCACCCATCCATCCATCTACCCATCCATCCATCCATCTACTATCCATCCACGCATCCACCCATCCACCCATCTGTCCATCCGCCCACCCTCCCACCCACCCGCCCACCCATCCATCCATCCGCCCACCCACTATCCATCCATCCATCCACCCATCCACCCATCCATCCACCCACCCATCCATCCATCCATCCATCCATCCATCCACCCACCCACCCATCCATCCACCCACCCACCCATCCATCCATCTTTTCATTCATTCATTCATTCAAGGACCAGCTGCTTTCCCATCTAAGCAGCAGTGTACACCTTAACTTATTACACAAACATTAAAAGTTGCTATTAATGAAATTCACACACACCAGTGATATCATATCTTATTATTAATTAATATCCTTGATTCGTCATGCTAATAATTATGGGTAAACATGAGAAATGAGCTCAACAAAGTGATGACCTCATTGAGGCCTCCTTAGCCACACAGACACTTGGGCCAAAACAAGGATGAATAGGTCCCAGAACGTCTGGCCTCTCTCGCCATGGGGACCCTCAGGGCTCCAGGGATCCGGGGGCTTTGAGACGACTTCCCAGGTCACTGTGTCTCCCCCCAGTGGAGCCTGAGGTGAAGCTCATCGGCAACATCCATGGCAACGAGGTGGCGGGACGAGAGATACTCATCTACCTGGCCCAGTACCTGTGCTCCGAGTACCTGCTGGGTGATCCCCGCATCCAGCGCCTGCTCAACACCACCCGCCTCCACCTGCTGCCCTCCATGAACCCTGACGGCTACGAGGTGGCGGCTGCTGAGGTGAGCCCCCCACGTTGGATCCACGGCCGCTGCCTTCGTCACCCCCCATCCATCCGTTCACTCACTAGCAGTTACTGAGGGTCTGTGTGCGCCCGCCATTCTGTTGGGTGACGAGGACTCAGCAGGCATCAGCCTTGGCGAGGTCCTCCGTGGGGGTGGGGGCAGATGCGGATAATTCTAAGGTGTGTTGAAGAGGTGACATGCTCTGTAGAGGAAATGTGATGAGGACGGGAGTCGAGGGAAAGAGGGAGAGAGAGAGAGAGAGCGCGCACATGAGAGTTTGCTCTAGCTGGAGGTCAGCTCAGGGAAGGTCTCTGAGGAGGTGACGTTGAGCAGAGCCCGGCGGGAGGTGGGCGTGAGCAGCGCATGACCGTTGGGGGCACTCAGGCTGGGGGGTCAGAGGGTGCAAGGCCCTGAGGCTGGAGGATCAGCAGGGAGGCCGGGCGGGAGGGGCCAGAGACATGGGAAAGGAGGTCCAGGGCAGCTGTGTCCTCCAAGCTCCTCAGTAACGCCAGAGAGGACCGCGGCCCCCGCCTCCCACTCTCCGCCTAGCTCCGCGGCCTCCCTCTGGAAGGATCAGGGTGCAGTGTGCTGACCCCTAGTTGGGGGGTGGCCTGTGTTTTCAGGGTGCTGGCTACAACGGGTGGACTAGCGGGAGGCAGAACGCGCAGAACCTGGACCTGAACCGCAATTTCCCCGACCTGACATCCGAGTACTACCGCCTGGCCTCGTCCCGCGGCACACGCGGTGACCACCTGGCCATCCCACAGCACTACTGGTGGGGTAAGGTAGGAGCCGTGCTGCCCACGCTGCCCGTGGAGGCGTGGTCCCCCACAGCTATGCATCTGAGGGTCTCTAGTTATTCCGGACCCCCAGGTCTGGTCCCCCCAGGGCAGGAGAGTCTGGCGGTTAACAGCCTTAGTGTTCCGAGCCTCAGTTTCCTGCCTGTGAAGTGGGGGTGACTCCTCGCTGGGTTGTTGGGATTCAGGGAACATAGAAGCACCCAGGGCCTGGCAGGTGCTTAGTGACAGCTGCCCAGGAAGGCTGCCTGGAGGGGGTGACGTCCCCACAAGGCAGGAAAGAAAGTTCCAGGCAGGAGGCCCAGCATGTGCAAGAGCCTGGTGGTGCCTGAGTGGAAGCCTGAAGGCTGGGCTGGTGTTGGGCCCGGTCCCCGGGGCGGGGTGTGCGTGGAGGGCCTGGAGAAGCTGTGGGAGCCCGTGGGCGTGGACGCAGGTGGTCAGCAGGGGTGTGCTGGGTCCTGAGAACGGCCTCCTCCGCCCTGGGCAGGTGGCCCCCGAGACGAAGGCAATAATGAAGTGGATGCGGACCACCCCCTTTGTGCTCTCTGCCAGCCTCCACGGGGGCGACCTCGTGGTGTCCTACCCCTTCGACTTCTCCAAGCACCCCCAGGAGGAGAAGATGTTTTCTCCCACGCCCGATGAGAAGGTGAGGGGGGCGCCATGGTGGGACGGGCGTGCTGTGGGTGCAGGGGAGGCAGCGGTGTGGGTGGTGCCCTCGGGGCTGGCCCGGCGTTGTTCCTGTTCTGAGCTCAGGGAAGCCCACAGAGTCGCTGAAGCATTAGGAGCCTTACGGGCCCCGCTCCGAGCCCCTCCTCCAGGAAGTCTTCTGGCCGGCTGGGAGCAGCCCCTCCGCACTCTTCCATCAGTGTCCCCGTCTGGGAGTCTGGGAGCTCCTGCCGTGGGGATGCCTGTGTTTTCTGTTCAAGGGGAGGGCAGGTGCCGGGCGGCGCCGGCAGAGGGCAGTGCTGCAGCGCGCGTGGCCCCGGCCGGGCTCTGGCTGCCTCCCTCCTCCCTGTGGGCTGGCGAGTTAGGGGTTGGCTCCATGAGACCCGGGGCTGCAGTGGGATTGGAGTAGGGCTTCTGGCCCCGGAGTTCATCTGGGCCCTGAGGAGGCCCTTCCCCTCTCCAGGCCTCAGTTTCCCTCACTGGTCACAACAGCAGGGGACCAGACACGTGTTGATGGCCGGACCCTCTCCAGCCCTAATTTTCTCCACTCCTGCCCAAAGCTGCCCAGCCCTGACCGTGTCCCTCCCCGGGCCTCATACTGGACCTCCTGCAGGCCAGTCTGGGAAGGGTGTGGGAGTTCACCCCTTCTCATTTCATGGGTGAAAAACCTGAGGTGAGGGAGGGGGTGACCTGTGGTGGGCCACAGGCCACGGCCAAGAGCATTGGAGCTTAATTGCCAAAAACTGCTCCTGGTGACCGCCCCCTCCCAGGCCAGCCCCTGCACTCCCTGTCCCCTCCTGGGACGACAGAGCTGGAAGCCCTTGCCTTGATCGGCCTGGGGGTCTTGGAAAGGTCTGAGCTCTCCGTGTGGTCACTCAGCAGGCCTCCTGGTGGACCAGACTCTGGGTGGAGAGCCAGGCCTGCCCCCTGCCGCCTTCTCACACTCTCCACCTGGTATTTAGGGGCAGGGCAGGGAGGGAGGGGCTGGTCCTGGTGGACGAGTGCCCGGAGCCCAGCTCGCACATGGCTTGTTCTCCTCGGCCACTCAGAGGTCGGCTCGGCCTCACCCAGCCCCCTCCCCGTGTGCGGCCAGTCACGGTCCAGTGCAGCGAGCAGGACTGGGCCCTGCGCTGAGCATCCTCATCTAGGGTGGGAGATGGAGCCAGAAATGGGCAAGGACAAGAGGCGTGGCCAGGGCCAGAGCCAGGGCCAGGGCCGAGGGCTGCCCAGGAGGCCGGGGGCACAAAGGGTGTGTGTGTGTGTGCACATTGTGTGTATGTGTACGTTGTGTATATGTGTGTATGTGTATAGGTGTGTATGGGGTGAACCCCTAACCTGGCCTGGCCTTAAGGAGGGCTTCTCCGAGGTGGTGGCTGCCCCAGTGGAGCCTGAAGGGTAAGGTGATTTCCTGCAGACACCCAGACGGGCCCGGGCATGCAGTGAGAGCCGGGGAGGCGGAGCGGGGACACCGGGCTCAGCGCCCTGCCTCTCAAGAGCTGGGGGAGCAGCATCTGTAACCATAGGGCGT
Organism: Dicerorhinus sumatrensis harrissoni; assembly: GCA_014189135.1. Lineage (NCBI taxonomy): Eukaryota > Metazoa > Chordata > Mammalia > Perissodactyla > Rhinocerotidae > Dicerorhinus > Dicerorhinus sumatrensis. The sequence goes on from JABWHU010001778.1 coordinate 72,531,610, forward strand.
TTGTTCCCACACCTGTTCATTCTTGCACTCATTCACTCACTCAGTCACTCATTCATTCACTTTCTCACTCATTCACTCATTCATTCATTCACTCACTCATTCACTGACTCCTACAACCAGCACATACCTAGAGCCTGCAGGAGTGCCAGGTTCTGTGCTCCGAGCTCAGTATGTGCCCCCCAAGGGTGGCTGGGTGGTCTCCACCGTGAGCCTGGCCCTCTTCCCCCTGTGCTGTCAGAGAGCAGGGCCATCAGCTGGTCACGGTGGGCGCCGGGCTCTGCATCTCTGAATCTCAGAGGCAGACGCGTGAAGATGTCCCCAGGGGAGAGGTTCACCTCAACAAGTCCCACCAGAGTCAGAGAATTGAGAGTCTTCCCCACCAGTCATCAATCATGGATCGATAATCCTTCAGGCCGTAGCCAGCGGTGGTCTCTGTGGAAGCCAGAGTCCCAGGAGAGGCGCTGGGGGCGGGGGAGTGTGAGGAGGGGCTGGCCAGGGTGTCCCATGTCACCACCAAACTTCTGTGGTGCCCCGTGGACGAGGGCCAGTGCCTCAGGGCAGCATTCAGGGCCGCTGGCCTCATCCCCTCTGTCCCCCCCACCTGCCCCTTTTCCCGAATCCTACTCCACCCCTTCCCCCCCCAGCCACACTCGCAGTGGGAACGAGCTAGCTTCATGCGGGGTCCCAGGCTGCAGGAATGGGTGGGCTGGTCCTCGTCCGTGGGCGCTGGCCTGTGTTCCTGGCCCTGTGCCAGTCCACGTCTGCCCCTCCTGGCCGCCTGCCGTGCCCTACCTTGCTTCGTCTACGGTTGTCTCTCTGTGTCTTTCCCTCGCCCACCCTCGCCCAGCCTCTGGGCCAGCACTCCTCCCGATGTCCTTGTCTTGCCCCCACCCCCCAGGTCGGGCCTGTTCCCAGCCGGACCTGCGGCTCATGCGCCCCGGGGTTTTGGGGACTGATGGCGACTTTCTCTGCCCTCTGGGTGGGGCAACAGAGGCACTGACTGATAGGTGATGGGAGGAAGGCCCCAGGGCAGGATGGAGAGTGACGGGGTCTGGAGGGTGGCGGGGAGCAGAGCTGAGAGAGAGTCTGGTCCGACCTCCCCCCCCCAGCCCAGGTGCTGCTTTGCACACGGGTGGTGGAGGGCCAGAGAGCTGGGATGCTGGGTGGGGCAGAGTTCTAGAAACAACCCAGTCAGCATCTGCAGGCAGGTGGGCCCCTTTCCTCGGCCCCTGGACTCCTGGCTGAAGACGGTTGATGCCGACCAGCGCCACCGGGCGGCTGCTGGGAGGATGGCAGTTCCTGGTCCCCCCACCTTGGTGACTGAAGGACACGCGTGGGGCTGTAATTTGGGTGTTTCATTTGTTTCTGTGGGGCTGAGTTGAAGCTGCACAGTCGCACCCCTGAGAAACTAGACCCTTCCTTCCCCAAGCCCCAGGTCCTGGGTCTGAGTCACCGTGACCCCCGCCAGGAGAGACCCTCACCCTGGCCTGGATCAGCTCCCTGTTACTGACTCTGCCCCTTGCTCACAGAGGGGGACCCCCCCCCCGCAAGGCAGACTTCTCCCAGGGCCAGGGGGCCCTCATCCCTCTGACGCCCACTTGGGAGCCTCCCCCGGCCGGGTCAGACCCCGTGTCCAGCCCTGGGACACACAGACGGCTGAGACCCGCCTGACAGGAGGTTCTGTGGGCCCTAGGGGGCGTTGGGGGCTGATGGGGGCGCACTGGGCTGGGGAAGGCCAGCAGGGAAGGGGCCCGCACTACCAGGAATCCCGGCCACACCCAGAGGTGCCCCGCCTCCAAGGCGCCACCCAGGGGGTGGCAGCCCCGTGGGCCGTGTCCTGCGTCCCTCTACCAATCACGATGGCAACTGCACGTGGTTATGGCTGTAGGCTGGTGGGCTCCCCCAGGTGCTGTTGGTCCCTGGGGAAAATGAAGTAACTATGATCAGAAAGGTTTGCTGGGGAGATGAAGTCAGTGACAGCAAGGCCCACCTCAGCTCTCCCCGAGGCCTGCTCTCCGCACAGTGGCAGGAAGTGGTTTATAAACTGCAAAGCCACCCTCCATGCGCCCTGCCAATGTCGCTGCAGTGTGACCCCTTCTCGAGAGAAAGCTCACACTCCCCAGCCAGGTGTGTGGGGGCTCCACGGTGCGCCCACGTACCCACGACAGGTGCCCTGATCTCTGGCTGCCCCACCTCTGGGCCTTTGCACGTGCTGTGCCGTCTGCGTGGACACCGTTACCCTCCTACCAGTGCTGCAGGCCACTCCCTCAGGAGGCCTCGCCTCACCCCATTGCACAGAGCTCTGAGGCCCCACCTTCTGGTCTTGGCTCTGGGAAACCTCTCTCTGTCTCCTTTGCAGATGTTCAAGTTGCTGGCCAGAGCCTATGCCGACGTCCACCCCATGATGATGGACAGGTCGGAGAACAGGTGTGGGGGCAACTTCCTGAAGAGGGGCAGCATCATCAACGGGGCCGACTGGTACAGCTTCACGGGAGGTGCGGCCCTGGGCAGGCTGGAGGTGGGGCTGAGGTTGGGGCAGGGGTCAGGAAGAGGGAGGGAGCTGAGGGAGGGCGGGGGCGGGGCTTGGCGCCTCCTTTAGCGGTCTGGACCATCCGAGAGCAGCAGACACACCTCACAGGCCCCCCACCCTCTGGCGTGGGCTGGCTTTAGTCCCAGGTGCTGTCTTGATGAAGTTCATGTGCGCCTGTCGCGGCAGAGCTGGACCTGGGACCCCCTCGCCATCTCCGTTGCTTGTTTAGTGAACGCCTGCATTTCGTAATTCCGCCTGCGGCCAATTCTTTTTGGCCTTTGGGGGTTAAGTAGGGTTGCTGGAATACAGGACCGCCAGTTGAATGTGGATGTCAGAGACGTAATGAAGAGTTCTTTAGGGCTGGATAAGTGTGTCCCGGGTATTGCACGAGACATACTTATACTAAAACTTTATTCGTTGTATGTCTGAGTTCATCTTAACCGGGTGTCCTGTATTTTGTCAGCTAAAGCTGCGCTGGGTGCAGACACCACACAGAGCAGTGGGGGTGCCCGTGGTACCCTGTGCGTGAGGGGTGCCCACTGGACCGGGCCCACACGCATCTGCCTGCCCCGCTCCCCACACCGGCACATTTATCATTTGTATCCTTTGGCGGATGAGGCAGCTGGGCTCAGACAAGAGCAGGGCCCGCTCAGGTCCACACCATGGGTGGCAGAGCCGGTCTCACTGCAAGCCTGTCCCCACCTCCTCCTGCGTGGGCAGAGAGGGGATCCCTTCGGCTCCCCTTTGGTTCTGAGTCCAGTCCACACCCCTGCCCTGCACACTTTTCCCACGATCGCACGTGTGGTCCTTTCCCAGGGGCACTCAGCTTCTGCCTCCCGGAACCCAGGCGCACGGGTTCCTTGAATCCCAAGGGGGTAGTGCTTCTAGTCTCTCCGTTATGACCCGTTAACGAGGGTCTGCAAAGGACCCTCATGGTGGGGCCGGGCCTGGGAGAGGCCAGCGTCTGGACCTCAGCTGGGCTCCCCTCCCGCAGCAACATGGACCCAGGGAAAGCTTAGGGCCAGCGGCCAGGCCCAGAGGGGGCCAGATGGATGGAGAATGTGGCTGCACTGGGGATCGTGAATGTTAAATCACTGACAGTGGCTGCTGGGTGCTGGGGTGCTGGGGCTCAGAGGAGGCCCCGACTTCCTAAGGGCAGGGGCCCCCAGCAGCTCCCGACACAGGGCTGCCCCCTCAGTGCTGTAGGCCTGGGCCTTGGAGGATGGTTGTGGCTTCTGCTGGACAAGAAACTCCAAAAGCAGATGGGGCAGAGGGCAGAGAGCAGAGGGCAGAGGTGGGTGGGGCGGCGGTCATCCCAGCTTGCTCCCAAGACTCTCTCTGCCTCAGACCTTCCTCCCCAGGCTGTTCTGGGGACTGTCCAGGTAGATGGACAGTATTATCACTGGGGGTCCAGGCCAGGGAAGGCCAGCAGCCCGGACACCAGGGGCACGTGTGGCCACCACATGCTGCCAGCTTCTCGACGAAATCAGCTCATTCTTTACCCACCGAGGGGCCGCGTAGGACGGTGGGTGAGCCCGCGGACGTGGGGGCCAAATGACTTGGGTTCAGAGTGCGGCTTGGCCCCTGCCCCGGGCCTCAGTCTGCTCGTCTGTAAAGTGGGAATCGTGACAACACCCACCTCCAGGCGCGCGGCCGCTTGGCGGCTGAGGGGTGGGGCTGCCAGTGCCCCGGCGCCAGCTCAGCCCCCCTGTGCCGCAGGCATGTCCGACTTCAACTACCTGCACAGCAACTGCTTTGAGATCACGGTGGAGCTGGGCTGCGTGAAGTTCCCCCCCGAGGAGGCCCTCTACACCATCTGGCAGCACAACAAGGAGCCGCTCCTGAGCTTCGTGGAGATGGTGAGCTCGGGGGCCTCGCTTGGGCCCGGCAGGGCCTGGCGCTGGGGAGGACGGAGGTGGGTTCCCGAGGAGCCCCCAGCCTCCTGGTCCAGCGCGCTGTGTGGCGGGTGCAGCGCCCATGCGTCCACGCAGTTATACTTCACTTCTTATTAGCTAGCCGTCCATTCGTTCACAACTGAAGCCTCGCTGGCCTCCTCTCCGCCCACAGGCCTGCCCTGGGGGTACTTCAGACACCAGGGGGTGTACATCGGGGTCCCTGGTATAGCGAGGCTCTCGTGACCTAAAGGGGCACTACTGAACAAAGGGAGTGCAGGGACCAGGGCAGTCTGGGAGGCACCTGACCCAGCCTTGGGGTCTTCCTGGAGGAGGCAGCACTTGGGCTGCGTCTTGAAGAAGGAGTAGGAGAAATCAGGTCATGGGGCAGAGAGAGCTCGGGCAGCGAGGTGGTGTGAGAGGGTCCTTGTGGCCAGAGTGAGGAGCGCAGCCATAGGACTGGGGTGGGCCCGGGTGGGGTGAGGCCCGGAGGTGACAGCTCTGGACAGCAGGTCTCCGTGTGGTCCAGCAGGGCCTGGGGCACCTCTGCCCCTCATCTCGGAGGAAGGGCCCAGGCTGGCAGGGAGGCAGCCAGACTCAGGGGAACTGCTATCAGGGGGCTGAGGTCATGCAGAAGCAGGCGGTGGGTGGGGAGTAGGGGCCGTGGAGAATGTGTCTAAAGTAACCCCTCGGTGGACCCAGAGAGTGTTCCAGGGGCTTGGTGACCGATGCCCGACGTCCTGCCACCTCTCCCGGCCCTGCGCGACACCTCAGGCTCCATACTGTGGGGCTCTGAGTGAGGTACCACGTGTGAGAGAACGCAGGAGTCAAAATGAGAGAGAGAGCAGTGGTTTTGGACAAGCCTCTGCTGTTTTTTTCTGAGCATTTTTAAGAACCTCACAACTTGCATATTGGCACAATATCCCAGGGGGAAGAAGGTCCTAAGAGAGAAACAGGATTGCCCGAGGGGACAGCAAGGGGGCTGTGAGTGCACAGCACTTTATAGTTGGTACCCCTGCATATGGCACCGAATCCTGACACCACTCGTGGGCGGTAGACGGGGCTGCCCCGTTTTACAGGTGGAAGTACCAGTGCCCGGGAAGGACGGTGATGATCTGGGGTCGCTTAGGCCATGCACAGGTTCCCAGTGGCTGTGAGTCAGGACGAAGAGGAGACAGAGGGTCAGAGAATGACAGGGCCTGTCCTGTGTCACCCAGCGACTGCCCAGAGCTCGAACTCAGATCTGGCTGCCCCTAGACCTCAGTTCTGCCCATGAGCCCCCTCCTTTCTAGAAAGATCAGGAACCTTCTTCCAGGCGAGAACCAAGCAGAGCCTCCGGGATCTGCAGCTGCAGCAGCAATAGGAACGGAGCCAAGCCTCAGATAAGAACTTGTTAGCATCGTGTGAGTTTCTGTTTTATGGCCGTGCCAGTGAGCTCGCTGCGGGAGGCGGGTCATCATTCACTAATGGCTCTGGGCCAGGCCTCCTTGCTCATTTCATTTTACAGCTGTCTGGTGGAAATGAGTTTTAAGGAGCCTCAAATGGAGCTGGGATTGCTCCGTGGATATTGTATGTGAAGTCTTGGGATATAAAGATTTAGTAGTGAGAGTGATGTTGCAGAAGGCTGGGCAGCACGCGGCCGGGAACGGCCAGTCCCCGAGGATGACCCCCCGGAAAGCCGAGCCCAGCCTTCTGATAAGGATCAGGTCTGTCGTGGCCCATTGAGGCCTTTCCACCGCGATCCTGACCAGGCCTTGGGTGGGTGTCTGCATCTCCCCGCTTGGGAGAGGAGGGGGGTGCTGGAGAGCTGCGTGTCCCTGGTTCAGCCCGAGAGCAAGGACAGAACAAGTTCTAGCCAGTGTAAGCTGAAATTAAATGAAGCCCTACTATGTGTCTGGCCTCTGCTGTCAGGTCGGGGGGACATCACAGTGAGGTCAGGGCTGTGGGAAGCCGAGGACTGTGGGACCCTAGGGGAGGCCCCTGATGTGGCCAGTCATCAAGGGGGGCTTCCGGGAGGAAGAGGCGAGTATGCCGTGTGTCTCGAAGCGGGAGAGGAATTGACCAAGTGAGGGAGCTGGCGAGGTTTTCTGAGCACAGGACGGGGCAGGACGGAGGCTCAGGGTCCTGGGCGGCACTGAAGGTGTGGGGGCAGCCTTGGGGAGAGAACAGCCTCACTGCGCTGTTTCCCCTCCCAGCCAGTGGTCCCGGCCTTGTTTGCTGTGACTCGCAGATCCCGGTTGTTTCCAGCCCGACAGAGCCAGGGTGCTCTGGCTTGTTCATCGTCGATTGTTCTGGGAGGGGAGAGGTGAGCAGGATCAGGCAGTGCCAGGAGACGCTTTCCTTTTGGAAAGTGCAGCTTCCGAGTCTGAACGCTGGGTCTTGGGGTGTCTGCTGGGAAGCGTGGCTGGGCTTAGCACCAGTTCGTATCAGGGCTGGGGCACTCCTTGTGTGTGTTAGTTCTTATCCCCCAGCAACACCTGCGGGGGCTCTGCTGCCTCGTTTCACAGACGAGGAGATGATGCTGAGATGGAGGTGGCTTGCCCCGGCTCAGAGAGCCGGTTGGTGGTGTGGCCAGGAGGGACACCAGGGACCAGACACTCGGCCCGTGTCCTGCCGGTGCCCCACGCGGCCTTGGGCACCTCGGCTCGGAGAGAGCCCAGCTGGCACGGGCTCTGGTCCTGGAGGCGGGGTGTCAGTGTGTTAGGAGGACGTGAGGGGTCCTGCTCAGCGCTCCTGGCCCAGGAGACGTTGTCAGCCAGACCCTCGAGCTGGACTGTGGGTCATTCACAAGCCCCGATGGGGGCTGATTGCGGGAAGGACCCCAGGGATGGCCTCACGGGTCACCCTCATTTCACGATGAGGACACCGAGGCCCAGAGGAGGGCGTGACTTACTCAAGAGGGGAAGGCGCGTGGTGCCGTGTCCCAGAGACCCCGGCTCTGAGGAGAGCTGGACGGGGCCTGGCGGGGCGGGCTGTCCCGGCCCTCTGGAGAGCATGCGCCACCTCGCGCCCTCGCCCTTGGTCTCTCCAGGTGCACCGGGGCATCAAGGGCGTGGTGATGGACAAGTTTGGCAAGCCCATCAAGAATGCCCGGATTGTGGTCAAGGGCATCCGCCACGACATCACCACAGGTGAGCACCGCCGGCAGCCTGCGTCGCCCTGGTGGCTCCCGCGAGAGCTCCCAGCGGGCCCGGTGCTCCGCGAGGCGGCTCCTCCTCCTCGGCTGCCTGGCTGGTGAGGGAGGGGAGAGCCTGGGGTCTGCTTCCACCCGCCTGGAGCCGTGTCTCTGGCGGCACGGGCCCCGGGGAGAGCGTGCCCGGGCCCCGCTGCCGGTGACAGAGGACGTGTATTCCACGATCCTTAAGAAGTCACTGTGCTGGGGACACCGCCTTCTCAAGGACTGCAAGAGGGACCACCCCCAGTCATGAGCCCATTTGTTCATATCCCAGGGTTTAGATCCCACTGACAGGCTGGTGTGTCCAGCCCTGTGGGCTCTGGGTGCCCTCAGGAATGTCAGAGCTGATTAAAAATTTATGACACGTTGTGACGTGAGTTACCCGGTGGAGACGTGGTCCAGAGGAGTGAGGGATTGCTGTGTGGGTTGGGTGTGGGGGATGGGGATGGTCTGTAAGGGCTCCAGCGAGGAGATGGTGCCCAAGCAGGGCTTTGAGGGATGGATAGGAGTTTGACAGAGGGAGGAGGTGGGAGGACATTACAGGCCAACTCGGAGGCAAGCTTAAATTCGTGGGCTGTCTGCCCTCCGGGCTTGCCCGCTCTGAGCCCGTTACCCACTGTCTCAGGCGGAGTCTGAGCCCAGGTCCGAGGATCATTTTTATTCCACTTGTCCACAGCCCCAGATGGCGACTATTGGAGACTGCTGCCCCCAGGGTCCCACATCGTCATTGCTCAAGCCCCCGGCTACTCCAAGGTCATCAAGAAAGTCACCATCCCTGCCCGGTTGAAGAGGGCCGGCCGTGTGGACTTCATTCTCCAGCCTTTGGGGACCTTCCTTCTTGGGCCGCGGAGAAGTGGGCCCGGGCTCCGAGACCCACCGGGAGGTGCCGGCCCACACAGGGAGCCCGAGGAGCCCGGCCAGGAGCCCCTCGGGGCGCGGAGACAGCCCACGGCCAGCGGGAGCAAGCCCTGGTGGTGGTCCTACTTCACATCGCTGAGCCAGCACAAGCCACGCTGGCTGCTGAAGTACTAGCGCCCCCGCCTGCGCCCGCCCGGACGCGGAGGGCCCCCCGGCCGGGGCTCCGGCTCTCGATCTCTTCCCCAGGCACCCCACAAAGCCGTTTCTGTTTTATTAAAGTGTTTTTATTCATCTCGGCCGCGGTAGGAGGCTCTGTGTGTGAGGCACCTGCGGGGGGGGGAGAAATGGACCCCGGTTGAGTGAGGGCCGCCCGGCCTTGTTCACCTCGACGACCCTGGGGGCCAGTGCTCCTACTCTCCCATAGGCGGCCCATAGCGGGGCTGCCATTCACACACGTCTGTGCCTGGTCCTTTCCTGGACCGCGAGGCTTTGAAGCGAGAGGGGCCTCTGCTTTACAGACGGGAAAACCGAGGCCCTGCAGGGCACGTGACACGCCCAGGGTCACACACGGAGAGCCTCCGGGGCCTGTGGCTGAAGGTTGTGTCTGGAGTGTGTGGAGGAAGAACGTGAAGGAGACAGGTTGGGGGACCCTGGCTGGGAGGAGCGGGGTGTGGGCAGCAGGTGACTCCCCCAGGGTCAAGGCCTCAAGGGCAGGAGGGCTGGCAGAACCTCGAACCCTGTATTATCACCCAAGGGTCACACTTGGAGGCTCCCGGGCTTCTGTGGGGCCCTGACTCCAGGAGGAGGGGTCTCCCTCGCCCCTTCTTCATCCTTAGGATGCCACCAACTCAGGTGCGGGACACCCGAGTCCTCAGACTCCCCATAGGCCCCCTCCTGTTCCGCCTCTCTTAGGGTGGGCTGGGTCTGTCCGTCCTGGCGTCTGTCAGGCGGGGAGTTACGTAGCCTGTCAGAGAATGCTGGCAAAGAAGGTGTACTGGTCAGCTGGGGGTGTGTAACAGAGTGCCCCAGGCTGGGGGCGTAAGCCACAAGCATTCGCCGTCTCACAGTTCTGGAGGCGGGAAGTGCAAGATCAACCTGTCAGCGGGGTGGGCTCCTCTGGGCTGAGGGAGCATCTGCTCCAGGCCTCTCTCCTTGGCTTGTCCCTGCCTCTCTTCACATCCTCTGCCCGCTGTGTGTGTCTGTGTCCAGATCTCCTCTTGCAAGGACACCGGTCAGATTGGATTAGGGCCCATCCTGATGATCTTACTTTAATTTGTTCTCCTCTGTAAAGACTGCCTCCAAATACAGTCACAGTCACAGATACTGGGCGTTAGGCCTTCGACGTTCGGCCCGCAGCAGAAGGATTGCCTGCGACGTGGCGGGTTCCTGGCTTGCTCCTGGCTGTGTCGTCAGGCCCCCCTGCCTTCCAGTGTCCTGGCCGGCGCAGGGGTTACCCCACATGGAAATGGGGAGTGCTGTTTGAGCAGAGCCTGGCCCCACCAGCAGCATCATCAAGCTGTTCCGTTGCTTCTCGCCAGCCTGCGCCATCTCAGGAGGCCTCGGCATTCATGGTCAGAGCTGAGAGGGGCAGGCACGCTTCCGGTGCCCTGTGGTGGTGTTTTCTTAGGGGGAAGGTACAGGACAGGGCTTGGGCATCCTCGAGTCAGCCAATCTTGCCTCGATACAGCAGTTCACAGTTTGCAGAGCGAGGCACATGTGCATCCAGGAACGATCTGGAACATTTATCAGCCATCTTACAGCTTTCAGAGCCCTTCTACCCTATACTCACCCGTGCGTCCAGGGGTTCCGAAGGTCAGCATTTATTTGGCCCCACTGTGTACCTGGCACTGTGCAGAGGTCTTCTGTGACCCCTGAGAGGCCCGTGGAGCAGGGACTCCTAGTCCTGCTTCACAGATGTGGGTGCAGCCCAGAGAGCTTGTGCGACTCGCCCAGGACCTCAGAGCGTGTTGGTGGCAGCTCAGGCCCTCCTGCAGGATGCTAGTGTGAGGCTCACTGCCTCCGCTGCGTCTCTCACCCGCCCCCGCTGCTCACGGCTGTCTGGAGGAGAAGAGCCTCTCGGAGTCGGCGTGAGAGGCAGAGACAGCTCAGCCGGGCCCAGTTCAGGCCAAGAGCTGAGGGCTGGGCCCCCGGGGTGGGGGGATCAGGAGGAGGACACTGACACAGAGGTGTGGGGAGGCTGTGGGGAGTGGGCCATGGCAGTTCAGAGGCACAGAGTGGGGACAGGGTGGGCGTCCTCCCCACACCAGCCCCTCGCTAGGGCTCACGTTGCTTGTTTCTGGCTGGCAGGGCCAGTGCTGTGTCCGGTGGCTTCTCTGTCCTTTCGGTGGATCTGGGCAGTCCTCTGCAACGTCCTCGCCGTCTGGCGGCTGCCGCGATCTGGGATCCTCTTGCTCCGTTTCATTTCCTCAAGTCTCCTGGTTTCTATTGTGGACAACACAACCCATGCACCGGGCTGCTCACTGTCCCTGGTTGGGGGGTCATGGTTTCTAGGCCCCGTCCATGGACAGAGCAAGGAATAGATTTCCTTTGAAAGGGGAAATAAGGTGATTCATCCTGATGGCCCCAATTCCAATTCAGAATTACGTATCCCCCTTTCCTGCTCTGAGAACCCCGATTTGCAACAATGATGGGGATGTAGAATTAGCATTTATTGTAATTGCTCATTCGCTTTATCCCTGAAACACACACATATAGAATACAGGTATTCAGTGCACAGAACTCACACCTCAGACAATACGGCAGCACCACCCACAGTGTGATGACTGAAAACGGTTCAAGGTTTTTCTGTTCTGTCTTTTTTTGCAGTTCCTTTTGTCCTGGGATACAACCCATTAAGGATATAAGGTCAAATTATTAGCTTTTGCTAATCCTGGCAGCTGAGGGCACCAAGCTGCCATGGGCCGCAAGAACCACAGCCACGTCCTGCAGGTCCCATGGCCGGGGAGGGCGTGTGGGCAGGAAAGAGGACACCCACCCTATGGGGCCGGGCCCCTGCTGGAAACAGCGATGAAAAGACACAGAGATAGACTCAAGGAAGCACGAACAATTTCTGGAGCTAAAAACATGATTTGTAAACCAAAACCCATTTATTAGCTGAATTACAGGAGAGCCTGCATCTTTGGTGTCTGAATTAGTGTCAGGAAAGACTAAGTGGAGGAATTACTTGAAACGTGGAGCAAAAATACCACCGAGAGGAAATCATGAGGGAAGAGATTTTGAGGACAGAACCAACAGCCTCATGTGCAAATATTAGGGAAAAAAGAACAAATGATAGAAGCAAATTGTGAGCGAATGAGATTTGCAAGCCTGCAGATTGAAAGGGCCCGTAAGGCTCCAGATGGATGGTGCAGAAAGACCAGCCAGGCTCAGTCTGATAACATTGCTGAACTCAAAGGAAAAGCAAAACTCTTGCAAGCTGCCATAAGGAAACAGAAACTTAGAAAGGACAAAGCATGGATTGGCACTGGACTTCTCATGTGTTACTCTGAGAGCTAGAAGATGATGGGCTGGTGTCTACGAAGTGCTCAGAGGAAGGGGTGCTGCCTGGCACCCCTACAGCCCAATGAATAATCATAATAAATGATCATGAAGATAGCTGGTGCCCACAAAACATTTTCTCTGTCAAGGCGCTACTCTAAGGGCTTCACACGTGTGAGCCCATCTAATTTGTTACCTCTCATTGATGAGAGAGGTATTAGAGTTATCCCCATCTTATAGGCACAGAGGGGTTAAGTAACTTATCACGTTCACACAGCCAGAGTTGGAACCTGGGAATCAGGCTCCAGGATAGGTCTGTGGTCCTCACCACTCTCTGCTGCCTCCTCAGATAGAGTTCATGGGTCCCAGAGAAAGAAGATTTCCAGATTTGCAAGGATCCAGGGAATACGTCATCCGGAAGCTCATCTGAGCAAACAACACTTGACTTAGGGCAGAGCCCCACACAGCGGAGGCTGACAGTAGGTCCCCCTGCCATGCTCACCGTGAGACAGAGGAGATGTTGGGGCAATGGGGACCGTGGGATTTCAGTGAGAGACCAGAGACTCGGAAAGTCATCCCCAGGGCTAGCCTGGTAGCTGCTGGCTGTGGGGGCTGGTTAAGCTCTCCTCCAGCGGGGCCTGGGAGGACGGGGTGCCAAAGGGAGCGTGCAGCACTGGGGGTCCCCGGGGGATTTCGTTTATAATACAGAACCAGGAATTTGATCGGGAGGCAGGAAAAGGCGAGATGATCCCAGGTGGAAGGGGAGAGCCAGGGTCACCCCAAAGCTGACGAGGAGAAAGGGGTGCACCGCACCAGCAGCAAGTGAGGAAAGATAATGAGCATCACGGAACACGGAAGGAAGAAAATGCAGACCACCAAAATCATGCATGGGCTGAATCCTCTGTTGAAACAACAGAGACCACCAATTTGGGTTAACATATAAAAGGCAGTATGTGTTTTAAAGAAAAATGCTTCAAGGCGAGTGATAAAGAATGAAAATAAAGGGATGCTGAAGAGAAGCCAAGAAATGCAGACAGAGGAAAGCAAGGGCTTCACCTTAGTACAGAGAAGGTGGAGCAAACATCACGACATTCAACGGCAAAGAAAGATATTTCCAATAATTACAAGAACAATTTATGAAAAGATAAAATAATAACTCTGTATCGTACACTCATCGACTTAGCAGCTGACTGTATAAAGCCAAGTTATTTAAAAATACAAGGAGAATGTAACAAAAGCTGCATTGCAATAGGAACTACAATGTGTCACTTTCAGAATCAGACCAACCTAGTAGAGGATAAACAGTTAAATCAAGTTTGAGAGAAACGGAATCACGTAGCCAGCAAACTCCATTTAATAGACGCGTACGAGACATTCATACTTCAAATGAAGACTATGCGTTCTTTCAAAGACCCATTGAGCATAAAAACTGATGAGGTACTCAGTCACAAAGAAAACGTCAAGAAAAATTTAAAATGTCGAGATTTTCTCCAGCCATTTTCCAGAAAAATTAGCAATAATAAATAAAATTTTGATACCCCCCTTCACCACTTGGAAGGTAGGAAATGCACTCTTAAATTGTGCTTTGTGTTAGAGCATAGACTTAGCCGCCTGGCAGAGAAGCAACTGCAGAGTGGGTTAACACGATGGAAGTTTATTTCTAATGTAAGCGGCAGGTCTGGGTGGTGGCCAGGCAGCAGGAAGCCCTGCAAGACCCCAGGCTCCACGATCCTGCTGCTGCACCATCCCAGGGGTGCCCTCATCCACATGGTCCCACATGTGGCCCCCATCACTCTGCTAACATCCCATTGGCCAGAACTCAGTCACATGGTCATGCCCAGCTCAAGGAATGCTGGGAGTTGTAGTTTTTAACCTGGGTGGGAAAGTGCCCAATAAAAACTGGGGGCTCTGTTACCATAGAAAAGAGGAGAATGGATTTTGGAAGACAGACTCTCTACATCCTTGGAGTGAAAAGGAAACGGGAACTGAAATTAGAAACTGATCTGAGAGCAGTGACACGGAAAGCTCCTCCGTGGGGCACAATGGAGGCTGGTACCCCAAATTTAGACCCTTAGGTACATTCATCATTGAAGAGGAAGGACTAAAAACAAAAGAATTAATCATCACCTTAAGAAAGTACTTTAAAAACATGGAAGAATAAAATGATGGAGAAAAAAGATAATAGACAGCAAAGTACCAAAACAGTAGAAAGTATTAATAAGCCCCAGAGCTGGTTCTTTAAAAAAACCAGTACCATGGAGAAATCTCTCATAAACCTGATGAAGAAATAGAGAAAGTAAAAGAGACGTGATTGAAAAGGAGAGAAGAGACATGACTAAAAAATTGCAAGATATTTAAAAATATTTTTAAATGAAAATTTGATATAACTCCATAACAATAAAATTGAAGACCTAGAGAAAGAGGTGGCCTCCTGGAAAAATATAAATTAAATATATAAAGTATATAAAAATATAAATTACAAAAGTTAACCCAAGAAGAGGTCGATAACTTGAACAGATCATAGAACAGATGGGCACGTGGTTTCCGGGGGCCGGAGGCAGGAGGGTGTGGAGGGTGACCACTAATGGCTATGGGGCTTCTTTTAGTGTGATGAAAATGCTCTGGAATTAGGTAGTGCTGAGGGTTGTACGACTCTGTGAATATAACAAAACCTGATGAATTGTACACTCTAAAATGGTTAACATGGTGAATTTTATCTCAATTAAAAAGAGAAGGCTCATTGGAAGGAGCACCCAGAGATGAAGAAGAGAGTGACAGTGAGTGACACCCAGGCCACAGTACTGACCGATGGGACGATAAGAACTGAGAGAATGTACAGACTAGGAGGGGGCCTGGTGCACACCCAGAGCTGCTCACCTGTTCTCTGTTGTGAGATGCTTGTCACACGTCACTGGGCCCATCCCTCCAACGTCTGTGGTCCCTGTTGACTTGTGAGCTCTGTGGGGGAGGGAGCGTGTCCGTTTGACTCACCACAGTGTCCCAGGCCTAGTGGAGAGGCTGGCGCATCGCTGACGCTCGTTGAGCGGTGAATGAGGGAATGATGACTGAATGGCGAATGAACAAGAAACAGGATGAAAGCCGGAAGTGGGCCTTTGATCTGGGTAGTGTGGAAGTCACACAGACTCCTCAAGGATGTGCCTGGGGAGTGGCGGGGTGTGGCCGGGCTGAGGGTGCACTGGGGTGCTGGCCACGCTCTCCCGGCCCTCACTAGAGGACGCAGTGGGGTCAATGGAGGGTTCTCGTTTTCCGGGAGGGAGAGACGCGGCGCGTCTAGACCCAGCGCTCCCTGAGCCGCCCTACTTGTTGGTTGCCGCACTAGGGCCTGGGGTGAGCCGGGAGGGGAGGAGGCCAAGGTATAGGAGCAGGGGTGGGAGGCTCTTGGCCCCTGCTGGGGCTGGGGGGGGCCTGGAGCCTGGGAGGCAGGAGGAGAAGCCGTTTGGTGAGGGTGAGGGTGGGTGGGAGAGTGAGGGTAGGGGAGTCACCCCGGAAATGGGCAGAGAGCTGAACAAGACTGATGACTGGGGGCTGCACGGGGGAGGGGCTTCACCCATACCCGGGTGCTCCCCCGGTAGTGACCCCTGCCAGCCCACCCACAGCCCTGGTTTGTGGCATTCTCTGGAATCCTGGACTCTTGATTGGAAACGACCTCGAGGGTCCTCTGGAGACCCTTCTGCCCAAGCAGAGTCTCCTCTCCAGCGTCTCTGACAGCTGGTCTTACAACATCTGCTTCCATGCCTTCAGGAGTGGGAAGAATACCCCTCAGGGAAGCCGTCGCTGTCTAGATGTCTCTCATCGAGACAAAGCGCTTCCTTCGACAGGACCCGTTTCTTCCGTAAACCGTCCATGGGTGTTGCCCTCTGAGGCTGCACGGGCCAAATCCTCTCTCTTCCCCATGACAACCCTTCTGCCATCCCAGGCAGCTCCCCTGGACTTACCACTCTCCTCTCTGCTAAATGTCCAGTTCCCCTCCTCCCAGGTGGACAGTACCCAGGGCGAGGAGAGAAACAATTTGGGACCAGTCTCCATGTCCTCCCATGCATTAAACCATAAACCACCGTCAAATGATTTTATGAGAGTCATTTTTTTCTTCCATTTTCGTATACAAATCTAATCTTTTGAGAACTTACTCCCTCTAACTCACATATTATGGGCTTTCATCAATAATAATATATGATCAATTACTCAAATGTAATTGATTAGTCGGGAGAACCATATTTTCCCCTTTTAGTCTGTGTGTGATTGCTCATAAAGCACGGCAATTGCCGTGTGATGGTGGCCTCGCCCTTTGGCTGTGGACTCTCTTTACCTTTTAGCTGAGATTAAATTTATGTACAATTTTCTAATGTTAACTTAAGAAAAATCCAAAAGGGCACTTTATATCCCAAGCCTGCGGGTGACACCATCCGAGGGCGCGATAAGGGGCCGGGAGGAGGATGAGCGGCTGAAATTGCCTTTGGAGTTGGCTCTGAGCTTCGTTCATCTTTATTTGGCCACACAGATAAATTTTTGTCATCGGAAAGTTGAGTTCCATAAATCCAATATCGCCCAATTCAATAAAGAGAATCAGAGTCTGTTTCAGCCAGTCTGCGTCTCTCTCAGCTGAAACAAAACCCTGATGTGTTACCAAGATGGCAGCGGCGTCCAGATGACTCCAGGCAGAGCTGCCCGACGGCCTCCCGGTGTGTGGGGAGAGTCTGGCCACAGCACCAGCCAGCAGAGCGGATCACTGAGAACCGTGATCCCGCTCGGCTGCGTGGTGGGCTCGTGGTGAACAGAACCACGGGCGTGAAGGCTCAGGCTCCACGCTGCTGGTCACCATGGCCTCTGGTTTCCCGGGGGAGGATTCTGGGAGAACGATGGAGGGCAGACCACAGGTGCCGGGAGCTCGGGGGATGTGTAGGCCGGCCGCGTTTGCTACCAGGTCAGGACTATTTAACAGAAATAGGGGGTCCTTTGAAAGGCTGACGTGTCCTTCAAGGCCCAGTGCAGATTCTGTCTCCTCCACGCAGCCTTCGCCAGCGCCCTGGTCAGAGAGAGTTTCTCCTTCCCCTCTGAGGCCGTGGCATGGAGCCGACACCCATAAACCACAGGAGAGAGGGGAAGAGGAGGAGGAGGCGGAGACCTGCACCCACTTCTTTAGGAACGTGTGGGGGCCGTGCTGGGTCTCGTTGCCCCCGCTTCTCTGTCCCCATCAGTCGAGGGCCCGGCGGCTACGGCTTCAGGGAAAACAGACTCCTCACTCTTTGCGCCACTTTCTCGTTTCCCGTCTGTCAGCGCCTGGGACTCCGCCTTGTTACGAGCTGACAAGCTAGCAGAAGACACGGGACTCCCGGGTGGGAGACGAGGAACCCCAGGACTTCTGGCACGGCAGGCGCCGAGCACCACGCTGGCGTCCACGCTCAGCCCCGAGTCCTCGGGGTGACTGGGGGTTCACACTACACCCAGAGCGGGTTTGCATCGCTGCCCAGGAACCCCACGCTGGGAACCGACTGCTGTGTGTCCCCGGGGGGAGAGGGCCCCTCATCGCTCAAGGCTGCTTGCTGCAAACATGACCCTCAGAGGTGGCCCGGGTAAAGAGGTGGCCCGGGTAAAGAGGTGGCCCGGGTAAAGAGGTGGCCCGGGTCTGGCGTTCTTGGCAGACTCAGCGAGGAAGCGCAGGGCCACTCAGGGCCATCACCCCCCACCCATGGCCATCCGGGCATTGCTGCAGCTTCTCAGCAAGTCATCCACGTCCTCATTGTCCCCAGCCCAGGAGAAACTGGTTGGCCCTGCCCTGCGTGTTGACACTGCTGACCCCTCTTCCCTCCCGGTCTCCCTGTGGGCCTCGGGGTCATCGTCGTCCCAACAATCTCGCTGCTGCTTCTCAGTCTCCATGGGGTTTTCTCCCTCTTGTTGACTCCTGTGTGCTGGGGCCCAGCCTGCTTCTCTCCTCTCTCCCGAGAGAGAACATCGCCTCCAAGGCTACGACCGCTGCATGGAGGCCCCCGCCTCAGGGAAGGCGTCTTCACCCCCTGTCGTCTGCCGGGGGACCGACAGCCTCCGGGCCCACCACTGCGGGGGTCAGCTGTTCCTGGGCTGACCTCACCGTGATGCAGGCTGTGTTGCCGGGTCTGTTACCCACTGGACCGGGAGCTGTCTTACACCCTTTCTGGGATGAGGAGGGAAAGACCACACGCCGTGTGCGCACACCCCGAGCTCCCGGGGAAAGACCGCTTCTGCATGGTCACTGCAGACTCTGCACTGACTGCGGGGCCCTTAGTGGGGCCAATAAACATGTTTTGAATTATTGAATCCACTCTCGAGTACTTACCCCAACCAGTTGTCGTGAGAAGGCAGTAAGAGGGGCGTGCTTAGCCCAGAGAGAGTTCCGGCTCTCAGTGGAGCCCGTGCAGCAGGCAGTGGGCGTGTTTCGAGCACGTTGTGGGACTGGAGAAGCGCGAGTCCTCCTCCACGAGCGTTCCTCCCAGCGCCCGGGAAATCCTCTGCGGGAAGCTGAACTCACAGCCTCCCTGGGCATGGAGTGCCAGCAACCTTTCTTTTTCAAAGTCCATTTCTAGATGTTTACTCACAAGACCCCCCTCAGCAGCCCTGTAAAGAGAAAGGGGAGGGATCACGAACTCCTGTTTAGACGATAAAGTGGGCTGATCCCGTCGGATTTCTTACTCAGTAGAGGCTGGAGGGTGGGGGGCATCTGGAGGCAGAGGAGGGCCGGCCCCCCGGGCTCCTGGGCCATTGGCTGCGGCAGACACAACCCCCACTCCTCTGCCTTCCCTGGAACCCTGCGGTGACAAAGGGAGGCGAGCCCGAGGGGACGGGTCCCTTGCGCCAGTGGGCCCTGCGGATGGTCATTGTGCTGCAGTTTTCTCCATTGACCTTGCCCCGTAAGGTCGGGCAGCCGTGAGGGCCTTTTACGTGCGTTTGCAGGTGCCCATGCTCAAATTGTCGAAGGACCGCAGGGGACCTGGAATGGCCGCAGTGGGAAACCCAGCCTGATCACGTGCTGACCTCAGGAAAGAGGCAGCCCCCTCCACCTGGCTCTACACTGGGTCCTCCATTCAGCTGACCTGACCCCTGGCCTCAGCCCCCCAGGATGCCACGTGGCCCGAGACCAGCTTGTGATGGGGAGCATGGTGGCCCCTGGTTCACCAGACTTTCCTGCAGAAGCTCTCTGCCCTGCTTAGCCGTCTTTCCTCAGGCGGAGGCCTCTATGGAGTGCAGGGTCCCAGAGGCTCCCCGCAGGGCAGGGAATAGAGTGGGAGAGGAGGTTGGGGAGGGACGGGAGAGGCCTCAGCCTCTCCTCTGCCCTTCACTCTGCCAGTCTCTGAATCGTGAGATTTGGGATGCTGAAAGATGGAAACTTAAGTATCATAGAATTCCAAAGGGACCTTACAAGTCGTGGGGTCTGTGTTACTGTCCCGTGTCTGCTGTGACAAAGCAGCATGCACCGGGGCTTAATCAACAGGGATTTACTCTCTCACGGCTCTGGAGGCCAGAAGTCTGGGATCAAGCTGTGGGCAGGCCCGAGCTCGCTCTGGAGGTTCTAGGGGAGGGTCCTTCCTGCCTCTTCCAGCTCCTGGGGGCTCCTCGTGGCCTTCTCTCCGTGTCTGTCTGTCTGTCTCTGTGTCTGTCTTCTTAGGAGGGCACCAGTCATACTGGATTATGGGCCCACCCTGCTCTAGTGTGACCTCATCTTAACATTCTATCTGTGACAACCCTACTTCCACATTCGCAAGTTTGGGGGGTTAGGACCGCAACATATTATGGGGGGACACAATTCAACCCACAACATGTCACCACCCTCGCAGGGCATCCTTTCTGTGCGGTAGCCCCAGCGGAAGACCCCGCAACAGGCCCCTAAGTGACGCCTCTCCCTTCTGCTTCCGCCCCGGGTGTCACCTGGGTTTCCCTCCTCGTTCTTCTGCGACATGGAGTGGGAGCAGACGTGGTTTCTCCCTTATTCCCTGTGGGACTTCTGCACCGAGGAGCGGACCCTCCCTGTCAGCTCTCCATCACCCCGAGAAGGAGACCTCACTGGAGGGCTTCTGGGTGCAGAAGACCTCCCAGGGAAAGAGCCGGAAGCTACTGTGCAGTGTTGGAGGGGAACGGCTGGCAGGGCTCCCGGGTTCCCGGTGAATGAGAGATTCAGCGCCCGGCAGAAGAGGCCACTGGGCCTCGTGTCTGAGGGGCCCAGTTCAACTCAGATGCCGGGTCTGAGTCCAGCTCCCTGGCCTCCTAGCCGAGGGCCGTGGGCAAATTACGTAAACTCTACCTCCATTTACTCATCCGGAAAATGGGATGGTGATAATATGGTCCTCACAGGCTGTTTTGGGATGAAATGAGATAAAGCACGGACAGCCCTCTGCTTCCTTCAATAATGAACGGGACGATGGCTCTAGGGCTGCTGCCCTCTGGTTGCCCTGGTGCGGGGAGCACAGTCTTCTTGCAGGGACTTGGGGCAGAGCCAGCCACTGTGCAGCCTGACTCATCATTGGCAGGACGCCTTCGGACATCCTGACTCTGGAGGGAGGCAGAGTCGAGCTCCCTCCCAGTGCTGGGAGGGAAGGCTCCCCAGGTGGAGATGGCGGGATGCCTTGTGGAGCCTGGTCCCCCTGTCCATCATGTCATAGGAGGGGAAACTGAGGCCAGGGTTTCAGCCACATAGCCTGTTGTTGGCCCGTAGGGCACTGTGATCAACGCACCTTCTGGGGTCAACCCATGCTGAAGGCAGGCCCCACGTGTTGGGCTCCTTACTGTGTGCTGTGGGCCGGCTGCTGGGTCTCCCGGCCTCCTCTGCAGCAAGTGGCAGTGGGGACCGACCAGGAACATCTGGCACATGGCGATGGCTGAGGGCACCAAGTTGTAGGCGAAGGTCTTTCTGTGAATCCTGAGTGCCCAGCCTGGCCGCGCTGGTCTGGTGTGTCCCCCTCGTCTGCACGAGATGAGGTCTGCACGCCTCCCTCCTGGGGGACCCAGATGAGACAGGGTCTGGGAGCCCTTGGCCTGGGCCAGTGCTCTCTGAGCCTCCACAAAGGGGGTCTACAGTGTTGATGATGATGGTTGGACCGTCCTGTGGGTTGAATTGTGCCCCCAAAATCTGCGTTGACATCCTAGCCCCAGGTACCTGCGAATGTGATCTTATCTGGAAATTGGGTCTTTGCAGATGTAGTCACGTAAGTAGGAGGTCGTGCTGGAGTAGGGTGGGCCCTAATCCAGGGACTGGTGTCTTTATAGGAAGAGGAGAGGACACAGGCACACCCAGGGAGGAAGCCACGTCACGACAGGGGCGGGAGCAGAGTGATGCAGCCACAAGCCAAGGAAGCCAAGGGTTGCTACCACCACCAGGGGCAGAGGACGCCTGGGAGGATTTCTCCCCGGAGCAATCGGTGGGCGCGGGGCCTGCCGACACCTGGGATTCAGGTTCCTGGCCTCCAGGACTGTGCGAGATGAACTGCAGTGTGCGGTCATCCGTTAGAGCCGCCACGGGAGCCGCCTGTGGGCCCCCGCCAGGCCGTGGCCAGCCTGCGGTAACCTGCTGACATGGCGGCTGGAGGGAGGTGTATGCGGGAGTTACTGCTGGAGCTAGAGCATCACGTTTCTGCCCCCCGGGGCTGGGCATTCTGTGAGAGAAGTGGAGGAAGAAAAATCCCTTCCGACGCTCTAAGCCCAGGCCCCGCGTGCCCGGCGCCCAGCAGGCCGTGCCTAATTTGTTTGCTTTGCAATTCTCTCCCCTCAGTGGAGACAAATTGGTTTGTACATGGACATGGGCTGTCACTGGGGGGCGGCCGACTCGTTGGGGGACAGGATTCGGTGGGTTTAGGGAAGGGCTGGTTCTGGGGCAGCCGGAGGTGGCGGGAACGTGCCCAGGTAAACCCTTTGGGCGGGACCGACTGCGGCTTAGAGTCTCTGCTCCGGAGCTGGGCGTCCGCCGGCCTCCGGGTTCGCGCATTTGGTCAGGCCCTCACTGAGCAAGGGTTTGCTGGGCATCTGCAGGCAAGGACCCTGCGGAAGCCATGGGAACAAGAAGACGCAAATGCCGGCCTTCCCTGGCTGTGATCTGAGCCACAGACGCCAAGGGAGGTGTTACAAGGCAGTGTGATGACTCCCTCCGTAGGGGAGGGTCGGGTGTTGTTAGCAAATAAAAAATGACTAAAAGAAACCAGAGAAAATAAACTCAGTGTCCCACAAGAGAGGCCAACAGCAACCATGAGCAGCAGCCACCAGCGTCTGTGCCGTGCTCGCCTCTCCCAGGGGGCCGGGCTCCCCCCGGGTCTCACCAACCTCGTCCCCGCGCCAGCCCCGGCCACAGGTCCGTTCCTCCGTCACACATGGTCTCCACGATGCAGTAAGACGCAGCTGCTAGAAGGCACGTGTATGAAGAGCGTGGCGCAATGGAAACACCCTTTGTCGGTTCTGTGTGAAGACAAGGGAGCATGAAGGGGCCACAGGAAAAGCACGGAGAGACGCTGGCGGATCCGTGCCCACGTGGCCCGGCCCTCGTCTATGGAGGGTCGTCAGATGGGTGACGCTTACTTCCCTCCCTCTCTCTACTTCCAATTTTTCAAATGTTCTATGGTAAACATTTATTCTGGTTCAAATCAGGACAAAGGATGGATTGAGTCAACTCAGACGGAATGTGGAAAATGTCAGCTTGTGTCTGTCGGGGACCCATGGGAGACCCGCGGGGGGATCTTGAGCCAGTGGCTTTCCTTCCGCTGACTCAGGTGTCCCACACGTGAAGTCGGAGCTGGGTGGGGGGAGCTGTGAACCAAACAACGGGATGGTGTTCTGTCCCCGCATAGCTGGAGACTCACGACTGGTGTCCCGTGTCCTCGGAGGCTCTATGACACTGAGAGAGTTCAGGCTCGGGCGAGACTTGAGTTCAAATCCCAGCCCCTCCATTTGTCTTTGGAGTGACCTGGAGAAGGTGCTTGAATTCCCTTAATCTCAGGTTCTTCATCCATCCAGTTGGCATCGTATCACATGAATCAAGTGGCGCAGAGTAGGTCCTCCAAACTCGGTGACCCCTGTGAGCTGTTACTGTGCTGGACCCCCAGGGCTGTTATCGCCAATGTGGGGCGGGTTCTGCCCCGAGCCTGTGGAGCTGAGAGAGCAACAGGCCGCACTTTGTTGGCCTGTAGTTACGTTTACTTCCCAAGTTCATAAATGAGGTCTAGTTGCCTGTTGAGAATTTATTCACAGGATGTTTTTTAAAATATCATATCCCACATCCTAAAATGTCTGAGATAGCTGATAAAGATACTATAATGAAGGAGGAGAAAATTAGTAAGTGAGGGAATCTGGGCAAAGGGAAGCTCTGACCAGAAAAAGAAGAGGAAGCCAGAGGGAAGGATAACATACAAAATGCACCAGGACATACAGCCGGGGCCCCTGAGCCTGCGGGAGGTGCGGCGGAAATGCAAGCCGAAGCTTCAAGCGAAAGACGGGGATAGGATCCCTGACGATTCACAGTGTCCTCGGGATTCAAAACATGGCTTCTTCAGAGGAGAGACGGCGTCCCCGTGCTGGGGCCTGAGAGGAACGGGTGAAAGGGGGAGCGGGTGATGAATCACTGCATCCAGCAAATGTTCCTTGAGCACCTACTAAGTGCCCGGCATTGGGGACACACATCAGACATGTCCGTGTGTGGGAGGGGGTCCGGGACCCGTGTCTTGTTCACGTCACATATGCTGTTCCGACCCTCACGACAAGTCCTGCCAGTACAGGTCACCAGTCTTACCCTACAGGTGACCCGCGACCTGCTCCCCGCCACAGGGCAGGTTGCATCCGCTGCACGAGGCCCCAGCCCCAGAGCTCAGGGGAGAGGTTCTCGCTGCAGCTCTTGCTCCCTCTGTCTTTCTCCATCCCGTCTGATCCGACCGCATCTGACTCAGAGTTTGGAAAAGGGCGGCTCAGATTTGACCAGGACTAAACGCTCAGCTCTGATCCGGCTCAATTCAAGAATAAAACGTGAGGAAGAGCCGACGGGTTTCGGAGCCTGCAGAGTTTCCTACAGCCGAGCGCCCAGCCCAGGCGTGGCCCCGAGCAGACATCCTGCGGGGACGTGACGAGGAACAGAAGGAAGGACGGAAGGAACAGCGCTCCTGTCACGGCCCGTCTGGCTTGGGTGGCCAGGCTGTGCCCAGTGAGTGCGGCAGAGGCGTTTGCACAGAAAGACTGGTGGCTGCCGTCGCCCCAGAACCAGGGGTCAGGCGGTCTCGGGGCCAAGCCCACGTCGCCAGAGTTAATACGTAAGATAAACAGACCCCAGAGGCGCTGGTCCAGTTCTCCGGGCCAGGGTCAGAGGTCTGCTCTTGAGGTGTGAGAAAGGTTTAGGGAGGACCAGGGTCAAATGTGTGCAGCCAGGCGGGCTGGCCGCCGGCGGGCTACTGGCCTCTCCCAGGCCGGCCAGCTCCCTGGCTGCACGGGGGGAGGCAGAACGGTCGGAGTGGACTCATTACTTGGAAAGGCCGAGCAAGTTGTCTGCAGCTGCTCTTGGCTGCCCGAGCGCATCAGCGTCAGCCCCTCACCGGCCCCGGGGGCCCCGCCGCTCTGCGGCTCCTCGCCTGATCGGCTCCAGCCCCACCGCCCTCCGGGGAGAGGGGAGAGGGAGGGCTGACCTCCTGCGGGTGGAGGGCAGGGCGGTGGGGCGGGAGGAGTCCGAGGTGCCGTATCCCTGACAGGCGGCCCCCAGCCCTGCGACGGGCAGCTCACTACTTCACAGGGCGTTTTGGAGAACGCTGATTGTCTGTGATGATCGTGGGGCTTCTCGGACTTTCCGCCTTGAGAAAGCCTTTCCCCACACGCGCTCGGAGCCTGGGGCCTCTGCTGGGACGGGGCGGGGCTGGGCTGGGGGCGTCTCTCCCCGTTTCCAGCTGAGGGCCTTGGTCCAGCCTCCCAGCCTGGGGTCATGCTTCCCCCTCCGCGAATGGGGAGGGGGGATGCAGCCGGAGGTTCCCTGGCGGGCGGTGGGAAGGGACCCCCGGCCACTCGGTCAGCAGCTCCTCTGGAATCCAAGGCCTCTCCTCTTAACTCTGAATTTGTATAAGAGTTTAAACGAATCAGATTCCTCATCCTTCTATCTCAGCCTTAGGGCTAATTGGTAAAATAATAGCTCTTCATAATAATAGTTGCTGGCGTTGCTATTTTTGCTCAAATAAGCAGAAGTCGCCCCCCAAGTCTGCACTTACCGTGAGATATGGACTTGTCTAAAAGAGAAATGAACAAAACAGAGGAGGTGTTTCAAATCATAAATTCATTCCAATGTTTCACAAAGAAATGTACTCCCGGGTCTCCTGTCAAGTAAAACCTCTGAGCTGGAGAAAGCCTGACCATGGTCCCTCCCGGATGCCCTGTGGTGGATCTTGTTTGTTTTGTGATTTCTGCCCCTCGAAACACTCGTCTGTCCCGCGCTCCTTGTTCAAGCACTCGCTGTGGTTCCAGGCGCCATGCTGGCGGCTGAGGACACAGGGACCATTAAGATGGGGGGGCGGGGCAGGGTCCTGGCAGGACAGGGTGAAAGGTACATGATAGAGGTCAGTGGAAGACCTCTGTAGTCCCCGGATGAAAGAGGGCGTGAGAGCCCCGAGCCTGGGTTGGGGTAGGGGTTCAAAGAGGGCTTCCCAGAAGAGGAGGCACAGAGTGGATCTTGAAGGCACGATCAGAGCTCCCGGAGATGAGTCGGGGAGGGCATTCGTGGAGAGGTTGCCGAGGTGTGAAAAGCATGGCCTTGGCCTTCGATGGGTCTTCAGGAGCACAGGCCGGGAGGGAAGGGGGGGCACCTTCCAGACGATAACAGACCTGGCTCTGTCAGCCTTCGGGGCTGGGCTTTAGCCCTTCATTCCCAAAAGTGTGCTGTCACAGGTGCCCATGGGACAAAGAGGCCCCTGGGTCCAGTAGGCTTGGGAATTGCCTTGGAGATTCCCGGTGCACATTATCACGTTAAAGGCCCTGAGAAGTCCCGCAATAAGGAAACCAGCTCACTCTCACCCAGTGGTTCCCCAACTTATTTGAGCACAGAACTCTTTTTTGCACACCACCTAGGGAAACCCTAGGTGGGGTGCATGAGAGCACTGGGGTTTGAAGGGGGTTTGAATACCGGCTTGACGCCCCCAGCTGTCCATCCAGGCACTTGCTCCTCTGACTGACTCTGGGGGAGTGCAGAGGAGAGGAGGCGATGTGAAGAGCTTAGAGCCGGGCGCCCTGGACGCGCGGAGACCTGAGTGCGACCCTTGGCCAGGCGCCGTCAGTCTTGGAGAGGCACGCGGTCGGCCTGGGGTGAGAGGTGGTGGGCCAGGGAGGAGGACGTTTGGTGGCGGGAATCACCACTCGCAGTTTCCCCCACCCTGACGCACCGTCTCCTCTCCTGCCCCACGCACATCAAGGCCATCTGCACGGCTGAGCGCGGATGCCTCCCGACAGCTGACCAGATCGCTCCTCCGCCCCCAGCCCCGCACCAGCACTGCCAAAATAGGAAGCAGACTTCCTCCACCCACCCTGAGCCACCGGATGAAAGCCCGAACGGGCCGTGCTCAGTCAACACAGACGTAAATAAAACCCAGCCTCCCTGAGAAGGTGGAGGCGGGAAGGGGCCTGAGATTCTCCAGGGCACCTGGCAGGATGGGTGCTGCTGTGGGTGCAGGCCCGTGGAAGGGGACGCCCCTAAGCAGAGGACGTGGCCCCGAAGCTTCCCCATACCCCTGAGCCCACACCGAGCTGCCACCTGGAGGATGGGCAAGGTGGGGACAGTGGGGCAGTGGACGATGCCCGTCGTGAGGCTGGGGCTTCCATGCCAGCCCCCACGGATGGTGAGGAGCACAGGCCGTCTGCAGGTCTCACGGAGACAGCCCCTCTTGGTGGCCGGGGCAGAGGCCCTGGGTGGGGTCCAGAGACCCAGGGCTGGCCCTGGAGGGGAGGAGATGTCTCACCCCCACGAGTGGATTCTTGGGTCCAACACCCCCTTCTCCCTGCTGACTGGGTCGGCGGGGGCCTGGAGCATCCTCTGGGCCGTGTTTTCACCGTGGATGGACCTCCTTCATCTCAGGATTGACCCAGCGCTCCCCTGGCCTAGTCCCCGCGGAAGCTGGACCCGGGCCCGATCCCAGGCGGGAAGACCCGACAGCGGCCACCCATCGCCATCCGTGGGCCGTCCACGTCAGTGCCCTCCGGCTTCTTCCCTCCCCGTCCCTGTCTCTACTCCCTGCCCCCCCGCAGGTACTTACTGAGCACCCACTGGGTGCCAGAGCTGTTCTAGAAGCCGGCGCCACAGCAGTGAACACACGATGTGGAAGCAAGTGAAGAGACGGCCAGCAGGAAGCCCACCTGTTGGAGAGGGCCGGGCGCACGGCTGCGGGGCTTGTGGAGACAGGAACTTGCCCCCGAGCTCCCCTTTGCCGGGTGCTCCTGTTAGGATCGTGTACAGGAAACTGGCCGCAGGCTTTGAGGGAGAGGGAGATGGAGGTCCCGAGGGAGGAGAAGCCCGCCCAGCCAGGAAGGGGCTGGACAGGGTCGACGGCTGCATCTCGACGACTCTGTGCCTCCCTGTCCTCCTTTTGGTGGCGTTTGGGGCAGGTGGAGAGGCCGGGCCTTCTGGAGAGAGAAGATTGGGCCACAGGCCTGGGGCTGAGTGAGCATTTGGCGGGTGGGTGGAATGCCCGGAAATGAGAGCCACTTCCCCTCATGTCTCTGAGCACCGACTATGAGCGCTGGTGTTGTGGCTGCAGATGGCAGACAGACCTCGCAAGTTCCCGTCCTTGGGAGACAGACGCCAGGCAGGTGGAGCCGGCTCAAAGGCTGCTTCACGGGGGCTGTCCCTGCCCCTAGCAGGGGGTGAGATCTGTTAGCCAGGAAAGGGTGTTCCTGATGGAGGGAAAGGTATGTGCAAAGGCCCCATGGCCAGAGCTGGTGAATAGTGCTCGAACCTGTCTACGCCTCTGCAGCGCCACTGTCACCTCTCAGGACCAGCTCTGTCGTCTTGACCTTGGGCCGCTGTTTCAGGCTCCAAACAGAATTCTGCTTTCTGTGCGGCTCACGTCCAGTCCACAGCTCACGGTGTCTCCAGAGCCACTTTCTAAAGGCGCTCTGACCTCACCACTTGACCCTGAAACCGCGGGCACCCGTCACTCTGGAGAACACGTGCCCAACTCCAGTGCATGGTGACCAAGCCCTCCCGACCGCCAGCCTTGTCTCCCACCTCCCATCCCCCACCCCCGGAACCCGCGTGGTGGGCTGAGTAACGGCTGTTAAAGATACCGGGTCCTGATGCCCACACTTGTGTTACCCAGTATGGGAAAAGGGACTTTGCAGAGGTGATTAAGGACCTTGAGATGGGAGATGATCCTGTGCCGTCCAGCTGAACGCTAAATGTAATCACGAGGCTTCCCATAAGAAGGAGGCAGCGGGAGAATTGACCACAGAGGTGGGAAATGACGCTGGAAGCAGAGATTGGAGAGGTGCAACCACGAGCCGAAGAGGGCCAGCTGCCTCTAGAAGTTGGAAGAGACAGGAACGGTTTCTCCCCTGGAGCCTCTAGAAGGAACCAGCACTGCTGACACTTTGATTTTAGCCCTGTAAGACCCATTTCAGACTTCTAACCTCCAGAACTGTAAGATAATAAATTTGTGTTGTTTTAAGACGTTAAGTTTGTGGTATTTTGTTACAATAGCCATAGGGAACTAATACAAGATGCAGTGCATTTTCCTGCCGTTCCTCATGTGCTTTCTTGTTCCTGGTACAACCTTCTTCTAATGAACTCCTACACATCCTTCAAAGCCCCACCTAAAAATCACCAACTCTGGCCAGGCTTTCCGTGTGGAATTGATGGCAGTTTCCTCCTTGTGCGTACCTCAGATGTAGTGTGTTTCATGGTGCTGTGGTCAGCTTTGTCAGTATGTGGCATCCCCTCCATACACACTCACACACAGGAGTAGAAGGCAGAGAAAGTTGTATTCTTGTGACTTCTCACTTCCACGGGACAGGCCTGCTGCCCAGTAAGTGCTGAACGAACTCTGGCTGAAGTCATTGATGGATCAGAGGAAAGGGTCCCTCCACGCAGAGACTCCCCGAGTGGGCCTGTGCTGGGTGATAAGTGTTTACGGAGGAGAGATTTATGGGGCCTTGGGGAAGACTTATTGATGATCCAGCGAGAGGCACAGACTTGCGTCCGCCACGTAAACACATCGTTGGGAAGCGCTGCGGGTGCTCCGTAGGGGGCTGGGGAGGTCTGACGTGGGAGTCGGCGGGGGCGGGCGGGAGCTGAGGGAGGCAAAGCCGGCGATGTGCAGGGACGTGGGAGGAGTAGCCGGGCAGGGGCTGCTGCAGAGAGCAAGGCCCAGCTCCTCACCTCTCTGCTGGTACCATGCAGAACCAGACCTGCTTCTTCTCTCTAGCTGAGGAGGTGGGTCCAGAGGGCCTGGAGGCCCCTAGGATGCTGTGATTCTAATGTGCTGACAAGTCCCTTCCAAAGAGGCCGGGAACGCCGGCCCTGGCAGCTACTGCTCCGCCGGGGAGCACCCGAGTGTGTGTGCTCGCCTGTGCTCCCATTGACAGGGTTCTGTCTCTGTCCAGCCTCCAGGGTGGAAACGTCCCAGAGGCGAGTCCATCCACGGCCTCACACACAGAGACCACAGGAGGGTCTCAGCGAGGGAAGCTGGCCGGTGGAAATCCACACCAGAGGGAAACCCTCGCCAGCCTGGCCACGCTCAGACTCCTGGGGCAGCTGGGCCGGCTGGAGGGAACCCTGGTCAGGCGTCGGGGCTGGATGAGCCCAAGATGAGGAAACTGAGGCACAGGGAGATCCGCCCAAGGCCCCCAAGGGTTAGAGGTGGTGCCTAGTCATCTGCCCCCGAGGGATCTCCCCGCCTGCTGCCCTGTGGGGCCTCCCCTGTGCTTTTCCCGGCACCAGCCAGAAGTAGCTCGCTTGCCGACCACGTGGGGTGGGCTCTCGCCGCGTTGGGAGGATGAATGCTCTGCACTCCTGAATCACCAACCGCGGCCGCGGGTCTTCCTGAGCATTGCTACCCCCACCCGCCATGGAGGACCTGAGACCACCACGGATCTTTCCCTGCAGTTTTCTAAGAAGGAGACCTGGCCTAGAGGGCCCCTGGGGGGGAGCAGGTGAGGGAGGAAGGTTCCATTACAACAGTTTACAATAAATAGGGCCGAAGGCCCCCACCTGCCTGCGGTCAGGGATGAGGGTGGGCTGTCAGAATTGCTGCTCCCTGAGGCCACCTGAGCCCAGATGGCACGTGTTCTGGTGGCTTCTTTGCCGGCAGATGGTTTGGAAGGACGTGGAGAGGAGGTTCGTTCCAAGCTCGCGTCTCACAGCCAGGTCAGGAGATAACCCACCTGCCCGGCATTCCTCTCCAGAATTGTGGCCTCTGCTGCACGTTCCCGAGGGCCACCATGCACGGCTGTCGGGTGTGGCACTCACCTTCCTGATGTCCAGCGTGCCCCTTGCTCCCCAGACTGAAGTCTAGCCCGCCTCAGGCGTTGCCCCTCTCCAGCCCCACCTCCCAGGGCCATGCTGTGGGGACAGCCTTCCTGCCTCTCCCCGGCCTCCCACGCTCCCACGCTCTCCTCCCTCCTCCACGGGTCTGGGGTGGGGGCTTGGGAGGGCAGAGCGACCGGAACCCAAATCCAGCTTCTCCACTTACCCACCACCTGGACGACCAGGGGCAGACACCAGATGACTCCAGCCCTGCTCGCTCGTTCACTCCTGCGTTCATCCACTCAGCAAACACTTACTGCACGCCTGCGTGTGTCAGACACTGTGCTCGGCGGGGCCTGGTGAGCAAGCCTGCCGCGGATCTGCCCTCGTGAGCCCCCTCCGGTCCGTTTGCCTAATTCAGCACCAATAGGGTCTTTTTCCAAAAAAGGCAGATATGATTCACAGACCACAAAATTCAGTCACTTAAAGTATGTAATTCAATGACTTTTAGTAAACTCACAGAGTATCCCAACCATCACCACAATCAATTTTAGGACAATTTAATCATCCCAAATGAAACCCCATACCCATTAGCAGTCAATCCCCACTCCTCCTCTCCTCCCC
>JABWHU010001778.1:72562690-72585962 GCA_014189135.1 Dicerorhinus sumatrensis harrissoni
TTCCACCTCCACCAGGCCCTTGGCAACCCTAATCTACTTTCTGTCTCTGTGGATTTGCCTATTCCGGACAGTTCACATAAATGGAATTGCACTCTCTGTGGCCTTTTGTGACTGGCTTCTTTCACTTAGCACAATGTTTTCAAGGTTCACCCAAGTCGTAGCGTGTGTCAATGCTTCATTCTTTTTTATGGCCAAATAACATTCCACTGTGTGGATAGACCGCACTTGGTTTATCCATTCGTCTGTTGATGGACATTGGGTTGTGTCTACTTTTCGGCTACTGTGAATAATGTCGCTACGACCATTTCCAGAGTACTTTTTGTACACGGCATATGTGTTCCCAGTTCTCTGGGGAATGTGTGGAGCAGAATTGCTGGAACCAGGTTTGAATTGCTGTAAAGTTTCCTGACATCTGGTGGCAGGTCCCTCCTTGGTGTTATTCAGGAGCATCTTGGCTCTTGGCTGTTTGCTTTTCCATAAACATTTTAGAATCACCTTATCGAGTTACACACACAGAGAAATGTGGTTGGGATTGTGCTGAATCTATAGATCAGTTTGGGGAGAACTGACGTCTTTAAATTCACGACTCTTTGTCTCCATGATTATGGTACATTCCTCCATTTGTTAGGTATCTTAACACGTCTGTCAATAATGTCCCATAACTTCCCCACGGTGACCTTTCCTCTCCTTTTTTGCATTTCTTCTTCTTTTTTTTGTGAGGAAGACTGGCCCTGGGCTGACATCCATGCCCATCGTCCTCTACTTTATGTGGGACACTGCCACAGCATGGCCTGACAAGTGGTGCGTCGGTCCACCCCCGGGATCCGAACCCACGAATGCTGGGCCGCCTGAAGTGGAGCATGTGAACTTAACCGCTATGCTGCTGGGCCTGCCCCCTTTTTGGGATTTATGTCGCTAGATGTTTCATATTTGCTGTTGCTGCTGGAAAAATTAGATTCTCTGTTTGTTGCTGGCTTAAAGTAAGGCATTTAAAAATATATTGATCTAGTATTCAGAAATCTTGTTAATCTCATTAATTCTAATAATTTATCTATCGATTATTGGGGGCTTTCTCCACAGAACAATCATGTCAAATGAAAATAATGACAGCTTGGCTTCTCTCCCTGAGTCATTGAGTTGTTCATTTCTTTTTCTTGCCTTCCCAAGCTGGCTGGGACGTCCTTGTCGTGTGGACTCGAGGTCGACACTTGCCCTGCTCCTGATGTTAAAGAGAGTGTTCTTGATGTTTCACTTTCCAGCGCACTGTCTGCATAGATTTGGTAGATGTTCAGCGTTGTTGAAGGAAATCCTCTTCCTGTCTCAGTTTGCCAAGTTGTTTTTCAAACGTTGAAGGAGCGCCTACAACTCGTTACGTGTAGTAGTTTATGTATTTTTCACAACGACTTATGCAGCGGGTACTATTATCTCCACTTTCCAGATGAGGCACAGAGAGGCAGAGTGACTTGCCTGGGTTACACAGCCGGAGGTGGCAGGGCTGGATTCCGTCTGGACTCCAGGAGATCACCCTTACACCACTCCGTCTTTCAACAGCAAGAATAAAACAATTAAAAATCGAAGGAAGTATAAATAGCAACAGAATCCCAAATATGGTTCTTTGAAATATTGAACAAACAAATCTTTACCAAGACTGCTTAAGAGAGAGAGAGAGGGGCAGGGCACAAGGGGATAACGCGGGAAGAGGAGCACGTAACTACAAACACCAGGCCTTGGAAAAGTCTGCGGAACCACTGTGAACAGCTTCATATGAATATACTTGAAAAATTAGAAGGAATAGATTTTTTTCCAGAAAAATACGTTATCAAATTTTGTTTCAGGAGAAATAGAAAACCTGCAACCACGAAGACATTGCAGAGCGCAGGCCATTTTAAAGGTAAGTTTTAACACATCTTCAAGTCGTAGAAAATTTCAGCTTCCTTCAGACTTTCAGGGAAGAGAAAATAGAAGCTCTGCCTCGTTTGAGGAGGCTGATCCACCCTGATCAGACCCGCCAACAGTTGGTACAAGAACAGACATATATGGGCCAAATTTATACACACACACATAAAACCTTAAGTGAAGAATTAGCAAATTAAATCTAGCAAGATTTATCCCAGAAATGTAAAGTTATTCCAGCAAATATTAGATCCACGCCTTCCACAAAACTTCTGAGTGCATCAGAAATCTTAACGTGGAAAACACAATTGTTAGAAGAAACTACACAGGCGAGCTCAGAACCGCAGGGCAGGAGAATTCTGAGTCCAGAGACAGAGAGTAACTCGTAAGGGAAAGAGTGACAGATCTGATTACATCAAAGTTAAATTGACTGTGAGACGAAAGACGCAAAGACGAAGATAAGGATCAGGGCCAGACAGAAGAAGACATCTGTAGCTGTAGCGTGTCCATCAGACAGAAGATTAATGTCCAGGATACGTACACTGCTACAGCTCAGTGAGGCAAAGGCAGACGATCCAGCCGAAAGCAGACGGAAGATGTAAAGAGAAGCAACCCGAAAAGAACGGACATGTAGACAGACAGACAGAGGTTCAGGCATCTACCAGATGGGCTCGTCCAGTGTTGTGAGAAGGAGCCACATCCCCGTGCTGCCCGTGTAGCATTCACCCCGGGGGGCACACGCAGGGGCTGGGGGCAGCTTTGCTGATCCTGGCAAAAAATTGGGAACAGCGTATTTGCCTATCACATGGAATGGAGAAATAAATGGAGGTGTATTTATGTGATGAAATACTACAGTGCAGCGCAAGTAAAATTTTAACATTTTACATACATTTTTAAACACGTAATGCAGTACTATAGGTTGATTACAAATGCCTATACACAAAGAATAGAATAGAAAGTTCTCTGAACTGCAGGAGAAACAACATTCAGAATAGAGTGGCCTTGGGGGTTGGAGGGGGCAGAATGGACAGGACACATTTAACTTTATCTGTGACTTTTATTTCCTTTGTTTCAATAATCTAAATAAAAATGATAAAATGTGAACATTTGTGGATTCTGGGAGTTGGGAACATAGGTGGAATTTTTCTTCTGTGCTTTTTGGGGTTTTTAAATTTTTGAGAGAGACAGAAGGGGACAAAGGCCATCAGGAGGAGAGCAGAGGTGGGGAGGAGGGAGGGGTCGAGAGGCGGCCCGCAGCGGGGCGGGGCCTCCTCACCCTCCTGGAGCCGTGACTCGCCCAGGCCGCCCGGCGGTGGCTCCTCACGGTCCCTGGGTATTGATCGGAGATTCACGCTCTGGGCCACCAGCTCCCGGGTGGTGCCTGCACAGTAGCCTGGATTGTGTGGATCGCCACGCCTGGTGTGAGCTGTGGGCGTACAGAGAACATGGTGGAAGAGGGGGTGTGCCAGGAGCTGGAGGGCCCACTCTCAGCCCAGCCGTACCTCAGACTAGCTGGGTGGCCTTGGGCAGGTCACTGGCCCTTTCTCACCTACATGCTGACGAGGACGGTCTGGCTGACCGCTAAGGACAATTCTGAGGCCCCCGGGTGTCTACATCACCACATGCCTCATTGGCAAGCTGAGGAAGACCTGCTGAGAAGGGAGCATCTGCTTGGGGTCTTGAGGGATGAGTAGGAGTTTACAAGATGGAGGAAAGAAGGGTACTCTGGTCTGAGGGAACAGCACAGACAAAGGTGCAGAGGCATGACAGGGCCTGGCAAGCTCAGGAGGCTGCAAACAAGCTTAGTGGGTTTCAGCCCCCTTCAAAGTGCTCACCACAGCCCACCTGTGACTCTGGCATTGGTGACCTCCAGAAAGAACAAGCTTAAAATTGCCAGGAAACCTCAATCAGGGCTGCACCCCCAGCTCCTGTGTCTAACCACCTCCCCCCCAAAGAGGTAGGGAGGCATTTGGGAGGGTGCGACCCCTTCTGAACCACACATGGGTTTCACCTTGGGTTCCAACACAGGAAGACAAAAAAGTTGCCCACTTCACAGAGATATACGGCTGCTGCCAATGACAGCAGAGCGAGCGCTGCCTTCCTCCTCCATTATCCTGCTGGGCCAAATCAATATCCAAACAGCCAGAGTCTAGACGCATAAATGTCAAACTATTTAACAAGAAGCAGTTAGTGCAGAAAAAAACACTTAAATGGCAATTGAGGGGTCTGATGAGCCTTAAAGTAGCTTAGGAGGATTTATGGGAGATAAAACCAGTTTAACTAAGCCTGGAGCCGAGCCCCCGGCGGCCCAGCACCGAGGCATCGGGCTTTATCTTCTGTCAGCCTACTGAGCGCGGCTGTCTTGTCCAAGGAGAGGCAGCCCTTGTTATTCTGGCTCCTTTCCTCCTCGTCCAGGCTGCAGGTTGTATTCGTATTAATAATAATGGAACACGATGCTCCATAACACCGTGTCTGGCTGCAGTGATCCCCGCAGCGGGCCAGCTGCCCCACCTCCCCATCCAGTATCCACTTATATAGAACAACAGCTACAACGAATCGGTGACGGCCGTATTCCAGGCACGGCATTACCTCCTGCGATCTTCCCCACCACCTGCGAGATGGGGATGGTCACCTTTGTGTAGAAGGGGAGGACACAAAGGCTCTGAGCTTCCCTCAAGGTCACTGCTGGGTTTGCATCCAAATCCCTCTCACCTGGAGGCTGTGCTCGGCCTGCTGGTCATGCTCCCACACCCAGACGAAGACCAGCGTTGACTTGGGATGGGGCGTCCACAGGGGGAGGGCCGACCGGCCCCAGAGAAGGGAGGAGATGACCTCCCGTGAGGACTCATCCCCAGTGCCCTTAAACTGCCCACTTGCTGTTTAGTGGAATCAATGGCGGCTTCTTAATTGTTGGTAATGACTTCAGGCCCATCCAATTATGGCCGCACTTAACGAGGGTCTGTAAATCACCTTAAGTACTCAGAGGGCAAGGGAGACCAAGACGGGAATTTGAAAACGACTCAGATTTCCATGGACTGCACCACCACCTCTCCTTCCCTCAGCTTCTATGGCAGATCAATGCTTTCCTCCAGGAAGACCCCGCTGTCAGCAGCAGATGTAGTCCCAGGACGTCAGTAAGTTTCATGGTGATGACCCAGTCTCCTTTCGACGAGTTGCAGAGGCTGGCATTTCTCCATGCAGTCCAGCTACGGGCCTCCCGCTGTGGCCAGCTCGCGGAGTCCCCCTGAAGTGGGGCACAACCATGGTTCACTCTCACTGCCTCTGGAGCCTCGGATGAGAGTGATAGCTGCAGCCTGGAGGACACAGGGCCACCTGTCCCTCCACTGGACTAGGGAGCCCTCTGGGGCAGACACAGCACAGTCATGGTGCCCAGTACACAGTCTGTGCTCAGTGGATGCTTTCTGTTCAATGCACAAGCAGGTTTTTCTTTCTTTAAAATTGTAGGACCTCCTTCTGGCAATGTGGCACTCTAGACATCAGGGAAAGCATCCCAGTTCAGAACAACTTAAGTGCTGGATGAAATAAATACACATCGTACACATATTTTATAGGTTTCCTCTTTTAAGATGCACATCTGAGCTAGTGGAAAAGAAAGAGAGCCCCTCGATGGATGGATGGAAATGAGGAGAAACTGCAAATCCAGGGGAGTGAGGCAGAAGAAAAGGCAGGGTTTGCCTGGGACACCTCCGCCCATCTCAGGCAGCCTGGAGACAAGCTTTGACAGGGCTCAGGTAATTGGAGGACAAGAAACAGTCCCAGGGCCCAAGCAGGGCCAGAGGCTGGGACAGAGACCCCCACATAAGCCAGTAGTTTTGAAATGGGACAATGAGAAAGACCCCACCCCACAGAGGGAGACCGCAAGCTCTGAGCAGAGCTGAGAAAGCTTCTACCTGAGACCTCCTCCCCACGAGGGCTGAAGTCACACTGCCGGGCGTCCCCTCACTAAAGAAAGTAAAATGGAAGTTGGGCTTAAAGTCGTCCTAGGAAGCCAGCGACCCCAGGTGTCAGAGAGCGGGAAGCAGATCTGCCCAGGGGACATACTGAACCCCAGACTTCAGAAATTTTCTGCATAGTAAGTTAAAATTAACATAAATTACAATGAAAAATTAATACCTAAGGAAAAGTCACGAAATTTCTTCCAAATTAGATCCACAAAGACTGCAACAGTGGAATCATCAGATAAAGAACAAATACGTTTTACATATTTAAAGAATTAAAAGACAGTGTTGAAAATTTGACCAAGAAGAAGAAATAATCAACGTTGACCAATCTGATTTGAAAGACCCAAAATGAAATTCTGGAGATGGAAAATGTAAAAACTGAAATCAGAGAAACAATTAAACACCAGAGTTGATACAGCTAAAGAGAGAATTAGTGAAAGGCAACAGGGACATGAAAAAATCACCCAGAATGTAACACAATGAGATGGTGACATAGAAACTATGAAAAAGAAGTCAAGAAAGACTGGAGATGTGAGAGGGGTTCTGACAGACACTGGAGCCCCAGAGGAGAGAGCAGAGGGAATGAGGAAGAGGAGATCACTGACATCACGAGGCAGGGTTAATGCCCAATTAAAATGCCAAATTAAAAGATAAAGATGAGGGCCGGCCCCGTGGCTTAGCGGTTAAGTGCGCGCACTCCACTACTGGCGGCCCAGGTTTGGATCCCAGGCGTGCGCCGACACACCACTTCTCCAGCCATGCTGAGGCCGCGTCCCACATACAGCAACTAGAAGGATGTGCAACTATGACATACAACTATCTACTGAGGCTTTGAGGGGACAAAAAACAAGGAGGAGGATTGGCAATAGATGTTAGCTCAGAGCCGGCCTTCCTCAAAAATAAATAAATGAATGAAAAAGATAAAGATGAAATGCAATTAAAAAAAACCTGTGTGCTGTTCAAGAAAGACACACATATAACAGAAGGACAGGGAAGCACTAAAAGGAATAATGAAAAAAGTCCCCAGGAAACTATTTGTCAGAAAGCTGATATAGCTATAATAACATCAACTAAATAGATTTAAAGTAAAAACGCTACTGCAGATAGAGTCACTGAATTTAGATAAAAATGTCAATTTCCGTAATTCTAAACTTGTTTATCCCTAATACCAAATTCAAAATATATAAAGCAAACTTTGTCAGACTACAAGGAGAACGACATGGAAAAATGGACAAATCCCACCAGAGAGGAATATTTAAGTACATTTTGTAGTAGCTGATAGAGAAAGGAGACAAAAATGTCATAACGGTATAGCATATCTTAACATCATAATTAATAAGTTTAATCTAATAAACAGATTATATGGATTATATATAGAGATTATACTAAACGTATGTCGAAAACTGCACCCAGCAACTGTAGAATTCACACTCTTTTCAAACACCCATGGAACATCTATTAAAAAAATTAAAAATGAAGCCATAAATAAAGCAAGCCTCAACAAATTTCAAAGAAGAGACCACAATCTCTGACCACAATGCAATTAAGTTAACATCAATAAACTATTATACACGTGGAAACTTTAAAATGCACTGACAATTAGCTCTTAAGTCAAGCAAGATATCATTAGGAAAGTTAGAGAATGCTGGAACAGAATGATAACAGAAATACTATATATCAGAACTGTGGTGAGCAGCTGAAGCAGTATTTAGAAAAAAAGTATAAGCGTAAATCTTTCCATTAGAAAAGAATAAAGCTTAAAATTAATTATTTAAGCATGATAGGTAGGACAAGAAATACCAAGTAAACCCACAGAAAATAAATCGTGAAGATAAAAATATAAATACCAAAAGACTGTTATGAGCAACTTGATAGCACTAAATAATAAAATATAGTAGAACTGGCCGTATTTCTAGAAAAATATAAAATGCCAAATGTGACTCAAGAAGGAATAGGAAATTCAAGTGGAACTATGAGCATTAAAATTATGGAATCAATAGTTTGAAAATCTTCCCAGAAAAACCCCCCACAAGTCCCAGATGCTTTATAGGTAAGTACAACCAAACATTCAAGGAACAAATAACCCCAATCTTTCAAAAATTCTTCCAGAGAATAGAAAACTGGGAAACACATTCTAGCTCATTTTTAGAAAATGGACTTTATTTTTTAGATCAGTTTTAGGTGTACAGCAAAATTGAGAGGAAGGTGCAGAGATTTCCCGTGTACCCCCTGCCCCCACACATGCAGAGTCTCCCCCATTATCAACATCCCCCACAAGATGGTACATTCATTACAATCTGCTACAACTGACGAACTACTTTTGACACTTCATAATCACCCAAAGTCCATAGTTTCCGTTAAGGTTCACCCTTGGTGTTGTAGGTTCTGTGGGTTCTGACAAATGTGTAACGACACGTATCCACCATTACAGTATCATACAGAGTAGTTTCAAAGCCCTTAAAACCCTCTGTGCTCCACCTACTTATCCCTCCCTCCTTCCTCCCCTGCCCTCTGCAACCCCTGGCAATCATGATCTCTTTACTGTCACCATGGCTTTGCCTTTTCCAGAATGTCATCTAGTTGGAATCGTATAGCGTGCAGCCTTGTCAGATTGGCTTCTTTCACTTAGTGATATGCATTTAAGTTTCCTCTGTGTCTTTTCACGACTTGAGAGCTTGTTTCTTTTTAGAACAGAATAACATTCCATCATCTGGATGTACCACAGCTTATTTATCTATCCACCTACTGAAGGATATCTTAGTTGCTTCCACGTTTTGGCAATTGTGAATAAAGCTGCTATAAACATCCGTGTGTGGGTTTTGCGTGGACATGTTTTCAGCTCATTTGGTAAATCCCATGGAGCGCGATTGCTGGATCACATGGTGAGAGTGTGGCTAGTTTCGTAAGAAACCATCAAACGGTCTTCCAATGTGGCCATACCATTTTGCATGCCCAGCAGCAATGATGAGAGTTCCTGTGCTCCACGTCCTCGCCAGCATTTGCTGTTGCCCGAGTTCTGGATTTTGGCCGTTCTGACAGGTGTGTGGTGGTGCCTCACTGTTGTCTTGGTTTGCAGTTCCCAATGACACATGATGTCGAGTAGCTTTTCTAGCTTGTTTTCGATACAAAAATTAGAACAATTAGGGAAACTTCACTCATGAAGGCAGATGTAAAAATCCAACAAAAAATACTGAGAAACCAAGTTCTACAAGGCATCAAAGGTAATAGATCATGATTAATCAGAGTTCATTTCAAGAACGCGATATCATTACATTAGAAATGTTTTAATGTAGCTTATTACATTAACAGATAAAAGGAGAGAAATTACACGATCTTCTTAGTAGATACTGAAAACATTTTATAAAATTGATAATTAAAATTCATTTGTGTTCTTTAAAAGCTTACTATATTAGCAAATAGGGTTGGCATGGAACTTCTGAGAACTAATGAAGAGTATCTACGAAACAAAAACAAAAAGAAAAACAATACAAAGAAATCTTACTGCAAACAACACATTCAATGATGAAACAATAAAACCCAATTCCTTTAAAATCTGATAAAAAACATTTATCCTGCTTCTATTCACCTTAAACTGGCAACACCGGCAGTGAAATAGCACAAGAAAAAGAAATAAGCAATATAACCATTGCAAGGGAAAAAACAGAACTGGCATGATCGTCCTGTGACATGGTTTTCTACACAGAAAACCCAAAATGATCTACACAGAATCTACTAGAATTAATGAAATCATTTAGCAAAGTTCGTAGATAGAACAGCAATAAATTAAAGTCAATTGCATTTATATGACAAAGATTAGAAAGTGCAATTAAAATATCATATATGATAGTGACAAAAAGTGAAGCATTAAGAAATACGTCTGGGAAAAGATGTGCCGGATCATCAGGTAGAAAATTTTAAAGCATTTACCGTAAGACAGTAGATAAAACCTAATGAGAGTTATACTACATTATGAATATGAAGACTCAATGTCATAACTAGGTCCATTATTTCCTAATTAATATATAGATTCAATACAATTCTAAGCAAATACCCAACAGATTTCTTTTTAATAAAACTTGGCAAGCCAATTCTAAAACGTAAAAGGAACAGCCATGATTAGCCAGACACTCATGAAGAAGGGGAGTGCGGGAGGAGTTCACCTCATAGATACCAAGGATTGTCAAAAAGCCGTAGCAACAGTGGTGTGTGATACTGGTGCGTGGATAGATAAGAGATA
This sequence comes from Dicerorhinus sumatrensis harrissoni, assembly GCA_014189135.1. NCBI lineage: Eukaryota > Metazoa > Chordata > Mammalia > Perissodactyla > Rhinocerotidae > Dicerorhinus > Dicerorhinus sumatrensis. The sequence continues at coordinate 72,572,783 of JABWHU010001778.1, forward strand.
AGTAAGTGGAATATTTATACAGACCTGCGCATTTGTGGAAACCTGACTTATGATCCTACTGATGGTGTACAAACTGATAGAACTACTTTGTAAACCAATTTCTAGTACAGTTGAAGATGCACAGACCATATGGCCTAGAAATTCTGCTGTTGTATAGACACTTTATCGGAATCAACCAGGAGGAGTTAGAAATGCCAATCTTCAGCCCTGCCCCAGACCTGCTGTGTCAGAAACTGCTGAGGTGGGGCCCAGCGGCCTGCTTTCATGAGCCCCCCGGGTCTTTTGACACGTGCTCAGGTTTAGCACTGGCCGTAGAGAGACCCACGCCCCGTTCATCGGAGACGTGTGCACAGAGCTGCTGGGTGCTGGAGGTGGGCTTCACGCGGGGTGGGAGGAGCACGCTCTCCCTGCTTCCACTCGCCTCCCCGCTGCTTCTTCTCAGACTCCTGTGCCAGCTGCTCCTCAGCTATAGTCTCCCTACGTTGAGGCTCCCCGCATCCGCTACCTTGTAGGTGCTGGGCACGCATCCGTGAAAACAACGCAGACTAAAATCCCTGCCTTCAACAGAGCTTACAGTTTGGTGGGGAGAGCAACTTAAACAGCACATCAGAAGGTTTTAAGAGTTATAGGAGGAGGTTGCAGCAGAGTAAAGAAGCTCAGGGGGGCAGAGGTGGGGGTCATGACTTTAAACCCATGGTTAGGGCGGGCCTCACTGAGAAGGGACGTTTGAGCACCGACTTGAGGGAGCGAGCCATGCAGGTAACTGGGGGAGAGTGTTCCCAGTGGAGAGGGCAGGCAGTGCAAAGGCCCTGGGGTGAACCAGGAGCTGCTCCTAGAACAGTGAGGAGGTCAGAGCAGCTGGTTCAGAGTGAGCGACTGCGAGGCGACAGGGAACAGATGGGGAACAATTGTTTAAGGCATTGGGAGGACTTTGATGTTTAGTCTGAGTGAGATGAGGAATCACTGGGGCCTTTGGAGCCTAGAAGAGAAGCCAGGTGTAAAAGAGGACCACGCGGGCTACTGTTTCAAGAACAGTCTCTAGGGGGCAAAGATAAAGAGGAATTCCAGCAGAGAGACTGGACTGATGGTGTCTTAGTCAGGGAGAGCAGAGCAGGAGGGGAGAAGTGGTCCGACTCAGGGTGTATCTTTTTTTTTTTTTTGCTGAGGAAGACCGGCCCTGAGCTAACATCTATTGCCAATCCTCCTCCTTTTTTTCCCCCCTTTTTCTCCCCAAAGCCCCAGTAGACAGTTGTATGTCATAGTTGCACATCCTTCTAGTTGCCGTATGTGGGATGCGGCCTCAGCATGGCCGGACAAGCGATGCGTCAGTGCGCGCCCGGGATCCGAACCCGGGCCGCCAGTAGCGAAGTGCACGCACTTAACCGCTAAGCCACGGCGCCGGCCCCTCTGGGTGTATCTTGAAGGCCAGGCAGCAGGACTTCCTGGCCGCTTGGATGTGGGACAGGAGGACAACACAGCCCCGAGGATGACTCTGGGATTTATGTCCCCCGTAACTGTAAGGCTGCGGGCGTGACAGGGCTGGGGGAGCCAAGAGGTCAGCTCTGCACCTGCAGGGTGGTGATGTCTGTGGGCTCCCAGGTGGAGAGGCCAAGTGGGCAGTTGGCCTCGGGGGTCTGGAGTTCAGGGCCAGGCTGGAGATGCGAACTTGGGGGTCTTTGGTCATAGATGGATGAGACCACCTGGAATGCTCATGGCTGGAGAAGAGGACCGAGGATGGAGCCCTGGGCTCTCCAGGGCTGGGAGGTCGTGGAGAAGAGACTGGGGCGGGAGGGAGACGAGACCCCTGGACGCGAGTGAGGGAAGTGTTTCCTGGAGGAGAGACGGCTCGACTGGGTTGGTGCCACAAAAGGCCACGTCACGTGAACACAGAGGTGGCCGCTGGGCTGCAACGCGTAGGGCTTGTGTGGGGGGCAGTGCCGGGGAGGGGCCAGTGGAGCTGCCTGAGGGGTTTGGGGTGCAGGAGAGAGATGAGAGGCAGCCACTCTCGCCTCTCCCGATGCAGCTGCTGTAAGAGGAGCAGAGGACTGACCGGGGCAGGAGCTGGAGGGCAGGGGTAGGAGGGGGCTGCTGAGGGGTGGGAGAGGCTTGGGGCAACCTGGGGGACTTTCCCCAGGGGTCCTTGGGGCACCCCAATGGCCAGGCACCCTGGCACATCTGTCCTAGCTCGCCGGCTGGAGGGCTCACCTCTGTGCGACAGGAACAATTCCCTGAGCTCACAGCCGGCCGTGTCAGCCTGTGCACCAGACCTGGCTGGAGGCACAACGGCAAACGCTCTATAAAACAGTGCTCAGTGCCTGGTGTCGATGCTGCTTTTTCCTGCCTCGAAGGTCCTGCCTCCTCGTTTCCCATCCTTCCAGGTTCCACTGACCCTGGCTGCTCTACCCCACACACTCCGCCCCTCTCCCAGAGCTCCCCGCTGACCACTGCAAGGCACAGGACAGTCCTACAGCCTGTGGCCACAGTGACCATCTCCAGGGGCACATCCCCTCCAGCGCAAGCCCTGCCTCCACCCTGCGGGGTCTGCCCAGTGCTCTGGGGGCAGAGAGCAGTTGCCAAGGGGGGCCTGGGGCTGCACATCCAGACCCAGCTCCTGCTTTCTGCCCACCAGCCACATGGGCCGTCTTCGATTCCTCCAACTCACCGCGCTCACGCTTGCCTCCCAGCATTTGCACATACTGTTCCCTCCGCCTGGAGCACCGTTCCCTGTGCACGACACCTGGTTCATTCCTCCTCCTCCTTCAGATCCCTGCTAGCTGCGCCCCGGGAACTGTGGACTCGCTGTGGCAGTTAAGACTTCCCATTCTGCGATTGCCTGATTCTGTTTCTGTGATGATCTGCAGGCCCCTTGAGGGCGGGACCCCCTCAGTCTTCTTTCCTGCTGATGACCAGAGGCTTTCATGGACCCTGACCCACACAGCTCACTATTTGTTGAATGAATTCATGGATGGATGAATGGATGAACAGATTTTTACTAGGTTGAGCTCCCTAGAAGCAGAGCCTGAGACAAGGGTTCTGCGCAGGTGGCTAACTGAGGGTGTGCTGTGGGGAGAACTGGAGGATGGCCCCACATCATCGTGCTCCTGAGGCTGGGGACCTGGGCTCTCGTCTCAGCATCAGCCCGGCGTGGGCCACGGGCCACCCAGTGAGGGAGGGTGGCTCAGCCTTGGTTTTGCCAGGCCAGGTGGCTCCAGCCGGCTGAGGGCAGTCCTCTAGAGAAGAGGGTGGCTGGGGGCCATTGGCAGCGACACTCCCAGCAGCTCGGCGGTTGGGAGGTGGAGGATGGGGGAAGCACCACCAGGTGAAGGAGAGTGGGGTGGGAAGATCGGTGGGGCCCCTGGAGCAGCGGCGTCAGGATCCCCTGGCACTTGCTGAAAAGGCGAACTCTGGGCCCACCAGACCTGTTGCCTCAGAGACCCCGGGGCGGGGCACAGCAGTCTGTTTCAGGAGCGCTCTGGGTGACTCTGATGCTCCTCGCACGAGATCCCGTTACACCTCCGCCTCTGTCGCGTCACAGGTGAGTGACGGAGGCCCAGGGGTCTCCTCCTTGCAGGGCACAGCAAGTGGTCCCCCCACCAGAACCTGCCGACACGGCCCACCCCGCCCCAGCGCCTGAGGTTCCCAGGGCCTCTCTAACAAATGACCACAAGCTGGGGCAGCAGACACCGATTATCTCACGGTTCCGGGGCCGCAGTCTGAATCACGGTTCCGGGGCCGCTGTCTGAATCTAGGCGTCGGCAGGCCAGTCTCTCTCAAGGGCTCCGGGGGAGGCTCCCTCCTCCCTCTTCCAGCTCCTGGGGGACCCAGGCGTTCCTGCGCTTGTGGCCACATCCCTCCGGTCTTTGCCTCCATCATCACATGGCCTCCCCCTCTTCTCCGTGTCCTCTGTCCTCTCCTCTTCCTATAAGGACGCTTGCCATCGGATTTAGGGCCCACCCTAATCCGGGATGTTCTCATGTTGAGATCTTTACCTTAGTTCAATCTGCAAAAGCCCCTTTCTCTGAATACAATCACATTCTGAGGTTCCAGGCCGACCTGGATTTTGGGGGACACTCTTCCCTCCACTGCCCCAGCTCTGTTCTTATCGAGACGTGGTCTTGTCTGTCCCTCTGGAGTCGGGGAAAAGCAGGCCTGGGTTGGACCTGCCCTGTCCCCTGTGACCTGGGCACATTAGTGACCTCTCTGAGTCTCAGTTGGCTCCTCTGTCAAATGGCCGTGACAGCATCTCCTCCGAGGGTTTGTTGTGAATCACCAGGCATGGGTGGCATGCCCTGAACGACAGCTGTCCTTTAAATCCACACGTTTCTGAACTGACCCCCAGGGAGGTGGGGACTCTTGGGATCCTGGGGACCAGAGCAGGAAAGGACCTCAGATGTCATCAAGTCCACGCCCTGATGGACAGACAGGCCACCGGGGGCCCCTGAATCCCACGTCTAAACTCTTCCCACCCGGTCCTGGGGTGGGGGGGCTTCCTGGTGGGGAGGGCAGGCCTGCCATCCTCCTGAGGCTGATATCCCCAGAGGACAGGGAGGCGGCGACCTTGTTACAAGAACACCGTTCCAGGAACGACCTGTCAGCGATTGATGGTGAGGGCGACGTGCAGGAGTCAGCGGCCCCCTGCTCTGCTCCCACCTGAGCTGTTCCCCCCCCGCTCTGAGCTGTCTGGTTACTGGCACTGCCTTTCCCATCAGAAAGAAAAGACGTTGGCCTAAATTTAGAAGCTTTTCTGGGAAGAGAAGACACAGTGTGACAGGCAGAGGGTGATGAAGGGAACGCACCCAGACCCATCACCTCATCCGCCCACCACCAACACAGAGACATAGTCAGGGCTGGCGTGGGGGCAAGAAGGCGGGTGCTGCTCACTCTGCCAGGCCCCTCCTGTGGTGTGGCCCTGGGTGGGTGAAGCACCGTGCCCACCGGCTCGTGTCCCCCTCATGGTGACGAGGTGATGTGTATGTGACTGTGCCCATTCTGTAATTGAATAACCCGGATCAGAGAGGTGCCTGGGGTCTCAGAGCTGGTGAGGGGTGGAGACGGGATCCAAACCCTGCCCTTGCTCAAGTCTTCTGCAGCCCTCTTCTCTCCCCAAAACAGAAGGACTATTTCCCCTGGCGACCATCTCAGAGTCAGGGGTCAAGGCCCCTGGTCCACACCTGGCTTCGGGCCTCGGTCTTCCTCTGGAGATGGGTGGCCAGAGGAAAAGAGAGGGTAAACCCCGCATGCCACAGCTTGAGGGGGTGCAGCGGTGTTGGCCTCCCAGACGCACCAATGGAGTTTTGCCTGCACAGATGTGATGCAGCTTTCATCAAGTCAGGTCTGAGATCAAGCCTTCTGCCCCGACAGGTGTTCTTCTCATGGTGGAGGAGCCCCTGCCTGGGGCTGGGGCCAGTCCTGCCATTCCATCCTCAGTTACAGCCTGAGTAAAACGCCCTCGCTGTCCCCTCTCTGCACTGCCCTTCTCAGAGCCGTTAGCCACCTCCTATTACACTCCCCCCACCCCACCAGCCCAAGGGGTCAGAACCTGCCAGCTGAATCCACATCCTCCGAGGAAGGGGCATGCCACGGTCTCATACGTCCTGGGACCCTAAGTTGACCGGGACACAGGGAGACCCAGAAGGGCCTTCCCCATCTGAGCCTCTTCAGGCCCCGTGCGTCCCGGTGGAGGTGGGGCTGAAGGAAGCAGGTCCCGGGCAGCCGGGCAGCCGGGCAGCCGGTGCGGGGAGCTGTCCCTGGTGCTGACCGCAGGCGAGGACAGCTCCTCAGGTGACCGGCTCCCCCTCCCCGAAGGTTGACCCAATCTCAGTCCTACCTGGTCCTTTGGGCCTTTCCAGGCCTCTTGCCTCATCCACTCCCACTTATAAATGCTCCCTTCGCTCGTCCAATGCTCACTGTTGCCGGGTACAATGTTGTACAGTGTGGAAAATGACGAAATAGATTAAACTTGTCCCTGACTTCAAGGAGCTCAGGGTTGCGTGCAGGAGACAAGCAGGTACGTAAATAGAGGTGCTATAAGGCGGAAGAGTTCGGATCTCTAAGGGGATACAAAGGAATTGACGTATCCAGTATCCTGGTCCTGGTCATTCTTTCGCTAGAAAATATTGCCAAGCACCTACCACGCACCAGGCTGATTCCACGCACAGGGGCTCCTGAAGAGCCATGGATTGGTTTTACTAGTTGTCACTTGTATATTTTTTAAAAATTGAATTTCAGTGTCCACTCTTAGGCCAAAGGCTCGCTTCCATCACCAACTGTGTTTTTAAAGAGAGAGACTCTTGGGCCTCTGTTTCCTTACCTGTAGAGCAGGGATAAACAGAAGGTGCCCGGGTTGCTTTGGGGGATTGTAGGAAGACCAAATACGATCGTATGTCAGAAGTATTTGGTAAATTCTAAAGTCCCATGTGAGCATTAATGTTAGTTTGAGTCAGAACTAAAATCCTATATATCCAATAATTTCAACCAAATACATCGAGCACTTACTATAGCATAATGGTTCTTCTACCGCTCGTCCAGGACCTGGGCCCTCTTGTCCAGTCATGTCCTTCACAGACCTTAGACCCCCATCTGAGAACCCTCACGGAGGTGCTGTGGGGAATCCATGGGTGCATCTTTCTGAGAACACCTGCCCTCACCCTGACGCACTGGGATCTGCCTCTTGACTGTTGCCGCAGCCTCCTACCACACCTCCTGGCTTCTGTCCTTTCTTTCCCAGAACCCTTTCTCCAGAGTGGCCAAGGAGTCCTTTTGCAGCACACGTCAGATCGTACCCCTGACGTTGAGCAGTCAGTGGCTCCCGTCTTCCCAAGGCCACATGCAAAGTGCTTGCCCTGCTCACCCCCAGGCCCTGTGCCCAGGCAACCTCTCCTCTCTGATGGCATCTCCTGTCGCTCTCCTCTTTGCCCACGATACCGTGCCCACACGGTCACATGTCCCTACTTCCAGGAGCTTGCACTTCCTGCAGCCTCGGTCTGGAACCTTCTTCTCTGAGCCATCAGCTGCTTCTCAACCACATGCAGTGTCCTTGTTGAGACCCCCATCTCCCTACTTTCCCGCATGGCTCCCCGGCCCCTGGCCCTCTTTCGCCTCATCTCCAGCGGCTTCTCCATCTGAGCTGCTCACCTGGTCGTGTCTGTCCCTCCAGGGAGGCAAGCTCTCCCTCAAGCTCACCGTTGTGGGCACGGAGCCTAAAGGCAGCCCGGCACAGCCCAGTTGCTCAAGCAGCGTTGGTGGGACAGCTTCATTGTTAGAAGAGTATTTGGCTTGATATAGTAAGTCTGATTACAGTAAAAACTTCTCTTTTTTGGCTTAAAGAAAGATTTTCTCTAGATATCTGACAGTGCAGGAAGAAATAGGTGAAAAATAAAATTATAGTATCACACAACCCCAGAGCACCCAGCCTGTGAGTCCCCTTGGGCTCAGGAGAGCAACGGTCAGGGGGCAGTGGACCCCTCTGAGAGACCACACACTTGGGGCATAAAATGCTTCAGTGTGTGTAGTGCGACCTCCAAGAGGCTACTGGGAAAACAGGTTCACTCACACTTCACTTCATTCTCCTAAAATCCTCCAGGGAGCCCGAGTGTCAATTCTCTAAATTATAACCTTAGTGGATCAAGTTGTTCACTCACTGGCAAGTAGACCTGCCCACTTAGCCATGCAGACTTGGGCTTACCTCCTGTGTGACCTTGGGCAAATTGCTGAACCTCTCTGAGCCCCAATTTCTTCAAAATATTGAGATACTAATAATAATAGCAGATGTGACAGGTGGCTATGAGGATTAAATGCAGTAATTTCTGTCAAGTACCTTGTACATAATAGGGACACAACAAATGCTAGTTTATTTTTCAATTAAAAAACACATTGAGAGAATGATTCTGAAAAGATGACAATGGTTGTATAGTTTTAGAATCTCCTGAAATTCTCCACAAACCAACATAGCAACACCATAACCTGTGGACAACTTCTACAATGCAGTGGGTGACAAGACGCCACCCAAGAGCTCCAGCATGTGGGTGGGTGGGGACAGGCTATAAGACCCGTGTTATGTCGGCATCTGTGCAATAGGCAGCAGAGGGAACAACGGGCAAACCATCAACAGGGGCCCAGTGAGTGTGCTGGAAGCATTTGAGAACAGCCGCTGGGACTGGCGGCGCTTTGCCGGCTCCGATTCACCGTCTCCAGGAGAGTCTGAAGGGGTTGGAGGGACCAGGACCCTGTGAACACGCAGACACAGCTGACGCTTCTCCGAGGACAGAGGCTCCCACCACAGAGAAACTTCCGGGAGAAGGAGCCCCACTGGTCAGGACAGGAACAGCGGAGGCAGAGGAGAGAGAGGTCCCGACGGTGGGGCAGGGGCCGAGCCAGGACAGCTCAGACGGTGTCAGGCATATTGTATCCACTCACGAAAATAGCAAACCAGGCTGCTTCAGAGCCACCCCCTACTAAAAATTCAGATACACTAATTCCACAGAAAAATGAGCATCCAGAGGATCATAAAATTCCATACAAAGTTATTATAAAAAGAGAGAACAGAGAGCAGAATAATGTCCCTACATATAATGAGAGCAAAAACCCAACAAAAATACAAAAACCTAACATTTCCCGACAGCTGAAGGAGCCCAGGAGGATGGCAAAGGTGATGGAAGGGTAACATACCTCAGAATAGAGACACTCAGGGCTGATAGAGCCTGGAGGCATGAGGAATAAAGACACACTAAAAGGCACTCAAGAACAAATGAAAACAGCAGATACTGTCTTGAAAAAAATAGGAGAGAAAAATTTTAGGAATCAAAGTTATGAAGAAAGAGATAGAAAGGATTCTAGAGAAAGTAGCAGTTACAGAGTACGTGCAGATGAGATCCAACATGCGTTAAACAGGACTCCCTGAGGAAGAAAACCAGAGCCAAGGAGTAGAACAAATACTAAAAATATAATTCAAGAAAGTTTTCCTGAAACTCAAAAAAATGACTCGAAATTATATTGAAAGGATCTATCACATTCCTTGGAAAGTTTAACCAGAATAACCAACAGTGGGACACATTTGTCTATAAATATTGCACTTGAAAGAGAAAAGTCTTTGGGGCATCCAGGTAGAAATAGAAAGTCGCTTCTGAGAAGAAAGCAATCATATTGTCCCTGAACTTTTCAATAGTAATGCTTTATGCTGGAAGACAGAGTCACATAATTAAGATTTTCAAGGAAGAATGTGATCCAAGGGTTTTGTTTGCAGTCCACTGGCCTTTAAGTATAAATGTTGCAGACAAATTATCACAAACCTGCAGGAACCCGGGGAATATTGTTCCCGGCACTCTTTACAAGAATAAGTAGAGAATTTCAGACCATCAACATGACTAGAGGGATATGAATGTAGGGGCTGGTGGCGGGCATTCAATGGATGTTTGGCACTGAGACTAAGTGACAACTTTGAACAAGAGGGCAGAGCACACGATGGCCATGTGGTCTGAGAACACAGACACAGCCCAGCCACCAAAAATGGGAAGAGCGAAGACAGCCTGTGAAGGCAGACTAGGCTGCTGGTTGCTTTGCAGTGATTAATTGGAATAAAAGGATATTACTTCAAATCAGCTTCTGGGGGAGATGACCTCCCCCCCCCCCAAGAGAAGGGAGAAGAAGAAGTGCAGGGTAATTGCCATACTGATCTCAGTAAGGATCCAACAGTTAAGAGCCCAAAATACGGGGCTAAGTGAACTATATCACAATATTAGAATCATGGCAACCATTAGAACACAGCTCAACAACAGCTACAGAAGCTCAGAAGCGCCAAAAAACGTAAGAAAAAAGACAGAGCAAATAATATAGACCACGTGGTCAATGACTACTTCTATAAAAAAACGTGCAGTCATATAAATATAAAGTTTCCAATGGGACAGAACTGAGGCTGCAAATAGGGGTGATCTTGGCCACACATGATATGTGAAAAAAAGCAAAATGGGAGAAGTGTGTGTGGTCGGCTACCATTCATGTAAAAGGGGAGTTATGAGCACAGAGGTACTCCCACGTCCACACTTCACGTGCTTGCTGCACACTCAGGTACCCACATCTGCTTATATGTAGAAAAACAAGGACAAGGTAATGCCCATCGTATTATAACAAAGTGATTGTCTACGGGCTCGGGAGGAAACAGGGCTGAGGGGACAGGGCTGAGTGTAGCTTTACACATTTACACATTAGTTAGTTTTACATACTTATAACAATTATGTTTCAAAAAAGATCCCCCCAAATCAAAAATATAATGAAACAAATGAACCTAAACATTTCTCTGGTTGGCGGTAGGACCACACAGAGAGAAACTTTCCAGGTGACTTTAGGACACAATAATTTGACTGTACACCTCTGGTGGATACATTTTCTCCTAGTCTGTCCGGGCTGCCGTAACAGAACACCACAGACGGGGTGGCTTAGAAACAACAGACATTTTTTCTCACAGCTCTGGAGGCGGGAAGTCCAGGGTCAAGTCTCCAACAGGCTTGGTGTCTGCTGTGGGCCCTCTTCCTGGTTCACAGACAGCTGTCTCCTTGCTGTGTCCTCACCTGGTGGAAGGGGTGAGAGAGCTGCTCCCTGGGCCTCTTTGATGAGGGCACTAATCCCATTCCTGGGGGCCCGACCCTCATGACCTAATCACCTCCCAGAGGCCCCACCTTCTAACACCATCACGTTGAGCGTTAGGCTTTCAGTGTATGAATCGGGAGGGCACGACTATTCAGTCTATGGCATACCTGAAGCACAAAAACATTGCAAAACACTCTGAAGCTATTTCTAATAATCCTGGTGTTGACAGTGTCAGTTGTTATTCTGAGACTACTATTTGATTTTCTACATCACATTTATTCCCCTTGTTGGTGACAGGATTCTCAGCAAGGGGAGGAGACACAGATACAAGACAGAAAAGGTTAAGCAAAAACTCTCTAGTTGTGGCTTTGAAGTCGAAGTGTCAGTGTAATCTCATGAGATATTGTATCTTAAAGAAGGAAAATCCAGAGGACCTCTGTCCTCTGAGGAGGCCTAGAAACAACGACCACACAGGTAGCAACGAGCTTCCCTACGTCCAGCGTCCTCACTGAGGTCTTGAAACATCATTTCCCATTAAAAGAAACCAGGACTCCTCAAGAAAACAGCTGATTCCAGGCCTGGGACATGTGAGCCAGCGTGAGCCTGGACCCTCCTGTCAAACCTGCTGACGAAGAAGCTGTCGAGACCATGACGGTCACATCAGAAAGTCTCAGGACTCACTTCACACCCATTAGGATGATCATTATCTAAAACCAGAAAATAACAAATGTTGACGAGGCTGTGGAGAAATTGGAACTCTTGTGCACTGCTAGTGGGAATGTAAAATGGTTCAGCCACTGTGGAAAACAGCACGCCAGTTCCTCAGAAAATATTAAACTCGAAATTACCATATAATTCAGAAATTCCATTTCTTTTTCTTCAGATGCATTATTTATCTATTTTTTATTGTGGTAAAATACACATAGCGTAAAATTTACCATTTTAGCCATTTTTACCTGTACAGTTCAGTGGTATTAAATGTATTCACGTTGTCGTGCAACCGTTACGCCACCCATCCGCATGACTCCTTTCATCTTGCTACACTGAAACTTTGTCCCCCTTAAACAACAACCGCCCGTTCCACCCCATCCCCAGCCCCTGGCAACCACAATTCTACTTTCTGTCTCTGTGATTTTGACTACTCTAAGTACCTCACGTAAGTGAAATCATACAGTGAGCAGTTCCACTTCTGGGTGCAGCAGAAAAGAATTGAAAGCAGGGTCTTGAATAAATACTTGCACCCCCGTGTTCCTAGCAGCATTATTCACAACGGCAAAAAGGTGGAAACAGCCCAGTGTCCATCAACAGATGAATGGATAAACCAAATGTGGTCTATCCACACAAGGGGATAATATTCAGCCTTAAAAAGGAAGGAAATTCTGACACAGCTACAACACGGATGAACCTTGAGGACATTAAGCTGAGTGAAATAAGCCAGTCACAAAAAGGACAAATCCTGTGTGAGTCCACTTACATGAGGTCCCTAGAGGGGACAAATTCATGTAGACAGACAGTAGAATGGTGGGTGCCAGGGGCTGGGGGAGGGGCAATGGGGAGTTGTTGTTTAATAGTGCAGAGTTTCTATTTGGAAAATATGATGGAAAAGTTCTGGTTAAAATGGTAAATCTTATGTTATGTATATTTTGCCACACAAGCAAAAAAAGACATTGAAAAAAAAAGACTCAGATGCCAAGGAGGCGAGGCCTCCCCAGGCCAAACAGGGAAAATTTGAGCTTCTCCAAGGATAATGTAGGTATTAACTGCAGCAATCTGAGATGCACTAAATATGTTTAAATACGTGAGTTCATAATGATTTGAAAAAAACAAAAGCCATTGGGCACCACTGAAGGACACCGCTATGAACATCTGAGTACAGGTCTTGGTGTGGATATATGGCTTTATTTCTCACATGTAAACAAACAGCAGTGGAATTGCTGGATCATACTGTAAATATCTGTTTAACTTCATAAGAAGCTGCCAACCTGGTTCCAAAGAGGCCACACCACTTGCAATCCTTGCAGCAGGATGAAAGAGTTCCAGATGCTTCACATTCTTGCCAGCACTTGGCATTGTCAGTCTTGTGAATTTTAGCCGTTCTGTGGGCGAGTGACGGCATCTCGTGTTCTCATTTGCGCTCTCCTACGAGTAACGACGGGCAACTTCTCTTCACGCGCCGCTTGGCCGTTAATAGAGCTTCTTTAGTTAAATGTCTGTTCAAATCTCTTGCCCACTTTTAAGTTCAGTTATGTTATTGATTTGTTGGAATTTTGGGTTTTTCAAATATATTTTCTGGATACAAGTTCTTTACCAGACATATGTTTTGCAAATCTTTTCTCCTAGCCTGTGGCTCATTGCTTTCATTTTCATTTTCTTGAAAATCTTCTTTTAAAAAGCATACGCTGCAATGAACACAGGAGTGCATGTATCTTTATGCATTGGTGTTTTCAATTTCTTTGGATAAATACCCAGCAGTGGAATAGCCAAGACTTGGAAGCAACCTAAGTGCCCATCAAGGGACGAATGGATGACGAAGATGTGGTATATATACACAATGGAATACGACTCAGCCATAAGAAATGATGAAATCCAGCCATTTGTG
>JABWHU010001778.1:72586287-72596433 GCA_014189135.1 Dicerorhinus sumatrensis harrissoni
AAAAAGCATACACTTTATAGAGTCCAATGTATCATTTTTTTCTTTTATAGTTTGTGCTTCTGTGTCCTATTAAGAATTTGCCTGTCCCGAGCTTATTTAGAAGTTGTATAGTTTGAGCTCTTACGTTTAGTTCTACGTCCATCAGGAGTTAAAAGTGCAGGAGGCATGGTGGGGAGGGGATGCTGAGGCCGGGGCAGTTGACGGTGCAGACTGGGAAGGGGCTCTGCGTCTTCTGTGCACTCACAACGGCACCTGGGGAGACTGGGAGGAGCCGGAACACTGCTGACGGTCGTGAGTAATGGCGATGGTACTTTTCTCAAGCAGGACTTGAGCATCTAGGAATCATTCTCTCATTTGACCTGCACAAAATCCCAGCACAGAAAGAAGGCTGGGTAGCACTTCTCTGTTCTGTTGTGCAGGTAAAGAGGCTGAAGCACAGAGAAGTTCAGACACCTGCCCAATGTCACACAGCAGGCGAGGGCAGAGCCTGGACTCCCACCCTGGTCCCTGCTTGTCTGCTCCAGGGCAGTCTCCGCTCCCCACCACGGCTCCCTCACCCGCTCAGCACTTACTCTTCACCTTGGTCAACCTGCTGGGCTGTAACCTGTCATGGCTTGGAAGTTGCCCTGTTTGTTTTCCTTTACTTGTTCACTGAACATGCGCCGAGCCCATCAGCTGGCTGTCGTGGGGATTAAAGAAGATGATGGGTGCAGAGCACCTGGTGGATCCTGATTCAGGGCAGGTCCTCACCAAGGCTCGCTGAGTCTGTGTCTAACAGGGGTATTTGGTCTCCATCAGGGTAGCAGCTGAGCCAGGACCCCAGTGATGGTGACTCCGGGGCTTTCTGCTCACCCTGTGAGATGGCATACCTAGGGACATGTGTGTCACCAAGGGACCAACACGATCAGACAGCACACTTAAAACAGGATCGCCTTCGTTACAAAGGTGCGGGTGTCGAGGACCACTAGGGAGGTTTAGTGCCGGCTGAGTGGCAGCTGGGGTGTCACCACCTCTGTCCTGACGGACAAGGGGATGGAGCAGTTAGAGCAGCACAGGGTGGGGAGGTGGGGGAGAGGGAGCGAGCGTGACCTTGAGTTACAGGACACTGGGGCTCAAGGGGACCTTGGAGGCAGGAACCAGGGCATGGAGGACCGTAACCCTGCTTTTCCTCCTCTCACCTCCCTGAGGCTCCTTGTTGGGCCAGTCCAACTGGAGTGCACAGGTCATAGATGTCCAGTGGATGCGGCCTTTCAGGTCAGCCTCCCGGGGCAGAGGCAGGATGAGGAAGAGCAAATGGACACTCTCTGATGTAACAGCAAAAGTGAGAGTCGAGAAGAGCTCTCGCTACGCTGGGGCCCACGTGACCTGGGAGTCCCTCTGTGATGACCAGGCTCATTAACAAACAGAGTAGCTGCCGAGGGAAATGGAAGGATCCTGCGAGCGGGAAGCAGCCTGTGCCTCAAGGTTGCCAGGAGAAGTTAGGACCACAGTGGGTAGGAATGGCTGAAAGGCATCAGGCAGTGGACAGAGGCGTGGGCCTCCCTCCAGAGAGGCCCCTGGGGGTGGGGCGCACTCAGCTGTGGATGCCAAGCTGAGACTTGGCGACTTGGAGCCCCCCACTCCTCCTCTACAGGACAGGGCTACACTAAGTTACGACTGTAGTGCTGATGCCGGGAATCGATGACGTCCACCCCTGTGGTCCCCAGACTGAGTCGGGGGTACGGGGCTCTATGAGAGGCGTGCGCCCAGGCTGCCTCGGATTTGAGAAGCAAAACCCCCTGCGACCTCTGTGGGGAAGTGTTCTCCAGCAAACACGTCTGAGGGTTCAGGGCCCAGACATTTGAAAAACATTTCGAGACATCTAAAGAGCTGCAGAGACACGTGGCTTCGCTTAGGCCCTGATGGAGCTGTCTTTCTTGTGGGATTCGGCCCGTTCTCTCTCTCGGAACCCAAGGAGCCGGGGGCGGGGGGGTGACGATGAAAAACCGAGTTTTAAAGCATCATCATAGCTCTCGCCCTCCTCACTGCCCCGCCTTCCCTTTCAAGTTGACAGAAAAGAGCTTTGCCCCTCCCAGATTTTTTGCAAATGTGAAATGGAGCGTCCTCGCCCTCTCAGGCGCCACATTTGATTCTGATTTGCACCCGGAGTGTGATGACAGGCGCCCTCCGCTGGTAATGGACGAGGCCGGGCTCCAGAGAGGTGAAGCCCGAGGCGCCGCCATCAGTCTTGCTGCCGGGGCTCTCACTAGGCCGTCAGGGCGTCCCCTTGCTGAGCCCCAGCCTGGCGGGGGGCAGGGAGCAGTAGACCAACGGTGGCAAACCACGCTGCTCTGCAGACCCTGGGAGGCAGAGGGAGGAACGAGCAAACGCACAGCAGGGTCGGGGGTCTCTGTGGGGGTCCATGACCGCGCCAGGCTGGGACATCGTGTGGTTGGACACGATGGGCATTTATGTGGACAGACAAGATGGAGGTGAGGTGGGGGCTGCAGCAGCTCTGGCCAAGGCAGGGTGGGCAGTGGTGGGGCCTGGGTTCTGGCGGTGGCCGAGACAGTTGCGTCTGCCCTGAGGACAGAGGCGACTCCAGCAGCCTGCAGACCACAGGCCCCACTCTTCCTCTCCCCAGGCCTTTGCCGTGGAACTCAGCGGTGCTTTCCACAGTGGCTCTGGTCAGCCCTGTGACTTTCTTCCTCGAGCAGAATGAGGCAGAAGTGACGTTGTGCCAGGTCCGCGTCTCGGCCTCCGTGTCTCTACTTCCCTCTGGCTCCTCCGCCTTCGCCCTGAGCCTGTGCTCAGGCTGGCCCTCTGGAGCATGAAAGACATGCGGAGCAGAGCCGGCCCCCGTTATCTCAACCAGGGCCGCCGGGATAGCAGATCCCGTCTGCCCCCAGTGGACCGCAGACACACCAGCAGTAAGTGGTTGTTGTCATTTGCTGCTGAGTCTGGGGCGGTGGGTTATGCAGCAAGAGCTGCTTCAGAGACCAGGTGGGCGCGTGCGCCTGGGTCCTGCCTTCTCTTTATTCCCTTTCACCTGCCCAGGCGGACTGTGGCTTCCCTTTGGGTTCCATTCCCCGCAGAGGCCCTTCTCCTCCCAGACTCTCAGCGCCCGACTCTAACCCACCCTGACCACAGGAGCACGTGCAGCCAACATCAAGGAGCAGCATCAGATCCCAAAAGGACGCTGGCTTTGGAGGTCTGTGTCCCAGCTCTGCCAGGTACCTGCCATGGGAACTCAGTTTCCTGGTGGGTGAAGTGTGGACGCTAACTGGCCCCTGCTTGCCTAAGGGGCAGTGCAGACCATGCCTACTGAATGCACAGTGCAGGGCATACAGTTGGCACTAAAACAATGGGCCCTCGCAGCAGCGCCTGTGCAGGGGGCAGCGGAACGTCAATCTGGGGCATCGTTCTAGCCTCTCTGGGCCGGGGCGTCTTCTGGGCTTGGTTGGGTCTTCCTTCACTCCAGGAGAGTGAGTGGAGAGACACTGCCAAGTGCAAATTTGATAACCAGACGCCGTGCTGGGGCCTGTGGACAGCCCAGCCTGCTTTCATCCCGGCTGTCTTGGCCGGCACTCTCTGGCCGCCCAGGGTCTGTTTTCCATTTTGAGTTCGGCTGGCCCTCCTTTACGAAAGATCAGTTTTCAGGCCCCGGCAGACGGAGGAACGGGTGGGAAGGAAAGGCGTGTCCCCCCCATCTCTGTGGTGGTACCTCCACTTACTCGGCCTCCAGGAGTAAGAGGGGGTCCTGAGGATGCCCCGAACGCTGGAAAATGTGCTCTGGGATGGAAGGGGTTGCCAGGGTGGGTCTACAGGGCCTCAGTGTGGTTACCCTGGCCACCGACAGCATGATGGAGTGTGGGAGGCCCTCACGCCCAGTCTCCCTTAGCCCTCTGAGAGGTTTGGCAGAGCAACAAATGGAGATTCTGAGGTTGGGCACTAACTTGGTGAGGGAGGGAGAGGGTCTTGACCTTGGTGATTTTCAGGGAATATTTGTAGAAGAAATCTATGGATGGATGGGTGGATGAATGTTTGGATGTAGGTGGATTGCTGGATCGTTGGATGGCTGGATGGATGGGTGAGGTTGAGGGGTAGGTGGATGGATGTGTGGATGATGGATAGGTGGGTCAATGGATGGATGGTCAGTTGGATGGATGGATGGATGGATGGATGGAAGAGTAGGTGGATGGATGGATGGATGGGTGGATGGATTCCACCCTGTGTTGGCTCCGAGGAAGGGGCTAAGATGCCCTCATCCACATAAAGGGAAGAATAAATCTTGCCCTACCACCCTCCCAGGGTCAAAGAAGGTAATGACCTAGAGTCATGTGGGATGACAATGTGGTGTCATAAGAGGAAGTAGTAACTTGGAATTAGACTTGGAATCTTGGCCAAACTGCTTCCACTCTGTAGGAAGTGCCCAGGATGTCAGCTCCATGGATAAGAGCCCTCGTCTCCTTGCTCACCTCTGGACCCACTGTGTCGCTGATAAGGACTGAATGATTGTGTTCCCCCAAATTCACATGTTGAAGCCCTCGCCCCCACGAGACGGTGTTGGGACGCCGGGCCTCTGGAGGTGATTAGGTTTGGATGAGGTCATGAGGGTGGGGCCCCCAGGATGGGATTAATGCCCTTATAAGGAGAGGAGGCTGTCTCTCTGCCATGTGAGGCCACAGTGAGAAGGTGGCTGTCTGCAAGCCAGGACGTGGGCTTTCCTCAGGAGCTGGATCCACCAGCACCTTAGTCTTGGACTTCCAGGCTCCAGAACTGAGAGAAATAAATTCCTGCTGTTGAAGCCCCTCAGTTGTGGTATTTTGTCAGGGCAGCCCAAGGTGACTAACACCATCACCCACAGTACCTGGCACAACGGCACTCACATAACACATTCACTGACCGACACAACCCTCTGAGCCTCAGTGGGGGTAACAGCAGCGCCCCCTCCCCTGGAGAGCTGCTGTGAAGTCAGCCGCAACAAACCATGGAACTTGCTGTAATGGCTGCACTCGACCACCCTCTTGAGGCAGGTTATTGCTGTTGTTGTCATTAACTAAAGGGCCTTAAGCAACGTGGATTCAGGGAGAACACTCTCACCTAATGATGTGTAGTAGTGTACAGGATATGTCTTGTTTCCCGCACAGAGTTTTGGCAGGTGAGCCAGGCGGATGGTCTCAGGGTGGGCTAGTCCACTCCACACTGTTGTGGAGATGCAGCCCCTGGGATCCTTCCATTCTGCAATCCAAGTGCATCCGTGTCTCTCCTCATGGTCCCAGAATGGCTGCCCCTGCTCCACCCCTCTCCTCAACACACCACAGCAACCAAACAGGAAGCAAGAGTGATGACTACTGTGGCTAAAGGGATTTTCCCTTTTACTGATCAGGAGGGAAACTGTTCCCAGATGCCCCCATACCTTATTGTCCAGAACTGAGTCACAAGCCCTGCTGGATGAGATTGGATTGCCACGACCTTAGATCAGGTGTCAGCAAACTCTTTCTGTGAAAGGCCTGATAGCAAATATTTTCAGCTTTGGGAACCATATGGTCTCTGACTCACTATGCGGCTGTAGCATGCAAGCAACTCTAGAGATGTGTGAACAGATGGACATGACTGTGTTCCAATAAAACTTTATGAAAACAGGTGACAGGCAGTATTGGCCCCCAAGCTCTAGTTTGCCAACCCCCGCCTTAGAACAAGTGGTACCCGCCCCTCTGGGATGGCCCAATTGCAACCAATCAGTCTGCTGTGATCATGTAAGCCAGGCCTGCAGTCTCCCAGGGGAGGGTCAGTGGCCTGCCCGAAGTCACACGGCCGGCAGGCACCTCACACCCTGGAGTGGAGGACTTCCCACGTCTCTTCTCTGGGGGTAGTGAGACACCTCTGGCCAGCAAGGCCTGGGGAGGCCACTGAGGCTGAGCCTGTTCTCTCAGTGCTGCAGGATCAGACGCCACGTGCACACACCAGGGACCAAGAGAAGGGCCGCAGGGTGGAGAGAGGGAGACCCAGGGGCTGTGCGGTGCGTGCGTGCATTCTCTCGCATCTCCTCCAGTGACCGTTAGACTCACGGGGACACTTGCTGATGGCACAGCGTCCCTGCCCCTTCTCTGGGGCTGCTGAGCCCCCTGGGGTCCAGGGATCTGGATTCCACATGCTCCCTCAGTGGTTCCTGTAGTCAAGCAAGTATGGAAACCCAGCTATGATCTCCTTTTATCCTCTGAGACAGGTGATAGTCTCTCTCTTTTACACCTGGGGAAACTGAGGCTCACGCTGCAGGCAGTGCGTCAGGTCTGAGAATCCAGAGCCCTTACACGACCCAGAGAGGGCACCACATTGGTGCCCTCAGGCGCCTGCTTCTTAGCCGGGTCCCCGCCAGGCTGCCCAACACCGGGACCTTCATCCGTTCCGGCCGCGCTCCGGGGCCTGAGGCAGATGCAGGAGGGCCCAGCCTTCGCAAGGTTCAAAAGCAGTCGTGGGGAGTGCAGGGAAGGGCCCTCAATTGGCTGGGGGTGAGGAGGGTCTTCCTGGGGTCTTCCTGGGGGACAGCCCAGCGGCAGTCTTCCTACACACCCCTTCACTGGGCCCCCTGGGCAGGGTCTCCCGGCTCCTCCGTCCTCCCCCAGGGCAGTGATGACCTCATGCAAAGACGCGGGCAAGAAGCAAGTGGGGCCCGCCCAGGAAGCCCAGGGCTGGCAGGACCCCCCGCACGCCCGCTGCAGCTGCCCAGCGGCCGTCTCAGTGCAGTGGGGGCCAAGAGCCACAGGGCCCCTGCAGGAGGACATGGCCCGGGGGCTTTGCTGACACCTCATCTGTACGCTGCAGCTGGTAATAGAGCAGTGTAGCGTCCAGCTCTGTTAACTGGAGACCCGTGTCCTCAGCATGGGAGGGCACTGTCCTCTCCTCTCGGTCCTGCCCAGCCACACCCAGAGTGCTGTGGCGGTTCTGGCTCCTGCACTGTGACCCAGTGTGACAGTCTGCGTCGGGTGGGGACAGACCTGCACCCTCGTCCACGAGGCAGTGTGGTGCAGTGGTGGGAGCTCACCCTGCCTGAGGCTGACCCGGGAACGAGGTGGGCAACCCTGGATGAGCCACTTCCCCTCTCTAGCCTCAGTTTCCCCATCTGTAAAGTGAGGCTGACAATGCCCCTTGCCTCGTAGGGTGGTGAAGATCAAAGAGAAAATGTTCGTGAGGAGCCCAGCTCTGGGGCACTCGCTGTGAGGGGTGCTGGCTGTTACACACGGACAGGGGGGAGGAGGTCTCCCCAGCCAGCACTCCCCCCTACTGGCGGCGCCCCCATCAACACCACGGCCAGCACACGCCAGGCCCCGGCCTCAGTTTGCCAGGTGTCTCTCTGCACTTGGCAGCTACTTGCGAAGTGATGTCTGGGTTCCTGGGGCTGCTGTAGCAAAGTACCTTAGCTGGACGCCTTCAGACAGCAGAAACTTACTCTCCTCCTCTGGAGGCCAGAAGTCTGAGGTCAGAGTGCTGGCAGGGCCGCGCTCCCTCCGAAGGCTCTAGGGAGGATCCTGCCTGCCTCTCCAGCTCCTGGGGCTCCAGGTGCTCCTGGGCTGTGGCCACATCGCTCCAACCTCTGCGTCCATCTTCACGTTGCCGTCCTCTGTGTGCGTGTGGTCAGATCTCCCGTCACTGGATTTAGAGCCCACCTGCATGATCCAGGATGAGCTCCCCCTGTGGAGACCCTTAATTTAATTCCATCTGCAGACTCTTTTTCCAAATAAAGTTCCCTTTACAGGTTCTGGGCGTTACAGGCCATAGAAATATGCTGGGGGCATTACTCAGGCCCCTCGAGGAGCCGGCACTCTGGCGGCTGCAGAGGGGAGGTGCTGGGGCCCCGGCTCACGGCCCGCACTGCCCTCCTTCCAGATGGGAGCGAGGCAAAGGCACTGTGCCTGGGCGGGTGGGGGCACCGTGGTTGCTGGGGAACTTTTAGCCACACTCAGCCTGTCCTGCACTGGGCCTCCAGTGATGAAGACCCCGTTCCTGTCCTCGGTCCTGGAGGGCAGCAGAGAGATACAGCCAGCCAGAGTCACAGCACAGAGCCATGGATGCCAGGAGGACTGGCCGCCAAGCGCAGTGGACACAGCCGGGGGCGGGGCTGGCGGCTGATTCTCAGAGAGCAGCCGAGTGAGGAGCCGAGGCGCTGGAGCCTGGGAGGGGGGGCGAGGGCAGCGTTCCAGGCAGACACGGCTCCTCCAGTGCAGAGAGGGCTTAGAACTCGGGACGAAGAGTGGGGTCTGTGGGGAGGCGGGGCGGGGGCCGGGGCAGCCCGGGGCCCAGGTGCAAGAAGTCTGCGGACTGGCCCTGCCCACGTAGGTGGAGAGACTGAGAGCTGAGAGGGCATTCGTCCACCTACGTCCACTCCTTCTGCCAGTCACGTCACCCTCCTGCCTCAGTTTCCCTGTCTCTCTCAGTGGGACGACAGTTACCCACGAGGGGGCTGCCGTGAGGACTGACAGAGAAGGTGCGTGGGAGGGCCCGGTCGGTCGGGGCCGTGTGAGCGGGGATGCTGACGGCCACGGGGACACTCGAGAGGCCCTGGGCGGACGGGGGTGCGGCTCTGCGCACATTTCTCCACGTGGGGTTCCCTCTGCTCGGGAGGGCTGGCGCGGCCCCTGCCAGTCTGCTATGCTTCCAGATGGAACCCGAGGCCCCCGGTGCGCTCGGCTCCTGCGGTTCAGTAGATGGTAACTGGCTCCAGATCTGCGTTGCCGGGAGCCGCCTGCAGAGTGAAGCCGCAGGGAGCTGAGCGCTTGAAGGGATCCGGCCCTGCTCAGAGGCTCCCTGTGAACGGGCGGGAGTCTTTCCTCCCCCTCGGAGCCTGGGGGCTGCGTTGGGGACCCTCTTCACTGGAGCAGTAAGTTCTACACGATTCATGTGAGAGAGGCTCCTCGCTCTGACAGGGCCTCGCTGGTGGCGGGGTGGGCGAGGTGGGCGCGGGGCTCGGAGTGGAGGCCTGGGTCTGGTCCTCGCTGCCTCCTACCAGCTTGGTGACCCTCAGCACACGGGAGCCCTCTGACGGCCCCCAGGCCTTCCGGAGGTGAGAGCGAGACCGCGGACGACGGGCCAGCACAGCTCCACCTGGGTTCATGGGGCTTTTCTCACTAACAATTCCGACTTTAATGAACTGTTTTATTTAGAATTATTAATAACCACAAAGGCGTGATTTCACTCACGCACAAAAAGATGAGCTGAGAAAAGAGAAAGTTCCTTTGCTAATATAATTTACGTTGAAGAGCCAGACCGAAAAACGCAAAGTGCTGTCTTTGATGGAACAGTTCATACACTGATGATGCCCCCCCCCCACTGATAATAAACAACCACCTCACATATTTCTGCCGAGGATCTGGCTCTAGATGAAGGCTGGGGTCTGTGGTGAACTTGGTCAAGTGGCAGCCTTGGTCTGCGCGGGTGTCCTCCACTGTAAACAGAAAGTCTGGACTTAACAGGCTTGGATTCTTTGCAGCAGCGTCCCCAAGTCTCTCCTCCCCCCTCGGCTCCCACCGGAGGCTCCAGGCATAATAATGGGGTGGTGGGGAATTGGGCAATGCCTCTCTGGGCTGATCTTCAGGTGGAGGTGAGCGGGCAGAGGGTGGTGTGGGGTGATGGAGGGGGGCCCCAGAGGAGGAGTGGACTTAGGTGGGCTGGCAGGTGGGCAGGGGACTTGGCTGGGAGGAGAGTGTGTGGAGCCACGTGCACAGAATACCAGTAGTCAGTGATGTGTAGGCACCAGGAGCCCTGGAGAGAAGCCTGGACTGGACACATGGGCTTGGAGCCACCAACGTGAGGTGGCGGCTGAGTTATAGGTGATGATGGATCCCCCTGGACAGGGCACAGGGTGAGGAAGTCAGAAAGCTGGGAACAGAGCCCTGAGGAGCAGCAACTGCAGTGGGCAGAGGGGGAGGAGACTGCAGGGGAAACGGAGAAGGGAGATGATGGAGAAGGGAGATGATGGGGGAGGGGAGGTGATGGCATAGGGGAGGTGATGGAGAAAGGAAGATGATGGAATAGGGGAGATGATGGAGAAGGGGAGAAGATGGAGAAGGGAGAGGATGGAGAAGGGGAGGTGACAGAGAAAGGAGATGATGGAATAGGGGAGATGATGGAGAAGGGAGATGATGGAATAGGGGAGATGATGGAGAAGGG
>JABWHU010001778.1:72596833-72634348 GCA_014189135.1 Dicerorhinus sumatrensis harrissoni
GAGATGATGGGGGAGGGGAGATGATGGAGAAGGGAGATGATGGGGGAGGGGAGGTGATGGAGAAGGGAGATGATGGGGGAGGGGAGATGGAGAAGGGAGATGATGGTGGAGGGGAGGTGATGGAGAAGGGAGATGATGGGGGAGGGGAGATGATGGAGAAGGGAGATGATGGGGGAGGGGAGGTGATGGAGAAGGGAGATGATGGGGGAGGGGAGGCGATGGAGAAGGGAGATGATGGGGTAGGTGAGGCGATGGAGAAGGGAGATGATGGGGGAGGGGAGGTGATGGAGAAGGGAGATGATGCGGGAGGGGCGATGATGGAGAAGGGAGATGATAGAGAAAGGGAGAGAACTGGATGTCAAGAGACAGAGGAAGGGTGTATTAGGAGTGGGAGAAGTTCCCAGTGACCTGGGCCACAGAAAGGTCTGGTGAAGCATTGACTGGACGTCTTCATGGCCAACCACACTGAGCTTAGAAGTTGGGGGTGGGGGATGGAGCTCCAAGATGGTGTAAGAGCTCGGGCCTGGATGTGAGAAGCCTGCCTGCCCTGCGTTCCTCCTTTCCAGGGCTTCCCCAAAGAGACATACCCCGCAGACCAATGTCAGCTGGAGAAGAACCACCTTATCTCAGCTGGCCTTCTCCAAGCCCCAGCATGGGCACTGGCAGCTGGGCCAGAGCATGCAGGCTACCCTCAAGTCCTCAGAGGCCCCTCCCTCCTAAGCTCCTACCTGTACAGGTGGCGCATGGGGCACAGGAGACCAAGGGCCACATGTCAGAGCATGAGAGGGCCCATGATGGCCCAAGACAGCCTGCTGCTCCTGCAGGGAGGGCCCTGGCTGGGCTCCCCAGGTCTTCAACTCGAGTGGACGGGGGTAGGGAGTGAGCGGGACCCTGTCCCCTCTCAAGGGTGGCCCAGGGGTGTCCTCCGCTCAGATCAGCCAGGAGGGGCCAGCAGCTGGCGGGGGGAAGGAGGTCTCCTCAGCGAGGGGCGGGACAGGGGCCCACACCTGGACCGCAGGCTTGCTTCGTCAGGGGCCTCTGTAGATGGAACTGGGATCTGGGCGACCCCACCTCGTGCGCAGAGCTGGGAGAAGTTTCTTTCAGGTGCTGTTTCATCTGCGTCTCGTGGAAACCCTGCGGGGGGGGAGACTTGTGCCCATTCCGCTGAGGAGGAAACTGAGGCCAGAGAGGCAGTGTGGGGAGCCCAGGGCCACACGGCGTGTTCGTGGTGGAGCCGGAGCTTGAACGCAGAGTCTGTTCTCTTCCCATCGTGTGCGTCTTTCCTGGGACGTGTGAGGGCGAAGGAAGACGCTCTCAGGCCTGTGGGAAAGAGGCAAGGTCCGGCAGGGGCACTGACAGGTCTCTCTCCTCGGACCTCCCCGTCTCCCCGCGTTCTTGGTCTCTTTCCATCTCTGTCTCTGTCTCTCTCTGCGTCTCTGTGGCTCGCCCCATTCTCCGCTCCATCAGCGTGTGTCTCTCTCTACAACACACACACACAAATACGCAGGAAGAGAGAATTAAAGAGAAAATAGTGAAGTAATTCTGCGGGAGATTTTTTCTTTCTATTTTTCTGTATTTTCAACGTCCTCTGCCGGGACGTGTGTCACTTTGCGTGCATTTTGCTCTTTCCCGCCTCAGGCCTGCGTTCCTCCATGTGACCACCACGGGGCGTACTTTCTGCCCAGCCGCTCACGTCGGTTAACCGTTTCCCCTCCGCAGGCAACAGGAGGTTTTCAAGTTTATCGACAGTCATCTTTCTTTCTTATAACGTCTTCCCAGGCTTTACTTTCAACGTATTCTATAGTTTCTCTAATTAAAACACATTAACAATGGGAAAATCCCCTTAATTAAGAGATTATATTCTTTTTCCCCTTCCAATAATTACTTAACATTTCCCTAGGTGCAGACATCAGGGAGGGTGCTATGTATTGGGAAGGCGCTGGGCTGGGAGCCAGTCCTGCTGTTTCTGACTTGTCGTGCGGCCCTGGACAAGCCCTTCTCCCCTACCCAGCTCCTCAAGTGCGTGCTCAGAGGGCTGGGCCGCCTTCCAGGCCTGTCACAGCGCTGCCCCCGGTCCCTCTGAAACGACTCCGGAAATGCATGAAGGAAACTATTACTGGCTGCAGCTTAAGATTTGAGGGGGTGGGCTCCTGTCTCACGCCCAGAACATGACAACCAAACCCAAAAACGCAGCTGATTTCACTGAAAAAGAAAATACTCATGCTCTTTAGAAGGAAATGTTTACAACTGAATGTTAGGCTTATGGTGTGTGTGTGCACGTGTGTGTGTGTGCACGTGTGTGTGTATGCGTGTGTGTGCACGTGTATGATGTGTGTGCGCGCGTGTGCACGAAGAATGGGATAAGAAGCAGATGGCTGGGTTCACCTAATGTGTGAGTATTTGAAAGGAACTGAACTTTAGAAAATTCATGCATTTCAAAGGACCTACTATGAGCCGGGTCAGGAGCTGGAGGTGGGGGAGGTGGCTGAACAGGCCCCACCCTCAAGGAGCAGGAAGTCAAGTGCAGGGGACAGACAGACAGAGGAACCTCGTGTTGCATCTCTGCAGGCCAGCCCCAGAGCTGTAGAAGGCACAAGAAGGACATGTGAGGCCCCTGGCCCGTCCTGGGGGTCAGCTTCCTGGACATGTGATCTGGTCTGAAAGGGATGGCTGGGGGTTAAGGACCCCACAGACGAGGAAGGGAGGAAGAACATAGCAGAGGCTGGTGCCCAGAGAGGGGCCCTGGAACAGGTGAGTGCATTTGGGCATGGAGGGAGGGAGGGCAAGGCTGTGGATGCCCTGTGGGTGCTCGGCTCGTGGGTGCAGCAGAAGAGGATGATTTTGGAGTTAGACATCACTGGGCCCACTTTCCAGCTCCATCTTGGGCCAGCTGTGCAGCCACAGATTTGTCCCTAGTCTCCCCGGGCCTGGGCATCCTCAAGTGTAGGATGGGGACGGTAATACCCCCCACAATGCTGATCTGGAGTGAGTGTAAACCGGGAATGCTGGCCATGGTGTCACGAGCCGCAGCAGAGACCGCGACCGCCTGCTTCCCTAGCCCCAAAGCAGCCGTCTGCTCTCACGCCGAGGGGGCGCAGGATGCTCCCACGCCCCCAGCCCACATCTGGTTCACCCAGCAGTTTGTTTTAGGAATGGGTCTGCTCCATGGCCCTGGGGAGAAGGCAGCAGTTACTCGACTGTCCCCTGCCCACCTGTGACCTCCCTGAGCTGCCAGCATGGGCCCCACAGCCATGCAGGATCCTGGGATGCTGGTCCCATTGCCGCCTCTGTCCCTGATTTGGGACACCTGAAGCCCCCACCCCCTGACCGGTCACCCACCCTGAGAGCACCACGCTCTCGGTCCTGGGTGGCGGGCTGCACAGGTGGAATGGGGGTGGTACAGGTGAGCCACGAGACGAGACCAATGAGAACGCGAGACGGGACCCCCAAGAACAGGAGACGGGACCCATGAGAACACGAGACGGGACCTCTGAGAACACGAGAAGGGACATCTGAGAACATGATATGGGACCCCCGAGAACATGAGACAGGACCCCAGAGAACATGAGACGGGACCCCCGAGAACCCAAGACAGGACCCCCAAGAACACGAGTTGGGACCCCCGAGAACACGAGACGGGACCTCTGAGAACACGAGACGGGATCCCCCAGAACACAATACAGGACTTCCGAGAACACAAGACGGGACCCCCGAGAACAGGAGAGGGGACCTCCGAGAACACCTGATGGAACCTTTGAGAACACGAGACGGGTCCCCCGAGATCACGAGACGGGACCCCCGAGAACACAAAACGGGACCTCTGAGAACACAAGTCGAGACCTCTGAGGACACGACACAGGACCCCCGAGAACAGGAGACGGGACCTCCCAGAACACGAGACGGGACCCCCGAGAACACGAGACGCGACCTCTGAGAACATGAGACGGGACCCCCAGGAAGTCGAGACGGGACCCCCTGGAACACTAGACGGGACCCCCGAGAACACGAGACGCGACCTCTGAGAACATGAGACGGGACCCCCTGGAACACTAGACGGGGCCCCCGAGAGCACTGGGCCATCAGGTGCCGTTTTCGGGACGGGCCACAAGTGTCCACATCTGTAAAATGAGGTTGCTGGAGGAGGCCGTCTCTGTAATTTGTACTGTTCTAGACGTCACTCTGTGTGATTAGGGTGGAGTGACAGACAGATGGAGAGACCCTGAGAGAGAGAATGAGCCTAGGAGTCGGTGTTCTCATGCCTCTGATTTAAAAAGAGAAAGAGTGACTGAGGACGGGAAGACTCGGGGCAGCCCTCAGGGTGAGAGGGATAACCTCGGCCCCAGGGCGTGGAGCTCCCAGTGTTCCCGGCGCTCTCCGCGGTCTCTCCTCAGCCGCCACGAGGACTGCAGGAGCCAGATGCGGAGAACGGTCCAGCTCACAGGCGCCTCAGAGAGCAGGGCCACGGGGGTCCTGCCGCGTGGAGACCCAGGCGCCTGACTAAACTGCAGATGCTGCAGGTGAGGCAGAGAGTGGGGGCCGGTGGAAGGCGAGCAGCCGGGGTCAGGGCCCAAGCTGCAGTGGAGAATCGGGCGGCCAGGGGCACTGCAGGGTCACGTTGAGCCAAGACTTCAAGTGGCGGAGGGGACACCTGCACAGAGCTGCAGGCAGGAGCAGCCGCCGGGGCAGGACCGTGTCAGCGTGTTCTCGGACGTATGAGGCCGGTGTGGCTGCGGTGGGGGAGTGAGGGGTTGGCGGTAAGGTGGGGTCACAGTGACTTGGGCTGGATCATGCAGGGCCTTGGGGCCAATGTGTGACCTTCAGCTTTGTCTCCGAATGAGGCAGAGATATTGCAGGAGCCTGACCCTGCAGTGGGCGAAGTGGTGACTGGAATTAACGGCCATGTAAGACTGACAGGGAGGACCTGTGATCTCCGTCTGCAGGGGTAGAGCCCACGACTCTGCTGTGGAGTCCTGCCCCAGGGTCGTCCTGGGGGGCAGGTGGGGGGTTTAGGGGATGGGGTGGAGGACTGGGTATAGGGCATGACAGACTCTTCTTGAAACTTGTGCTTTTGCTTAAGGGGGAGTCTGGAGGGCTTTAAGCAGGAGAGGGACTGGGTGGGATTGCGTTTTAGAATAACCCCTGCGGTGGCCTGGAGAAAGGATCACCAATTTCAGGAAACGCTCCATATGCACTTGAAAAGAACACGAACTCTGTCTTTGTTGGGTGCAGTGTTGTGCAAATGTCAACTAAGTTGGGTTTATTAAGCAGGTCATTCAGTTCGTCCATGTCCTGACTGAAGGCAGATCGGGTTTGGACAGAGCTGTGGGCCAGATACCCACCATGACTGAAGCTGGTGATAGCGCCTTTCGGCACTGACAGGTTTTGCTCTTATATTTCCAAGCTATATTATTATGCGCACAAATGAATCTGTATTCCTGGTGGAGTGACCTTTTAATCATTATGCATGTATCTTTAGTAACAAATCTTGCCCTAGAGACTGTTCTCTCTGATACTAGTATCGTTACACCGGCTTTTGGGGGCTGGTGTATGTGCAGTATATAGTTTTCCACTCTTTAAACCTTTCTGTGTCCTTATAGTTCAGATGTGTCTTTTCTACCCAGGATGTATGTTTGAAAATGGTCTGCCAGTCTCTGTCTTTGGCAAATAATTAGTTGATTCACGTTTAGTGTAATTATCGAGGTACTTATATCTCCCATCTTTATATTTGTTTTCTCTTTGTCCCACCTGTTGTATGTTCTTCTTTTGTCTTCTTTTAGCTTAATCATAAATTTTAGGTCAATTTCCCCCCTCTCTTAGCTTATTAGCTATCTGACTTACTGGTTGTCCTAGAGATCAGTGGTGTTCTTGACTTATTCAAGTCAAATTCCAACTAGTACATTTACCTCCTCCTGGGTCATGCTGAGAACACGTTCACTCCGTTCATCCTTCTCCTGCCTTGTGTGCTATTGTTGTTACTCATTTTAATTCTGCCTATAGTTTTAAGTGACTGCTGTGTGTATAATCTATATCCATTTAGATCTCCTCACATATTTGCCCTGTTGTTTTCCCTCGTTTCTGTGTTTCCTCGGCTCTGCTTGCCTCTCCCTCAAGACCTCTCTCTGGCATTTCTCTCAGAGCAGGTCTGCTAATGCCGGATTCTCTCAAACCTGGTTTATTAGGAAAGGACGGTATCTCGCCTCACTGGGGGGGGAGGTATTTGCTGAGGATGTTAAGGATATTACAGAATCCTGAGTTTGCAGTGTTTTCCCTTCATCACTTAACGACGATGTTGTTTTTGTTGAGAAGTCGGCTGGCGGTCTCTCTGCTGTTCCTCGGGAGGTGCGGTGTGTTCTTTCTCTGGCTGCATTTCCTATTTTCTCTCCGTCTTCTGCTAGCAGCAGCTCTGCTTATGTAGGGCTTTCTCTGTATTTATGCTTCTTAGGGTTCTCAGTGCCTCTTGAATCAGCAGGCGGTGTATCTCTTCCATTTTGGGGAGTTCCTCACCGCTATTTCTCCCACTCTGGCTTCTTCTCCCTCTCCTCCTGTCCAGGACTCGAGGACATTTATCTTTGGCCTTTTCATCCTACCCATGTGGCTTTCTTTGCTCTTGCTTGTCATTTCCATCCTTTTTGCTCTCCTTGTCTTAGCCTGGATATCTGCTTCCCCAGCTGCCAGTTCATTAGCCGTTCCTTCTGCTCTGCACACTATGCCGGTCAGGCCGTCAGCTGAGTTCTTAATTTCACTGTTCAGACTTTTCAGTTCTTTGAATGCTGTTGGATACTCCTTATAGATTCCTCTTCCCTGCTAAAATTCCCCGTCATGTGATTGATTTTCCTGAGCCTATCAATCACAGTTATTTTAAATTGTGAGCCTTCAACTGCAATATTGGGTCATCTGTGAGTCTGCTTTTATTGTCTATTTTCTCTCTTGACCCTGCTTCACACTTTGCTTGGAAACTTTGAATTGAATGTGATGCATTGTGGATAACAAACTGTAGAGGTTCTGGATGTGTTCTGTTCCTCCAGAAAGGCTTTACTTCATCCTCTGATCAATGCATGGAGTGGGAGGCAAATAACTTGAACCCAGCCAGGGAATGAGCTGACTTGAGGCTGGGCTACAGTCTTGGCAAACCTTGCTTCTCTCTCAGGTTGAGCCTCACTTCCTGACTGTATCCCTCCAGGGTCCCCACTGAGAAGTTGAGGGGTTTTCTGGAACCCCCACTCTTTGGTGGACCTTGAGCATCAAATTTTACCTCTTTATGACTGTGACACTAAACTCCATTCTGATATTCTTCTTGCTTTCTTTTCCCTGGAGCAGCTTAAAGATCTGGCAAGTGCCTCAAAGGAGAACTGCCAAGTGTCGGGCTCGCCTCTCTGTGCCCCTCACTTATCTGAGATCCTGCTATCTCCAGTCCTAGTGGCCTGGGAGACACTTGATGCCTTCAAACGTATTTTTTAAATTGTTTTTCTAGCTGTTCTCAGTTAGAGACTTGGTCTACTGCAAACTTCTCCATCATAGCCAGAAGCCAAAATGCCTGGAGAGTGGATCACCGGGGGCGGACGGAAGCAGGAAGGGCAGGGAGGGGCCGCTGCCGTGGACAGGGGCAGGGAGACGGGGAGGAAAAGACGGGACCAGGAGTTACTGAAGAGGGGATGGGGCCACGGGACTTGCTGCTGATTAGATGGAGGTGGCTGGTGTTCAGGGAGGGTGTGGAAGGGGACAAGGTGGGGCTGGTGACGCCATCCAGGAGGCTTGGGGAAGTGGCAGGTCTGGAGGCCTGGGGAGGAGAGGCGGTAAGTTCTGTATTAGGCTTGATGAATTTGCAGGCCAATGGGACATGCAGGTGGAAGGGTCCAGGAGACAGCTGGAGCTCACAGAGATGTCTAGAAGGGAGAGGGAGTCTTGAGAGGGGATGAAATGGTCCCAGGTGAGTGGGGAGATGAGAGGAGAGGGACTGGGATGGAGCCCCGAGGAAATGCTGTGCATAAGAGGCAGGCGGAGGACCAGGACTGAGTGGCACTTTTGGAAAGGAGGTGAAGAGAGCATTTCCAAACGGAGGGAGGGTCCACAGAGCGAAGTGCCACAGAGGCTTTCCTAGGACGAGGACAGACGTGTCTCACCAGTGACCCCGGTTCAGACCAGGCGGGGACCGGGCCAGGAGCCAGGCGTGAGGTGGCAGAGGGGGTGTTTAGAGGCGAGCACTCAGCGGTGGGAGAGCAGACCAGAATTGCCTGTGGTCTGGGCAGAGCCGAGCTTACCTGGACCAGGACCTGAGAACGCTGCAGGCGATGTCACAGAGCCCTTGTAGCCGGCTGTGCTGACTCCGGCCTCGGGGGGCCCCACAGGGTTCACGGGCTCAGGAGCCCCCCTCAGAGGTCCAGGCTGTTTGCTGAAGGCAGGAGCAACCAGACCAGCCCCAGGCCCCTGGAAGGGAGATGCAGGGAGAGGTGGGTCAAACTCGTCAGATTTCAAGAGGCAACTTCAAAGGGGCTGCAGGGCCCGGTGGAGGGCAGCCCAGGAATGCTGTGGGCGGGGGCGGGGAGGGGGGCTCTCATGGGAGCTGCTCTGGCTCTGGTTGTGAGGTGGGCAGGGCCACAGAAAAGTTCCCACAGCTGTGAGTGAGGGGTCGAGGGACAGCCCAGGCGTCTGCGGTCTGCTGCATCCTGGCCCCCGCCACCTGCCGCTGTGGGGCCTCGGGAGGGTGATCTGCCCTCTCTGGGCCCTGGCTTTCTTCTCCATACAGTTGGTGAAGGGAAATAACGGGACCTAGCCTGCCAGGGAGGACGGCTGGGGCCCTTGTGAGATGCCAGATGTGGACGTTCAGCCTCTGCTGAGGGCCGTGGGCCGGGTGGGCCGCTGTTGACGCAGCACATGAGAGTGTGCAAGAGTCTCAGAGAAATCAAGGGGGGGAGAGTCATGTGTTCAGGGGCTCTTTCTCTCTCTCACACACTTGCACACACACGTGCACACGTATGAGCTCATGTATACACACGTACATGTGTGTGCACCCTTACACATGTGTTCATGCTCCTGCATGACGTGCACACACTCACAATATACACACTCCATGTGTGAGCACATGTGCACAGTTCACACGTGCACACACACATACACTATGCACGTGCGCACGCTCACACACCTACATACATGCACACACCCGCATGCTCACACACGGAGGAATCTCCTGTCCTCAGAGAGCCATAGCCCTGTGCAAACCCTGTGCACCCCCGTGCCCCCTCCAGTCCTCCACACCGTTAGTGCAAACGCTTTCTAAGTGAAGGAAGGGAAACGTTTTTTCTAACCCATTTAAAATCCAATTAAAAAAATCAATGGCTGACTTAATCAGCCCCAGCCCCGGGGCGGGGGGAGGGCAGACGTCCTTCCTGCCCCAGACTTGAGCTGTTTCCTCCCAGGGCAGAGCCCACGCGCTCAGGTCTTATCTCAACGCCTCCCTCTAAGGGGCGAGAAGTGACTACCCACCGATGGCCACTTAAGAGGCGTGGGGGCAAGAGACCTTCCCAGAGTCACACGGCTTCTCCCTGTTTCCTCTTAACGGGGTGGTGACTTGGACTGTCCCCCGATCTGCTTCTCCAGGGTGCTCAGGTCAAGCACCTCCTCCACCAGGAAGCCCTCTTGGACTGCTGCAGGCCGAGTCCCTCTCCTGCGCTCCTGGCCAAGTGCTCCTTTCATTCCCGGATGACCACACATCCCAGTTTTCTCAGCACAGTCCTAGGTGTCCACAGCCGTCCCAGCCGAGTTGCTAACAGCGTCCCTTTTGTTGTCAGCAGTGTCCCAGTCTGGATGGTGAATTATAGGGCACCCTGCCATCCCCCGCTCTCATTGCTTGCTTACTTGCCCAGGAGGCGTTGGTTGTCGGCGCTGGACCCAGCTTGGTGCTGGACTCTGGGCTGTGGGGAGGGACGGAAGCACAGTCCTGGGGCGACACTGAAGCCACAGACGGTGGCTCTGGCTGGGCTGAAGTGGGGGCGGGGCCCGCTGCAGGAGGAGCCCTCACCCCCTCACTCCAGGCCCCGCCCGCCTCCCTGGCTCCACACACCCCGGACCCAGGAGCTCGCTCCCCAGCCAGCCCCCTGCTCCTCCCATCGGGGAGCCATGCCTGCTCCACCCCCTACCAGCTGTGTGGCTTGAGTCGGTCATTGTCACTGTCTAGCCTCCACTTACCTGGAAAACGAGACTGAAAACGTCTTTTTTTAAAAAGTGTACAAATCTGTGATTTGTAGTATATTCACAAATATGTGCAACCATCAATTTTAGAGCATTCTCATCACCTCGCAAAGAGACCCCCTACCCTTTAGCTATCACCTCCCCATCCTCCCAACCCCCAGCCCTGATGACCATTGATGTACTCTCTGTCTCTGCAGGTTTCCCTGCTCTGGACGTTTCATATGCACAAAGCGTATACCATGTGGCCTTTTGTGGCCAGCTGCCTTCACTGAGCATAATGTCTTTGAGGTTCATCCACGTCGTAGCAAATATCAGTACCCCATTCCTTTTCATGGCCAAGTACCATTCCACTGTATGGACATACCACATTCTGGTTATCCACTCGTCAGTCGACGGACATTTGGATTATTTCTAGTTTTCGGCTATTGTGAATAATGCTGTGGTAATCACTCGTGTACAAGTTTCTGTGTGGACATGTGCCTCATTGCTGGTGAGTGTGCACTAGGAGTGAAATCTGGGTCACTTGGTAACCCCATGTTTGCCAAAGCAGCTGTGCTTGTCCTTTTGTTTAAAAACAAAAGTTGTACAGTTAATTACAGAAGCAGTCCTGAGGCTCTCAGCCCTGCCCCTGGCCTGCGGAAGGTGCTCACCCCTTGTGGGATGCTGCCTGCTTCTCTCTCTCCATCCCGCTCGAACGTCCTCAGGGCCTCATCTCCAGGGTCCCAGGATCACCTCGTCCCTGCCTCTGTGGGCGCTGTGTGCCTCACCCCACCTCTGTCCCCGGGCCCGCCTGCCTGCATGGCATGTCCGTCCCACAGCTGGAGAGAGGAGGAGAAATGACCCATCCAGCACGTTAGTGCTGGTGCAGACACGGAGCCGCACCCCCAGCTTCTCCTGACACGTCCGGACCTTCCGCGCGTCCCCCCATCCCAGTGGCCTCTCCCTCGGCAGCCTGCAGACCGGTCCCTCCTCTGGGAGCCTCAGCTCCGCGGGGTGGGGACCGCGTTTCTGTTCGTCTCCCCTCAGAGCCCAGCACGGAGCCAGCGCACAGTGGGTGCTCAGAGCCCAGCACCGAGCCAGCGCACAGTGGGTGCTCAGAGCCCAGCACCGAGCCAGTGCACAGTGGGTGCTCAGAGCCCAGCACCGAGCCAGTGCACAGTGTGTGCTCATCTAGGACCAGCTGACCTTCTGGACGCTGAAAGGTAGCCCCTGTCAAGCACCTCCACAGGCCCTTCCCTGGCACCAGGCTTGGTGGGCCTGGCACAGAGCAGGGCGGGAGCTCAGGAAAAGCACGTGAAGGGGCGGGGGGGGGTGAAGAAGGTGCAGGGCCCCCGGGGATCAGCGAGCCCCCTCGGACTCAGTTTCCATATCTCTCAGGGAGATCGGGATTAGCAGTTTATTCTCCCCCACAACTCTCATATCACCCCTTCTTCTATCCCCCTGGCCCCCAGGCGGCTCCACTGGGTCCCTGCGCTTCTGCTCTCGCTCCTGGCCAGGGTAGGACCCTGGACCTGACTTGCAATTGCACAGACACGGATACCCGAAGAGAGACGGAGCCGGCGTGTTCCTGTCCCCCGGGGTCTGCTCAGATGCACCTCCGCGCATCCCACTGGGGGGCCGTTGGGAAGTCGGGGGCAGGCCCTGCATCCTGTCCTGCGGTGGACCTCAGATCCACTTGTGCACGATCTCACAGACACACGTACACACACAGATGCACGCGGTACGTGAGAACAGGGAAGCAGGGAGAGCAACAGTGAGTAGAGCCGTGAGGGCTGGGATTTATACAGATGTGCTTTGAAATGACGAGACCACCTCTGGACAGGCACCCGGGGAGAAGGTGAGCCCTGGTCCTGGAGACTGGCCTTGAGGGAATGGGAACAGGGCAGCTGCAGGTCGGGGAGGAGGGCACACTCGCTCTTCCCGGCTGCCCTTCGGAATTCTGCACTGTGTATCTGTGTCATCTTTGCAAAAAGAAACTCTAATTTAAATGTAAAAGATTGCCCCCCCGACCTCCTTAAGCCCCTTTGGGGTCTCCCGTTGTCCTGAAGACAAAGTCCAAGTGTCCCTGTACCCTAGGAGGCCCTGGTGGCTCTGCTGGCCTTGCCCCCTCATCTACCCCATACGAGTCTGATTCAGTGCCAATCTGAGCTCACCCCAGGGCCTTAGCACAAGCCCCTCCTCTGCTTGGAGCACACCGTCCTTCCTTCTGCTCTGCCATCTGTGCTGGTCCACAGGGCTCTGCTCAAACCCCCTCCCCTTGGAAGCCTTTCGTAACCCCACCCCTGGAATGGCCCCTTTTCCCAAGGGTCCTCAGCTGTTGCCTCTTCCCGGTCAGGCCCAGGAAAGCCCCTCCCTGCTGTCCCCCAGTGAGGCTCTTGGGGTGTCTCTCCATCCTCTCTACTGTAAGGTCCATGAGGCCAGGGGCCAGGTCTGTCCTGTCCTCTGATGGCCAGCACAGAGCGGTCACTCAAAATGGTTGTTGAATGAATACAAATAAGAAAGAGAAGGGAGGAAACGATGCAGAAGCTCAGAAATTAGGCGGTGCAGCTCCTAGGGGAGGCATGTGGCTGGGGGCGGGGGACAAAGATGACGGAGGCACGGCTCAGCTCTGCCCCGAGGATCCCCCGTCGGCCGAGGATTCCATGACTCGAGAGGCCCCCGCACAGCCTGGGACAGGGGACCGGCCCTTGAAGGACCCGTAGACGTTTCTCAGGCAGGGCGGGTCTGGAAAGGGTGCTCCAGGCAGCAGGAACAGTGTGGAGAAAGGCCTGGAAGCAGCCGTGTGTGGGACCAGCTCGGAGCAGCCAGCGAGGGCTGCAGGTGACCATCTTTCCCCGAGGACGTCAGTGCGGGGACATCATGTTGGTGGCTTGAAACTGGCCTTGGACGGGTGTTTACACCGCAGACACTGGCAGACGCTGCACATCGAGGTTTGCTCTTTCTGTTTTTGTTCTGAGAGCTGTTGCAGCCACACGCCGCCGCCTGGAGATTGAGGCAGGGGAGCTGACTGCAGGGAAGGGTGGTTGGTGCGATTTAAGGGGTCGACGAACCTGCCCGAAAGGTTTCCGTGCTGGGTGCCTGCTCTTCTATCATTCGGGATGGGGGCGGTTTATGGCTTTCATCAGATTCTCAAGGGCATCCCGACCTGGAGAAGGTTAAGGCCGCAGCCCGCTGCCCTGGTGGCGCCCGGAGAGCAGCGCGGACCTGCCCAGCAGCCACCAAGCCCTCTGCGCTCCGCCGGCCGGGACGCTGGAGCGCTCAGGCTGCTTCCTGAGCCCCTGGCTTTGCCCTGCTGCTCGTCTGGCTGGCGCTCCCCGAGTTGCTGCCCTGAGAACTTCCCAGCTGAACTTTGCAAGGGCTGAACTCAAAGTCACTTCAAGGCAGTTTTGATTATAAAAAGAAAGACAGAAAGGGAAAAACAGTGAACGGGGGAGGGGCAGCCTGAGCAGGCATGTTGCAATTACCCTTTGAAAGGAGAATATTCAAGCAGATGTTTCTATTTCCATCCTGTCCTGCTCTCCTTCCAATCCAGCGAAATTAGTTCCAAAGTCATTATTCACCTAATCACACTAATAGTTTAACATCCGATCTGCCCTCTGTCCAGACGGGCGGGTGAGCGGCCGAAAGCTCTGTTTTAGCCCTTCCTTCCCACTGATCCCTTAATTAAGTGGCATCTGCTCTAATACGAGTTAAATATTGCAGTTGACTTTATTTTCTTTCTCTCGGTCCTCCGGGTCCTGAGATGGGGGAGATAAAGTGAAACACATTTGCTTCCCGCGAAGGAGGAAGGGACAGGGGGCTGCCTTTCTGGAAACGCGGCCCATCAATCATAAACTGATTACAAATTCGTCACCTTGAATCAATTTCTGTTCACAAGTTCAAAAGGCGCTCTGAGCTCCGGGCTATCTGGAATATTCTACATGTGGAGAGGATTAACATTTGATCGAATTCCTCCTTCTGAGGAGGAGACGGTCTTGGCCGCACTTGTGGGGGGGGAGGTGAGTTCGAGACGCGGATGGCGCTAACCTTGAGAAGCCGCTTGTGCTCTCCCAGGGCTCCCCTCTGCGGCAGGGCGTCTGCTGCCGCCAGGAGGGTCCCAAGCCCCTCGGTGTGGACCAGCGTGGGGCCGGGGGAGAGGGAGAGACTAACGTGATCTCATCGATTCAGTCAAATCACATTGCAGCATCACTTCTCATACGCAGAATTGTCCCTAAAATAGTTGTCTTGAAAGAAGCAACGACTAGCGTGTGTGTGTGTGTGTGTGTGTGTGTGTGTGTGTGTGTGTGTGTGTGTGTGAGAGAGAAATGGTTGCCAGGTGGAAAGTTAAGGAAAGGCTCTCTCCCTGAAGACCCTGAAGCTCGCCCCAAAGTCCCTGAGATGCCCTCAAGCTTCCACCACGTGTTCTAGAACCTCAAGAAGGGGAGTTTTGTCTGGCATGTCCTGAGGTTTGGCCAAAAAAGTCAGCTTGTCAACAGGCCAGGCCTGAACTGCCGTGTCCTACGTCAGGGAGAGGAGGCGGGGCTGTTGTAGGGGTGGCAAGGGAGGAAAGGCAGGAAATCCTACCCTAGAGCGTCCCTTACTTGACTCCAGGTCAGATGTGACTTTGGAGAACATTGCCACTCTGCCTCTGGAAAAGAAAGAGAGAGAGAGACAGAGAGAGAAGGGAGGGAGGGAGGGAGGGAGGGAGGGAGGGAGGGGCCGGTACTTGTGGCCATTAGGGCCCCTGTACCTCCTGCCTCTCTCTCCACCCTTAGCGGGGTCCTGGGCACAGGAGAGCCCCCATCACCTGCCCCGTCTGCCTCTCCTTCTGGACGCGAGGACCTTGCACCGAAGATAGCTCCGTGCAGGCCCAGGCTACAGCCCCAGGTCTGGGGAAGGGAAAAGTGGGGGAGCCCAGTGCACATGGGCTTCAGGATGAGGAGGGCTGGGCACAAATCCAGCTGCCCATTTTCTACAAGTACAGCCCGGGAAGCTTCTTAGATGCGCTCAGAAGCTCTTCCGGAAGTTGGAACCCTGTGCACTGTTGGTGGGAATGTAAAATGGTGCAGCTGCTGTGGAAAACAGTATGGAGGTTCCACAAAAAATTAAAAATAGGACTACCACATGATTTGGCAATCCCATTTCTGGGTATACAGCCAGAGAATTGAAAGCAGGGTCTCGAAGAAATAATTGTACACCCACGTTCATTGCGCCATTATTCACGATAGCCAAGATGTGAAAACAACCCAAATGTCTGTCAATGAATGAATAAAGAAACTATGCTATCTATATACCATGGAATATTATTCAGCTTTAAAAAAGAAGGAAATCCTATCACTTTTGACAACATGCATGGACCTGGAGGACATAATGCTAAGTGCAATAAGCCGGTTACAGAAGAACAAACACAGCGTGATTCCACCTCCATGAGGAACTGAAATAGTCAAACTCAGAGACGTAGACAACAGAGCCATGGTTGCCAGGGGCAGAAGTGGGGCTGGGGAGCTGTCGTTAGCTGGGTATAGAGTTTCGGTTCCATATGATGAGAAAGTTCCAGAGACTGCAGTTAGCAACGTGGTATAGAGCGCTTCAACATTTGATAAGAGGGTAGAACTCATGTTAAATGTTCTTATCACAAAAAAATCCCAACTACAACAAAGGGACGCGGGGAAATGTTCGGGGCGGATGGATATATTTATTATCTCTATTGTGGTGATGGTAACACTAGTGGATACGTTTGGCCAAACTCACCAAAATGTGCACATTGTGTGCAGTTTTTATATACCGATTATACCTCAACGAAACGGAGGAAAAAAGAATAGCTTTCTCAGGAGGAGGCTGAGGGCTTAGGGACAACTAGCAAAAGGCCCCTGGCGTTTTCACCCCCTGTTGGTTCGTTTGTTTTTGTCATCCTCTGGGTGAGAGTGAAGAAAAAGTTCTGGAGTCAAACCTTCCCTGACTGGAACAGTGACGTCCTGCAGTTCGTCCACCTCAGGGCAGTAACTCCTGGCTCTGCTCAGGCCTGTGCAGGAGGACCCCTGCTCCGGCCCCAGGGCCTCATTTTTCAGATGAGGAAATCAAGGCCCTGGGAGTTCGGGAGGACTGTCAAGGTCGTTTAAGGTCATCCCTCTATGTAGTGAAGGTGATGGCCTGACCCCTGGCCTCCAGCCACGCCCCTCCTGTCTTGCCTCCTTGCCTGTTGCTGCTGAATTTACATTGCTCCTCTTCCCTTCTGTCCCCCCAAAATTGACTCCCAGAATGTAGGAATGTTCGAGGGCACCCTGGGCTTCAGAGATGGACACAGCCAATGTCCCCAGCTAACTCCAAGCAGAATCAAGCATTCGGGAACCAGGACCCAGAGGCGGTGTTACAGCAGAGGAGAGGGTGGTTGTCAAGGGAGCGAGTGGGGGTAACAGACAGGGAGACCCCAAGAGGTGGAGAGGGGTGGATGGAGAGCGGAGGGGAAGAGTTGGCAGGACAGGGAGGAGGACTTGAGTCCCCGGAGAGCAGAGGTGAGAGCCGGTGCGGTGCCGAGGGGGGTCGGGGCAGAGCACCTGGTTCCTCAGCAGCCACACGGCTGGTCCTCAGAGCCGCACAGGTGCTTGGGGAGGGTCTGCTGGACCAGCCATCACGAGCCGGCCGTGCCGGGAAGCACGGTGGTTTGCAGGCAGGTGGTGGTGAGCGCCAAATTGAGGCTGGAAGGCCCCTCCAGGGGGAGGGTGGGGACGAGGGAAGGCAGTGGGAATGGCACAGCAGAGGCCTGGCAGAGGAGAGCATGGCATCTTGCAGGAGTAGAAGGAAGCTTCCCGGCATGTGCAGTCTGCAGGAACAGGTTCCTCCTCAAAGACTGTGCTGGGCACTCTTGCACCACCCTGTGTGCAATGCACCTCACGGGAGCCAGCACTCGGCAGGGGCTCACCAAGCACCAGCCCTTTCCTCCACCGGGAGTGCAGCCAAGATCTAGACAGCTACCTCCCTGGGCAGCTCTTGGTCAGTGGGGGATCTGACTCGAGCACGAGTGACAGTCCGGGCTGAAGCCACGCGGCCGAGTTCGGGCGTGGGGGAATTGAGAGCAGGGACTGTGCGTCCTTGGAGGAGAGGGGCTCCCTTTAGCTGGGAGGACCCGGGGGTCTCCCTGGAGGAAGGGGCATTTGGAGCTGGGCCTCGAGAAAAGCTCAGGCCCGTGGACAGAGTAGCCACTGTTGCTCTTGGCAGAGTCTAAGTGGAAAGTTGCTCTGGGTGACCAGCGGGTTCTCGGGGTCGTAGAATGGACTCGCCATGAGGCCGAGGGGCGGTGCTCCTCCAAGGGGCTCCTGAGTGGGTGTCAGAGCGGCCATGGGGATCTGGCGATGCTGGTAACCAGGGCGGGCAGGGAAACGTCTGAGCACTCTCTGGACCGGATAGCGTCCATCACCTCTGCAGAGAGCTCTTCCTGCCCCTGGGAACTGGCGGGCGGGGTCGTGTGCTGGCCGCAAGGCTGCGGGAGAGGCAGACGGACTCCAGCAAGATGGGCTGCTAGGTACCTCCCTCCAGCCCAAAGAACCCAGCAGAGTTCCCCTCACCCCGGTGGGCCGGGGCCCTGATCTGCCCCGGACAGGCCCGGCGGAGAGAGATGCAATTAGAAAGCCCACACTCCTGTGTCTCTCTCTGCCCTCTTTCCTTTGGGGTCATTTGTTTTATTTTGTCCATAACGCTCAAATTAATTTCTTTGCAAAATGACAATAACAAAATGTCCCATATACTGTCTCTGGAGGCAGCCAGGCCAGGACATTAGCTCCTTCAATTATGAGCTGGGGGGCTGAGGCCTGGTTGTTGTACGGCCTCAGTTTCCTCATCTGAATGAGGGGGCTGTGATGGGACTCCCGTCAAAGGGTGGTCCTGAGAATTGTATGGGGTAAATTCAGGTGCCCCTTGGCCCATCTCAGGGGAACAGGTGCCGGCTGGGAGAAGAGGGAGCCCAGGTCCGTCTGTGGGAGCTTCCCAGGTAAGCGAGGGTTGGGTCTGGCACAGGAGGGGACCCACTGGCTTTCGTCCCTTCCTCCAGCCCTGAGGGGTGATCTCAGCCACAGGCCAGCACCTGGCGCCTGTGACACGCCTCTCTCACCCACTTCTCGAATGTGCTTCCTTCTCGGTGAATTATCACGCTCTGTCACCTGGACACTGCTAGCATACCAGGCGGCCCTCTGACCACACAAGGCAAAGATGGTGCTGGTCCCGCCGGCTCTCTGCTCCTTTGCAGAGCTGAGCCGGCGACATTCTCTGGATCCAGTGAGTGCTCAGATGTTCCCTGCCCTGGCGTTGGGTCCTCCACTCCACAGAGGACTTCTTCCCTCCACCCCCCTCATTTGGGTGTCAGAGTTGGAGAAGGCTGAGCGGTTCCTGCACTTGGCTGTGGGTTTTTTCTTGTGGATTTATTGCCTTGGCTGCCAGGGACCTCAAAGCTGTATTTTCAGTCCTTTCTAGCAGGGATCGGGGGCCAAATGGAACTTAGTCGAAGGTTTGTTTCCTCCTGTCCTGTTTCCTATCGCCCCCATCCCTTCCCCCACTCATTTATCTTATCCTTGTAAGCTGTGTGGCTGTGTTTGTTTGCTGGCTTGTTTTTTCCAGAATGAGGCCAAGATAGGTGCTGGTTGACAGATGGATATAGAGACAGACAGGAGCAGGGACAGGTGAACAGACAGACGGACTGCAGAAGTGCCAGCGGCCAGCTCACTAGCCTGGTGTGCACGACCACGAGACCCCACGCCCTCCCCACGTGTGTGGCAAGGGAAGGAGCTCGGGCCTGGAGGCCTCCAGTGCCAGGAGGACCCTCCTCCCCAGTCTTCCCCAAAGACTGAGTGGGACGACATCAGGCTCTGTCTGCGGTCTCCGCACAAAGTGAGGTAGGTGCTAATCCACTCCACGGTCGTTTCCTAAAGCACGGACCCCTGACGGCGGCTGGTCTCCCAGGCTGATGCGTGCGCACCAGGAGGGGCAGAGGAAGCGACGTGGGCTCACACGTGAGCATGGTGCGGTGTTGAGACACGTGCCCCGGGAGAGAGCCGAGCTAAGGAGTGAGGTCTCTTCCCCCAGCTCACCCCGGCCTGTGCCTCCTCTACCCGCCCAGGTTTCACAGGATCACCCTCAGAAGGGGCTGGAAGTGACCCCACAGGATACTTGGTCCACACAACCTGCTCTAGTGCTCTCCCGAGAGCCGACAGGCACCCTGCTTGAGTGTCTCCGGTGACGAGGGGCTCACCACTCTCCAAGGGACCCCCATCCCTGGACACCTCTGCTTATTAAAATATCCTCCTGGCTGAGCCAAAAGCCACCTCCCCATGGCTTCCCCTCTTGGGCCACGCAGGCATTCCTCAGCCCCCAAGTCCTACTGCTTCAGTGCCCCCACTCCAGCCTCTGTCCTGGTCCTCCCATCCTGCACGGGAAGGGAGCCAGGGCTTCGTATACCAGGGGTGCTGACTTGGCAAGCCCCACCTAGCAGAGGCTTCTAGCGACTCCTGAAACAAGAAACAATTTCCCAGGTTCGGGCAGCTTTCTGCCAAATTTGCTTTTGAAAAGAGCTCTGGGCTCGGGGTCAGCTGACCCCTGTTCCTGTCCGGCCCACCACTGGGGACTCATGTGCCCTGGGGTGGCCACTTAACCCCTGGCCTGTGACGCTGTCCCTCAAAGGGTCTGATGCCACCCACCTCGCACAAAGCATGAGGAGTGGACCCCGGAGAGGGTGTCCTGATGGGCCAGGCCAGATGTCATCCCCTGTCTCCACTGCACCCACGGTCCTGCACGTGGGAAAGGATGGACCCTGATGGTGGAAGCCCACCCAGGCTGCTGCAGGGGGCTGCAGGGTAGGGGGGGTGACATACTTCATCCTCTCAGCCATGCTCACTGTCGTCCTCTTTTAGCAAGGAGAGACAGTGCAGGACGTTGAGGCATCTTTCCCAGGAAGTGGGGTTTGAGATCTGCTCACATCCTGACCCTACTCCCTGTGAGTGTCACCTTACCTGGAAATCAGGTCTTCGCAGTGTCATCAGGTTAAGGTGACGTGACACTGGAGTAGGGTGGGCCCTGATCCAGTGGCGGTGTCGTGATAAGGAGAGGGGGAGTGGGACACAGACACCCGGGGAGGAGGCTGTGTGATGACAGAGGCAGAGACTGGAGAACCCAGG
Source organism: Dicerorhinus sumatrensis harrissoni (assembly GCA_014189135.1). Lineage (NCBI taxonomy): Eukaryota > Metazoa > Chordata > Mammalia > Perissodactyla > Rhinocerotidae > Dicerorhinus > Dicerorhinus sumatrensis. The sequence goes on from JABWHU010001778.1 coordinate 72,617,158, forward strand.
ATTGCAGGCAGCCCCTAGAAGCTGGAAGAAGCAAGGAAGGATTCTACCCAGAGTCTCAGAGGGAACACTGCCCTGCTGACACCTTGATTTCGGACTTCTGGCCTCCAAAACTTCAGGATTAAATTTCTGTTGTTTTCAGCCTCTGGTTTGAGGTGCTTTGTTGTGGCAGCCCCAGGACACTCATACAACACAGTGTCAAATCAAAGCTCTACCATCTAACCAGCTGTGCGACCGTAGGCGACTTGCTTAACCTCTCCGAGCTTCCATCTCCTGGTCAGAAAAATGGAGAAGCAACACTTCTCTCATAGTGAGCCATGGGAATGAAATGAGATGCCAAATGGGAAAGCGGCAAGTGGGGGGAACGCTTTTGATTATTAGAAAGCTTCTGTCAGCCAGGGCAGGGGCCAAGGGGTGCTGCTCTGTCCTGGGGTGGGGGTGAGCCATGCGTGCGAGGAAAGGGGGGTCTTAAGAGGCTTCCTCCGGCTCCCTTTGATGTGACAACTGCATCCGAGGTGCCGCAGGCGCACATGAAACACTTTGAGCTGTGAGTGGGGGCAGGAGAGCGCCTAGAAAGGCCGCCCCCGGCAATTAGCCTTGGATCAGGTTTCTGCTCAGGGCCAGAGAGCTGGCCCAGGGTTGAAAGCCAGGAGAGGGGCCTCAGGTCCTCGGCCGGCATGGCCCCGGTTTCTCATGCCCACCCCTCTCCATGGGACTCTGCTCAGTAAATATTAATTTACCCTCGATTACTGATGACAGGTTGGGAGAGGCCTTGCCGCCATTGGGGTCTGAGCCGCGGGGCGAGGCTTCAAAGCCAGCACCAAGCAATCAGGCCTAATGGTGCCCGCAGGCGGGAGAGGCCGTCTCCTGGCCCTGGGGGGTCCAGAGAGCCACCTCTCTTCTCGGGAAGGGCAGGCAAGCAGCGTTGCCAAGTGTCGAGAGGGATCCGATGCTGGGAGGGGCCGGGAGCTGAGAGCCCCAGGGCTGTGACCACTGGCTACTCACAGAGGGGGTCAGCCACACAGAGGGAGTCCCGGGTCTGGCCACCCAGGGCTCTGGTCTTGGAACAAAGGAGGAGGTGTGGAAGTGACAGCACGTTGTCACGGAAGACGCTGGAGCAGAGAACAGGAGAGAGGTCCACGAGGTGGCCGGGCCTCCCCAGGCCCCGCTGTGACGCGCAGTCGCTGACCCCGCCGGGCCTCAGTTTCCTTGGCTGTTAAGTGGGCATAAGAACGCCTCCCTTGCTGGGTGGGCATTAGGATTCGATGAGACCACGGCGTAAAGTCCCACAGATGTCTAGCCCTCAATGGAGGGAGCTGTCACGACTCACGCTCCATAACCCCGCTGCAAGGAGGCAGCAGTCAGCCCAAGAAGGCCGGTCCCTGCCCTGAGAATTCACAGGGCCGTGACAAGGGACCTGCCTGTCGTCTGTGGAGGTGGCTGGGACCCCCAGCGAAGGGGCGGAAGACGGAGCGGGACGGGATGGATTTAGGTGGCGAATGGAGTGGGGTTTGGACACCCAGCACCACGTGAAACAGGGGGGTTGGGCATTACGGGTTTTCACCAGCCCCCAGTTCCTGCAAAGGGCTCTCAGACTTTGAGATCACCTCCTTCCTATGGGCTGAACTGTGTCCCCCCATAACTCACACGTGAAGCCCTCACCCCCGACGTGGGCGTATTTGGAGATGGAGCCTTTAGGAGTAATCAAGCTTCAATGAGGTCATAAGGGTGGGCCTGACACGATAGGACCCGAGTCCTTGTAGGAAGAGACGCCAGAGAGCTTGCTCGCTCTCTCCACCACATGAGGACACGGTGGGAAGGTGGCCCTCTACCAACCCCAGGGAGAGGGCCCGACCAGAGCCCGACCGAGCCGGCGCCTTGATCTCGGGCTTCCAGCCTCTACAGCTGAGAAGACACATTTCTGTGGTTGAGGCCCCCAGTCTGTGGCATTTTGTTATAGCAGCCCGAGCAGACTAATATACGGTCCCAGATGAAGAAGGGAGCCCCAGTCAGGAGAGGTGCGGGGCCTCCCTGTGCTGGCCCCTGGCCAGGGCCCCTCCCAGCACACCTGTGCAGGTGAGAGCGCTGTCCTAAGGCCGTGTCCTCCTCCCATCCCCTCCCTGCAGAACCCTGCACCTCGGCCTGGGCCCCCCTCCGTCTCCTTCCTCAGCTGCGAGAATTGGGGCTGTGCTGAGGGCCAGAGGTCGCCAGGTGAACTTGAGGATACCCTGCTTCCTGCACAGGTCACACCCGGCCCCTGGTAGAAGTGGCATTGTCTCCGTCACCCTAACTTTGCTGCCTCTGGGTGCTCGCAGTGCCTGCATGATCCAGAACATTCCACATTCCAGGATGTGGCAGAGCCAGGATTGGGTCCCAGGATGGGCGTGGTGTCTGACAGACAGGACCCAGCTTTTCTGGGCTGAAGCAGGCCCTCATCCTCCGAGAACGTGGAGGGGAGGGTGGGAACACCCACTCGGCCTCGTGAGCGTCAGGAGCGGCAGTGCACGAGTCATGTCCCCAAATTCATGGCTACCCGGAACCTCGGACTGTGACCGTATTTGGAAATGGGATTTGCAGATGTAATGAGGTAAGGATGAAGATGAGGCCAATCGGATTGGAGTGGCGCTGGGTCCAACGACTGGTGTCCTAATAAGAGACAGACACACAGAGAGACGGGGAGGAGGCCACGTGAGGACGGAGGCAGAGACCGGGGAGATGCGGCCACAGGCACAGGAAAACCTGGAGCCCCCAGAAGCTGGGAGAGGAGGGAAGGAGCCTCCCCTAGAGCCTCAGAGGGAGCGTGGCCCTGCCCACACCTCGATTTTGGACTTCTGGCCTCCAAACTGTGAGAGAGTGAATGTCTGTTGTTTGGAGCCCCCGTGTGTGGTTGGTTGTCACGGCAGCCCCAAGAGACGGACGCAGGAGATGCCAAGACTGGTGCGGTGGCTGGCCCCCACCCGAAGGTCACCCGCCAGAGCCAGAAGTCAAGTCCAGAGGTCAAACTCAGACCCTTCCTGCCCCCTGGACCGCGAGCTCCGAGCCCCGGGTCTGGCACATGGCCCTCACTCGAGTTGTCTCCTCTGAGTCCTAGGTCCTCAGGAAAAAGGCACTGACTTCACACATGACTGAAACAAGAGTGTCTGTTCCCCAGTTCGACGGCGGCTGACTCTCACTGAGGGCTCAGGCTAATCAAGGCCCTCACAAGAGTGAATCAACTTAACCCTCCAACCTCTCTCCGGGATTCACGGTCTCATTGTCTCTGTTGTACAGACGAGGAGACGGAGGCACGGGGAGGAGACTTGCCCAGGCCCACACAGCTTCCAGAATCAGCCCCCTTCACCCCTTTCCTAACCCTCCTCTCAGCTGAGAAGCTCAGTTTGGTCATCGCCGTGCGGCACCGATGACTTGGAACACTAACTGCCGAGTGGGCGGGCACTTGCCCAGCCCCTCCTGTGAGGGCTCAGGATGAGGCCATGCATCACGCCCCCGCCCTCGGGGCCCCCTCCAGGCTGGGAGAAAGCTCGTAAGGAGGTGAGGTCTTTCTTAACAAGACAAGGGGCACAGGGAACGAGCCGTGTGGCCCTGAGGTCCCTCCCAGGGTGCGTTTTCTCGAGCTTGTCGGGGAAGCTGCCCGGAGCGACCAGGGGGCAGAGCAGACTCTGGGGGTGGCTTCTACCCCCTCCCCAGCTCCCTCTTGTTAGGTCCTTCCGTCGTCTTTCTGTCCCGGTGGGGCTGGCAACCCCACAGCTTTCCCGCCTGCTCCACTGCCCCGGGACGGGCCTGTGAGTCAGATTCTCGCTCCAGAAACCGGGCTCTTGGGGGGAGCTGGGAGAGGAGGCGGCTGGAGTGAGTCTGGGTCCCCTTTCTCTGGCCTGGCTGCTCAGCTTTCCCTTCAGTCCAGCAAGTTCTGCTGGGATCTTCTAGTAAACTCCTGTTTGCCTAAGTTACCCAGAGTGGGCTTCCGAGAGGAGGCGGCTTCCTGCGGGAAGTGGGGCCTGAGCCAGGAGCCCCCTGTGGATGGACCCTGTGAGGACTGGAGGGGAGGGAGGGGGCATGGGGGAGCTGCGTTCCGGGCTGAGGGGAACTTCTGGCTGAAGGGGAGGGCTGTGGGAGTGTGAGGACGCTTGCTCCCCATCTCGCCCCTCGTCCCCAGCCCACTGTGCAGCTCAGAGAGTCATCGTCACCCTGGGGGCTGCACATTTGAGCCAGGAGCCTGCTCTGAGCCCTCTCTGATCCTTCGCCCCTGAGCCTGGCAAAGAGCAGGTGCTGGGCAAATGCTAATGGGGGAAAGAATCTCAATGTCGCAAATACAGGAATTAGGATTTGAGTCACCACTCTGTGACAACCTATCCCACATTAGTTTACATGAAAGTATATGGTTTGTGCCAAATTGATTATGGGCTGCCAAACCAGTCTTCTTGGCCCCTGAGAGGTCTATGCCCCTCTCCCAGCCCACGGGAGTTCAGGTCCCTACAACGTGGGATGGAGAGAAAGCAGACAGCTGGAGGCCAAGGGGGCAGACACCGAGCTCAGCAACCAGCAAGAGGTCTCATTAGAAGCTCACAGACCGTCTGTTTCTGGGAAGCACCCTTGCCCCAGGGCTGTGTGGGCACAGTGGGCTGCAGCCATCAGATGGGAGCCAAAGCAAGACCCCAATTAATGGCCCCCCAGTGGGTGACTAGGTCTGGGCCAGGGTCCCCAGGAAAAGCAGGCCCTCAGAGCCTGCCCTGCCCACCAGGAGCTGGCAGTACAGCTGGGAAGCAGGACACAGACACGTGATGAGTTAATAAATGACAGATCCAGGAGGCAGCTCCAGACGACGGAGGAGATGTTTCCAAGGCAGGACGTGACCAATGGCCAGACAAGTGTCACACACACCATGTCTGGCCCTCCTGCCTGTCACCCAGGCCAGGCCACCATCCTACTGCCAGCCCCCCTCAATCTCCATGGTGTCCTCACTCCATGCTGGGAGCATTGTGTCCTAGCCAGCTGACCTCCTGCAATCCATTGTCTGTGCTGCCCCTGGAGTGACGGTTTTCAAAAGTTCTTCAGATGGCCAGGTAAAGGGGATGGAGATGGATAAGACCTTGAGCTTCCCCTTCCCAACCCGTGAGGGCAACGAACAGCGACCACAAAATGTAGAGACTGGTCAACGTTCACCAGGGGCATCCAGGCAATGACTTTATGGGGTCCTACTGCGTGCCGTGTGTTTTCATGCAAGTAACCAAGGGAGACAGACGGTGGAGCGTCCTGGCATGGCTCCTGACCCTGTTCGGCATAGTATGGGAGAAGGCAGATTGACCGTACTCTGGGCACATCCACTAAAGGCAGGCGATAAAGAGGAGGGGCAGGGAAGTCCAGGAAGACCCCTGGGGAGCAAGGGGCTCAGGTCTCAAGAGAAACGAGATTTTCCCGGGCTTACCTTTTTTGATGATTTGTGTGGATTTGGGGAAATAGTCAAAACTAAATAATGGAAAACAAGTGACTCAGAGCAGAAGGGCAGAGATATTGAAACAACCAGAGTGAGGCTAACGGAGGGACAAAACGATTCCCCCGAGGAGGAGACCCCCAACAACGGAGCAGGAATTAGACATCAGAAACAACGTGGTAAGATAGGAGAAGAATTCGTACCGTTTGCTTCCTGAAACGAAGGAAAGATTAGTTTGCAAACTAAACAGCTGATAGTTTTTCAGAGCGAGGTGATGGAGGATGAGCCACACTGACACAAACCCTGGTCAAATGATTGGACTTCAAAAATAAAGAGACATCTCAGGCACGCAGGTGGCCAGGACAAGTGAGGCTGTTATCGAATGACTCTACAGCATCGCTCAGGGCCACAAAACAAATTTCTGGAGGAAAGAGCTTTGGAGGAAAATATATGATTTTTAAAATAAAGCAGAGAAGTTCCTCAAGGATAAGACAACTGGCTGACAGTCTCAAACATGAAGTAATTCAGGGTGTAGAGCAGCCACAAGTCCATCTTGGAAAACAATACTTCATATCAGGTCCAGGTGAAAAGAGAAGTTGTGATAAAGGCAGCACTGGATGCCAGACGGGAGCAGAGCATTGGCTGCAGAGGGCAAAGGGAAAGAAATGTCACCCCGAGATTCTATACCCAGCCAAGATGGCCCTTGAGTATAAAGGTGAACTATAGGCAACGTCACATACACAAATATGCAAGAACTCAGAGTATATGGCATTTTTGACCCTTCTCGTGCTGCAGATAGTTTTTTGAAAAAAAAAATCTAGCAAAAGATAATTAAAACTTTAAAAACCTCAGGATTAGAAAAGTTGTATTTAAACAAAAGGCTGAGGGTAAGCATTGAATCAAGTTTTGCACTCAATAAACATATGCATTAAGATTACAGCAGAGCTCATAAACGTTACAAACCTTGACAAAGTAAAACCAATACTACAACGAACAAAAAAGCTTGGGATTTTGTTTGGGATTGCATTAAACCTATAGATCAAAGGTGGGAAAGCTTTCTTAAAGGATCAGAGAGTAAATATTTTAGGCTTTGGGGACTATGCAGTATCACCACAGGTAGTCAACTCTGCCATTGAAGAACAAAATATCCATAGACATTATATAGACTAATGGGTGTGGCTGTGTTCCAATAAAACTTTATTTACAAAAAAAGGCAGCCAGCCTGAGGGCCAGAGTTTGCCAATTCCTGCTATATGTTAATTGGGGGAAAAGAGACATCTTAACAATATTGAATCTTCCAAACCATAAATATGATATTTTTCTCCATTTATGTAGGTCTTCTTTAATTTCGCTCAAAATGATTTGAGTTTTTATGTAGAGGTCTTACAAAACTTTTACTCAATTTATACCTAACTATTTTTATGTTGCTCAAATGTTATTTACAATTGCTCTGTTTTGATTTTCAATTTTGAAAAAAAATGTCAACTTCTAAGCCATTGCTAGTATGGAGAGATACCATTGATTTTTGTATACTGGCCTCGGCTCTTGCAAGCTTGTATAATTTACTCATGAAGTCTACCAGATTTTTGAAGATTTCTTATGATTTTCTATGTAGACAAACATGCTGCTGCAAATAAAGACAGTTTATTTCTTCCTTTCTGAGATGTATGCTTCTTGTTTATTTATTTTTGTTTCTCTTTCTTGACTTATTGAGTTGGTTAGACTCTCTTGTACGATAATAAATAGAAGTGGTGAGAACAGACATCTTGTTTTGCTCCCAAGCTTGGGGTGGGGGGGCGGTGCACTCAGTCAATCCCCATTAAGTATGATGTTGTCTGTAGGTTTTCATAGGTGCCCTTTCTGAAATTGAGGAAGATCTCTTCTAATCTTAGTTTGCTGAGAGTTCTTATCATGAATGAATTTTGAGGAATGGATATTGCAGAATGATTTTTCTGCCTCTGCTAAAAGGATCCTATGAATTTCTCCTTATTCTGTTCATGTAGCGATTACACTGATTGATTTTCAAATCTTGAGCCAACCTTGCATTTCTGGAATAAACCCCACTGTCTTCTTACGTATAGTTGAATTCAATTTGCTAATATTTTGTTGAGTGTCATGAAAGATATTGTTCCATTCAAGATATGTTCTGGTTCACGTTTGTAAAAGATATTGGTCTGGTTTTCTTTTCTTGGAATTTCTTTGTCTGGTTTTGGTATTAGGGTAATGCTGGCCTCAAAAAATGAGTTTTAAACATTCCTTCTGTCTCCTCTATTTTCTGAAAAAGTTGTGTTGTATTATTTATTTCTTATAAATTTGATAGAATGTACCAGTGAAGCCATCTGGACCTGGAATTTTGCTTGTAGAAAGGTATTTAGTAACAAATTGTATTTTTTTGATAGTTACAGAGCTATTCAGAATTTCTATTTCTTCTTGTGTCAGTTTGATAACTTATAGTTTTCAAGGAATCTGTCCATTTATCCAAGTTATCAAATTTATTGTTCTAACATTGGGGTTTTTTTTGCTTTATTTTATTTTTAAATTTTTTTGACAGATAAAAAGCTGTCCATAATTAATTTATACATTGAAGAATTTGGAGATAAGCATACAGCCGTGAAACCATTCCACAATCTATGCCATCACCTCCAAAAATTTCCTCCCATCTTTTTATTTAGTTTAAAATATTTCCTTATTACCTTTTTAGTGACTGTAGGATCTGTAGTGATATTTTATCTTCATTTTTGATGTTAGTAAATTATATTTTCTCTTTTTTTCCCTTAGATTAGCCTTTCTAAGAGTTTATTAAATTATTTAATTTTTTAAAGAACAAATTTCTGGCTTTATTAATGTTCTGTTTGGTTTCTATTTCATTATTTCTGTTCTTTATTACTTTTCCTCTTTCTACTTACTTTGAGTTTCCTTGTTTCTTCTTTCTTTTACTTCTTAGTGGAAACATAGATCACTTTCCGTCTCTGATGAAGGTATTTAAAGAAACAAATTCCGTTGTAAATATTTTTAGCCATATCTCACAAATTCTGAGATGCTATGTTTCCATGACGATTCATGTTCAGATATTTTCTAATTTTCCTGGTGAATTATTCTTTGACCTGTAAGTTATTCAGAATCCTGTTAATTTCCAAATATTTGGGATTTTCCTAGCTATCTTATTTTTATTGATTTTTCATCGAATTCTGCTGTGGTCAGAGAACATGCTCTGTGAAATTTCAATCTTCTGAAATTTATGGAGACTTATTCTTTTTGTCTCAGAAATGGTCTATCTTGGTAAATGTTCCGAGTGCGCTAGAAAAGAAGACCATTCCTCAGTTGTTGGGTGTGGGGTTCTGTAAACATCAGTGAGCTCACGGTGTTGATAATGTTCAGATCTTCTATGTCTTACTGCGTTTTTGTCTACGTGGGTAATCAATTACTGCCAGAGGCGAGTAAGCTCTCCTTTGCTTCCCTCTCTCAGGAGCCACAGACCTGCCCTGCCTGTTGTCCAGTATCTGAGCACAGTGGACAGCTACTGTGGACAGATCTGTCGCTGTTCACCCTGGGAGGCAGATCCAGCATCAGTTAGTCCATCACGGCCAGAAGCAAAAATCTCAACTAACCCGCTTTTACCTTCCTCTGCCCTATGCTCAAGATTCCTTTCTCCTCTGGAAAAGTTTACATCCTCCTTGGTCCAATCTGATCCATAGTATGTGGTCAATGAATGAAATAAATATAGATGATAATTAATTAATGATCATCCCCCACATTTTGTAGTATTTAATGTTTTCAAAGAACTTCCACATCCATCAACTCATTGGAACGTCACTGATATTCTTGTAAGTTATATTGGTCCAGGATTATTTTTTCCCATTCTGAGGTGAGGAAACTAAGATTTAAACAGATCAGGTGGTTGATCCGAAGCTGCAGAGCTAGTAAACGCCAGTCTGCTTCCGCCCGGGCACCTTGCCTTCTCCACGTCCCCACTTCCTCCTGCTCAGCCGCCCTTCTCTGTTCTCCATGGGAAGAAAGCACCCAACATGCGGGACTCTCCCAAGATGGACATACCAGGCCCATAAATCAGGAACAATTAGTGTCCCCAGAAAAGCTGGCAATATGTGAGCCCCAACACTGAGAAACTGTGTCACTAGATGACTTCAAAATTCATTCAAATTGGTCTCTGGGTCAAAACAAATCAGGAAATCAAAACTTAAGCAAAATGCCTGTGAACAGGAGTGGGGGCGGGGGGCTGGCAGCAGATGTTCCAGTTAGGTCAAGCAGAAAGGCGTAGAAGTGCCTTTCCGTCAAACCCAAATACATAGATCCCCCAAATAATGGTGATCCCCTTCCACTCTGGGGAAGGTTATCCAGAGCCTCTTGGATTGAACGCAGTTGGAAATGCCACAGGAGTGTCTCTGTATCCAATTGGACCAAGATATTATTCTGTTTCAGTGGCTCTAGGTTTTTTAAAACCTTCAGGAAAAAAAACACTTTAAACTATCCAAAGGTGCTCCCATGTCTCTCGGGGTGTTCGAGATGGACAGCAGATGGGCCAGATGTTCCCAACCTGTGCTGAGTGTTCCCTGTCCACGCAAGTCATTTGTCTTTGTCGCTGGGCGATTTCCAAAAACGACCTTAACCAAGGCTTCCAGCTTGAAATTCAAGCTCAGAGATTGTGTCTAGACACACAGACTTGTTAGGAAATGATAGTGATTTGAAGCAGATCTATTTTTATTAATATCTGTCACTTGACAGATGTGTTTGAACAGATGAATAAAACCAGGAAGGAATAGGTGAATGCATAATTAACTCACGGATTCAAAACGATTTAAAAAACAGGTTGATACCTGTTGCATTTTTCAAAAAAACAGCCCTTCCCTTAAATTCCACAGGCTTTCTCCCAGTGTTCTTTACTGCCACAGCAGAACTCTAGGACCAACAGAGGTCCTGTTGCCTGGTATAGAGTAGACACTCAATAAATATTAGTTGAATAAATAGATGAATGAATATAGAATCTTCAGAACTGAAGATTCAGCAATGGAGCCTTGAGAAAGGGTTTAGATGCTTTTCTGAAATGGAAATTGAGACTGTGTTGATTGCACCAGACAAATTCTTCCTCCTAAGGAACTAGCCCGGATGGTCCCAGTCTCTGAAGCCAGGGCTGACTCGGTCCCTGCCCCCACCCTGTAAATGGTTGCCACGGGTCTCCACCACACTTCCACACCAGACTGAAATGACCCTGTTTTCTGGCACCCTGCCACCGGCCATGAGAACCTGGAGATATGGACCCGCCTCACTCGTAGCTGAGAACTGGTGTTTAACCCGGGTCTGGCCCAAAGTGAGGCTTGGGTCAATAATTATTGAATATATTAAATAATTAAATACAGTTACACTTAGACAGCAAACATTATTGCACATGTGAGTGGAAATACATTTTGCTTCACAAAATTCAGAGAAATGAGTGAACATTCAAAAAATCCCTTTTTATATGCAAAATATAAGAAGAAAATAGTATTAATGAATACATAAATATATAGAACAAATATGTTAAATAAATTTGTTATACTTAATAGATTTATTATTTGTTTATACACACACACACACACACACACACATATATATATATATATCCCTACCCCCTGGGAAAAAAACCTGATAATTCTACCAGTTTCCACAGGTTTTTCTTTACTTACTGGATTATCTCTTATATATAAGTTGAAAATGTGGAACTTAAAAACATTTAACAGAAGACAGATAGTCCTTCTGGATATTACATGAATCGAGGCAAATTCAAAACAGAAAGCTCATACCAAATGGGTATTAGGAGCGGACGGTTTGATTAAATCTTGTCTGGATTACCAGTTACATAATAAGAAGAGTGTCAGCTTTGCCTGCGGAGCTGAGCCGTCACTCCGTGTGGTTAATCTTCATCTAAAAGAGACCAGATACTGCTCGGTGGCAATTGAAAACCAACATTTTTCTTATTTAAGATGATTGGAATGACGGACGAGTAAATCATAACATATGAAATTCTCCCATCACTTAGACTCCTTTAACACCGAACATTTGTTCCGATTTCTCGACGACCGCTGCGCGTGTGAGACGCTCCCCAGTGCTGCCGGCACGAGTGTGGGCGTCTGATCAGCTGGCAGTGCTGCCTTGTGCGCTTGGAGCCAGAGTTGAGGGAGCTAAACGAGAGACTGGAAGCACTGACCTCACCGGTCCATCATCCGGGTGACTCTTTCTAGTGTTGGTGGTTTTGGATTTCTTTGTTTCCTCCTCATGTTTTCAAGGTCACAGAACTGACCCACATCTCCCCTGCAGGAACCTGGCTTCAGAATGAAATACAAAATATGGAAAACAATTTACTTCACTAGACTATTCATCGTAATAGTGAAACAATGGGAAATCACTCATTTTCCAGAGCATCCTCCGAAAGACACAGCCCAGCAATTCAAAATTGTGCCTGCAAGTCACTAGGAATAGCAGGGACGGTGCGTGGACAGGTTACAGACTGGGCACATTCAGATGTCGTTGTAAAAAGTTACGTGTGGAAGAAAGTCTGGAAAGCGATACCGAGGTGCGTATTTTGTAGAAACCGACTGGTGGTTACAGCTTTTCTGCTTCCCGCTTACACCGTAGGTGGACACTGGGTCATAGAAACGGGCCTCGCCCAGTGCCTGACTTCTCTATCACACCCCGGAGTGTTCCCACACCAGAAAGGGACGACAGACAGTAAACATGTTGAGCGAACGATTGTGCCTGCATTTCCTCTGCTGTCACCTTCGGTGACAATTAGGCAGGCTTCACGGAGGAGGGATGTGAGAGAGGATAGGCTGAGCCCACTGCAGACTGAACGGTGTTGAGCTGATTCTGTTTATCACTTGTTAGAAAGAGTCGAGCTGGTTAACCAGCAGCTTCGCCCCCTCCCCCCCACTGTGTGCCAGCAGGTGGCACCTGGCACAGTCTCCTTCTCTGCATTAACTTGCAGGTGTGTGTCTCCCTCAGGCTCAGCCACGCCCGCCCACCAGTCCTCTCTTTGTCAATGGTAGGGCCATGCTTGGTTTGAAGTTCGTGCTTTCCCACCGACTGTCCCCAGGAATCTGGGGACCTCCGAAAGCAAGTTCAAAGGCGGACCCCATGGTTAGCCTGCACCCCAAGGAGAAGGACTCAGAAGAGCGGTGTTGAGAGACAGTCACTGTGCTAAGAGGCGCCCCGGTGGGGCCATGTGGGTGGGGACAGACAGATGGGAGCTGGGGCGATCCGGCTGCACCTCTGAGCCAGGGGCCTGTGTGCAGGACCACCACCACCGGGTCAGCCTTCCAGGCCTCAAGACCCACAGATGGACACCGAGCTGGGGCCTGCCCTGAGACCTGGGCGGGTGGGCGTGGAGAGCCCCAGCCCAGCACCCACAGGTGTGAGCTGCAGAGTTCCTCCTGCGTACTCCCCACGTGCTGTGGGTGCCCTGCAACGTGGGTCACGTCTGCTGTGACTCTGCTGGGCGAGCCCTGGGTGGCTTCTCCGGGGCCGCAGCTGGACATGGAGGAGGGAGTACCCCCAGCAGTGCTGAAGCAGATCTGACCCTGTGACATGTGCAGTCACCACCCAAGACCTTGCACGAGTCACATACCAGGATCAAGGCAGGGCACGCCCCCTGAGATGCCTATCTGTGCCTCAGTTTCTCCCTTCAAGGTGGCCCTCCCTGTGAAAGCCGTCTCACCTACAGAAGAGAGGGGAGGGGTGACACGCAGGGGTGCTCGGGCACTCTCCTGGTCTGCCAATAAGGGCTGCCCAGTCGTCCTCTCGGGGAGCCCCGGGGCACCCCTCTGCGGACCGGAGCCAGTGAGCCCACCCCCAGGGGCCACCCCACGCCTCCCTTGTTGTGGGATCAGGTGAAGGAACCCCAGGGGGAGCAGGCTTTAGAGGCGGGGTCTGAGGGCAAACCCAAACTGGGACTATGGAGTTGTTCCAGAATGTTCCCAAGAGAGACCCAGAGAGCTGGAGAAGAAGGAGGAGAGAGGAGGAGGAGAGAGACCAAGAGGGGGACAGACAGGGACGGAGACCTGGAGAGGAGAGCGGAGACGGGCGGGCGCACTCGGGACGGAGCTCGTCAGGGGGGCACGGGCTCGTCAGGGGGGCACAGGCCTTGCTGACGGGCGGCAGGGGGAAGGGACAGGTTTGCACGGCGAGTGTGAGGCGCCTCAGCAGCCCTGTGGGGCCTGGGCAGGCGACCCGCCGCGGGTCCTGGGGGACACAGCTGTGAGCACCAGCGGCAGACAAGAGGCCGGGCCCGCGGGCTGAGGCTCCGACTCTGGAGTGGGGAGAGAGGAGGGCCCGGCAAAGCGGTTGAGATGCGGTGCCCGTGGGGGGGGAAGCAGGAGGGTGTGCGTCCCAGGGCCAAGTGGCCGGGGGATCAACGCCCCCACACACTGGGCTCCTCCCCCTCGTTCCCCAGATGGACGTGGACCTGTTCCTTGAACGCAAATCCTCCCGCCAAGGAAATAACAACAATTTACGTCACGTGAGGAGCCTTACAGCCAGCAAATTTCCCCAAACCGTGAATCTCATTGAAAGCACAAACCATTCCAAGCCCAGAGAGGCTAAGCCACTCGCCCAAGGTCACACAGCAGGTCCAGCTGGGGCTCGAACCCCAGGCAAACCCTGCCCGCCCAACCACCCTGTGGACGCCCACCCTAGAGAACATTTGGAAGAGTGTGCTGCAGATAGAAGAACCCAGCCCCCAGGTTGCTGGAGTGCCGTGAGGTCGAGGGACAACCCTGCAGCCTCTGGGTACAGCTGGAGCGAAGGGTCGACACCCCTGCAGGGGAGCGGGCAGGAGCGGGAGGAGCTGGAGCAAAAATCCATCTCTGTGCCTTTGAGTTCCCCTGTGTCCAAGCTCTGAGGCTCAGAAAGCAGAAGGACCTGCAAGGGCATAGTCAGCCGGATCATTCTAGAAGGTAAATGGAGGTCAGAGAGGTCAGTGAACAAAGTCAGGACAAGAGTCACGCTCCCGACTCCTAGTCCAGTGCTCCTGGCACATTTCCACCTGCATCCCTACCGAGGTCTGGTGGGGAGACAGATGTGGGCCCATCTCGGTCCCATGGAACAATCCGGAAGCTGGGCCAGGAGGAGGATAAAGCTCAGGGCAGGTTTTAAACACCTCCTCTTCACTCTGTTGAGGGAAGGGTCCCGTGCCTGAGGCGAACGCCCGACGCCAGCCCTGGACAGGTGAGGTGGACAGCGGTTTACGAGTCTCACAGACTCACAGTTCAGGGGAGGACCCTGAGCCCGCACGGGTGCCACACGGGAGCAGAGTGACCCGGCCGGGGCTGTGGGAGGAGGCTGTGTCGTCATAAGAGGGTGGCGTGCCCCTGGATCCCCTGGATCCCGAGGGGGGAGGTGACAGGCCGGTCTGAATCATTCGGGGGCTGGCGGGGACTGAAGCCTTCTGCTCTGGGAGAGCAGGCAGGTCGCTTGGTCCCCGAGAAGAGGAGGGCTGTTCACTGGGGGACCGAAGCCATGGGAGCAGCGAGGAGGGTGGAGCCCGGTGAGGCCACTCGGGGCCGTCCCAAGTTCACCAGGCGTCCTGGAGCGGGGAGTGATGACCCGTAACTGAGGCCTCCCAGCACAGGCGGACTTCCAAGGGAGGTGGCCCGGGAGGGGCCCCCAAGGATGAGAAGAGAGAAGAGGTTGAGGGAGAGGGGGGTCTCCCCGGGGAGGGACAGCGCATGCCAAGGCCCGAAGCGGGGGGTGCCGGCAGGCTGGCACGGGCTGTGCAAGGAGAGGCAGCCGAGCCCCGGGCGCCCCGCGATCCGGGGGCGTGTGTGGGGCTGGACACCCCACTGCGGTGCCCGGCGCTTGGCCGGCTGGTCCCGCCACCAGGTGCGCTGGAGGGGTCTGTCTCAGAGGCTCCGTGAGCAAGAGCAGACCCTGCTGCGCCAGGCGGCCCGGCTAATGCGAGCCAGGTGGGCCACGCCTCGCCTGTCGGGCGGCACCTCCTGGCTTTGATCAGCGATAGGGCCTAAGTGTTCCCAGGACCCCTGCCCTCCCCCATAGCGCTCCGGCCAGGCCACCACTTCCTTTCCAAGCCACCTCTTGTCACCCGCCCCAGGGCAGACGGGGGCGAGTCCAGGGCCCTGGCAGGGACCTGGCTCCCTGTGATCGCTCCCCCAGCAGTGCAGCAAAACATGCACCCAGACACACAGGCCCACCCGACAGCGCCCACTCGGGACGCAGAGCAGACAGAAACCCTGTGAGGTCCCCCACAGCCCTGGGCCCTGGCCGCCGACCGGCCTCACCGGACTGCCCACCAACCTTCCAGAATGCAGGCCTCTTCTGGGGGCTGTTGGAGACGCTGGGGGAGGCCTCGGGGCTCAGACAGCACCCCGAAACAGCCCCGCATCACTCTCCCCGGGTCAGCTCCCCTCCCTCCCCTCTTCCCTTCTCTTCTGTTTCGTTTTGGTTACTTTTCCTGATTTAGAAAATGGAGCTTAAAAGTCACCGTCCTCTGCCACGAAGCAGCGCGAGGCAGCGGGGAAGACCGCCGGGCCCCGACCTGGGCCGTAATGGTGGGGGGCCGCGCCGCTGCAGGCCTGCCCGGGGCTAACGCGAGGCTCGCAGAGGAAGACCTGGTCTGCTGGACCCCCGGCCAGGTGTGGGGGGCCCGAGCCGTCCCCCTGGGCTCTGTGTGGCTGTCTGCATGTGGCCGCGGCCCCCCAGGACGTGGCGTGGGAGAGGAAGGGGCGTGTGGCGGGCCCAGTGCTGCTGTGAGGGTGGCATACCTGCAGCAATAATGGCGGTCACTGCTGGTGAAGCGGTCAGCATTGTGGTCACTCGCACGGGTGTCGGGGCAGGGCAGCCTGGGTTTGATCCCCAGCCTGTCACCTCTGGCTGTGTGACTTGGGGAGCCACTGACCTCCCTGCGGCCCCACCTGCTCCCCTCTGAACTCCCTCGACCTCCTGGTGTGGGGGAGAGGGTCAGCGTGGAGGAGGGAGAGGAGCAGAGCCCGGGGCCTGATTCCGTCGCTGGGGCTATTGTTATTATTACTGCTGTCAGCCCAGGAGGGGCAGGGCCGGGGCTGGCTGGGAGCGGGCGGAGTGTGTCAATGACTGGAAGCTCTGACATCGGCCCTGGGGAGTCCCGAGTGAATAACGGCCTCCCCAGCCTTCGGGGGTCTGCAGCCAGGGGTCCCCTTCTGTGTGACAGCCCTTCCGTCGGCCCGCCCTGCACTCTCCCAGTGGTCCCGCTGTAACACGGTGACTACACACGTGTACGTGAGGAGCATAGGGAAGTGTGTGAGAGTGTGTGCGTATGTGTGTCTGTATAGGTGTGTGTGTATGTGTGTGAGTGTGTGTATGTGTGTGTGTATGTGTGTGTCTGTGTGTGTGTGAGTGTGTAAGTTGTGTGTGTGAGTGTGTGTCTGTGTGTGTGTCTGTGTGTGTGTGTCTGTGTGTATGTGTGTGTATGTGTGTGTCTGTGTGAGTGTGTATGTGTGTGTGAGTGTGTGTGTCTGTGTGTGAGTGTGTGTGTGAGTGAGTGTATGTGTGTGTGAGTGTGTGTATGTGTGTGTGTGTGTGTCTGTGTGTGTGTGTGAGTGTGTGTGTGAGTGTGTGTGTATGTGTGTGTGAGAGTGTGTGTGTCTGTGTGTGAGAGTGTGTGTGTGTCTGTGTGTGTGAGTGTGAGTGAGTGTGTGTATGTGTGAGTGTGTGTATGTGTGTGAGTGTGAGTGAGTGTGTGTGAGTGTGAGTGTGTATGTGTGTGTATGTGTGTATGTGTGTGTG
>JABWHU010001778.1:72634440-72717952 GCA_014189135.1 Dicerorhinus sumatrensis harrissoni
GTGTGTGTGTCTGTGTGTATGTGTGTGTCTGTGTGTGTGTGTGTCTGTGTGTGTATGTGTGTGTGTGAGTGTGAGTGTGTGTGTGTCTGTGTGTGTCTGTGTGTGAGTGTGTGTGTGTAAGTTGTGTGTGTGAGTGTGTGTCTGTGTGTGAGTGTGTGTATGTCTGTGTGTATGTGTGTGTATGTGTGTGTCTGTGTGGGAGTGTGTGTGAGTGTGTGTGTGTGTGTCTGTGTGTGTGTGTGTGAGTGTGTGAGTGTGAGTGTGTGTATGTGTGTGTGTGAGTGTGTGTGTGTCTGTGTGTGTGTGAGTGTGAGTGTGTGTATGTGAGTGTGTGTGAGAGTGTGTGTGTGTCTGTGTGTGTGAGTGTGAGTGAGTGTGTGTGTGTATGTGTGTGAGTGTGAGTGTGTGTGTGTGAGTGTGTGTGTATGTGTGTGTGAGTGTGTGTGTGTATGTGTGTGTGTGTGTGTGTGCGAGGGCTGGAGAGAGAAAGCAAGGATGGCAAGTGTTAGCACTCGGGGGTCTGAGCGTAGCAGGATCCACGGGAGTCCTTTGTCCTCCTCTTGCAACAGCTCCGTGGGTCTGAGATTTGTCAAAGTGAAGGCTGGAAGGCAGACAGCCCGGGGGGTCGGGGCTGCAGACCAGAGGACCGCCTGCAGGAGGCCCAGAGCCCCCAGACAGCTCCCTGGTCCAGCCCTGAGCTCTGCAGCCCCTGGTTGGGGGCCCCCACCTCCTCCCACCCCCTTCCTGGTGAGCCTTCCTGTGCTGCAGACTGGAGACCCCAGAACAGGCGAAACCTGCAGGAGCCCCTTGCCATCAGACCTAGTTGTCAGACTGCCCGCGTGGCACCTCCTGAGAGGCGGCGCCCACCCGCTGGCACCGTGTGGCGGGCGTGGGCTTCCCGGTGCGCAGTCTCCGTCGACATGGAGCAGTCCTGGAGCCTGCAGTGAGGCAGTGACCCCCGTCCCCCGTCCCCTGTCCCCAGGGCAGAGGTAAGCTCTGCCGGGTCAGCTCAGCAGTGTCCTCTAGGAGTCCTCCCAGGGCCGGCCTAGAGCCTGCTCCTCCAGGCCCCAGAGGTCCCTGCTGCTAACTTGGGGAGCAGGCCCCCCCCGGTGGTCCTTTCACCCCATCCTTGCTGCCACGGCTGCACTCTGTGCTCTCCTGTCGTCGTGTCCAAGACGAGGCACCATGCTTGCATCCTGCAGCCCTGCAAAGGGTCCCCGCCCCAGTAATGGGCCGCCCCCCACTCCCCCCAGAGCCTAGGCGTCCTTCTCCCAGGGGGATGCCGGGGTGCTCGCTGTCTGGGTCGGGGAGGGCAGCTGAACAGGCTGTTGTTTTCATCAAGAAAGAACCAGGTGATGTAAACGTCCAGGCTCTTCCAACTACTGGTCATTCACTGCTGAGTTTCCTACGTCTGGGTTGGAGAGTTGTTCTGAGGTCGACATTTCTGTGTCAACACAATGTTTTTCTTCTTTGGGAGGGTCACTTCCTCCAGGAAGCCTTCCCTAATGTCCTTAGACTCAGGCGCCTTCTCTGGGCTTCCACAGGCCCCTGCGCCTCCCTCTGTCTTGACAATCATTTTACATGCTGGCCCTGACCATTCACGGGCAAGAAGCAGTGTGTGTGTACGTGTGTGTGTATGTGTGTGTGTGTATGTACACATGTGTGTGTTCCATCATGATCCCAAAGTTTAGAATAATTTCTGATAAACAATAGGTGTTCAATTACTATTTGTTGAATGAGTGAATGCATGAATGATCACAGGTTATTCTTACATTTATTATCTTATTTAATTTTTACAAGAAAGATCCCTGATGCTGGCAGTTCTGACATCACTAACCCTTCGTGTTAGTCTGCTCCGGCTGCTGTGACAACCACAACTGGGGGCTCTAAGCAGCAGACACTGATTCTCCCACAGTTCTGAGGCCGGGCGTGCGAAGTCAAGGTGCCGGCAGGGTTGGCTCTCTGGGGGCTCTGAGGGGAGTCTGTTCCCTGCCCTCTCTCGGCTTCTGGGGGCTCCAGAAATCCTGGCGCCCCTGGGCTTGTAGATACATCATGCTAGTCTCTGCCTGTTTTGTCACATGGCCCCCTGTGTGTCTGTGTGTCCTCTCTTCTTCCTAGAAGGACACCCGCCATTGGATTCAGGGCCCGCCCTCATGCGGTATGACGTTGCCTTAACGCATTCCACTTGCCAAGACCTGTTTCCCATAAGGTCACTCTCCCAGCTGTGGGCTTAGGACCGGACAGCTCTTTTCGGGACACTATTCAACCCACTCCCCCTTTTCTCTAGCTCTGAGGTGAGACGTGCTGGTGCACGGACGGAGCTGCAGAGCCGGGGCCGGGTGCTCGTGCCCCAGCCTTGACCTTCAGAGGCAGGGCTCGGGGGGAGCGCCACGGCTGAGCCGCATCCTGGAAGTGATCAGGCCCGAGGCTGTTACTCTTCCTGCCGCAGGGGCTGCCTGGCGGACACTGGACACAGGACAGTTACAAAAGAGAATTAAAGCAGGCCCCCCTCCCAATGGGGCACAGGAGGTCAGCTGCTGCCTTGACCCCACTGACTGCCTCTGGAGCCTGGCCATTACTAGAGAAGCCAGGCCTGGGTCTCACCACCCACACAAGCCGACAGATTCCTTTCCTGCCCGTGGCCCGTGGGGTGGGGGCTGCAGGCGCACAGAGGGTGAGGGCTCCTGGTTTAACTCCCACCCCGGAGCTCAGAGGAGGGACTTTGACCAGGACCTGGTGGGGGCAGTAAGCATTGAAGGCTTCCTGGAGGAGGTGGCGAGTACACTGAGCCCCAGGGAGGAGTGGGGGCCGGCCAGATGGACAAGGTGGGAGTTGAGGCGTGGGGATGAAGGGAAAGGCCTCCGGCAAAGGCCTGCAGGTGAGAAGGAGGTGCGGACGGCCTGTCTGGGCCCTGGACGGGGTTGGGTCTGCTGATGCTTGGAGTGCAGGCGCAGACCCAGGAGACGGGTCGTGCACAGCAAGTAGGCTTCCTGCTCTTGGTGCCGGTGGAGCCCAGAGGCCAGGCCAGTGAGGGAAGGGGCCGAGAAGATGCCCGAGGGGGTCAGCTGGTCACTCGGCAGCCGTCTTTGCAGCGCCTGCCTCGTACCAGGGGCTGAGTTCCCCGCTCGGGAACTGGCGGTAGGGAGTCGGGTTTTTCCCCAGGTTTCCACTTCCCGTGTGCACTCAGGGACCCTTGGCTGGCCCTGCAGCAGTGGTCCTCGGAGTTAGCTGTGGCTCAGAATTGCCAGGAAGGTCAGGTTACTGGGGGCTGACCTGAGACCCCTGGTCTGTGAGCCGGGAAAGGCCTGCCACGCTCGAGCTCCGGGACGTGCTCCTGGGGTGGAAGTCTGGGGTTCCCCCCCGAACCGCTGCGGGCGGAGCAGGGAGGTGGGTGACTGTAGTGTTTAAACCCATCTCTTCCCCCCACTGTAGAGGGTTTCACCTCTCTGGGTCTCGGTTTCCCCTTCTGTGAAGTGGGGATGCAGACGGTACCTGCCCAGGAGTATTGGGAGGGTTAAACGAGTAAATGTAGCCGACGCCCTGGCAGAGCTGGTGTGTGCGCAATTCCAACAAGACCAGCTGTTACCATGACGACGTGGATGCTCACGGGCTTGCTCAGCTGGCCTGGCATTCTTGATCCTTGCTAACTGAGTGGAAGGATGGACTTCTCTTTCTTTAGGATGACACAGATGAACTTATTTATTCCACGGGTTTTTATCAAGCACCACTGGATGGGGGGAGTGGAATGTATCAGCGAGCACATCCCCACCCTTGAACTCCCACCCCAAGGGGTGGGTGGTGGGGGAGACAGATAATAAACACAAAGATAGCAAATGTCAGTTGTCTATTAGAGGGGACGGGTGATAAGGGGCAAAACCAGAGCAGGGTGAGGGGACTGAAGGGCTGGAGCAGGACGGGAGGCTGGCTGCAGCTTCAATGTGGTGGTCAGGGGGCCTCCTTGAGAGCATGGTGTTTCAGGAGGACACGACAGAGGTGAGGAGTGAGCCATATAGCATGTTCTGGAAGAGCATTCCAGGAGAGGACCAGCTGGCACAAAGGGCTAAGGGGCTGCAGCAGAGTCGGGGAGTGCTGGGAGACGAGATCAGGGGACTGGGGGCACAGCTGACCACCACCAAGGACGTGAACCCCGAGTGCAGGGAGGAGCCTGGGCAGGGTTTTGAGCCCAGGAGTCACATTTTGATCCTTTAAGAGGAAATGAGACTGCCCTACAGGGGCTAGGGTGGGAGCAGGGTTTCTTGGGACATGGTGGGGGCCAGAGGAGGGGTGAGACACAGAGTCTGGATGTGATTTGAAGGTGGAGCCAGCGCGATGTGCTGAGGGAGTGGATATGGGTGTGGGAGAGTCAGTGGCGATGCGGGGGCGCAAGCAAAGAGGGGGTGGAAAGGTGCTGGGGGGGATGCCAGTTCAGTGCTGAACACGCTGGGTCTGAGCGGGTGGGTCGAGAGTCTGCTAGACGTCCCAGCGGGAATATGGGGTGGGCAGTTAGATACTGTGCTAGTCAGCTCGGGCTGCGTAACAACGCACCGCACACTGAGGGCTTCAACGATGGAGATGCGTTTCCTCCCATTCCTGGAGGCTGGAAGTCCAAGATCATGGTGTCAGCAGGGCTGGTTTCTCCTCCTTGACTTGTAATGGCCGTCTCCTCCCTGTGTCCTTACCTGGTCATCCCTCTCTGGGTGCCTGTGTCCTAATCTCCTCTTCTTACAAGGACACCAATCAGATTGGGTCAGGGCCCACCCATATGACCTCATTTTACCTTAATGACGTCTGTAAAGACCCACCTCCAAATACAGCCACATTCTGAGGTGCTGGGGTTAGGGCTTCCACATATGGATTTGGGGGGACACAGCTCAGCCCGTCACAGACGTATAGATACGTGAGCCTGGCTTTGGGAGGGAGGTCTGGCCTGGAGATAGAGGGACGCCACATGGGAGAAGTCCACACACACGTGATGATATAACGTGATTCTGCCTGTTTCTGAAAGGAATGCACTGATCAAGGGCCCGCTCCACGCTGGCCACGACACACAGCAGGTTGGGTGAGCAGGGGCAGGCGGGGCTGTGGCAGCTCCTGGAGGTGACAGGCTCAGAGGATGGGCAGTGAAGCCCTGTGATCAGGGAGAGCCACGCCCGACCTGGCGCCTCCTCACCTGCGCCCCTCCCTGGGGTCGGCCCCTAGTCTGGGGACAAAGAAGAGCCGTGTTCCTCCCCGAAAAGTCCTTCCCCAAAGGTGCAGGTGTTTGTGTCGTGGATGTAGGAACAGACTCCTTCTCCACCCTTTCTCAAGTTGCTAGAAGGGTCGGGACAAACGCGGGGCCTCTTCACGAGAGCGGCACATCAGGGGCCCTTTGTCACACCAGGCCACGCCAGAGCCACACTGGGTCCCTGGCTGTGTCTGATCTTTGCTGTGACTTCCTGGCTTCATTAAAATCCTTTCACTGTTGGATTTTGTGATCCACCTACGTTGTTAAATTCATCGTGTCTATAAACAAGTTGGTTTAATGACCTTTAACAGTGGAGAGCGCCCCTAGCCAGCTTTATAAAAATTCTGCCTTAACCTTATGCCTACTATGGGCGGCCAGTTAGTTGCCGGAGATACTCGTCCACCTTGAGCCCAGAGAGAAGGTTCTGGAGGGACCCCTAGAGCACCTTCAGCATGTGGGGAGGGAGGGCTCACCTGGGGAGACAGCTGTGCATGTCGGGGCAACACCCAACCTGGAGGCAGCAAGGCTGAGTGAGACCCCCAGAAACCCTCCAGGGGGAAGGCGTGGGGCGAACTAACAGCCCCCAGAGATGCACACTTCCTAGTCCCCGGGACCTGTGAGCATCTGAGGCTATGCAGCAAAGGGGAATTAAGGTTGCTAATCAGGGGCCCTAATACAGAGACCACCCTGGACCGTCAGGTGGCCCGGCGTGATCACAGCTCCTTCAGTGAGGCAGAGGGACGCAGAAGCCGGGGTCAGGGTGCGACGACCTGGGGAGGACTCGACCCCCTGCTGCTGGCTTTGAAGATGGAGGAGGGGCCACGGGCCAAGGGTGCAGGCGCTTCTAGAAGCTGGGAGAGGCCAGGAAACACGGTCTCCCGGGAGCCTCCAGAAGGAACTCGGCCCTGCCGACACCTTGATTCTAGCCCCGTGAGACCGTGTCGGACTTCTGACCTCCAGAGCCGAAAGATGATGAATGCGCCTTGTCTGGGTCACGAGCATTGTGGAGACTGGCGTGGCAACAGTTGAGAACTAATACGAAGGGTTGGAGGGGTTGCAAAGAGGCTGGTGGCCGGCGGGCGGCTCTGAAGGAGGTGGGGTACGGCAGACAAGGGAGTAAGAGTCCCTCTCTCCCTCCCGCTGGTCACACTGCTGGAGTGGGGGACCCGGGAGCCAGACCAGGTGCATGAGGTAAAACCCTGGAATCCAGACAATGAGTGAAGAAGCAGAGGCCATTGATGCAGTGGTGGGGGCTGGACAGACCTGGGCAGCTTCTCCACCTCTTGGGGGGCTGTCTCGAGGAAGCCCCAGGGAGGCTCTGGTTCACGTTGCAAGTGCTGTCTCAGTGGAGCCGTGCCCAAGGCAGGGAGGACTTGCATGGTAGTGAGCTCCCCGGCCCTGGACGTCTACAAGCAGAGGATCTTGCCTACCACCAGGCTGGTACTTGACCCTGGGATGCCACCAGCAAGTTTTGTGGAAATGGTGAATTGGAGCCTGCGGGTGATGGGGTAGGTGGGGTGTGTGGAGAGGTGAGCCTGGGGTCCAGAGGAGCCCCTGGAGGGGGCAGCCTGGGAGAGCAGACCTGCCCAGCCAGCTCCTCCTTGCGGGGAGAGGTGACAGCCCTGGGCTTCAGTCCCGCCCTCCCCACCCTAGGCGCCCAGCCTGGTCTCATCTTCCTAATCTGCACAAAGGGAGAGCTGATGTGCGCTTCCCAGGGTGCGGGGCCACCCAAGGGCCAGAACTTCTCCAAGCACCTTCCCCCATCAGGAGCCCAGGAACGGTGGGAGTCCCCCTAAACCAGAGCCCCCGTCCACTCCCCCCACCTGCCCCCATCTTGAGGACCGAAAATGCCCAGGAGGGGGCTGCAGGGATGGCGGTTGCCAGGATGCCCAGGGCCCCGACGGAGGGAGCAGGCTCAGCCTCGAAAGCCGCTGGCAGTCCTGGGCACTCCAGCTGCTGGCCGAGCAGGGGCAGCAGTGCGGTCAGACGCTCCTCAGTCGCAAAGAGGACGGGGACACTCCTCACTCTGCCTGTGGGGCCCCAAGGGGTCCTCACCTCGGTTTACTCCAGAGGTCACTGTTGGGTCATCTCAGGCTGATTGGGGATCGTCAGGTCGCACCCAGGTTCTGTAGGGCCTGGAGTTTATGTAATCTGGGGGGAGGGGCTCTTTAAGAAAAAGAATTCAAACTTGTGCACGGTCCCTGTTAAACCCTCCTCAGTCACCCGGTTTGGTGCGCCATTTGTTTCCTGCAGGACTAGAGCTATCACAGCGCCTGGTACCAGAGCGGCCCAGTGGTACTGTTGGGGACAAAGTGGGACCTCGAGGCATGAATAGGGGACACTTGGAGACAGCAGTGAGGCTAAGAACTGGGAATCTCCGGGCTCCGTGAGCGCCCTGCAGCGCCCTCGGCCACCGTCTGAGGCCCGGCTTCCCCTGAGTAAATCTCTCCAGGGCCGGACCTCGGCGGTGGCCTCACACGGAAGGCTGATCTTTCTCCGGATCCACCTCCACCATCTCTTGCTGCTTCCAGGCCCATGCGGAGAATCTGACATCAACCTGGACCTGGCGAGAAAGCTCCAGGCTGGTCCAAGGGGCGCAGGCGGTACCCGGAAAGTGCCGGAGGACCTCGCCCAGAGGCGTCAGCAGGCATCCGGGGGCACGGATGGGAGGAAGGCCTTGCACAAGGAAGGTGACGTATGAGGCTTGATCCCTCCAGCTGCTCCGACGTGGGTGTACTCCCTGGGACTCGGGATTTAATGTGTGAGGCCTGAGCCCCTGGGAGTGGAGGAAATTGTCTCTCCTGTTGGAAGGGATGTCCTGGCACATCCTGGACCCCTGGTGCCGAGAAACCTCTTCAATTTGGCAGGACCCTGAAGTTTTGCAGGGCTTTTCTCTGGGTCCCTGCCGGGCGCTTGCCTTCCTGAGGCAACCCAGGGCTCGTGAACGCTCCCCAGGCCCAGCTGGCACGATGTCGTCCATGCGGAGCAGCGGGGTACTTTGTGAAATACCAAGTGATCGAGATCCGTCGGACTGCATCGAGCTCAGGAGGACGAACGCAGCCTTAGGTGAGGCAGCAAGATCTACCCTTGTCCCCCCAGGACCCCCCCCAACCCCGAAGTGGGGCAGTACTGCTCCTGTCTCTCCGGACAGGAGGCACAAGAAAGTGGTGCTGGGGGAACAGCTGGAGTGGGACGCCGGGAGTGTGGTGCTTCCTCCAGACGGACGCTGCGTCTGGAGTCTCAGCTCTGGTGGCATCCCCGCCTGACGAAGCCCGTGGTCGTCTGCAGTGACGTCCCAGGCCCTGCTGCTTCTGCACTGACCAAGCTGGGGGGACGGAGATTGAAGAGGGTATGGCTGGGACC
Organism: Dicerorhinus sumatrensis harrissoni; assembly: GCA_014189135.1. NCBI lineage: Eukaryota > Metazoa > Chordata > Mammalia > Perissodactyla > Rhinocerotidae > Dicerorhinus > Dicerorhinus sumatrensis. Next base: position 72,643,028 of record JABWHU010001778.1, read on the forward strand.
CCCGTCCTGCGTCTGCCGTGTCTGTGATTCTGTCTCCCAGCTCTCGTCTCCCCCCGGGATGCGGTACTTCTCTCGGTTTACTGTCTTCGTGGGGCAAGGGGCAATTACAGAGCTTCCATTTGACCATTCTTACTGAATCGGCTCTCAGTTATCAAAGGTCAGATGACCAATGCGGGCACTCTGACAGTTTTTTTTCACTTTTTTTTTTATTGTGGTAAAATATGCATAAAATTTAGCATTTTAATCATTTTTAACTGTACAGTTCAGTGGCATTAAAGTTTACTCACATTGTTGTGCAGCCCTCACCACCATCCATCTCCAAAACATTCTCATCTTCCCAAACTGAAACTCTGCCCCCATTAAACACTGACCCCTTCTCCCCCTCCCCCAGCCCCTGGTAACCTCCATTCTACTTTCTGTCTCGGTGAATCTGACTCCTCTGGGGACCTCATAGAAGTGGATCCTCCAGAATTTGTCCCTTGTGTCTGGCTTATTCCACTGAGTACGGCACCCTCCAGGTTGGATTGTGGGCTTCGGCCAGTTTTATGCATCTTACCCCTACTGTACATTCCAGGACTGGAGAAATCACCTCAGGATGTGTCCACAGCCCCCCTGGACCCTCTGTGAGAGGAACCGACCAAGACTCCATCTGTCCCCTGACCTCCCTATGCCCCTCACCAGACCTGTGGACCACAGTGGCCTTTGGGGTCCCTAGGGATTAACATCAGTTCAAAGCCATTATCTGACAACCCCTAGAAGGCTGGTGTGATGATGAATTTGATGTTTAAACTTGACTGGGCCTTGGGACGCTCAGGCGTTTGGTCAAACACGATTCTGGGTGTGTCTGGGAGGGCGTTTCTGGATGAGATTAACAGTTGAATCAGTAGACTGAGGCAAGCAGATGGCCCTCCCCAGTGTGGGTGGGCCTTATCCAATCAGTTGAAGACCTGACTAGAACACAAAGGCTGAGTAAGAAGGAACTTGGCCTGCCTGACCGTGAGCTGGGTCATCAGTCTTCTCCTGCCCGAGGGTTGGAACTCCCGCCATAGGGCCTCCTGGGCTGGGACTACACCACTGGCTCTCTAGGGTCTTCAGTTTGCCTACTGAAGGTCTTGGGACTTGTCAGCCTCCATCACTGTGTGAGCCGATTCCTTGTAATAAATCTCTGTGCGGCTGCCCGCTGGCTCTGCTCCTCTGGAGAACCCAGACACGTCCAGCTGAGTGTTTCCTTCTCTCCCGGTCACACACCACTTCTGGGGCCTCAGGTCTCCCTGGGGGAGGGGAGGAGGGCAGTCACGGCAAACGGCCCTGGCAACATGGCAGCATCTGAATTAGGTTTCTGCTCGCCAGACTGAGAACTGTCCCAATTATAGATGGGCATGCGCTGTGTTTGGGGGTGACCCCAAGAAGTAGGTGGTGGGAGTGGGGCCATGAGACGGGGAGGGGGGAAGGCCAGGAAAGCTGCGTTGTTGCGGGAGCTCCTGCGGACGGCTGGGTCCCATCTCTGCGGGGAGCCTCAAGGAGACTGCACGGAGCACATCCCAGATTGTCCACGTGGGGTGTTTATTCCCCAGTTCCTCTCCATCACCAACTGAGGGTCGCTCCAGGGGAGTGAACTCGCTGGCGTTTCTGGCCTGCCCTGCAAGTGGGCTGAGTTTGCTTCCAAGGCCAGAGAGAGCCCCAGGCAGAAGGTGCATATGCTCGGGGCAGAAAGCTGTAGGCGTGTGTGGGAACTGTCCCCCAAGGGAAGCTGAGGCCCCGGGGGTGGGCCGAGGAGACGCAGGGGCACACAGACAGCTGGCGAGGTCAGCATTGAAAGGGTGGCCGGTCTCTCGTGCCAGATTTCCAACTTTTGTGATGGGCAGCAGCTCCTCCTGAAGCTCAGAGCGGCTATCCATTAAAAGGGCCACCCGCTCCCATTCCCCATTTAGTATCTGCTGGTTGGCGGGAGAGAGGGTGGGTTTTGCGACTTCTGCCCCAAGGACAGCTCCCCAAACAGAGCAACTCCTAGAGAGAGTTCCTCCTCCAATGCAAAACGTTATGGCTGTGCGATTCATAACCGGAGTGGTCATCTCTGACCGGTGCAATGGGCTACTTCTAAGAACTTAACCAACAAATTCCTCCAGGGGGAAAATAGTGAATGCTTTCCTTAATGAGAGGCTGTCTGCGAGCCAAGGGCTGGTACTGCCTGGGTCATTAAGGACGATTAGACTGTTACTCATTTATGTTTTGCCTCTTAAAGGAAAATCTATATGTGCAGAGACCGTGAGGGAACACCTTGGTGCTCATTTGCTTTCCAAATCTATCTAAATTATTCAAGCCTGCTAATGAATTTGTCTTGTCCTGTGCTCTTTCACATTGTCTAGACACATTTGGGAAAGTTAATAGCAGAGTAAATCCTGCAGCTGGAAATAGCTGCACATAATTATGCACTTTCCTGAAGCGGTGATTTCCTGCCTGGGCCTGGGCTGTGGGCGCAGGATGCACGGACGTTTGCATAATTCTCACCATGAGAAGCACGCAGGGAAACCGCCTGAAGTTGCCTGAGTAATTCTAGGAGCGTTAGAGAAAGAGCTTGTGGTGCCTCGTAGGGAAGAAACGTCACCCTGTGGGACCACAGAGGAGCAGGTGGGTCATGAGCCCGACGGTGCCACAAACAACCACAGCAGCTCCCCGCTGAGAGAGGCCCGGCTCCTCCGTGGCTCTGGAAGACCTCTGCTCATCCTCAGTCTCCCTATCACCCCAATCCAACAGGTACTATTGTGCAGGCACTGCGCTGAATCCTGGGGACACAGGGGGCAGCTGAGCAGAGGCGAGCACAGCAGGAGCATAGGAGGCTCACGGTCCAGTGTTCCCTGGTGGCAGGCAGATGCCAGCGTCGTTCAGACATCCAGAAGTCTCCTAGAGCAGAGCAAGATGCAGGAACCACCACGCAGGACCTCGCTAAGCCTCGGAGCGGCCTCAAGTCCCCTGCTGCGGCCTGGGAGGAGTGCAGGATCGTGGGCCTGAAGGCCTGAGTCCAAATCCCACCGCTTGCTAGCTGTGGGGTCCAGTAAGATGGATGTTATGGGCTGAATTATATCCCTCCAAATTTATATGTTAAAGTCCTAACCCCCAGCACCTCAGAATGTGGCTGTATTTGGAGACAGGGTCTTTAAAGAGGTGATTAAGTTAAAATGAGATCTTTAGGGTGGGCTTGATCCAATCTGTCTGGTGTCCTTGTAAGAAGAGGGGATTAGGACACAGACACGCACCGAGGGACGACCACGTGAAGACACAGGGAGGAGACGGCTGTCTACACGCCAAGGAGAGAGGCCTCAGGAGGAACCAACCTGCCCACACCTTGATCCCGGACTTCCAGCCTCCAGAACCGAGAGAGAATACATGTCTGTGGTCTAAGACCCCAGGCTGTGGTGCTTTGTTGTGGCGGCCAAGCCAACACAGTGGGCATTTGAAGCCCAGCCTGTGGCGCCCAGAGCTGCCTGGGGATCAGTCAAGCAGTGGACACGCGTTGCGAAGTGTCTGTAGGCAGCTTGGGGGTTCTTCCCTTGGACATGGGACGAGTGGTTCACTCCGGATCCTTCCCCGCCCTCCTCCCTCTCAGCCAGAGCCCCTCAGGCCCGTCCGGGCTGCAGTTCAAACCCGAGTGCCCCTCCTCTCCGTGCGAGTTTATGCCCACCCTGGGGCCCAGATGAGCTGGGGGCTCCAGGCTGGCGAGACAGCCCCTCCCTGCACAGCACTGTGATTTCGCTCACCATTAATCGGAGCACTTGGCTCTTCATTGCTGTCGTGGTGCTCGGGGAGGGCAATCAGGGCTCCGCTAATCGGGTGTGAGCTCGAGAGGTCTTGGCTGCGGGGACCCGTGCTGCGAGCCTGCCACAGATAGAACTCGGGCTCTCCTGCCCGGGCCGCCGAGGAGTGGGACCTGGTGCCTCCATTCCCCAGCTGGGGGGCTGATGGGCCCCGTTCGTTCATTCATTGAGTCAATCAGTCAGTCAACAGACACTGGCTGGTGGCTGCTGTGAGCCGTGCGCCGTGCGGAGAACTTTGTATATGTGGACTCAATCTGTCTGACATCCTGGGGGAATCGCCCCACTTCGTAGAAAGGCTGTGTCATTGTCCAAGTTCTCCCACAGTGGGTGGAGGAGCCGGGACTCAAACCCGGGGGCCTGGCTGGCTCCAGAGACCGGCTCCAGGCTGCTGGGCCACACCGGCTCAAAGGAGGTGGACAAGGCTGGCAGCAGACCAGGGGGCCTTACCTGCCAGCCCAGGCCTGTGTCCCACTGGGATGGCAGCTCAGGGAGGTAGTAAGCAAGATGAAGCCGTGCTCGGATGTGATTGGCCGCTCCCCATGCCACTGCCCACCTGCCCACTTCCCCGGCTGTCTCACCTGGGCCCAGAAGCAGCCCGGTGTTCCCAGTGTGTCGGAGGAGGGCAGCTGCGGGAACCTGGGCCCTGGAAGCTGCACTGGGAGACCTGGGTCCTGATCCCAGCTGGTCACCGACAGGCCAACCTCAGGGCCTTTGCCCCACCTGCCCCACTGGGAGCTCATAGGCCCCCCCTCAGAGACGCCTCCACCACCGTCACAACTCCTGTTCCCTTCCATCGCCAATGCAGCAAGACTGCCTGGTATGTATGTATTTGTCTACTCACTGCTTGTCTTTCTCCCTCTAACAGCAGGAACGCTCCACCAGAGCTGCATTCCTCATTCTCCACCATGCTCCCGGGGCCCAGCTCGGTGCCCTGCACAGCTCGGTACGGACGCCATTCAGTGTGAGTTGCAGGGTGCTTGTCACTGCGGCTCACCCTCCCTGTCCTGGCTGACGGGAGGCTGAGTCCAGGGAGGTTTCTAAGGTGGGAGCTGAAGGCGGCGTCAGAGAGAGGAGAAACTTCTTGGTAAGAAACCAGCAGGGCTGTGGTCCATCGGCCTCTTCCCGTGGAAGCCAGGCCCTGGTCCCGGAGGCGACTGAAGCAACAAGGCCCCTGTCACCAGCTTCAGTCCCCAAATACATGGCTTCTAATACAGACCCCCGAGAGCCTCACCTCCCCCGCCTCCTTGTTCATCATAATCGACTTCCCAGCGCCATTACGCTCCTCTTCTGTAGATTCGTGTAAATAGTACTTATGTTTTAAAACGTCCTTGAGCTGCTCAGATAGAAGATGCTACGTAAGTGTGTCCACCTGTATGTGCTGTTGCCTCAAAACGGCTGAAATTGTGCTTGAGTTTCGTCACGTTTGGCGTGTCCAGTGCCAGTCAGTAAAGCACGGCAGCAGACTGACACCCTATCAGCTTCTCCAACAAAATTTCAAAATCGACACGTGGTTGTTCTACCTACTGGTGCTGAATTTAGGAATTTATGTTACGTGTCCTTTTCAAGTTTTCAATTATCCCTCACCATAGTCTCAAGCCTTCCTAAAAAAATTTAGAACAAATGAAATAGTTTTACAAAAGCAATTTTTAAAAATTCCTAAGCATAACGGAGGAGGAAGCAAAGAAAGAAGGAAGCGCGTGGGAAGATGTCTGTAGAAGGAAGGGGCAGGTGGCAGTGCCTTTGGGCCACCAACACGTAAGGGGCAGGTGGAGGGGGAGGGCCCAGGAGCAGCCTGGGAGCAGAGGGGAAGGGAACCCCGAGTGTGGGCAGAGGCGGGGGCAGCCCGGAACCTCACACCCGGGTCTGTTATTACAGGGACCCCAGGAGCAGAGGGGAAGGGAACCCCGAGTGTGGGCAGAGGCGGGGGCAGCCCGGAACCTCACATCCGGGTCTGTTATTACAGGGACCCCAGGAGCAGCCTGGGAGCAGAGGGGAAGGGAACCCCGAGTGTGGGCAGAGGCGGGGGCAGCCCGGAACCTCACACCCGGGTCTGTTATTACAAGGACCCCAGGAGCAGAGGCTGGAGCTGAACCTGCTGAGGGAGCAACAACAGCAGGACAGGCTCCCAGGCAAGACCAGAGTGCCCGCAGCGGGCTGGCTGTGTCCTCTCACGTGCAGGCCAGGGGGTCAGAGAAGGGGCCGAGGCCGGAGGTGGCGGGGCGGAGTCTGGGTTACCCAGGTCGTGAGAGCGGAGAGACCTGCACACAGTTAATGCTGCGTTTTAAGGAGGGTTGGCCACTAGTGCAGGCTGAGTTGCAGAAACGGGGACTTTGCTGGTGTCTCTGTCACATCTCCCAGCTGCACTGCAACTCCTTCACCGGTGGAGCCCGGGGCGTCCCCCTCAGTGCCTCGTTCCAGGCTCCGTGCACAGCGGGGAACTGCCGTGAGTTCTCAGTGGCAGGATGCTGCTCCATTTCGGTGCCTCCTGGGGCAAAGCAGGCTGACGTTGATCCGGGACCTGCGTGCGGCTCTTGTGCTGGGCACCTCACCTGCATTGTCTTGTTTATCCACGCAGCCACCCTGCAAGGCAGGTACAGCCAACCCTGCCTGTCAGGGAAGAGCTGAGGGTCAGAGGGTCGGTCACTGCTGGAGCCACACTGCTCATGAGGAGCAGAGACGGACTCAGACCCAGGTGTGGTGTCTGAAGCCGGGCCCTGCCTCCCAGCATCTCCGCACACTTGGTGCCCAGACAACACTGAGTGAATAAACAGATGAACGGGCAGCATGTTTTCCTGTGTGTGGCTACAAAAAGCAGCTCTTATTTAATTAATGACTGGTTCTGTAATTGCTGTTTCAGTGCGCACTGTGTGCCGCCGTCTGTGACTGGCTTTCTAGACGATTTTGGCGCCAGTGGCCTAATGTGGGTGCACTGTGCCTGCGAGCCCAGGGACCGAGTGCTCCATCCATCAGCCCAGCAGCAGCAGATCAATACCTACTCCCACACCGCGGCAAATCCCTCAGCCCGGCACTCGGCAGGCGCTGCCCTCCCCTGCCCAACATGCTCTTTGGGCTTCTCTCCAAAGGTGCTGGTGTCTCCTCTGTGCTGGGATCTCAGGACGGGCAGCTTCCTGGGCCTGGTCAGGGCCTGGGCACGTGGCCCTCTTTCATCTGAGCCGCACCCACTGCCCACCTCTGGGGTCTGACCTCTCCCAGCCCCACTCCCCCTGCCCACACACCTTCCCCCTTGTAGAGACGTTCAGGCTCCTGGGGCTGGCCGCTCCATTCCCAGGCTCTGGGGAATTTCCCTTCTTGCTTCTGGACTCGGCTTTCTCTTGCTGGAACTTTAATGTGTCCCCAGAGGGTGTTCACCTGTCCCCGAGAGTAAGCCTCATCACTCTGTCAGCACTTACCTGTGACCTGTTTGTGCCTCTGCCTCCCCCACCAGACACCTAGGTGGCTTCATCCTCTCAGGATCCTGGGTGCACAGGACAGCGGCTGTGAACGGACCGAGCAAGCCAGTGTGGGCTGCGCTGTGGGGTCCGAGAGAGACCGCCCTCTGGGAGCTCACAGTTGGGCAGGCAAGAGGAACAGAAGGAGCTAACAGCTGTCTTGCCCCTGTTGTGGGTGGAACTGTGTTCCCCGAAGAGACGTGCTGTCTGAAGCCTGGTGCCTGTGAATGTGACCTTGCTTGTCTAAGTCATTTCAAGTTGTCCCTGTTAGTTCCCTGTAACACAGGATTAATACACTCATTCATTTAGTAAATATCTATTACATGCTTGGTCCTGATTTGGGCCCAGGAGTCAGCAATGAACAAAACCAATAAAAATTCCTGCCCCATGGAACGTTTATTTACTGGGGGAGGCAGGCACTACACAGAGAAATCGGTAACGTGTGTACTATATCCAGTAGTGACAAGCCATGGAGAAGGATAGGCAGGAGGCAGTGAGAAGTGAGGGGGGAGTGGAAGTGTAAATGGGGTCACAAGGAAGCCCCCCTGAGAAAGTGGACTCTTTGAGAGCAGCCCTGGAGAAGATTAGGGCACAACAATCATGGATGAGCATTTCCAGTGTTGTCATGAAGATTAAACGATGTGATTTCCATGAAAGATTGGGTAAATCATGTAAATACACAAAACTCCCCCCAAAGTTGATGCAGTTCCCTTGTTTAAACCCATCACAGGTTCTGCATGGGGTGGGGGAGTCTGTGGCAGACCAAGGCACCCTCTGAGGACAATGGTGTACTTACCAAAATGCTGCAGAAGTAGTGAGGAATGTGAGGCAGGGAAGTGGGCAGTGGGTGTGCTAACCACTGAGGGTCACTTTTCTTGGGAGCATTTGCTGATTCTAGGTGGAGGCAAGAAACTGACAGTATGGGCTTGTCCTGGGAAGAAGGCTCTGCTGGGGTGGGGATGCCTAAAGAACCCACTACAGCTTTTGGTGGCTTGCAGAGGTGGAGGGACAAAATTGGAGGCATTGGGGGCTTCAAAAACATGGACCATTTCCCTGTCAAGACTTTGCCAGATTCTGCAGCTGCCGGGGAGGATGGGTGGAGAGGGAAAAAAGCCAGGCCAAGACCTCTGAAAAGCACAATGGAATTTTCCTTAGTCTTACAGGGCTAAAGAGACAAAGACCCACCAGAACGAGAGCATCAGTGAACACAGCATGCTCTCGGTGGAAGGTCTGGAGGGCTGCCCTGGGAGGGAGGAGGAGCCAGAGTTGGCTGAACCTTCCCAGACCTGAAACCCAGAGCAGCACAGATCAGCTCCTAAGGTGACCAGCCCCAACATTTTGTCTGCCCATCAGAGAATATGAGGAACTCTCATGGGTAGCAAATAAAATCTCCTGGAGATGCTACAATTTTCATATACAAATCTGCCAGTAAATGAAAAATGATTAGGATGTCAAGAGACAGAGTCATATGAATAGAGGCCAAGAGGGATGAAACAGACAAAAGAAACAGACTCAATGTTTATCCAAGCACTGGAGTTAGCTGGCAAGGACTTTTAAATAATTATAATTAATATATGGTTTAAAAGAGTAAATTATGGAGCAAATCTACTTTTTTGTAAAGGAGAATTTCAACAGAGAATTGGAATCTATAAAAAAAATCAAATGAAAAAATCTAGAAAAAATCTAAAATTAATAACTCAATAGATGGATTTCACAGCAGGGTAGACACAGCAGAAGGTGGGATTCATGAAATGGAAGATAGTCAATAGTGAATATCTAAATTACAGCACACAGAGGAAAAGAAGAATGAAAATGCATAAAAAAGCAAAAAGATCATGTGGGACACTGTGGGAATCTCTAGTATATTTGTAGTTGGAGCCCCAGAAGGAAAGAGAAAATGAAGCAGAAGAAAATTTGAATAAATCTTGACCTACTATTTTCCAAAATTAGTTTTAAGAAATAAATCCACAAATTCAAAAGGCTCTGCAAACCCCAAAAAGAAAAGATTTACAAAAACTCCACCTAGGCATGTCTTAGTGAAAATATAGCTGTAAAACAAAGACAAAGAGAAAATCTTAAAAACAACCAGAGGGGAAAACAACACATCACACATGTTACCTTTAGGAAAACAGTTATGAGAAAGCAGAATGACTTCTCAAGGAAACATGGAAGCTAGAAGACAGCGGATGGACTCTTTAAAGCACTGAAAAAAATTATATGCAATATTGAATTCTATACCCAGACAAAATATCCTTTAAAATGAGAGTGAAATACATTTTTAGGCAAACAAAAACTATTGACTTCTTTGTCACTGGCATACTTGCACTAAAGAAACACTAAAAAGGATACTGTAGGCAAAAGGAGGATAATATTGCTAAAGCACATGAATGCAGGAAGGAATGAAGAGTAAAGAATGGGTAAACATATTCATAAAGGTAAGTGAATATCAATTGCTCAAAACAATAACAATAATGTATTATGGGGTTTAAATATATGTATATATAAAAGGCAGAAATATGATAATGTAAAAGACGGGAAGAATAAATGGAATAAAAGTGTTCTAAGGTTCAAATATCATCAGGCAGTTGTAAAAGAAATCTTTTCTATTATATTGTAGTAAGTGAATAATGCATATTTTAATCTCTAGGTTACCACAAACACTAGTAAGTTAAAAGAGAGAAATCGATGATAACTTTTTAAGAAGAGGTTAATTCAAAGAAGGCAAGAAAGGAGAGAAAAGGGAAGACAAATAGAAAACAAATAGTAAGATGGTAGTTATAATCCATCTATATTGGTAATTACATTAAATGTAAATGGACTAAATACTCTAAGTAAAAGTATAAGATTGTCAGACTGGATAAAACTCTTCACAAACCACACATCCTACGTAAGATAAAGTTACTCCTTAGCAGAGATCTCAAATTCCTGCCCATTATGGTCCTTATCCACCTCTCAAGTCTTATTTGAAACACTACCCTCCTTGTACATCATGCGTTGGAAACACCAAAATGCTCATAGCTGTTCAAAACACCAGGCCTCTGTGCATTTACTCATGCTATTCTCTTTGCCTGGATTATCCCCCTCCCTGACTGTTTCCTCCATCCCAAATACACACACATATGCTGGCACGTTCTTTGTTTGCTTCATGATTTGAGGCCCAGATCAGGTGAGAACACACCTCCACAAAGCCTTCTAGTGCCCTCCTCTGCACTCCATACCACTCTTCCCGTGGCCCTTACACTGTCAGTCACTGTCTGTTTACTTTTCTCACTGTGAGGTCCCTCACTCTCAGGGAAGGGACCACAAGTGTCCGTTGATTGTAGTTGGATGGGAGGGCGGGCACTGTGCAAGAACACGGCAGGTGCACTCCTTGCTAAGAACGGGAATCATGGTGAGGCTAATATTGGTGGGCCCTTGACAGGGGCCAGGCACTGGGCTACAGGGTTCTCACGCGCTGTGTTATCTGATCCTCACAAAAACTCCATAAGGTAGGGGCTATACCACACCACTGGACAGATAAGAGGTCAGGGCTTGCAGATGTCACCTGCCCCAGGGCCGATGGCTAGGAAGCACCCTGCAGCCGCTTACAGTCTAGTAAGGGAGACACGTATTTAACAAGTGAAGGGGAGGAGGTGTAAGAGAGGTCTGGGTACTGGGGGAGCATGGGACAGGTGCCCTCTGCCTGATCACGAGAATCCTGGAGGGCTTCTCCAGAGGCAGCGTTTAAGCTCAGACGCAGAGGATGGGTGAGGAGGAGCTGGAGGGATGAGGGTGGAGAGCATTCCATGCAGTGGGAGTGACTTGTGTGCAGTCCCAGAATCGGGGCACAGTCTACAACACTGATGGAGCCACCCAAAGACTTATGTGGGCCAGTCTCAGAGGAGGAGGAGGTGGTGAGAGAGGAGTCCAGCAAGAAAGGGGTCATCAACGTCCTTGTCACTCCAGTGCCCGGCACATTGTTGGACCTCAGTGAATTATCTTGGAACCAAATTGAACTGGCCAGGACCGAGCCATTGAAAGATCAACTTTGGTTGGATCTGAGACTTTGGGCTCATTTCTGGGCACACGGAGTTTTGTGGCAAGACCTGATCACAAATGGAGGGAGGCGGGAGGGACCAAGTGCCAGGCCCTCAACACCTGCCACCTCCTGCAATTCTCCCTCCACCCTCCGAGGCCGAGTCATGACAGATGAAGGCACTGCGGCTCGGAGCAGCCCAGCCTTCCCGACACAGCCTGAACCTGCCTGCCCAGCCACACGGCTTCCTGGCTGCAGTCCCCACGCCAGCACTAATGCATGGTCTGCAGGGACTGGTGCCCTGTGTCCTCTAGGCAGAGATTTGCCACAAGGCCATTTTCTGTTTCTCGAGGCTGTCATCTCCCCCAAGCCATCTCTCCCCTGCCCCCAACTCACAGTATCGATATTCAAACTGAGGTGGCTCCCATCCCCCACCCTCCTCACCAGGTGTGCAGAAATGCAGAGTGAATTCCCGAGCAATTAGTCCCATTAACAAGCAGCGATGCACAGCCTTCAAGCAGGAGGCCTCCCTCGTTATGGAGTGTTAGCCAGGGCACACGCCGAGCTTCCTTAATCCTATGCAAGCCGTGTTGGCTGTGGCCAGGACCCCCAGCCACCAGCAGCCTCAAAATGCCCTGGAAATTAACTGCTCCTGCACCCCACCACAGCACCCCACGTCCACACACAGCCCTGCCATGTACCCCGGGTGCCGACGTCAGAGCTTGGCACATGACAGGTCTTGGCTGGCAGACGTGCTGTGCCAACCATACGTGTGTCCCCTCAACGTTCAGTGGATGTCAAGAGCCCACTGCTGATTGGGAGCAATTGTTTTAAGCGTGCAGTGAGCCAGGAATGGATTTATTAAACTGTTAACTGTGTTTATCGCAAATCACTTTAATGATGTGTTAACATTTAATTAGATCGCTACCGAGTGCTTCAGATTACACATACAGCCCGTGAACCTGACCATCAGAGCAAAAAGAGTCAGGGGAAACGGGACTCAGGCCCTGGCTCTGGCTGGCTAGAGGTCCTGGGCTCACCCATGTGCTGAGTGAATTTCTCAGCATCCGTTTTCAGTCTCTGGTGAGACTGTCACATTACGGTTAGAACTGTTGTGAAATCTTGCATCTCCTGGAAAAGAGAGGCTGCTGTCTTTCACCAGGCACGTCTGTATTTTGTGCTGCTGTCTGCAGGGCGCAGGGGCTGAAGCCATGAGGAACACAGATGTGGAGAGGATGTAGCCCCCCGCCTTGAGATGGCAGGTGAGCAGAAAGAGGAAAGAAAACTCCTATTCACACGTGCCAGGCCCCGTGCTGAGTGTATCATGGCCCTCACCCCTACTGCTGAGAGAGGAAGGCCTTTACAAACAGGGAAATTGAGGCTCAGAGAAGAGGTCCCTTAATCTGCATGAGAGATGTAGCCACGCACCAGGGCAGGAGGGGAAGGTCACGGTGAAAAGGCGGCTCGGACAGCTGGGGCCAGTACTCAGAGGGCCTGGACATGGAGCTAAGGAGTGGGGGCTCTGTGTTGCAGGAGCCGCTGAAGGGTTTGGTGGGGGGCACACAGTCCACTCATATTAGAGGATATTAAGCAAGTAAATATTCATTAAGCCTAATAATTTGGAAACAGGAAATCCAGGCGTGTGCCATGCACACCCAGTGTGTTTGATGCCATGTGGAGTGGGCCTGAGTATTGGCCTGAGTGGCAAATGCCTCCTTCTCGCTGACTCACATGTCAGGGTCCTGCTAGGCACAGCGGCACGCCCATGAGAATCTCGATCTCTCTCTGTCTCAAGCACACACACACGCACACACAGCTGTGCCCATACATGTACGCAGGCACACACACGTACACGCACAAGCACACATCCATGCACACTCACCCCCCCACACACACATGCACACTCGCACTCCACATGCACACACACACCCAGGCACACACATGCACTCCACATGCACACCCATGCACACACATGCACACACCCATGCACACCCGTGCACACCCATGCGCACACCCATGCGCACACACATGCACACACACATGCACACACATGCACACACCCATGCACACACAGTGTCAGCCCTCTTATTGCTCACACCACCACACACAGGCCCCAGCCACTCTCCACATTTCCACCTCTGGAAACGGTGAGGCCCGTTTGGCCTTGCTGCCCCTCTCCACGGGCATGACTTGGGCAAATGCCCATTTTCAAAGGACGTGCCGACTGCCCTGCCGCTCTGCCCCCGTGAGGGCCATGGCCCGGCACCTCTACCGAGATGCCCGGGCAGCAGCTGTGCTGCGAACGCCACCCCGGCTGTGCTCAGAGCCTGCCGGCCGCCCGAGAAACCCTCCATGACGTGACGTGACCAGACAGGCGCAAGGAACAGGCCCCGCAGTCATGTAAAATGCAGGAGAAATTCCCCGGCCTGGACGCTGGCTGGCCAGACAGCACGCGGCAGTGAGCGCGTCCATCCGCTATCACCCCGCGTAACAGGAACCTCATTATCGGGGGAAAGCCGAAGGCTTGGGCAGTTCTGCAAGCGGCACAAACCTCGTAGGGGTGCGGGGATCGTGTGAGATGGTGCCATGTGGCCTCCCCGAGTCAGCCCGGCCCAGTGCCCAGATGGAAGCTTCCAGATGAGTCAGTCTGTGGGAAAAGAACAGGCATTTGCTCGTCGGGCCCCAAAGCCTCGGGCAGCCTGGGGGATGATTGACCCGGAGTAAAATCGTGCATCCTTAAGCTGGCGAGCCCCGGGTTGCCCGACAGATTCCACGTACGGGTCATCTCCCCGAGACAGATTAAGCCCCGTGGTGCCCCTGTGCCCAGCGGGGGTGGGAGAGCACAGTGCTGTCCGGACGTGCCCCTGCTCCCACGCTGCCAGGGACGAGGGGGGCAGGAAAGGCCAGCGCCTCGAATCTGGCTCCTCCTGGCCCAGGCCCTTTGGGGGAACCCCAAACCTCTCTAGAGCTTGGTTTCCTGGTCCTGGAAATGGGCATAACATGGCATTGCCTCCCAGGCCCTGGCTGGGAGAAGGTGCTCCTGAGGGTCCGGGCTGAGCCCCTGTGCTCTGGGTGGGGGCTGCAGCTCCACCCCGGGCACTGCCACCATCGGGTCACTTGCAGGCAGCAAAGAGGCTTGTGTGGCCCTCGGCCAGGCCCATACCTGCTCAGAAAGGTTCAAGCATTCTGCTGGCTCCAGCCCCTTGATACGCTGCCCTTTTGTTCCAGGCTCGGGACAGAAGGCCCTTGCCCCTCTGTGCATAGGGGTGTTGCCTCACGTCTGCCCCAAACCATCTTCGCAGTTGTGGAGCCAGGGCACCCAACCACAAATGGAAGGTACGTCCAGGGATTGGCACCAGATGGCCCTGCACAGCGACGGTCTGGCCCTCTTTCTTTTTCTTATTTTTCTCGATGCCCCAGCTGTGGTGGGTTTAGCAGACTGGCTGTGGAGCAATGGGAACGCTCGCACAGCGCCTGTGGGGTGTAAGCTGGTACGACCCTTTGAAAACAATCTAGCGTTCTCTCCCAACACCGACAGGTCTCAGCCCAGCCACTCTGCTCCAGTCGTACAGCCCAAAAGACCTGAGCAGGAGGGCCCCAGGAGCCGAGCACCACGCACGACGAGCCCAGTCTGGGAACAACCCGGCTGTCCTTCAGCGGGGATGTGCGCCACCTGCCTGCCTCCGCCGAGACGAGTCTTCGCAGTGCAGGGCTGAGTGAGGACAGCAAGTCGCTGGAGAATGGGACTCCTGGTCCTCTACTTCCTTCCATGAGAGGTCACATGTCAGAATCTGGGGACATCACTACTCCCTGCATGTGACTTGTGGGGGGTGCCATCCTGCAGGTGGAGGGTCCAGCCTGCCCCCTTGCCTGGTTTGGCCCCGTGATGAGCGTTGGCCAGTGGAACGTGAGCAGATGTGACAAATGCCACGTCCAGGTGGATGCTTCCAAGAGCGACCACATGACTCGCCGTTTCTGAGATGTAAAGCAGCCCTTGGAAGGCTGAAGCAAAGCCCAACATCCTGCAGATCCACAGGTTTCCTGGAACCCACTGGAGGGTGGAAGTTGCATAGCAGCCTACGGTCCCGGGATCTAAGGGGAAACAGGCACCTGCAGGGAAGGCTAGATGTGAGCACCTACATCTGCCTAAGACGGGGCGAATCAGAGCAAGAGGGTGTCCTCGCTCTCACCCCGCGGCCAGGCCAACAGGCATCAAATAGCAAGCAGCGGGTACTTCTCTGGGCGGGCAAGGGTGTGCCCCTCTGTGAGGACCGAGGGCTGAAGGCGGAGCAGACCTGAAGAGAAAAATCCTCTGGCAAACCAGCCCAGCCCCCACCTCAAAACAAGACGCCTAGAGGATTTGACGCCCCTGGTGCCCTGAAGACAACCATAGCAACAAGAATCTCAAGCCCAGCCCCATTCCTACTGATTAACTCAGACTCCGCCCCTGCCCCATCACAGGCCTATTAGAAGGAAAGGTGTGCCCACGTTCAGGCACAAAAACTGTTTTCCTCTCCTATTTGCTTTCAGCAAAAATTATGAGGTGTATAAAAAGGCAAGAAACTCCTGGAGCCCGCGTCTGCCTCAGGGTGCAGAGACACGGGGCGTCACTCGCGTCTCCAAGGAGCCAAGTGACCGCAAATTCATGCGAGTTTTCACATCTGTCAAAGAGCTGAGGTCAGAGAACAACCAACTGTCTCAATGTCTAGGGCGAGATTGTGCCTGTAGGGGGAGAGGGGACAGCACACGCTCCCTGGGCACGGTGAGGTGGACGTCGTAAGACGAGGTGGGCAGGAACAGGAGACAGATGGGAAGGTAGGTACAGGTGGCGGCAAGGCGTGGAACCCCTGGGGGCTCCAGAATCAGGAGGGGGCCCATCCTCTACAGGCTCTTTCTTGCAAACCGCACCTGGCACTCAAAGAAAAGTCTGGAAGAAGCCCAAAGACGTGCCCATTGTGGTGGCATGGGCCTGAGGGAGGGGGGAGCTCCAGGTGGAGGGCAAGAAGTCCGCCAGGTCCTTCTCCCCCGAGTCCACCAACAACAAAAGCCTTAACCTGGGCAGGGCCTGGGCGAACTCTGCTGCTGCAGAAGGGGACTTGGGGGAAGAGGACCCTTCTCCTGCGAGAGGGCAGGATCAAGGGCTGAGTCCCCAACCGCAGTTGGAAGATCTGAGAAAGCACCCCCCAAACCAGGGACACGTACAGACCTAAGACTGAGGCTGAATCAGAACAGCAGCAACCACATGCTGACCCTGTCCCACCACCAAGCAAACAAGCTCTGAAACACGTGACAACAGAATGATGCTGGGAGAGGGACATGACGGACACAGGCACACAGAGGATCCTTCTGAGGCACAGCACATAAGGAACACCTAAAACTCAGAATCAGACAGATCTTGCTAAGCACAGGCTACATCTCTAGGCATGCGAAGTACTTACGAGTAATCACAGCAACGAGTCTCAAACCAGCCCAGCCCGTCACTGGAGTAACTTAACCCCGCGCTAAAGGTGTAGCAGACAGGTGTGCTACACGAGATGTCGGCTTTAACAGACAGTTCTGAAGCATGAGACAAGACAAGGAAAGACACTCAGAAACGATGAAGCAAACGTCAGTGCCACATCAGAGAGGTTGCGGGTGTGGGGCGCTCGGAGGGGCTTAAATCCCTGCAGTTCATACATCGGAGGCTCCAATGGAAAGGAGAAAACAAACATTTTCACAGGATTGTTTCAGCAGAGAGACGGAAACTCAAGAGAATCCAATGGAAATGTTCAAAGTGAGAAACACGGAGAGAGAGGAAGGATACCTCCAGCGGGCTGATCAGCAGGTGCCACGTAGCTGAGGAAAATCACCAAACTTGAAGACCAGTCCAAAAAAACTGACCCAACTGAAAAAAACAGAGAAAAGAGAATGAAAATAAAACTAAAAGAACATACAAGAGCTGTAGGAGGATATCAAACATTCTGACTTATGCACGATGGGAATCTCAGAAGGAGAAGAGAGGGAGAAAGACCAGAAGAAATAGTTAAAGAACTAATGTCCAAGAATTTATTAAAATGAATGACAGACACCAAAACACAGATCCAAGAAGCTCAGAGGAGGTGGAGGGCAGAGCACAGAGGGTTTGGGGGGCAATGGAAGTACTCTCTACGATGTTATAATGATGGCTATAAGACATTGTACATTTGTCCAAAACCATAGAATGTGCAACACAAGAGAGAAGGGCATATCAACCGTAGACTTCGGGTGGTGGTGAAGTGTCAATGCTTGGTAAAAATGTGCCATTCTGGAGAGCGACGTCGATGATGGGGAGGCTGTGCCTGTGTGCGGGCAGGGGTCATGGGAAATTTCCGACCTCCCTCCCAACTCTGCTTTACACCTAAAACTGCTCTAAAAAATAAAGTTTAAAGAAAAGAGAAAAAGCTCGGAGAATACCAACTAGCATAATTATCCAAACCAAACCAAACAAACAAAAAAACCACATCTAGGCATATTATACTCACACTACCGAAAACCAAAGGAAAGAGAAAACACGTAGGCCAGCCAGAGGGAAAAGAGGCTTACACACAGAAGACTATCGATACAACCTACAGCAGAGCTCTCATCAGAAACCATGCAGGACAGAAGACAGCGGCGGGGATCTTTAAAGTATTGAAAGAAAGGAAAAACCGTCCAGCCGGAATCCTAACCCGGGGAAAACATCTTTGCAAAGGTGAAGGAGAGATGACGACTTTCTCAAATAAACACAAATTGGGGGAATGCATGCCAAGCCGAGCGACTGCAGAGGAGGTGCTACGGAAGTTCTGCAGGCGGAGAGACTCTGATATGAGGCAGAAGCTCAGATCTGCACAGAGAACTGAAGAGCGCTGGCTGTGGAACATATGAAGGTGTAGTCAAACTCATTTTTCCTAATTTCTACTTGCTCTAGAAGGTGAGCTGTCTACAGCAAACACTGCAGCAATGCATTTCCAGCACGTGTAAAAGTGCAGGTGTGATAACGACAGCATGAAGGGTGAGGAGGAGGAAGTGGAAATACACCGTTCTAAGGTCCTCGCGCTCCATGTGAAGGGGTAGAACACCGTCTGGTTTATTAAAAATGTATATTTAAACCAAAGGGCAATAACTGAAAGTTTTTTTGAGAAGTGTAAATAATAAATAGAAATAAGAAATAAAATAGAATAAGAAATAAATAGAATAAGAAATAAAACTCTCTCCATTCACAGATAACATGATTTCTATGTAGAAAATCACAAAGAATCTACAAAAAACTCTAGAACTAATACGAGTACAGCAAAGTCATAAGATTTATGAATAACAAAGAAAAATCAATGGCATTGCTCTATACTAGCAATGAAGACTTGGAATTTGGAATTAAAAAACAAATACGTAAACAATAACACCAAAAAGTAAAATGTTTAGGTATGGGGCCGGCCCCATGGCTTAGCGGTTAAGTGGGCACGCTCTGCTACTGGCTGCCTGGGTTCCGATCCCGGGCGCGCACTGACTCACTGATTGTCTGGCCATGCTGAGGCCGCGTCCCACATACAGCAACTAGAAGGATGTGCAGCTATGACATACAACTATCTACTGGGGCTTGGGGGAAAAAAATGGGGGGGAAAAAAGGAGGAAGATTGGCAATAGATGTTAGCTCAGGGCCAGTTTTCCTCAACAAAAAAAGAGGATTGGCATGGATGTTAGCTCAGGGCTGATCTTCCTCACACACACACAAAAAAGTTTAGGTATAAATTTTTTGAATGTGCAAAATCTGCATGTTGAGATCTAAAAACACTGATGAAAAAATCAAACAAGACCCAAATAATAGGAGAAAGATATGGCTTAGAAGACTGAATATTAAGATGTTAGGGGAAACTAGGTGAAAGATTTGGGCAACTTGCTGTACTATTATTGCAACTCTTCCATAAATCTAAAATATCTTCAAGTAAAAAGTTAAAAGGAGGAAGTGACTGAGAAGACAGCAGTTGGAGTACCCACACAACCTAATTTCAGGATTTAATCTAAAGCTACAGCAATCAAATCCGTGTCATATTGGCAAAAGGATAAGCACGTCAATCAATGGAACTGAATAGAAGGTCCAGAAATAGAGCCATACGCACATGTGGCCAATTGATTTTTAACAAAGAGGCAAAGGTGATTCAATAAGACAAGACTGTCTCTACAACGTGTGGTGCTGGGAAAACTGGACAGCCATGTGCAACACAACAAGACTCCACCCACCCTCACACCTCATCAAAAATTAACTCCAAACGCATTAAAGGCCTAAATGTAAAATATAAGACTTTTAGAAAAAGGTATTCGTGACCTTGGATTAGTAAAGTTCTCTTAGATACAGCAATAAAAGCATGATCCATAACAGGAAAAAAATGCTAAACTTGATTGCTTCAAAATTTTTTAAAATTTGCTTTGCAAAACATATTATTCAGAAAATGAAAAGACAAATCGTAGACTGTAAGAAATTACTTGCAAATCACATCTCTGATAAAGGACTTGTATCCAGCATACAGAAAGATCTCTCGAAGTTCAATAATAAGCATACTAACAATTCAACTAAAAAATAAGCAAAGGACTTGACCAGACACTTTGCCAGTGAAGACACGTGGATGGCAAGTAGCACATGGAAAGTTGCACAATATTGTGCACGAGGAAAACACTCATTAAAACCACAAGGAGATCCCACTCCACACTGACTAGAAGAGCTAAAACTTTTTCAAAAGCAAAGAAACCTGATAATACTAAGTGCTGACAAGGATGAAAAAGGGCCAGAATGCTCATACACCGCTGGTGAGAAGGGTTGGAAAACGGTTTGGTGGTTTCTTACAAAGTTTAACACACACTTACCATAGGGCCCAACAACCTCAGTCCTCAGTGCTCACCCAAGTGAAGTCAAACCCATGTTCGCACATGACTTGTATCTGAATAGCAGCTTTGTTGATAATTGCCCAAAACTGCAAACAACCCACATCTCTCAAGTGGACACTGGATGAACAGACTCCAATACATCCATACGACGTATGAAATACTGCTGAGCAGAATGGAGGAACGAACTATTAATTCACAAACAGCGTGGCTGAATTGCAGAGGGATTATGCCAGCAAAAGAAGCCAGATCAAAAACAACTTTCTGTACGATCCCACTGATGTGACATTCTGGAAAAGGCAACCCTATGGGGACGGGGCACAGACCATGAATGTTGTGGGCTAAGGGTCAGGAGGCTTTGACTGTACAGGGAGCTCGCGGGGCGCAGGGGTATATTGGGGGAGGGGTGATAGATCTGTGCTGCACTTTGTGGTGGTGACAGGACTCGCGGTTGTAGAAACTTGTTAAACTGCAGGCAAAAAAAAAGATCTAATTTTGCTGTATGCAAATTTTTTAAATTGTATGCAAATTTTTACAAAATTGTCAACATGATCTCACAGTTTGGGTCTGCCTCTTATTCCTTCTCTCTAACACAAGAACAGCATGTCCCAAACAGGGGCTGCTGCTCGGGTGGAGCGGGACTGAGAAGACTGTGTGGGACAGCCCCGGGGCCTCTGCGAGACTCGGAGTGGATGTGGAGCTGGGAGCTGCCCTGGGAGGAGGGCCAGTGGCACCCACCCTCACCTCTCTTGCTCTCTCCGCCTGTCCTGACTTTGACCCCCAGTGGCTGAGCGACTCTCAGATGTCCCCTGACCCCACCCTGTGACACGGTTTTGTGCGCTGGCCTGACCTACTGTGGGGGCCTCTGATGTTTGCTCCGCCCAGACCCCTCCGTCCACTTCTGGGTGGTGTACGTGCCCGCTCACCTGTGAGGACTGTTTCTGTCCCTCTCAGAACGGCTCCGCCAACCACGCTTCCCACGCCCCCAGCCAGGAGGATGCGAGACGGGGCTGGGCCAATCAGAAGCCTGCCCTGGTGTTTTATATGCAGGCCCTGGAGAGGGAGAGGAGGCCTCTTTCTTCCACGGATTTCAGCTGTCAGGGTGCGACCAGAGCAGTCAGCGGCCACAGCCTCTGCCGTTTGGAAGAGTCCAGGAGAAGAGGGCTCTGAGCCCGTCGGCGGTGGAGAAGGCCCTGGTTTCAGTCCGGCCAGGGCTGGCTCCTTCCTGCTCCCCTGCCGTGAAAGCCAAAAGCGTCCTTTGGGCCTGGAACAAGCCAGAGGCTCCAGCTGGGAATGAACTCGACCTTGCGGTGCCCTGCTGCTGGCTCTGCTCCCGACCGCCTTGATGCTCCCTAGGTCTGTGGCTTCCACTCCTGGCAGCACCCCCAGGCTTGCAGCCTCCTCAGGCCCCTGCCACACTGTCTCCTGAGTGGGCGGGAAGCGGGCAGATGGATTGAAGGGAGGGACGCCGCGGTGAGAAGGTGAGAGGCTCCCCGGACCAGGGTCCAGGAGCCCTCAGCAGACCTCTGTGCACAGATCTGCCAGGGCCAGCCCGAGGCCAGGGCCAGTGTGCAGAGAGGACCAGACTTGGCCCGCTCTTGGCGAGAGCCGGGCCCCACAGCTTGGACACAGCTGCCGCCTCCCCCAGAGCCCCGTGTGGCCCCCCTTCCCAGCCCCGTTAATTGGGCCACACCTGGTGATTGCAGATCGCTTCCCGCTCCTACTCGCTCTAGAGCCGGCCTCTCTGCCTGCCCAGGCTCGAGTCAATCAGGGCTGCGCATCTCACAGCCGAAAGACCCTCTCCCTCACGCTGCGCCAGCCTGAGGCAGCTCGCCAGGCCGGCTCCTGCCAACCTGCTCCCCTGCGGACCAGCCCACGAGAGCCGGGCGGAGCACACTCGCCAAGGCTGTCCACGCGCCCCAGCTCACCTGTGCGGGCAGCAATGATGTGTGCACCCCACACCCTGCAGAACAGATTCTAGGACCACACTGGGCCGGGAGAGGCCACTCTCCCCACACCTGCTCCACCACCCAGGGTCCCGAGGGTGTACCCCTTCCAGACCACACGGCAGGGTATCCACCGTGGCGCCCCCGGGAGGCTACAGCCCCATGGAGGGAAGGACAAGGTCACAGATCATGGCGATGCGGGGCATGGCCCAGGGTGCTGCCTGCAGCACATCCTGGACCTGCGAGAAAGTGCAACAAGGAAGCGGCCACATGGTTCCCTCTAGACGGGGAGCTCGGTGGATTGCTCCTCACTGTGGTAAACTGTGAAGAAAGGGTCCTTCCAGGTGTGGAGACAGACGCCTGCCCTGCAAGGTGGCACCTGGATCTCAGAGCCGGGCTCTGAGGGGAAACCAGGGGCCACCCGCCTGGCAGCCTCCATGAAGGCTTGCCCTTCTGGGTGGGCCATGGTGACAGCGCAGAGAAGCGGTGGTCGAGCTGTCTGCCCTGGGAGCTGGCCTGGTCCTGGAGCCTCCATTGTTGTCATTGGCCAGGTCACTGGACAAGCCAGAGGGGTGGGCATGCTGGTGAGAGGCCCCCGAGGGCACAGGATGGAAGATGCCAGCAGGCAGGGAGGTGGGGTCTGGGACCAGAGGAATGAGCACAGGGTGGGTGAGGGGCCCTGCAGCCGTGGGCGGAAGGAATCTCCCGGAAGGGGCGCTTGTTGACGCTGAGAGCCCCTGCCCCTGCTCCGCGTCCCTCACCCCCTTACAGTTCTCATCTCAGCACTGAAAATGACTGAATTATCGCCACAAGAATGTCGTCTTCCAGCAAGCAGCCCTTTAGGTTGGGAAGGGACCTTAACTCTAGCAGTTGAAGTCCGCCTCTCCAGGAATCTCCGCTCTCTCTCCGGGACCTCCAGCAGCAGGGCCTCCTCATGGAGGGGTTCAGAGAGTCCGGGGGCGCTGCTTGGTGGGAGGAGCTGGTGTCCTGCAGGTCACTGTCAGGGCCACTCCATGGGGCCCCACATTGCCCCTGGAACCAGGCCAGCCATGAGCCAGGCTGCCCAGGCACTCACTTAGCAAATATTCACTCTGCACCTCTTGGAAGTCAAATCTACTCCAGGCACTGAGACACAAGACCGCAGAGGACCACACCCTCTCGGAACATTCTAGAGGAGGATACGGAAAACAAATGGAAAAACTGGCAGTGTGTGAGCAGGGCTTCCCAAGCGTAGATTGGACACCCCTGGCTGTGCGTGTGTTGGGGGTCACCTGTGAAGGATGTCACCTGTGAAGGGGGTAAGCTGTGAAGATGGGTGACCAGGGAAGGTGGGTCACTTGTGAAAGGAGGCTACCTGTGAAGGATGTCACCTGTGAAGGGAGGCCACATGTGGGGGGGTCACCTGTGAAGGGGGTCACCTGTGCAAGAAGATCACCTGTTAAGAGGTCACCAGTATAGATGGGGTAAGATATGGGTCTCCCCCACCCTCGGCAGGGGCTGGGGGCCCTGGGAGAGGCAAAGTCCCTGCTCAGAGCCCCCAGCAGCCTGGGCAAGGGCTCCTGGGAAGAGGCCTTAAGGGAGGTGTCGGAGGTTGAGTGCTGTGGTCCCCCTAGGCAGTGGCCACAGAGGCTGACACCAGCACTGGTGCTCAGGGGCCCGTGTCACACGTGCTGAAGAGGGCTCTGCCTCCCCCACCGACCCTGCAGCCCAGAGCATCCATTGCCCCCCGGACAAGGGGCCCAGATCCGCTGGAGCAAAGCCTGTTCTGGGGTCAGCATGGGAGCCCCAAAGAGTGGCCGTCAGGGCTGGGGGGAGACTTTGGGGCTCCTGGGGGACCTGCTCCAGGCAGTGAGAGCAATTGTTGTCTTTCACACCTGAGGGGCAGCAAAGGAGCCAGCTGCCCATCTGCACTGTGGGGTCTGTGGCTGGGGTCTCCATCATTAGTTCCAGAGTCAGCGATGTGAGGAACTTCACAGAGTCTATTTGCAAGATCACAAGGCATTTCCAGGTTGCATTTGTCAGTGAAATAAAAGAAAAATCTACTCGTCTTTAAACCTAGTGCCAAAGGCTGTGAACTTTTAATGGTTGTAAAGCTTGTTTCAAAATGTTTAGCCCCCGTCTGTGTGAACTAAGTTTTTTATCAGTAGTGACCCTCAAAAATTTGAAAATAGGGGCCAGCCTGGTGGCGTAGTGGTTAACTTCACGCACTCTGCTTTGGTGGCCTGGGGTTCATGGGTTCAAATCCCAGGTGCAGCCCTACACATCACTCATCAAGCCATGCTGCGGCAGCCTCCCGCATACAAAACAGAGGAAGATTAGCACAGATGTTAGCTCAGGGCCAATCTTCCTCACGAAAAAAAAAAGTATTTGAAAATAGAATTATTTAAAAATCCTGATCAGGAATTACTCAGAGCCATCTTATGCATAAAACACAATATAAAAGTGTTTGAGTTTTTTATCCTTATGTGTTGCAATCTTTAGTTTCTCATTAACATTTAGGAAACATTATTTAGAAGTTTTATACAAATTCAACACGTAAAATTGTCTCTTTTCTTATTATAGTGATATAATACAAAGAAAATAAATGTGTTTTTTTCCTCCAAGCCCCCATATCAACTCTGTCTTACTTAGGGGTCATTCACATAACACCATTTTCTCATGTGCATGATGTGAAGGGGGTGGGTGGTCAGAGAAACCTGTCTGAGATGTGAATGCTGAGAAGCAGCCAGACACTTAAAGTCCTGGACGGAATGTTCCAGGCAGCGGTGGGGAAAGGGCCAATCCCTGGGCAGGAGATGGGGTGTGTGGGGTGTTGACAGAGCAGCAGGGCGACCGGTGGGGCTGGAGAGCAGTGGATGAGGAGGTGGCGGTGGGAGCCGAGGCCGAGGCCGGGGTCTGATCCTGGGATTGTGAGCGTGGTGGGGGTTCACAGCGAGGCCACAGCTGCTCCACTCACAGACCCCGAAGCCTCTCCGCGCTGGGACTCCCGCGGGTCTGAGACGGAAGGTGAGAACCTCGGTGTGCAGCTGAGGGCACTTCGGCAAACTTGTTGCTGGCGTGGCAGGGGCCCTTCGGGGCTCTGTGACACTTAGCAGTGATGCCAGTGTCCTCGGGGAGCAATTGAACACTTCTGAGCACTTTGGAGAGGTGACCCCCTACCCCAGAGACATGCCCCTTCCCCAGATGAGCTCCCTCCAGAAGGGCTGGAACGGAAGGTTCTGGGCACCCGGGGTCCGCAGCTGGGACGAGGGAAATGAGCCCGAGTACATTAACACAAGGTCGCGTGAAGATAATGTGCTCTCAAGGAAATGAGATTGATCAGCCCGAGCTGGGGAATCGCGCGTTTTTAAATCCAAGGCCAAAAAGCTTGGGGCTGTGGGGTCTGTCAGCTGTTTGGACTTGCTGTGACATGGCGCAGACTTCAAATAAGGTTGCACTACGTCGCAGGTGCCGCGGCAGTAGTCTGGGCAGAAGGCCTCCTGTCTTGGGTGCAACACTGTGAAGGTCGGGGCCTCCTCCCCAAGAGCCACCCCACCTTGGACCATCCAACCTCTTTAGAAACGTTCTCCTGTCATGGCGTTGAATTCTGCCTTCCTACCTCCACCGTCACCTGGCTCTGCCTCGGGTCCCTTTCTCTTCCTCTTCCTCTTCCTCTGCCCCAGCGACCAGCAGATGAGGAAGTCCCCACCGCTCAGAATCCTCTCATTTCTGGACCAAACGCCCCATTCCTTCATGCATTCCTTAGAGCAGCGGTTCTCATCCAGGACTGACGTTGCCCCCAGGGTCTGGGGGCAATGCTGGAAACATCTTGGTGGTCACGGCTCGGTTACTACTGGCATTTGACGCGCGGAGGACGGGGCTGCTGCCCAACATCCTACAGTGCACAGGACGGCCCCACAACAAATGAGACTCTGGCCCCGGTGCATCCAGCACCAAGGTGGAGAAAGATGGTTTCCTCGACGTGATCTCTGCGCCCTTCTCTGCAAGCTGTCTATCTGGACGAGCACCTGCTTGTCAATCCCTTTCTTGAATAAGGGCCCCTAGGTGTTCAGAGGGCCAGCACCATGCTGCTGTGTTGTCATCCCCGAATTCTGCCTGCCTTGGACACAGCCTCCGAGGGCATCAACATCACCCTCGAGGTGCAGTGGGCTGTGCCCTGGACAAAACAGAGTTTGCTGTGCATCCCGAGAAGGCAGACTGAGTTGATTTCCTGTGGAGGGAATGAAAGGACCGTTCACTCACTGCTGGCCACGTGTCCCTCACTGGATGCAGAGCTTTGCTCTCAGGGTCTCACTCAGCCCACGACCTCTTGTCACCTCCTAGCATCACCTCCTTCCTGCTGATGGGGAAGGGAAAGTGACTCGCCCAGGGTGGCACCGGCAAGGTGGAGGCAGGCCGGGTCTGTCTGTCCCCAGAGCCGCGCTCTGATCTGATGGGACATGCGACTGCCCAGCAGTGATTGACTGACCGGCCTTCAGGGGCCGCCTGAGCTGTCTCTGCCCACGTCAGAGGAGTCGCTGCACAGAAGTGCTCTGTTGCCCAGGGAGGCAGGTCTCAAGTGAGCGACTGTCCCCTCCGTGCTGTAATTCTCTGCTGTTTGCCAAAGTGGTCATTAGGAAGGGCGGGCGCAGTGGAACGCCCAGATTACTCCGGACCGGGAGGCACAGTGGCTGTGCGCTTGCAGCGGCCCAGCAATGCCGGGAAACAGGACCAGCCTGGGCCCGGGGCAGGGGGAGACGTGCTTGGAAACATGAGCAGGACCCACCTGTCCCGTTTCTCCATGGCCCCAGGGCTGATCACAGGGGGGTCATTTGTCCAGAGAAAAGAAGGAGAGAAGGTTGGCTGCACCCCGGCACCGGGCCAGGCGGGAACGGTGCTGATTGTCCACATGCTGATTCACTCTTGGCAGTTGTGCAGGGCGGGACTTCCTCTGTCCATTTCATTCATTCACTGATTCACTCAGCACCAACATGGGCCGGGCGCTGGGGATGGGCCCAGCAGTGCTTCAGACAGCTGTGGCCCCCACTCGCGTGGGGCTCTTGGCCCAGAGGAGGGCGCAGAAGTTAAGGCACCCACCACAGCGTGGCTGCGGGGAGCAGGGGCCCCAGAGGCCACGGGACTCTCTGTGGACACACAGCCGAGAAGGGCAGAGTGGGATGTG
Organism: Dicerorhinus sumatrensis harrissoni; assembly: GCA_014189135.1. NCBI lineage: Eukaryota > Metazoa > Chordata > Mammalia > Perissodactyla > Rhinocerotidae > Dicerorhinus > Dicerorhinus sumatrensis. The sequence continues at coordinate 72,670,282 of JABWHU010001778.1, forward strand.
CAGCCATGTCCACCCGGCTGAAGGCCACACTCAGGTCACAGCTCTGTCTCCCTCTTCACTGCCCACGGGGCCCTGTGTGGTGTCGTCCCCGTCCCGCCCCAGAGGTGTCCAGCTGCTCATCCCCTGCACCCCGCTCCAGCCACTCGGCGAGCCCTGCATGTGCTGCCCCACTGCCTGCAAGGCTGTCTCTCCTCCGCTTCTCCCCCACCGGCCTTCCTATCTCGGCTCGCACAGCCCCTGCCCAGGAGTCCGCTGCCTCCAGCCTGGGGAATCGCCCTCCCTCTCAGCCCAGAGCATCCGTGGGGTCCTTTAGAGCCTGCGGAAGAGGATTTTACTGGCAGGAAAGTTTCTTTATCATTTCATTGGAGTTTCTTAAAATATGAAACTTATTAAAGTTAACATTGAAGTCCTATATTCAAAACGTCAATTTCCCTCAAGCCCTTATGCACAACTTACAAATGTCGTTATACTACTTATAAAGCTGGTCGTCGTTGACTAGGAAGAATGTCTTTTGTGTGGTCTTTGATCAGTGTCTGAGTCACTCAAAATGAACCACTGAACCCCCATAAATAATTAGCCACTCCACAAACCTAATTAATTAGAACTTTTAAATCGCACTTAAAAGATTAATATTTCTAGGTTGTTTTTTTGTTTTCCAAGAACTGCAAATGCCGGTCAGGGCATCTTACAGACTGAGCTCACAGACCTTCCCAAGCACTTACCCGGCCCCTGGAAAACTGGTACAGTCAACTATACCAACTGTTGCTAACGCTGGTTACACATTTAGTCAAATTCTCCTATTCCTTCCTATTTAAAATCACTGCTACGCACAACGTTGCCTTTTAAAATGGAGCTGGTCATGCAGTGCTCCAGCTCGCAGCCTCCACAGGCTTCCTCTGCTCTCAGAATAAACCCCAAAGCTCTCACCTGGCCTGGGGGCTCTCAGCCTCACCTCCCCCAACACATCCCCCCTCTCCCCTCCCCCCGACATCTCCCTTCTCCTGGCTTTATTTCCCAGGTCAGGCCCCAGGCCATGCCTCTGTGAGGGGTTGACTCTTTGTCCCCTCTGTAGAAGGCCAGCTCCCCCAAGGCCACGCCCCAGTGCTCACTGCCGCGTCGCAGGCCACCAAGGAGAGCGTCTGGAACGCAAGAGGCATCGGTGAGTGCTGATCAGATGAACGAGTGAGCGAATGAATCCGTGGATCAATCACTCTCACCGAGGGGGCTCCTCGCAGAGGGTGCTCCTCACAGAGAGGCCTGTCACCATGGGATCATCTTGATGCGTGTAGTACGTCGTCTCACATCTGTGTCTCTCTGCTCGTTTCTCTTCGTCGCAGGCGTTGACTGTCACCTGCCTCACGCGGAGGGCAGGTGGGGCAGGTTTACCATTTCAGGCGGCCTGGGTCCCTGCACCCAGTGCAGACAGTGACTCAGGTGTTTGGAGGTCAGAGAGGCAAGACCAGCACCTGGGCACCCCCTCCTGTGACTCCTGACCCCAGGCCACCGATGGCTTCACGGAGCCTGTCCAGGGGAACGCCGGCCACCCCTCTGCACCCCAGCTCCAGCGGGACCGCTCCCCGGGCTCCTGCTCCTCTCCTGGGTGTTGTCCCGGCTGCACGGCCAGGTTGTTGAGGGGTGACTGTGTGTCCCCCTGTTGTGGCCCGGATCTCGAGTTCGGCTCCACCGCACCTGACAGCGCCACCTCCGCCGGTCCACACTCGCGTGTCTGTCTGTGGAGTCGTGTCTGTCTCCCCTGCTGGGTGGCTGGCAGCCCCTGGTTCCCGTTCCTCCTTCACGTCCGGGTAAAGGGCGGCCCCACCTGGGAAACGGACGTCAGCGGGGTCCTGGTGGGCCGGAATCGGGGGAAGAGCAGGAAGTTCATGGGCTGCTAGTGCCACAGAGACGGGAACCACCCATTCCCGGTCCTTCTGGACTACGGGGCACTGTCCCCTCGGTCATCAGGAAGGTGTTATTACAGGCACACCTCACTTCATTGCGTGTCGCGTGTCCTGCGTTTTTTACAAGGTCCTCCACCAGTGAAAGGATCACCATTCGTGGAGGGTTCAGGGGACGGTTAGCATTTTTTAGCTATAAGGTATTTTTTGGTTAAGGTATGTACATTGTTTGTTTAGACATAATGCTATTGCACACTTAATGGACTACACTATAGTGTGAACATAACTTTTATGTGCACTGGGAAACCGAAAGATTCGTGTGACTCACTTTATTGCAATATTCGCTTTATTGCGGTGGTCTGGAACTGAACCCGCAGTATCTCTGAGGTATACCTGTATATTGTATTGTGTCACATGTACGGCATACTATATTGCATTACATTAGGAATACGCTATTTTAATGATTAAGAATAGGGGATCTGAGCCTCTCAGGCCCTAAAATTATAAAGCCACAATGGGGAAATTTCAGGCATCTTATCAGGCCAGAACACAGAACGGGGCAGGGGTGGAGTGAGAAGGGTGAGCAGGCTGGTGCTCCCTGGGTGAGGAGGTGGGTGCTCCCTGGGTGAGGAGGTGGTGGGTGATCCCTGGATGAGGAGGAGGTGGGTGCTCCATGGGTGGGCAGGTGAGTGCTCCCTAAGTGAAGAGGTAGGTGCTCCCTGGGTGAGGAGGAGGTGAATACTCCGTGGGTGAGGAGGTGGATGCTCCCCTGGGTGAGGAGGTGGGTGCTCCCTGGATGAGAAGGAGGTGAGTGCTCCCTGGGTGCGGAGGCAGGTGCTCCCTGGGTGAGCAGGTGGACCATCTACAAGCCAAGGAAAGACCTCAGAAGGCACCAACCCCGCCCACCCCTTGTTCTTGGCCCTGCAGCCTCCGGGACCAGGAGGAGCCCCATCTCTGCTGTGTAAGCCCCCGTCTGCGCAGCTGCGTTACAGCAGCCACAGCAACCCCAGGGCCGAATGCCCAGGCACTGCACTCGTCCCTTTGCCCCTGTAGACGTGGCCATTACTTTCCTCTCCGTGGGACCGTCTCCTCCCGGACCCCCGAGGGGCCTGGGTTCTCCTGGGACCTGCCACACCATCCTGCTCCTGCTGTTGGATTGTCCTCCTCCTCCAGCCCCCGGCCCCTGGCCCTGGCCGCCATCATCAGACCTGCCCCTCCCTCGGTGCCGGTTGTTTCTTGCAAAACCTACTAGTCGTCCTCTGCGTCCCCCATGTCCACACAGCATTAACAATCTCAGAAGCTCCTTACGTCCTGTAAGCTCCTTTCCAAGGCCTGCGATGTGCTAGGCACACCTCACCTCACTTGCACACCGACTTCATTTCTTTATACATTCCCGTGTATTCTCTGCTCTGGTGTCTGCACGGATGCCCTCCAGCTGTGGACTCTGCCCCAGAACTTGGGGTCTGAGCTCGTCTAGGGGAGCCGCCCCAGCCTGCATCCCCAGCCCCCACGTCGGCACCCTGACCATTGCTGCTGCCCTGGCCCTGCCCCCACCCGCAGCTGGCCAGGCCACGCCTTAAGGCAGGGGTGCTGAGAGTGGACCTTGGAGGTCCAGCAGATGTGAGGCCTCTTTGGCCAAAATGTGGGCTGCATAGAACGGGGCAGAACATGCTGGAAGGTCAATTTCCAATTCCATTTTTTCTCCACGTTTTGGTAGGTTATCAGGCTGCCAGAAATAGGTTTCCTGTTGCTAAGAGAGCAGTTTTTCTCAGTTTCTCCCATTTTGTGATTTTTTTCCCCCGCTTTCTTTGTTAGGATATGATCAGACAATTTCATCTTGAAAGTAGGGCTGAGTTCATAAATTAAGGAGGATCCTCAGGCCTCCTGGGATCCTCCAAGCAGAAGGGGGTCCAGGAGGAGGCGCACAGAATGCAGAGATCAGGAGCACAGGCTTTGTAGCTGGAGCGCTGGGTTGAAAGCCCAGATGGGCCACAATAGCTGTGAGACTCTGGGCATGTTACTTAACCTCCCTGTGCCTGCATTTCCTCAGTTGCGAAGCAGGGACAATAAACTTCGGGGTTGCTGTGAGATCTGCTGAGCTAAGACACAAAAAGTGCTTAGGCCGGGCCACACACAGAGGTGGCCCTCAAAAGTGAATGACTTCCAGCCGTCTCCTCCTCTGAGCTCAGTCTGGAGTCTGCGGTGTCTTGGGAACCAGGGGCGTGAGGGGCAGAGAGATGCCAATAGAGCGGGCAGGGAGCAGGGAGTGCGAGGGCGTGCACGAGCCCTTCCCAGGGCTCAGATGGGGACAGCGAGGAGGAAGTGTGGAATTGTCTCCCAGGAGGGGAGGGTAATGTTGAGGGGAGAGCATAAACCACCCCCTGGATTCCCCCTCGGCTCCGGGCCTCGTCGCCTCGCCTGTAAATTGGGGCAATAACACTGAGCGGATGTTTGTGAAGGGGAGCTCTCCGCTTCCTTCAGCAGCAATGTGCTGAGCATCCAGCCTGGGTCTCAGCCTGTGTGGGACGCTGGAGACAGAGGGGAGGAGACCCTGTCCCTGTCCCGTGGGGCCACGGTCTGACGGAGGAGACGGGCAGGGAACAGGCGACGAAGCCTCAAGTGATGGGCTCCAGGACGCAGAGGGCAGACGGCCGTGGGCCCCGAGGAGGCACTGACCCAGGCCGGGGGACGGGCCGTGTGGGCTACTGTCACCATCTGGGAGGAGCAGGGCCCGAGTTAGGAACATTCCTGCCTTTCAGTCCAGAGTGTCTGCTCGGGCGTGGTGGGCGGAGCTGTCAGACGCAGCTCCTTCTGGTTTGCATCCCGGCTCCGCCCCACCTTTCCAGCTCTGAGCCAGCTGCCTTCCTCCCGTGTTCCGTGGTTTCCTGGTCTGTAGAGTGGGGTGACAACCATCGCCCACCTCATGGTATCGTGGGAAGGACAGACAGACAGTAGTGGACGATCCTAGGCAGGAGAGGCGGACTGAATCTGTAGAGGCTTCCAGGAGAAGCTCCTCCTTAGACGTGTCTGGCACACAGCAGGCCCTGAACAAATGTCTACAAATGTCTATAATTGTGTTTAGTCAGCTGCTGTGGGGGTGTGGGGAGCCGGCGTAAACATAATAGCTGCTCTGACAGGTAGTGAGCTCCTGGTTAGGGGAGGCATGCGAGGGGTGTGTGAGTGGTCACCACCCCGCCTGGCCAGAGTGCCAACCAAATGGCCTCCAAGGTCTGCTCGCAGGAGCCCATGAGTCCACGAATCTGAGATCTGGGCATTCTTAGGTACAAGACCGCTGATTCTACCCACATGGATTAAACACCTACTGTGTGCACCCCACCCCAGCCCCGTGGGGAAAAGCAGTGACTAATAGAGCTGATTCCTCCATCAGCTCCAAGACAGACGAGGGGCAGAGCCGTGGGAGGGAGAGGGCTTACCCATCCGAGCTTCTGAGTCCTCAATTCCAAGATCTCACAAGGTTGGTGTTCTGCAATAGTTACTCTTTCTTGAGCAACTGCTGTATGCCATCGTGTGTTCCCCGTACTGAGTGCTGCACCTCCTTTATTTTATTTGTTCCTCCCACAGCGAGAGGTGCTAGGATGTCCCCACATGGAGATGGGGAAACTGAGGCTCGGGGAGGAGAAGCCTCGGGCCCAGGAAGGCTGAGATAGAATGAGGCAGAGCTGGGTTAGAAGCACAGGTCGACCGGGGGCCAAGACTATTCTTTACAAGAGTCTGAGACCCCTGAGGTCCAAACATGTATTGTTCTGTGATTCAGGCTTCCTCGTGTCATCATTCTAAACCGCCGTGACTTTGGTTCATTTATCTGGAGAGCCCAGGCCCCTGGGGTTTAGGAGTGTCAGCTCCTGCGCTTGGCATGAGCCAGCTCTCGGAGCCTTGAGCTGCGTGCCCCGGGTCCCACCTCCCTCCCCGGGTCCTCAGGGCCCTCTGGGCTCTCGTGCTCAGCCGCTGGAGTGCACACGGGCAGATTAATTGTTCATAAAGCACTTAGACACTCTCAGGCGACAAGAGCCGTGTCACACCAACATTATTTCATTACCATTCCTTAGAGACGGAGCCGTCGCGAGGGTCTGAAACCAGGATGCAGAGCCAGCGCCTGCCGCCCCAGGAGCAGCCCCGGGGACTGTGGACAAGTCACTTAACTCCTCTCAGAAGCCACAGCATGCCCTAGGCGTTCCTGAGAGCAGAGAGTGCTTGGGCAGGGTGCTGTCCCTGCCCCTTCCGCCTCTGTCTGGGGGTGGGGCACTTAGCTGCCCCCACCTCATGCATCTTCCAGCACAGGCGACCTGTGTCTGTGTGGGACGCTGAGGGCCTTTGCAGATAAGTGACAGGTTGTCTTTAGTTTCACTTGTGACTGTGCATGTGTAACGTTGTTCATCCTGTCAGCGAACCCGGGGCACCGTGTGCACCCACTAGACGCGGGTCTGTCACCCCCATTCCTCCGTTCACCCATCTCCTCCCTTCCTGCCTTCCTCCCTTCACCAAGGTCACGGCCCGGTGAGGGGCCAGTCTAGAGGCTAGAGGTAGGCCTTGGGATGCTGAGAGGGAAGAGTGGAGCCTGCCTCCCCGTAGCAGCCGTCTGCTTGGGAGCTGAGCCCACACGGTCCCTGACTGCAGCCCCTCGTGACAGTGACTGCGCTGGGACGGGGCTGCAAAGTCCAGTCCAGAACTGAGAGCACGCCTGCCCTGCAGACGGGGGTGGAGGGAGGGGGCGCTCTGCAGGACGAGAGGACAGAGGGAGAGGACGCACTGCAGTCTCCACCACCTCCCTGCCCCCTCCCCAGCGTCCTCAGGGAGCGGAGCACTTTATGGCCATCTTCCTAGCAGGGCCCCCAGAGGCACCTCTCTTCCTCCATCCTCTGCAGACCCAGAGCGGCAGCACTTCTGCAGGGTCTTTAGGGAGCTCCCCATCCCCTCCCCTCCCTCCACTCCTGAAGGGGCTTCAAAAGCGCTCCCGCCCCCTCAGTGTACAGAGGGAGAAGGTGCCGGGAGGCCTGCACTAGCCATGGCCACCCGGTGGAGGCTACGGCCACACGGCAGTGCCCCCACCTGCACCACCAGGGACCACCAGCGCAGGCCTGCGCTGTTTGGAGCGAGGCAGCTGGGACCGCCACGGCCCCCACCCGCCCCAGGCTCAGAGCCTCTGGGGTGATCCCCCCAGCACTCCCCGCCCCAGCCAGCCAGAGTGTCTCACGGGGGTGGCCATGCCCGAGTCGTGGCAACGCCCAGAGCGGGTTCTGGAGCAGACGGCAGGCTCAGCCCCAGCTCCCCGCGTCCCGGCTCTGGGGCCTCCCGGCACGGGTCAGGCTTGGTGACCCACAGCCGTCCTTCCCTCTCTTTGCTCGTCTGTGAAGTGAGGACAATAGGCCCCTCAGCAAAAGCAGTTGTGGGTCTCAGGGGCTCGTCCAGGAGGGGACCTCATGTGGCTTGAGCCCAACGTAGCACCTCGTGCTGTAATGGGCAGTGTTAATATAAATAGTGAGATTCGTATAAGGGAAGAGAATATATTTATTACTTCCTCGCACGCATCCCTCCACCCGGCGAGCCTCAGTTTCCCGTTTGAGGGCCCTGCCAGCCCTGCATTCTCTGATTCTGCTGGCGGCAGTGGAGGGCAGGGAGGCTGGGCAGGGCTGGGCTGTAGCCGCTGCCTGTGGTGGGCTGTGAGGACAGTGTTCGGGGACCCTCTCAGCCAGCAGAGCCCATCCCCGCACCCACCTTTTGTTCCCTGGCCATGGGTGCTGGTTCCACCTGTTCACATCTCTGCCTCGCCTGAGCTGGGCCCTGCCTGGTGAAATCGCCCACCCCATCTCGATGCCGCCTCCCCCAGAGGTTGACCCCTCCCCCCTGAGGCTCTCCCCACTGTGTCCCTGGATCCTGGCCCCTATCCTCCCATCACAGCCCCCACCACACAGTATGGTTTCCCCAGACCAGGGCCGATGACCCAAAGCTTCTCACAGACGATCTCATTCCATCCCCCAGAACCCTGTGGGTGGTCACCCAGGCGATGGCTCCCGCAGGACCCCCTGAACCCCTGTCCTCCTGCCCCAGAGGCTCTGGGCCCCTGGAGGCTGGGCTGAGCAGCGCCAGGAGGGCTTCCCTCTGGCTGCTGGCTGGGTGCAGCCAGTGAGGTCACCACAGGAGGTCAGTGGGCTGGACGAGAGAGGCTGGAGCGTTCACTCCCTGGTGCCCTCCAGGCTGGTCCACTGTGGGCAACAGGTGCCCCTTATCAAGTGCCTGCTGTGAGACGGGCTCGGATTGGGTCCCGGCCCTGCTGCCCCACAGCTGTGACCTGGGGCAGGTCCACTCATCTCTCTGGGATGATGGCAGCCCCTTCTTGATGGAGTTTTCCCGAAGAACAGGGGACCGGAAGCAACAGGGGTGCCGCTGGCCCAGGGGAGCGCTCCCCCGGTGTTAGCGGTTACCGTGGCTTTCCAATCAGCAAGGGAAGGGGTGGTGTTTGCCCCCCTGCAGAGAACCACACGCCCACAGTCCCCAGCTAGGAAGGGGCTCTCGCTGCCTCAGCCCTCCCGTCCAGCCCGGGGGCTGCTTCTGCTCCCGGGCGGGGCGGAGGTCAGAGCTCAGCTGAGACGCCCGATTGGCTCCTGGCTGTCCCTGGCTGTGAGCGGCAGTCTTGGGGGCCTTGGAAGCAGCTGGTCACCTGCTCCTGCTTTGGGGGCCTCAGCCTCTCGGGAATGAGACCCTCGGATCAGTGGCCCTCGCAGGGAAGTGGAAGGACTGTGCTTGGCGGAGACCCAGGCGTCTGGGAAAGTCACCCGGCTCCCCAGCCCCCTGCTTGTAACACCCGTGTCAGGGGCAGACAGGAGCGGCAGTGAGCCCAGACTAGTCCCCGGCCCCCCTCAGCATGCCCAGCGCCCAGCACAGGGCCTGGCACAGAGCAAGAATGGCCGAGCTACAGCCCAGCAGGGCAGACAATTAGCACAGGCCGTCTGGGCCCACTGCGGGGTCCTGCCTTGCCCCACTGGCTGGCATCCCTGTCCCCCCCGAACCAGGAGCCCCTGGTGATGAGCGTGCTCGGCCCGTGGGCGGGGTGTGCCTCTCCCCACTCGTGAGCTGCTGTCCAAAAGGGGCCAGGCCACCTCCTCCCTTCTGAGCAAGTGGGGCAGTCAGCAGCCCCCTGAAGGCCCCTCAAGACCTCACTGAGGGCGCTGCAAGTCCTATCATTGCCCCATTAAGCACCCCCTAGCTCCGGCACAAGTGGAGGTCAATATGAGGCGTTTGCTAAGTGTGATCAGAGGCTGGACCGGTCAGGTGACCCCAGCCTCCTTCCAGGAGACGCAGATGAGGTAAGAACCACCTCATGGCGGCAGACAGGTGGGCTGTGGTTGTGCCCCTACTGGGTGCTGGCACCATGCGGGTCCTGCAGGCTCGCAGGCCTCGAGCCCCACAGTGTGTAAACAGCCCGAGAAAGTTCCAGGCTGTGAGGAAAACTTGGGGGATGGGGCGAATGGGGCTCCAGGTCTAAAGGAGGAGCCCTCCCAACAGACGCAGAGAGTGCAAACGCCCTGAGGCAGCGCGGGGACTTGAGACCCTACTGCACGCTGATCTCTATGTTCTCTGAGGTGTGTGTCACCCTCCTGGGTTATAGACTGGCTCATCCCAACATTCCTTTGCTCAACATGAGGGAGAAGAGGGACGTTCCTACCCAGGGGTGCTCCTGAGCCGGTTGGGGGTCACCACTGGCCTCACCCAAATGTATCAAGCAGGCCCCAGGCATGGAGCCAAGGGCCCTGCTGTCTCCTTACTACCCTCATGTTGGCATGTGACAGATGAGGAAACTGAGGCCCAGAGAACCGAAGTAGCCCGCATCTGATGGGGGTAACCAGGACTCAGGCGGAATCGTGGTGGCCACATCCTGCCCCTTCCTGCAATCGCCCGTTGCAGACAGCTAGGCCTGCCGCCCTGTCGGGCCCCGGCTCCAGCAGAATCCCCCCCCACTGAACTGTTCCCGCTCTGCTGGGCCGTTCCCCGCCCTCGTCCACGCAAGACACAAAACTCGCCCAGCCTGACGCTGCCGTCTCCTGACCCAGCTCCACCTCCAGCGCCCCATCTCTGTCCCCAGGAAGCGCCCTGGACCAGCCGGCTCTGCCCGCTGCCCCCTCTGACCCCTCCCCCTGTCGGACCTGGGCCGACTGGGCTTCCACCCCCACTCCGGTGGGTCCTCGCAGTCAGGCGGTACAGGCAGTACAAACTTGCCGCTTCTCCGAGCAAAGCCTTCTCCCCTTAACCTTTAAAGCACTGTGGTCCGTGCGCGGAATGTGCTAAGAGTGTTGTCTCATCTCTCGGAGCTCACGCGCGGCCCGCTGGTCCAGCCCGCAGCCAGCCTGGCGCAGCAGTGCCCTCGCGCTCATACTGTGAGCCCGCAGCCGCTGCCAGCCTGGATCCTCCGCACGACGGGCTCAGCCGCGTCACGGCTCTGACGAGAAGGCGGGAAACAAGTAGAACTGATGTCAAGCTGATTATATCCGAGCCAGAGGGGCCTCTGTGCTGGTGCCTCCTGGACCAGGGGAGCCCGTGCTGTGGACGCAGCCCAGACAGTGTGGGGTGGGGGTCTGCACTCCTGGTAGTGGGCCCTGCTCGGTGCCTTCACCCCCTGTCCCCCGTCTGTAAGATGGAGCCTGTCCTCCTCCTCACAGAGGCTCTGAGCCTCGCCCTCATCGTCCACCCCACGGGAGACAACGGCTCCCTCTGATCCCACCAAGTGGTCACTGCCCTCCGGGGCACGGTGCGGCATTCGCCTCCCTGACTGGCTTCCTGCCCAGGCCGGGCCAGGGGAGGCCAGGGGGATTTGGGGGTGGGGGGGGATGTGGCACAGGCTGTGGCCGGGGCAGTCATGAGGGAAGGACAGAGTGGGGTGACGGGGGCAGCAGCTGGCCTCACAGCCCCAAAACACCTGGGAACAGCTGGGCCTGCCCCTGCGGCAGCTGGACATCCCTCCTGGCAGGTCCTGGGACGATAATTAAGAATCAGGTTTCCATTGAAAAGCTTCAGTGCCGGGAGGGCTGGTAAATCAATAGACAACGTTTTTATCGCAGAATGAAAATTAATTATTCAGTGTCGAACATGTCTGCTCTCACTTCACCCTGGCAGGGGCGGCCAGACTCGGGGTGGCCAGACGGTCCCAGCCAGGGCAGCTGCAGAGATGGCCTCCGAGGGCCCTTGGTGTAGAAGGAGACTGAGGCCCAAGGGGGGACAGGCCAGTGCAGGGATGCAGTGAGGAGGGGCCATGCTGTGAGTGATGACAGCCCTAAAGCCCCCCACCACGTGCGCTAGGAGCTGGGCCCACCAGCCTCCCACCCGACCTGTGACAGACAAGCTCACGGCAGTGCAGCAACAGCCAAGGGGTGGAGAGGTGGCCGGGCTGGGCCAGGTGGGGTGGACACTGCACCTGCTCCAGGTCACCCCTCGCCCCTTCTCTCCATCGTCCCCATGGCCCTTCGGGCAGGGCTCGGCCCCGAGTCCCACTAGGGGTCCATTCGTGAAGTGGCTGTGAGCGCCTCCTTCTGAAGGTTTGCCTCCGACATTTCCAAGAAATGCGAGGTGCACGGGGGGGGCAGGGGCTTGGCCTGGGGCAGTGGGAGGGTTGATGTCCATTTGAGGATTTCTGTGCCCCCCTCCCTTAGGCTTCAGGCCCCCCGACCGGGACCTGCCGTTGCCTATCCTCCCAGCCTAACTGCCCCAGGTGCGGCATGGCCGAGTGAGCCCCACGGGAAAAGGGAGCCTGCCGGGAGTATCAGTCCCTGAGCCAGGGCCGGGGACACTCTGAGACGTGGGGTTATCCCATCCAGAGATGGGAAGAGAACCAGCGCCTGCTGCTTTGTGCATCCATTCATTCATTCATTCACGCATTCGGTCAAAATCCACAGAGCAACCACGCAGCGGAGCGGACTCTGGGCTCACAGCCAGGCGCGTGTGGGCGCGTGAGGAGATGCTGTCCAGGGAGGGCTGCCCGCGGCGGCTGTGACAGGCTCTAGACCAGGGAGGTGAGTGGACTTGGCTTTAAGGAGGGGCAGGAGCCCAGGGCCCTGCTGGGAGAAGAGAGGACTGGGGCGGGCGTGGGGATGGGAAAGCTCTTGGCCGCAGGGCTGGTGAGTGGGAGGTGAGGGCTCCAGGCTTGGGGTGGCTGGGTCTGAGCTGGACGCAGCCCAAGAGCAGCCCAGAATTCCCCCCACCCCCTCAGCCTTGTGGGGGCTCGCGGCTCCCCCAGAGCTCCGGGGTCTTCGGGACGCTCTTCTCCCACTCTGCGGCCCCTCTGCCCCTAATTCCCCCTCTCTCCCTCTCCTGGCTCCTTCCTCTCCTTTCCCTGTCTGTCCCCAGGCTGTCCCGGGCTCTGAGCCTGCACGTGGCCAGGCAGAGATGGGTGTGGACAGGGTGCTCGATCTTCTGGAGAGCGGAGTCCAACGGGAGTGAGGCCGGAGTTATGCCCGAGTGAGGCCAGCTGAGTGCCAGGGACAGGGCGAAGGCACTCCAGGGTGGCAGAGGCAGGGATGAGGGAGGGGCCTGGGGGACGGGAGGGCTGGGCCCTGGGTGGGGGGGATGTGACAGAGACCAGCGTGCCCAAGGGCCCGCTCCTCACAGAGCTGAGTTCCAGCTTATATGTTATGAGGGGCAGTGACAGCATGGGCACGGGCCAGTCGAGGACCCCCATGTCCCAGGATGTGCCCGTGTGCAGTGTGGCCACAGCGGGTGGGTGGGCACTAGGAGGTGGTGAGAGGTAGGCCACAAGGTGAGCAGGGGCCAGGCCAGTGCCGGCCCACATGCCCAGCAGAGTGGACTTTATCCAGAAGGCAGGCAGGACGAGGTCAGATCTGACCTTCAGGAAGGTCACTCTGGCAGGGGACAGATCATGGAGGGTGGGTCTGGAACAGAGAGGAGCAAGAGGAGGGGAGGCCTGGGGTGGGCAGGGGCTGTGGGGCTGAGAGGAGAGCCACAGGGGCTGGGCAGGGCAGCGCAGCCACGAGGGTGCAGCCAGGAGGGCTGCCTGGAGGAACTGCCAGGGCTGCCCCAGCTTCCTGGGCCGTGTCCGTCACTGCCCCCAGGGTGGTGGGGGGTAAAAGCAGTGGTGACTAGAGGCACACGGAGGCCGTGGCAGGCATGGAAGGTGGGGCGGGGGAGATCGGGCCTGTCTCCCTCCCCTGCCAGCGCACTTTAAAGTGCACAAGGCCCAGCACTTCTCCACTTTGATCCTCACAGTGTGGTGGGAGGGGCGGTGGTCCCCCCCAGCTCCCTGCAAAGACAGACCTTGCGGGAAGAGAGAGACTTGCAGCGTGGTGTTGCTGGCCGTCCACGCTGGAGTGAGCCCCGGGCAGCAGCCAGGTGGGCAGGAATTCACACACCACGACCTTGCCCACGCGGTGCACGTCCCGGGCCTGTTCCTCACCTCTAAAACAGAATCACAGCCCCACCTCACGTCCTTCCCTGGGCGGCTGTGCAAACTGAGTGCCCTGAAATGGGAGGGAGGGTCGATGCCCCCTCTGCTGTCCAAGGTCGTCTGGAGGCCTGCTGGCCTTTTCTGGTGAATTAAAACTTGGTCCAAAGGAGCAGAGGACGTTCGCAAGGGGAAGTCTGCCGGCCGCTCCTGGGTCTGGAGGCCTGGGACGCACCCCTGTCCATGTCGCTGAGGCCCCTTTACCATCAGATATTAATGTTTCCAACACTGGTATTTACAAACCTCCCCAGAGGCTGCGCTGATGGAATATTGGTGATCAGGCTCAGCTGAAAAGAGGATATTGATCCAGGGAAAATGAGAGGTCACTCTTTTTTATAACCCAAACCTGTAAAACGCTGAAATCCATAAACCCCCAGTTCCCGGGCTGCAGAGTGACACCCAACCCAGGCTGTGGTCTCCGTGGCTTGGTCAATATGGCTCCATTAGGGCCGTTCGCCCGCGCCCCCACCTGCCCGGCCCCAGCCCCCGTGGCTGTCCAGATTAATATGTGCCTCGGCGTTTTAATTCTGCGTCCATTAGTATCACATTGCCAGCTGATTGGCTCTGCTATTGATCCCAAGGAAGGCCTGCTCAGGGGGCCTGAGCCCCGACGAGGTCAGTGGGGGACATGGGACAGCTCTGCCAGCCTGAGGGCAGAGGCCCGCATGTTTCCCCGAGTCCACCCTCCGGCACAGAATCTGGTGCCTCCTGGGCCGGCCACAGGAGCCGAGGAGCAGGTGCGAGCTGGGCCGAGAGCGTCCACGCCCTCCTTTGCCACCTTGCTCAGAGAGCACCTGCGGAGCCTCGGTCCACACCGCCCGCTGCCAGGCCTGCCCCAGGCCGTGCGGGGCTGGGGCCCGAGGGGGTCACGTTTGTCCAGCGTCTTCTCCTGCCAAGCACTGTGCGGGCCTCCAAGGCCTCTGTCCCATTTGCAGGTGAGAAGTCATGGGCTCCGAGACTGAAGGAGACCTTATGCCCCCTGTTAAGGTCAGGCTGCTGGGAAATGAGCAAGACAGGCTCTCACTGACCGCCCCGCCCACGCTCCTTCCCTCACAGCCAGCAAACCAACACGGAGTGTGGAGAACAGGCGGGTGCGGTCGCAGAGCAGGCGGCGGCGTCTCCCCGGCAGGGCACAGCCTCGGGAGGGAGGATGTTGCCACGAGAGAGGGGCCGCTGGCCAGTGCTTGGCCGGCCAACAGGCTCCCTCGGTGTGTGAGGACAACGTGAGCCCACGGTGGCCACCACACCCAGGGGTGCACGCGAAGGAGCCGATGCCCTCTGGGAGGGAACACGTGTCTCCCTGGGGGCTTCCAGACGGAATGTAGGGCGCTCCGTGACCCAGATGGGAGCAAGGAGACCTGTAGGACCAGCCGGGGTCGTCCAGGCAAGAGATGGTGGAGACTGGACCACTGGTGAGGATGGACAGACGGACAGACAGAAGTAAAATCTGCCCCCAAAACAACCAAGCAGGCAGAACTGACGGGGAGCCGGCGAGGGGGTCACAGGTGTGGTCCTGCCCCTTCTGCACTTGACACTTGACGGCACGGCCCCCAAAATGCAGAATGAAGTCAGAGATCACTAGAGTTGCTCACGAGCAGTCTTAGGGGGCTCCTCGCATGGGTGCAGGAGGGGAGGGAGGTGGCGTTGAGACCAGGCTCTGCCTCCCACCCACTGCGGGCATGGGAGCCTCTCTGAGCCTCAGTTTCCTCATCTGTAAAGCAGAGGGCTGCAGGGAGGCCGACAGACAGCAGGGGCCAGTGAGTTTGCTCCTCCCCCTGGGCCTTCCTCCAGCTCTCCCCGCCAAAGCCTGTGCGGGAATTTCCTGAAGGCAGGGACAATGTTTGCATTTTTCCCCAAAATGAATTGAGTTCTAGACCCCGTGTCATTGTCCAGACTCTCATATTTCTATCATATTTCCTCATTTGAAAATCATATCGACACCGTGACGTGGGTTTGAGGAGGGAATTAGGATCTACCGTGATCAGCGGGTCAGCATCTCTGTCTTAAACCGCTCCCCAGCTCCAGCCCCCAGCAAAGCCCTGAACCGGCAACTGTCAAGGCTTGTTGAAAGTTCATCAGTGCTGGCAAAGAGCGTTCATGAACTGGGACAGAAGCCGGGGGCAGGGAGAGTCCCCGCCTGGAGCGTGGATGCTGCCTGCTGCTTGGCCCCAAGAAGGGCATCGCTGGGCGCCGGGAGCCTGTACGTAGGCAGGTCAGCTTCCAGGAACATGACTGTCACACGTGCGAGGAAAAGCCCAGCAGTGGTAAACAGTGTCCCCAAACCCACGTCCACCCAGAACCTCAGAATGTGGCCTCATTTCACACTGGTCTTTGCAGATGTCATTAATTAAGGATCCTATGCTAGATTAGGGTGGCCCTTCTGAGAAGAGACACAGGCACCCAGGGACACAGAGGAGGAGGCCATGTGGAGAAGGGGGCGGAGGTGGGGGTGACACGTCTACAAGCCCGGGAACACCGAGGATTCCTGAAGCCTTCAGAAGCCGGAGAGAGGCCTGGAGACCCCCCCTCAGAGATCCCAGAAGGAACCTCCCCTGAGGACACACTGATTTCAGACTTCTGGCCTCAGAACTGTGAGAGATGGGTTTCTGTCGTGTGAAGTCCCCCAGTTTGTGGCACTGCATTAGAGCAGCCCCAGGACCCTAACCAGGCCCAGAGCTCAGCTCCTCCTCCCTGCCTGCCCACGCGGCCTGGCGTCTCCAAGAAACCTCACGAGGGGCCGAGCCTGCAGTTCAAAGTCAGAGTCTCACCACATCCCAGGAGAAAACAGAATGCAGTAGAGATGTCGCATTAGGGGTCCAGAGGTGAAGACTGTGTGTGAGCGGCTCCTAGTGCCAGCAGAGCCCAGGGGAGCCCAGCAGCCCCCCTTAGGCCCGCACTGGGGGCCGAAGCTCACGAGTTCTCCATGGCTGTCACGGCAATTCCACCGTGGGGTGTCACTGTTGTAGGGTTCTCACGTCTCCTCTCACATCCCACATACGTCCCCTGGGGGTTAACAGAGTAGGGGCAGCTCGGTGGCTGAGGGGCCTGCTTTGGTCAGGCAGGGGAGACAGCACCCAGCGTCCCACCACACAAGGCCGAGAATCCCCATGGACCAGCCCTGCGGCCCAGTGGGAGAACATCTGGAGACGAACACCAGATGGAAACATCTTGGGATCTGCATCAGCCCCTCACTGGGTGCAGGGCCCGGGCTGGAGCAGCCTCCCTTATCCAGAAATCCACTGTAAACTCAGAAGGACTCGACGAGCTTTCCGTGTTGCTGACACACCCGTCCAAGTCCGTGTGCCAACAGCAACTGGTGGCGTTCCCTCAGGCCCTGCCGCCACTTCACCCGCAGGTACAACGACCGCCTTGTCTGATTCAGGGTGCAGAGCGGCTGAAGACCTCTGGATGTGAGGAGGGAAAGGGTCTTGGTCAGGACAGAGGTGAAGGAGCAGCTGGCAGCCTCACAGCAGAGAGAAGGTCTACAGAGACACAAGCACTGCGGATCTTTGCAGCCTGGGCCTTCGGTGCAGGAGCAGAGAGCCCTGCTCTTAGCAGCCCCTGCATTATCACCCAGAGCGTTCATCGTCCACCAGATATTACCCACCAGTGTCCACGCCCAGTCCCTGGGATCGGGCTGCAGGAACGGAGGCGAATCAGCAACATTCCTCCCCCGAGGAGGCCCCGGCTTACGCAACAAAACCTGGTGATGGTGTCACTGTCAGGGTGCAAATTGGGCTGCTGTTTAGATGAACACAATAGTTTCTGTGTGGCTCCTAACTCTGCAGACGGAAGAGCTGGGCTGGCAGGGCGGCCCCCTCCCCGGGTAGTCCTGTTCCTCAGCTCCATCACCCGTCCTGGCGGCTGCTTCCTCTGCATGGTTTCTGAGACGGTCACCTCCACTCTGCACTCGCGGGAGGGGGAGAGGATGACCCTTCTCTCTCCGTCCCAGCCCAAAGTGGCACCCACCCCTGCCTCTGCCATCCCAGTCCCGGGACTTGGTCCCAGGTCACACCCAGCTGCAGCGGGTCGGGAACTGCAGCCTTCATTTGGTGGCCCAGCTACAAGTCACTAGGTTCTACTGCTGTGAAAGAGTGGAGGACCAGGACTGGGGGCACAGCAGTGGCCGCCGCCACTGGTCTTCAAGATGCTCGAAACGGATCCAGACTGGCCCAGGTTCTCCCCCCAGTTCCTGCCAGGTGTGGGCCAGCTCACAGCCCGGGTGTCCAGGACGGCGTCAGGGTCTGCACCAACAGCAGCCCCAGCCCAGGGACCCCCTAGAGGGTCGGACTGCAGCTTGGACGCTCCTCCAGCCCGGGGGCTCCAGTCCACCACCCTTTCCACAGGGAATGAGTGGGCATGGATGGAGACAGCCAGGCCTGACATTGTCCCCTCCCCTCCTGCCTGAGGGCCCTTTGGGTCTGTGAGGCGACGATAGCCGAAGGCAGTGCCAGCGGTGGTCGGGGTGAGGTGTGAAGATGCACGCATAGGTGTGGCCCAGCGAGGGCACTTAGTCAGTGTGCCACTAACCACACAAAACTCACGGATCGGAGCGGTGAAAGAGTTTTGGAAATAGACAGTGGCAATGGGTGCACAACACTGTGAATGTAGTTAATGCCACTGAATCGTACACCTAAAAATGGTTAAAAAGGCAAATTTTATATTACAGTCATGCATCACTGAATGACGGGACACGCTCTGAGAACTACCTTGTTAGGCGATTGCATCATTGTGTGAACATCAGAGAGTCTATACTTACACAGACCTGGATAGCGCCGCCTCCTGCACACCTGGGCTGCATGGTCCTGATCTCATGGGACCACCGTCGTCTACGCGGTCCGTCATTGACTGAGAGGTCGTTATGTGCACATGGCTGTATGTGTATTTAACCACACACAACACGCACACACAAAGAGAAATGCCAGACTGGCTGGTCAGCAGAAGGCACCCAGCACCATGGGAGGGGGCCCGCAGGCAGGGTGTGGGGGGTTCTGGTTCTGGAGCGGGGCTGGAACCATCTGGAAGGAGGTGAACCATGGCAGCGGAAGGCGGCATGGGGAGGTGGGACGAGCACAGGGCAGGAGGCTGGATGGACGAGGTGGGGAGGGAAGGAGGCAGGACCCTCTACGTTCACCGTTCAGTTCCCCAGCCTCCCCTCACGCCTCGCTCTGGAGCTGGCACTAGCACCCCATTTCACAGATGAGGAAACCGAGGCTGGTGGATTGCAAGACTTGACTGTTTGTGGCTCCCATGGAGGAGTGTCCTCACCTTTCTCTCCCTCAGCCCCTCTTTGTCCTAAGCCCGGGAATTCTAGCAGGCGAGGACATCCCCCCAAACCCGACTCAGTTACCCGGTCTCCCAGGGAAGGTGCCGGGCTGGAGGAGCCTGGCTCTCCGGACCTCACTGCCTGTCCCTCTACAGCCTCAGAACCTGTCAGCCGAGCCGGGGGAGAGAGACAAGGGCCTGCAAGCCAAGTGGCTTTGCTCCCAAGCCCTCCAATCCTCAAACAGAGGTGGTGACAGCAGCTGTCTTGGGTTGAGTTCCCGTTATCCAGACTTCCTACCCTCACGTGCTGTCATGACTAAACCTCACTCACGGAGGAAGGAAGAGCACGCGAGAGACACAGAGAGAGCTGCCCAGATCCGGCGAGGCTCCTCCAGCGCCTCTTGGGGAGGGGCCGGGGCCACAGGAGGGAAGAGGAGCCCAGGGGCCGCGGCCGCTCCGTCTCCACCTGCCGCCCTGGACTGCCCTCCTGCCCCAGGCTTCGCGTCTGAGCCACGTCCTCCTCCTCGGAGCACAGACGAGCTAAGCAGCCGGGGAGTTACCGGGACGGAAATCCGGGCTGAGCAATGGTTACTGTTTGCACCTAAATGGTTTGATGTCAAACTTCTTTGGCAAACTGAGGTCGAATTGTCAGCACCAGCCTTCCTCTCAGGAGCATGTGTAAGAGCGTCTGTGGTTCTGGCCCCTGAACGGAGGCAGGTTACTGTTCCCCCCCGCCCCAAATGCAGCAGTTGGGGTCTTCTTCTGACAGACCGCCTGGCAGCTGAGAGCCCCTCACCCCGGATCACCATTTGTCATCGAAGGATCAATAAGTCACCCAAGGCCCCCCAGGGAGGCACGAGACCCCGCTGCTCCCTCTCCAGTTGCAGAATTAAAAGGAGAGGTTGTTGTTGGTGTTGTAACGGGCTGTGTTGCCCGGCTCTCGTTACACAGAGCTGACGGCCTGCACTCGGAGGACAGACAGCCGGCTCCTCCGCAGGAGCCTCTCGTGGGCCTTGAGACAAGCCGCAGGACATGGCAGCAGCCTGCCACAGGGGTCCTCTTCCTTCTCCTGGAGCCTGGGGTCTGAACCCAGAGCAGCTGAGCTGCCAGGGTCCAGCCTGGGTTCCGTTTATAGACGGGAAACCAGCGGCCCAGGGCGACGGCCAAAGGTTTGCCCAGAGCCATAGCAGGTAACTGAACTGTTATCATTTGGCCAAATTTTTCCAGAATTCCTGAAGTTCCCAAGCTTAGCACATAAGGCCCTTCATGAGAAAGCCCTGCTTCCCAGCCCTTTGGGAATCACTACACACAAGCACAAGCACACGTGCACACACATGCAAGTACACACACATGAACACACACGCACACGCACACACACACACACACACGCGTGCCCTTCATTCTAATGATTGCCTCCCTTACTGCTGCTCTCGGGGTGCTGGCTGTCTCATGCTGCAGGGCCTTTGCACAAGCTGTTCCCTTTGACTGGTGTGCACTCTCCCCTCCCCTTCTCTGCTCAGCCAATCCCTGTCCTTTGTGAAAGCCCAGCCACCTCCCCCAGGGACAATCTCATCACTTCCCTGGGCTGGGCTGGGGTGTCCTCTGGGTTCCCATGGCCTGTGCCTTCCTCTGCCCCTGTACTTGTCACCCTTGTGGTCCTCCCACCTGCCCCCACCACAAAACTGTGACTGCCTTTCGGGCGGGGCCACATCTCCCTGGTCTCTAGCCTCTCACGTCCCAACTCACAGTAGGTGCTCAATAAATGCTAACTGAGAGTGTGAGTGTCTCCATTTCCTGCCAGTAAAGTAACTCTCCAACCCAGAGACTCTGACCCTTGTCCCTCCGCTGGTGTCACTGGAATCACACGTGTTCACTGACGGAGGGCTGGCCCGGAACCCCAAGTCCCAGGCAGATCTGGGCCGGCTTCAAACCTGAAGGCATCTAAATGCTCTGGGGAAATCCCAGGAGGAAAATGCAGAGTCACCTTCTCCCCACCTAGGGTCACGGCCTGAGGGGGGTCTCCCCACCGGGGGAGACCCATGTGGGTTCCGGCTGTTGCAACAAGGACTCAGCCCCTCGCCCTGGGCCACCACGTGGGTCTCCTTACAGCCACGGCCCGGCTTCTCCAAGAAGCAGAAGGCGGCCTCGTGCCTCTTCAACAAGGGGGTGCCATCCGGCCCCAGGCGAGCGGACCTCAGTGGCCGCCTTGTCTCAGAAGATGTGCAGGGCCGCGTGTCACGTGTGAAGGAGCCCGTGCTCCAGGAAAGGGCCCTGAGGCCTTGCTCGCTGAGCAGAGACACGTGGGCAGTGGTCAGCTGCATGGCTCCCACCCTCAGAGGCGGCTCTGAGCCCGAGGTCCCGTTTGGAATTGTCCACACACCGATGGTCACCGTACCACTGTCCAGGGGTGGCCGCAACACAGGACCACAGACTGGGGGCTTCAAATGACGGACGTTTATTCTCTCCCCATCCCCAAGCAGACGTCTGGGATCAAGGAGTCGCAGGGCGGGTTCTTTCGGAGGCCATGGGGAGGACCTGCTTCAGCCTCTCTCCCCGCTCCTGGGGGTTGCTGGCTTCTTTGACCTTCCCTGGCTTGTAGACACGTCACCCCAACCTCCCTCTCGGTCACCACACGGCCTTCCTCTGCGTTCACACGGCGTTCTCCCCCGTGTGCGTCTTTGTCTGTGTCCCCTCTTCTTACAAGGACCACAGGTACACTGGGTTTAGGGCACACCCTGCTCTGGGAGAACCTCGCCTTACCTGACATCCTCATGACATCTGCAGAGACCCTGTTTCCAAAGAAGGTCACAGGTACCTGGGTTGGGACATAGACACATCCAGCGGAGGCGGTAGGCCAGGAGGGACAGAGACGGCCGCCACCCGGCCCTGCACCAGCGTGGAGCCTGGCATGGGGAGGTGAGCACAGTCCCGAGTGGGACCGGTTGGCTACTTTTGAAATCACCATTTTATAAATTGTGGTTTGTGCCCTGGACGGAGCACCGCACAGCAGTGAGCGGAGCAAACGGCCCTGCGGCGACACGGGCGGCTCTCCAGCACGGCGCTGAGAAAGAGCGCACTGGGCCAGCCCACTTTTGCAAAGCACAAAACAGGGAAAACCGGGCCACGGGGGTGACCCATGGGGGAGTGTGGGGGGGGCGGGGCTGGGGGGGCGCACAGGGCTGGGAGGCATGGGGCCTCTGGGCCGCTGCCCCTCCCTCTGTCCTTCCTCCATGCTGACCTGGTGCCCTCACTCAGGCGTGCTGTCTGCAGGACTTTCCCCTGCACACAGGGGCGCTGCTCTCCTCTGCAGGAATCTGCTGTGTCCACCAGGCTCCTCTCCATGAGCATCTGGCACAGCCGGCGCTGGCTACGTCTACACCGGCTGGTTGTCCACGTGACGAACCTTGATTCAATGCCTCCGTGGGTCTGGCCTGTGCTCAATGCTGGTGCAGAAAACTCCTGACTGTTGCGTCCTTTAGCCCTTGCAGAGGCCCCCAGGAGTAGGTGTTCTTAATCCCAAAGAGGTGAAGCCTGTCCTAAAGTCACCCCCTGCCTCAGTCGACCTGACTCATGAGCAGCAGTCTTCCTTCTCTGCAACAGTTTCCTGCGTCAGAGGGAAAGGGGTTCTGATGTCTGCCTTCCTAGGATCCCCAAACTCACAGCCCAGACCCCAGACCTAAGGGGAGCCCCCTCCCTGTGGGAGGTGCTGCCAGCCGGCATTCAGTCCACAAATACCCAGACAAGAAGGGTCGTCAGTATGGAATTATCGCCATCAGCGGGCCTGGCAGCCGGGCCGCCCATTACCGCCGAATGAATAACTCCGTTTAGAGAAGTCGTTTGGGGCGCTTCCCCAGACAATGACTCCTGTCAAAAGATTTACTGAAGCTCAGGGGCTATGTGGTGGGAGGCCCCGTGGGCCCGGCCTCAGAGTTTATCAGTTCATGCAGAAAACAAAGATTGCAGAGTGGACCATTTTGCCGCTGAAATTCATGCCTTTTGACCCCGAATGGAGAGATAATCCCAGGGCTTGTTTCCACTTGAGCCTGGAGATGTTGTAAACAGCTGGCTCTGAAGCGGAACCTCGCATGGGCCTTGGATGGAAAACAAATCACCAACCACACTGCTAAGAATGTGGTCCATCCCTTCATTACATCACTCCACCTCCCTGAGATGGCATCGCCCAGGAGAACTCTATTTTAAAATTGGATGCTTGGTAGAGCTTTCAATACAGGAATTAATATGCTTCCTCCATTGTCACAGTGAAGACTGTAAGCTTGATCATGATTTATTTTCTCCTTGGCTGCCAGGAAGCTCAAAGGCCAAGAAAAACTTAAGTATATTAGCAATGTTGGTCCTTTATAATGTAATCTGTGCATTCTCTTTTACGGTAGTAGTGTGGCTTCCATTTGGATTTTATTGTTTGTTTAATGTGCCTCGTGCTGTAAGCGGCTTTAAATCCTTTGTTGGAAGAGTCGAGGTATGAGTCAAATAAAATAACAAAGCAGAGTGGGGAAACAGGGAGAGCACAAGGCTGGGGCCCGGTGACCTGCTTCTGGAGGTGACAGCTGACCGGCCCTGTGACCCTTCACCTGGGTGAACCGCCAGTTGCCCACCTGTGTGTGACTCTGGCTCTAGAGCAGCGTCGGTCGCCCTCGTCTTTGCACCTGCGACAGGCATCCAGGATCCTCGACCAGGACCGTGTCATCAGCTTTGCTGCAGTGATGACCATCCCGGGGTCACAGCTCATGGTGACAAACTGACTTCTCACTGACGGCGCGTGCTGGCGGCTTGGCTGGGCCCGGGACTTCCCGCTCCAGGACAGGCAGACGAGCAGGCCTGATTTGGGACGTGCTTTTCTCGCAGCAGGGTGACAAGAGCAGAGGCTGGAGGAACCCGGAACAGCCCTAACGCTGCCGCCTGAGCGCCCCTGCCGGCGCCAGCAGCAGTGGGCGGGAGGCAGACGCCTGCCCGGGAAGCCCCGTGGCCTCGCGGCGGTGCAGCAGAGGCCGGGACGGATGGCGGAGAGGAGAGCGGAGAGCGATAACGCAATTATGCAAAGACCCCAGGAGGGAAGCCTGGGCGGACAGCGCGCTGGCTGGTCCACTCACCCAGCAGGAGAAGACCTGCGCGCCGTGGGTAGCGCTGCCTGCCTGCACGAATGCTGGACGCAGAGCTGACCCGCGAGGCGCGAGACCGCAGGCCCCGGCAGCGCGCGTGGCCAGCCCCACGTCAGGGCCCTCTCTACCCAGGGCCCGGCCGGCGCCTCGCTCAGAGTAAGATGGGGACACTGGACCACAGCGGCGACCTCGTGGCCATCGTCTCTTTCCCCTTGCTGTCTCATGCCCTCAGCTTGGGACGGTTTGTCCAGCAACAGGACAGAGGCCAGCTGCCCTGACAACTCACAGCCTTCGCTGCAGCCCTGCGTGGTGGGCAGAAGCCAGAGAGGCTTTGAGGACACTGCAGGAGGGCTTGGGACAGAGTCAGGAAGACAAGACTGGGCACTGGAGGGAAAGGGACCCTTGCTGTGTGGTGGCCCGAAGGAGAGCAACAGTCGCCGGTGATGAGGCAGGAAGAGGAAGTGGACACGGTTAACTCAGTGACCGCCAGCGCTTCTGTAAAGGGCCAGGTGGTACGCGCCTGCGGTGCCAGGGCCGGGGGTCCCTGGCACAGGCCCCCCGGTAAATCAGTGGGCAGCCTGTGCCCCAGCAAATCTGTGTTCACGGAAACAGGCCGCTGCTGGATGCGGCCCGTGGGCTGCAGCTTGCTGACCCTGATCCTGCCAGGAAGTCCAGGGGGAGTGTTGAAGGTGCCGTCTGTCCTCTCCTTGCCACCCCCTAAAATGTGAGAGCAGACAGGAAGCTGAAGAGCAAACTGTTCTTTTTTTTTTTTTTTTGCTGAGGAAGATTTGCCCTGAGCTCACATCTGTGCCCATCTTCCTCTATTTTGTGTGGAGGATGCCGCCACNATTTTGTGTGGAGGATGCCGCCACAGCACGGCTGATGAGTGGTGTATGTCCGCACCCAGGACCCAGACCTGTGAACCCAGGCTGCCGAGGTGGAGCACGCTGGACTTAACCACTGTGCCACAGGTCAGCCCCCAAACTTTAATTTTCATGAAAAATTTACAGAAGATTTAAAGGAGCCAGACTTGCTGGGTTTGAAAATAGAAGTGTGTCTCATCCTCAGTCTTCCTGATTCTAAAATGCCTTCAAATTTAAAAATGTCTCAAATTTTGAAACGGCTTCAGGGACAAGATCAATTCCGGAGTGAGGCGGCAAGATGCTTGGTTGAGTGCTCAGAAAGACAGACGGGCGAACCTCACAGGCAGAGCTTGACGTGCGTCTCCCCGCTCCTCCCTCCTCCACGACGGGTTCTCGGACTCTCAGGAGCTCTGAGGGCGCCCGAGGTAGAGAAGAGCTGCTCCTAAAGAGACGTGTGGCTGCACCTTCTCTCTAACGGACTGAACCTCGGTAAGACTCATAGGGAACCCACGAGTCTTGAAGAGGATTATGCTGGTGGAGACACCGCAGCCTGGATGGAAGGGGACGGACATGGTGAAAACTACAGAGACGCTCTTGGACGCTAAACTACTCAGGGCAAGAAGCAGGCTGAGGTCACTTAGCTAGAAATACAGGCCCCTTCTTACGGTAAGGAGGGGTCATCCGGAAGGTGGGGCTAACTGCCGCGGGAAACAACCCCCGGGAGGACAACGGAGCCTGTCCAAGCTGGACCCCGGAACTGCCGTGCACCAGCGACATCCATGGTCTTTCCATATTCCCCCTTACGGATGGCCCACTGCTGTGCGTTGGGGTGTGTGTGTGCGGATAACCGTCTCTTCAATGCACAGGTCTTCAGATCAAAAGAGTCTATGCTCAAGGAGCTGGGAGCCACACAAAGCCTCGTCCACACTTGGCCTGATGTAGATGATGAGACCCTGGGCCTCACGTCTGGGCCTGAGACTGTGAGATGGGAGACCTTCAGGGTCTGCGGAAGGAAGTGAGTGTGTTTTGCATGTGGGAGGGACATAAATAATTTGTGGTCAGAGGGCAGGCCGTGGTTTTAGAACATGTCCACAAATTCTTTGAGGCTTGTCCTGTGGAGAGGCGGAGGTCCATGGCCCTTCTCCTTGAATCTGAGCAGGCGTGGGACTTGCTTAACACCAACAGAAAGTGCCCAGCACAGGACCAGGTGCACAGAAGGTGTGCAGCTTATGAAGACGACAGAATGACAGCCCTACAGTGTGGGCCAACTGCCTCTTTACACGAGCAAAGTGCACGGAACCCCAGGGGTGCCCGCCCAGAGTCACTGGCAAGTGTACGCTCGTGGAGGAGTGACCACCAGCTGGCAGTCACCTCAGCAGGCGTGCAAGGTGGACCTACTGTGCACAACACTGTACAGGTGCCTGGCTGACCCGCACCCGGAGCTCCCGCTGAGCACAGGCCCTCGCTGCAGGATTCTCTGGCTTTGGGGGGTCTCGGGTTACGATGCCTGCCCCCGGCCTGTGACCAGAGGTGCAGCCCCAGGTCACACAGCAATCTGTCCTTGCCCCTCTCTGAAAGCCCCCAAGGGCAGCACCTTCGAGCTGTCACTCCCTGTAACCTGATCAGCTACATGACAAGAATCTGGGGCACCAAGACAAGAGACATCTTAATTAGTGGCTTTTCCGGAGCAGCCGGGGCCCCAGACATCTCTTAACTTGTCTGAGCCGGAAATCCGGGCTTCCCCTGTGGCTGTGGGGCGAGCTGGCGGCCCGCCTGGTGGCCCTGCATGTGCATGCACGGCATGGACACAGTCTACAATGCTGAGGGACCCTGACGGCTCACGTCTGAGCCGGGTCTGGTTTAAGACCATCCCTGTTTCCCCTCCCTGGATGCAGAATTGACTCCCATCCCCAGGGGGTGACGTGGGAGGACGGTCCTCGGCAGGGATGCTCAGGGCAGCCTGGGGCAGCACACAGAGAGTTCCAGCAGAGACGGGTCCCAAACACGCTGAGGGTCAGAACCTCCCGGGAGCTATGGCGGGGCCTGCTGGCTGGGGCTGCCCGGATCTCTGGGGACAGCAGCGCGTCCTCAGCTGCTGACTGACCCAGTGAGGTGACCCATACGTCCCCTCTTAGCCCAGAGATGAAGTGCCTTAAAGACCAGGGAGGACCCAGGCAGGCGAGCACGGGGTCAGGAACAGCCTGGGCAAAGGCCCAGCTGTGGGAACGCCCGGGCCGTGCTCAGGGACTGGCGAGCCTTGAATAGCAGAGCAGGCAGTGGGGCGATGGGAGCAGCGGGCAGGTCAGGGGGTGCCCGGGCCAGCTCGGCCAGGCCCGGGACCCCTGGGTGGGAGCCGAACCTCAGCACAGGGGCCAGAAGAGCCGTGATGGTGGGTGACCAGAAAGTCACCTCCCTTCCAGGAGACGCTGCTGTGGCCCTGGGCACAGAGGGCGGCCTCCGCAGCCAGGCGGCCTCGAGGCGGCAGTGAAGAAGCAAGCAGAACAAGTGCCTCGAATGTGCACATTGCTGGTGTGGCGAGTCCTCGAGAAGTGGTGCTCCTGAGGGGTTGTTCTCTGGCTGCTGGTGCCAGCCTGACTTCCCAGGTGGTCCTGGGCAAGCTGCTTTCCCCTTGCGCTTCAGGGGCCCGTCTCCTGCGGGGCCTGAGCACATGTCCAGTGACCCAGTCCCGTCCCCTGATGGTGCAGCTCAGTGAGCACTCAGATAGTGTTGTTATTGGTGACTTAGGGGTGCCGATGGGAAGGGGGCATGAGGTGCAGATGGGCGGGCGAGGAGACGGGGGTTGGGTGCAGTCACTAGGTCCACGTGTCCAGAGGGGAGACCACAGGGAGATGAGCTGGCTCAGGTTGGGGAGAACATCAAGTGTCCAGAGACAAGGGGCCACATGGAAAGGTGAGGCCCCATCCTGAGATGGGCCAGGCTCTGCCTCAGGGTTGCTGTGGAAGATTCCCTCCCGGGGACCAAGGGGCAGCGAGGATGGTTGGAGAAGATGAAACTGCTCCCTCGGACCCTGAAACGGGTCCCTGGAGGGCCCTGCCCGGCTCCTGACGAAGCCATCTGTGCTCCCCCTCTCGTCAACCCGGCAGCGCCCAGGGTCTTGGCAGGACCTCTCGGGAGCGGCTGAGGTCATGCCCCCTGCCCTGTCCAGATGGGCCTGGGTTGACCCCGTCCGCGACAGGCAAGGACAATGGCCCCTGTTGTTGGCCGGCCACCCTCGGCCACATTCTCCAGGGACCTAGTGACCCTGAACAGGGGCCGTGAGGAGGTCCCTGCTGACTCAGCGAGATGTCCACTTGCTAATGAAGGGCCGTTGGAAAGGGCATTGACCTTGGTCAGCAGGCAGGAGACTGCCATCTGGGGGACCACTGCAGGGAGAGAGAGGGAAAGGTGAGGACACTTCCTGGCCCCCCCGGAGGGCTCGCCCAGCAACTTGGGTGACAGCTGCCCAGGGGTCAGCAGATGTGAATGTCAGGCCTGGGGGCAGAGCCAGGATGAGGAGATGGAGTCAGAGATTCAAACCAGGCACTATTCCCACTGATGTGGGAAACAGCAACAACCACACCATCAGAGCCATCAGAGCCAGGACTGAGGGCAATCCCAGGTGCTATGGGAGGGCAAAGTGGCCCTAACCCAACCTGAAGACCAAGGAAGTCTGCCTGGAGGAGGTGACCTGGGGCCAGGTCTCCAAAGATGGGTAGCAGTGGCCAGAAATCACAGGAGAAGGGGATTCCAGACGGGAAGCAGCGTGGACAGAGGGCGGCGAGGAGATAAATCGTTTGTCACGTCTGCAGCATCGGCCACTGGGAGAAGCTGGACGTGAGGGAGGCAGGGGGGAGGCAGGAGGGGATGAGCCAGGGAGGGGAGGGTCAGAGGTGTTAGAAATGCCCCCTCTGAGTTGGAGCAGGGGAAAGCGGGGGCCAGGAAGTCAGTGAGAGGACGAAGGACGGTCCGGGAGAGGGACGGTGGGGTGAGGAGGCGGGACAGACACGAGAGCCAAGAAAGAGGCAGAGGCGTGGGCCTGGCGACTGTCCAGACAGACCGGGGTCCAGGAAGACGCAGATCCCTGCTGGCCACTGGAGCAAAAGGAGACGGGCCCCGCAGAAATTCAGGGGAGGCCGTTCCAGCTTAAGCAAGGACCCGGCAGCTGGAGAGCTCGGAATGCTGGGGGGCCATGGCGGCCGCCGTTTCCCGGTTACGGGAAACAGGCAGATGGACCTAAGACGGGAAGGTCGGTGGGGCCGGCTGAGGGGACTCGGGCTGGACAGGGCTCTGAAGGCCGGGCCCGGTTTCTGCAAAGGAGGGAGGCTGGAGGGGCGTCACCTGGCCTGAGTGGCGGGACGAGGGTCTGGGGTTGCATACCTGAGAACAGGCAGCAGGCGAGACACTGCTGTGACTTCCTGCCTGCATCTGGCCCGGGCCCCGATGCTCAGACTCGGGGAAAGCCCAAACACCATCCCACACTGTTCCATGCCATTCCACACTGTTCCTTTCAGCCACTATGGAGGTGGGGAGTCTGACTGGGGCGGTGCACCTGTCAAACTGTAATGAAAGTGTCCTAAGGCGAGCTCGGGGAGGACAGAAACCTCCTGTGGAGCAGAAGCGCAAAAGCTTGCATGATCCTGATTTTCAGCATGAATACAGACCGTGAAAGCGGGGCCTCACGGTCCTTCTGACCTTTCGGGTTTTAAGCCTGTGGCCCCACAGCCACAGGCAGATGGCGTTACATTCCTCCACAGTTATCTGTCACATAGGAACTGTGTGACTTCAGGCACATTGCTTTCCCTCTCTGAACTTCAGTCCCCTCTCCTAGAGAATGAGTGTTATACAATGTCTCCCCGGCTTCCCTCCTGGAACCATTTGGAACCACACAGAAGGGTGTAAAAGTGCCTTTTACTGCCTAGGGATGGAATAGTGAAAAACGGTCTCTGTGATCGCCCTTCCTTCTGCAGGAGAGTTAAAACGCTCTTTTCAAATACACATAAGGCATTTACAAAACTTGACAACCTACAGGTCAAAAAACAAACCTCAACAAATTTCAGAGAATAAGTTTCATACAAAGTATGTTCTTTGCCCAAAGTGCAATTAATCGAGAAATTAACAATAAAAAGTTGACTTAAATGCTCGTACATATAAATATGGAAAAGTTAGACACATTCCTAAAAATTCATGGCTTATAGAGGAGATTGCAATGGAAACTACAAATTATTTAGTGCTGAAGGGAAATCAGTTTTATTGGGTGGACCTAAATTGGTTTTTAGAGGCGTATTTGTAAACTATGCATTTATTATAGAACAAGAAAACCTAACAATAAATAAGTGACATTTTAACTAAAGGAAATAATAGGAGAATGACAATAAATCTAAAGAACATAGAAAGAAAGATGTGAGAAGAAATTCACCAAATATAAATTGAAGAAAAATAGAAAAGATAACCAAAAGCAAAATACTCTCTGAGAAAACAAAGTAGAAAAATTCCTAGCAAGACTAAACAAGGAAAAAATGCTGTAAAGGAATAACATTAGGAATGAAGACAGAATGTGGCAGATAGAGTACAGATTTAGAAATGGTTCAAGGATACTACAATTGACTTTGTGACAATAATTCTTTGGTTTTTTTTTTTTTTTGAGGAAGATTGGCTCCGTGCTAAGATCTGTTGCCAATCTTCCCTTTTTTCTTTTTTCTCCCCAAAGTCCCAGTGCATAGTTGTGCATCATAGTCGTAGAGTTGTAGCTCTTCTATGTGCGATGCCGCCTCAGCATGGCTTAATGAGCGGTGAGTGGGTCTGCTCCCAGGGTCCAAACTGGCGAACCCCGGGCCGCCGATGTGGAGCTCTCAACCTTAACCGCTACGATACTGGGCCGGCCCCCAATAATTTTTAAATATAAATATAATGGACAGTTTTCTTGAAGAAAAATTAATTACCAAAATTTGTTCAAGACCAAATGGAAGACGTGAACCAACTAATAACCAACACAGAAATCAAATTAATTAGCAAAAATTTATACCTCCGAACAACAAATAAAATGTACCAAGCTCAGATAGCATTGATTTACAAGTTTTACAAGATTTACCAAACTGTCAAGGAACAGACAGTCCCGTTATACGCACTCTGCTTCACAGAATGGCAGGAAATGGGAGACTAATTTATTGTCTGAGGCTGGTATAACCTGGTGCCTAAAGCTAAATGACAGTTCATGGAAAGAAAATGTTATACCAATCTCAATCACAAACATAGACGCCAAAAGAATAAAATCTTAAGAGGGAGACTGGCAGATGAAATCTAGCAGTGTTAAAATAACTGCAGCTCCTTTTAGTTTATCCCATAAATGCAAGGAGAGTTCTCAACTCAAAAACTTAGTGACAAATGGCAGCACACCAAAAGACGGAATGAAGACGATGAACAAAGCCAACTGGTCGCATTAATAGATGCCAAACGAGTGTTCAGTAAAATTCAGCGTTCATTGATGATTTCATGTGCAAAATTCTTAATGAACGATGAATAGAATGAAATTTCCTGATTTGAATAAATTTAGATACCGTGCAGGCTAAGCTGCTGAACAAAGAGACCCAAATGGCTCGGGACAAGGCGGAGTCTGTCTCTGTGGCATGTAACAACGCCAGGAAAGCAGCGGCACCAGTCAGGCAGGGGCTCTGAGCTCACCCAGGGACACAGGCTCCTCCTGTCCTGAGGTCCTCACCCACCTGTTCAAAGTGGGTCACCAGCCCCATCACCACTTCCACAGAAAGAGAAGGAGGGAGAGTGACATAGAACTCACACACGTCACTTCTCCTTGTCCATTAATGAGAACTTAATCATGTGGCCACACCGAGACAGGAAAATATAGTTTCCATCCATGTGCCCTGCTAAAACCCCAAAGAGTTCTATTTTTTTTTTTGAGGAAGATCAGCCCTGAGCTAACATCCATGCTAATCCTCCTCTTTTTTTTTTTTTGCTGAGGAAGACCGGCTCTGAGCTAACATCCATTGCCAATCCTCCTCCTTTTTTTTTCCCCCAAAGCCCCAGTAAATAGTTGTGTGTCATAGTTGCACATCCTTCTAGTTGCTGTATGTGGGACGTGGCCACAGCATGGCCGGAGAATCGGTGTCTCGGTGCGCGCCCAGGATCCGAACCCGGGCCTCCAATAGTGGAGCGTGCGCACTTAACTGCTAAGCCACGGGGCCAGCCCAAAAGTTCTATTACTAGTAGGCAAAAATAAGGGAGAATGGGTAACAAGGGACAATTTGCAGGCTGTGCCACACCTGATAAATATTAGCTATCAAAAATATAGAGTAAACATCATACTTAGTCTTACATTTTCCAAGTATTCTCATTAAAGTCGCAATCGAGGCAAGAATTCCTTCATTGTCACTTATGTTCAACATTGTATTGGTGGATCTAGACAATGCAACAGGACAAGAAAAAAAAAAGAAGCAAACACTAGAAAATACTATGATAGTCCACATAGAAAATCCAAGATTGCCAATGGGCAAACTGGTATAGCTAGTACAAATAATTATACAGGTATAACTAATAACCAGCAAGTTTGCTGGATACAAAAGCAATAGAATTTCTAGATACCACTAATAATGAATAACAAAATAAATAGAGAAAATCCTAATTTTAAGCAACCAAAAGTATAATCCTTAGAACTGTGCAAGACGTTTACTGGAAAAAAATCTGAAATATGTTGTATCCATGAATATGAAGACTCATATCATAAAGATGTCAATTCTCCCTAAATTAGCCTATAGAGTCAATGAACTTTGAATAAAATATTATAAAAGATTTTTTTCCCATGAGACTTGGAAAACTAGTATAAAAGGATAATGGAAGAGAAATGGACCAAAATAACTTTTACATTTTTAGGAAATAAAAACTTATAAAGGATTACTTTAAAATAATAATAATTAGGAAAGTATGGGAATGGATCAAGATGAGACAGATAGACAGAAAGAACAAACTGGAAAGTTCAGAAATAACACATCTGTGTAGGGAAACTTGACTTTTTGTTGTTGTTGTTGAGGAAGACTAGTCTGAGCTAACATCCATTGCCAGTCCTCTTCTTTTTGCTGAGGAAGATTGGCCCTGGGCTAACATCTGTGCCCATCTTCCTCTACTTTATATGTGTGATACCTGCCACAGCATGGCTTGATAAGCTGTGTATAGGTCTGCACCTGGGATCCAAACCCATGAACCCTGGGCCGCCGAAGTGGAGAACATGAACCTAACCACTACACCACCACGCCAGCCCCAAAACTTGACTTTTGACAGAGGCAGGAACACATCAGGGGATGGTAGACCATCTGATGGTGGTGCTGACCTGGACCAATGGCTTTCCATATGGAAAATTGAATCCCTACCTCACACCATACACAAAATCCATTCCAGATGGATTAAAGACATTAAAGTGAAAAGAACTATAAAACTTTTAGAAGAAAATATAAAATAATGTCTTATTTTTTGTTTTATTTTTTTTGTGTGTGAGGAAGATCAGCCCTGAGCTAACATCCATGCTAATCTTCCTCTTTTTGCTGGGGAAGACTGGCTCTGAGCTAACATCTATTGCCAATCTTCCTCCTTTTTTTTTTCCCCCAAAGCCCCAGTAGATAGTTGTATGTCATAGTTGCACATCCTTCTAGTTGCTGTATGTGGGACATGGCCACAGCATGGCCGGAGAAGTGGTATGTTGGTGTGCGCCCGGGATCCAAACCTGGGCCGCCAGTAGCGAAGCGCACCCACTTAACAGCTAAGCCACAGGGCCGGCCCTAAAACAACGTCTTTATGACCCCAGAGTATGGAAGAATTTTTAAATATGGTACAAAAAACTACACACCATAAAGGGAAAAGGTGGTAACTTAGCCTTGATAAAGTTTACACTGCATCTTGAGGCCTCGCTCAAAGCTGGCACACCATCACCTCCGCCATATCCTGTTGGCCCAAGTGAGTCACAGGCCTCCCAGTTACAGGGTGGGAAACTCCACTCCACTAGCAAAGAACACTGGTGGGTGTTGGTTTGGAAATCTGAGCTTGGAAGCCAAGGTCAAAAGGAAACCCCAAGGAGCCGCCTTTCATGTTTCGACCAGTCAGTCTTTGGCGATGAGAATCCCTGGATCTCCATGAGAACTCTGAGGACAGAGCCGTTCATCAATCACTCCCTTTGGCAGCAGCATGGGGCACAGCGCACAGCTGGTCCAGGTGCAGATCCGGCTCTCCCTGAAGCAGGGCCCTCCCTGGACTGCTGAGGGAGCCGGAGGTGTGCAAGGGCGCCGGGGACCCTGTGTGCAGGGTCTTTGGCTGCAAATGTCTGAAGGGCTTTCCAGCAGCAGCCAAGGGGCTTGTGTGCCTGGGAGAGCATGAGCAATGTGCATTCTCACCTTGAGAAAGCTCTGCCAGCGTCTCTGAGGTCAATGTAGGGGTTGAAGCATTTTTTTTCTC
Source organism: Dicerorhinus sumatrensis harrissoni (assembly GCA_014189135.1). Classification (NCBI taxonomy): domain Eukaryota; kingdom Metazoa; phylum Chordata; class Mammalia; order Perissodactyla; family Rhinocerotidae; genus Dicerorhinus; species Dicerorhinus sumatrensis. The sequence continues at coordinate 72,704,339 of JABWHU010001778.1, forward strand.
ATATATATACATATATATTTTAATTTTTTACTGAGATAACATTTGTTTATAGTATTATATAAATTTCAGGTGTACATCATTATAGTTTGACTTCTGTGTAGTCTGCATTGTGTTCACCACCCAAAGTCTAGTTGTCATCTGTCACTGTATGTATATCCCCCTTTATCCCTTTGACCCTTCCCCCCTGCCCCTTCCCTCTGGTAACCACTAATCTGTGCTCCATATCTGTGTGTTTGTTTGTTTATCTTCCACATATGAGTGAAATAATACAGTATTTGTCTTTCTCCCTCTTACTTATTTCACTCAGCATAATAGCCTCAAGGTCCATCAACACTGCTGCAAATGGCACAACTTTGTCTTTTTTATGGCTTTTTTATGGTAGTATTCCATTGTGTGTATATACCACATCTTCTTTATCCATTCATCTGTTGATGGACACTTGGGTTGCTTCCAAGTCTTGGCTATTGTGAATAATGCTGCAATGAACATAGGGGTGCACAGATCTTTTCAAATTAGCGCTTTCATGTTCTTTGGATGAATATCCATAAGTGGAATAGCTGGATCATATAGTAGCTCTACTTTTAATTTTTTGAGAAGTCTCCATACTGTTTCGATTGGAGCATTTTTGACAGGCTTGTCCCTGCAGCTTTCATGCTGAATCCGTCTGGTCACCCAGACCAGGAACACAGAACTCACCCTTGCCGCCTGCCCACCAGGCGTCGAGGCCTCCAGAATCACCTTTCCTGCCCATCCACTCCCCAGTGCCCATGAAGCTGCCTGCCGAGACCACCACCCCAGAGCCCCTGGGTGCTGAGGACCTCTTCACTGGGCACCTGTCCCCCCAGTCTTCCCTTCCCTGCTGCCAGGAAGCTCCCCAACCAGGATCAGATCAGCTCCCTCTCCTGCACAGAACCCTGCACCATTCTCCGCTGCCTGTTGGCAAAAGTCCCTTTTCTGAACCAGGGATTCAAACCCAGGTAGCCCCCAAACATGCCTCTGACCACATCCCCTGCCCCACGGGTCCCTGAGGGCCGCACCAGCTCGGCATTCCTGCTCCTCTGTTCCCACTGCTCCCAGGACCTTGTCCATCTGGCAAATTCCAATTAATCTTCAGGAATCTCTGCAGTGACACCACCTCCAGGAAGCCTTCCTGGAGGCACCGAGCAGAGACGATCTCCCGCCTTTGTGCTGCAACTGGCAACGACTCCCCTCTGGTTGACGACAAATGGCTGGCCCTGGACCACGTGCTCTCTGGGGGCAGGACTGACGTCCAGTTTGTTTCCATGGCCCTGGTGCCCGAATGTGGAGAAAGAGGTGGCGGTGGGGCTGGGTTAGAGGCCTAGCCTAAGGAGGATCCACCGAAAGCTGGAGAGGTGAAGGGATCGCCCCGGCCTGGCCTGGTTCTGACACCCCACGCAGAGAGCGGGCTCTGCTGCATCGGTGGCAATGGCTTCCTCCAGGAAAGGGAGCGCTTACTGAACAGAGCATATGAGGGTGGCGGCTGCCCTTGCCCCGGGCGCCGCAGGGCCCCACAGCCCCCCGGAGCTGCTCTGCGCCCCCGGAACCTGACACATCTGCTGGAGGATGCTGCGGTCTGGATGGAGCACAGCTCCCGGGATGTGGAGATGGGTGGACTAGCTGGCAGGGCCACAGGTGTCCCCTCTGCCAAGTCCCTCCTGTCACAGGTAAGGCCCCGAGCCACATGGCAAGACAGTCAACCCATCATGGCCAGAGCTGGCCTGCTGGCCTCTAGCCAGGTGCTCTTTCCTCTGCCTCTGGTGTAAAATCAGGGTCGTGTGGGAGAGAGTGTCCACCTCCCCTGACCTGCCACCTTAAAATCCCTTTCTCGGCCTGTTTCTGCCCCTCCCTGTGGGCCAAAGACTATAAGAGCTGAGGCCCTGGACGCCCCCCACAACCTGACTACGGGCCTGACAGGCACATAGAGAGGAGGCGTCTGGCCCCAGGTCTGCTCCAAGAGGGCCGGTGGCCGGGAGGGTGAGGGTCTGGGAGAAGAGAAATGACACAGGAAGAGAAAACTGGGGAGATGAAGACCCACTGGCCTGGATTGGAGTGGGGTTGTCATCACCACTGGCCTGGATTGGAGTGGGGTTGTCATCAAGGAGAAGGGGGGGCTTCCACCAGCTCTGGGCAAACCCTCCCGGTCCCCAGGCCAGCACGGGGCGGGCGGTGGTCATGTTGGAGACCCTTGCTTCCTCCTGTCACCCCAGCCCAGTGGACAGGGCCAGCACAGCATCGCCCGTCCTGCAGGTGCGGGTCAGGGAAGGCACACAGCACTCCAGGACTGAGACAGGAGCCTCCTGTTCAGAAAGACCCAGCTCCCTCCTGTCTCTGCTCCTCCTCGGGGTCGGGATCTGTGAAATGGGGACAGACTCCCTCCCTTGTAGGGCGTCTGAGGGACTCCTGAGCCAGCGCTGCCAAGGGACTCGGGCACACGTTCACCGTGACCATGCCTCGCAGCCCCACCCCGCCCGCCTATAATTGAATTCTTCCGGGGGCTGCCTGCATGGTTGCAGGCCCCTCGCCCACTCAGCCCCGCATGACGAGCTGTGAAGTTTCCGCCACAAATCCCTGGCACACTCTTCCTCGCCATTCGCGTTCTCCTTTTGGTTCAGTCTTGCCTGGGGCTCCATTAAACCGACCTTATAATTAAGGAAATGTGATCGGAAAATTAGCCGATGTGCGAGACGGGAGCCTCGGTACAGTTACAAAAGACAGCATCTTCTGCGCCCTGATTAGCCGGCTCAGCGCAACTTGAGGTTAAGCGGAAGAACGCCGGATTAATCCAGATTGACAATTACGACCGCGTTCTTCTCCAGCGTCGAGCTCCCCCCACCCCATGGCTCTCTGCCAGGAAGGTATTGTGTTCCGAGACGAAAATACTTTTCATTTTTTCTTCAATTTCCGTTTAAAAAGTTCCAAATGTGCAGCCATATGATGTGAAACCTAACTTCAAGAAAATCCTGTGGGAGTTTTGACGGTGGAGAAAACGTGGGGGTCTGATCCGCTGACCCCAAGCCAGCGGAGGATACGGTTTCAAGCCTTTCTTCTCCGCCCACCCCTCCCCTGCCGCCCTAAGGAGACAGGCGAGCCGGAGATGGATCCTCGAGGAAGATGGGAGAGGCTTCGCAGCGGCGGAATCCACCGAGACTCTCCTTTCTTGGAAACGAGCCCAAACTCGCAGGGCCCTGAAGGCTGGGAGCCAGGAGACCTGGGTTCCAAGCTCTGCCTCTGGCCGCCTCGGTTTCCTTGGCCTAAATTAAACTCAATAAATAATTGTGCCAGGGAATCTTCTAAAAGCACAATTAACTCATTTCATCCTCTCAAAACCCCATGAGGCAAAGCTCTTATTTCCACTTTACAGGTGAGTAACCTGAGGCCCAGGGGGGCTTAGTAACTTGTTCAGGCAGGTGCCACAGCAGGTGGGTGGTGGAGGCCGAATTCAAGCCCAAAAGATGTGACTCTGGTGCTTGGAGCGGCCAGGTGCCTGCAGGGGTCAAGGGGCACCCCAGACCCCCTCCAGCCCCTCTAGCCGCTGTCTGTCTACAGGTCAGTGTGTTGGGCTCCTCCGTCTGAATTCTGTAAAGAGGAAAAGGAGAAGATGAGAGCCAGGAGTGCGCGTCTGAGGGTCGGTTCTCGGTCCTCGAGGCCCCACCCTCTGGGCCCTGCAGGACAAGCGTGGGCACTCACCTCTGCCCATACAGCCCCGGCCCAGCAGTGGGCACGGAGGGGCTCAAACAACAGCAGTCTGCCTGGCGTGGAATCACAGCGATCTGTAAAGACGCTCGCTGTGTATTGTTACAATCTCGTCACAAAGTGGGCAGACGGAAGAGCCGGTGTAGTTTGCACCTACGGCTGTAAATGTGCAGACGAAGTGGATGTAAAATGTTTCCACACTGCAGATTATTCAGGAACTAGGCAGAGACCCAGGAAACTCAGGGATTGTGAGGCTGTGCCCAGCGATGATCAATTGTATCAATTAGTGTCAATCACTGTGCCCGCCCAGAGGAGGTGCTCGGTGTCTGCTGATCAAAGGAACAAATGAATGAATGAACGATGCCGTCGTTTGCTCACCACTGAAAACCTCCGAGGTCCACGGGGGTCAGCTGGGCCACGTCGGCCTGCTCACCTCGGCTCCCCAGGCCTGGCACCCCCACGGTTCACTGGGGTCGCCTGTGCGTCGATTTTTGTGCAGTGCGGGTGGCAGTGTTTGTATAATAACGGGCAACAAGAGGGGGCATGGGAGGTGACAGTACCAGGGGCCCCTTGGCCCGTGTGACCTGAGCCGCAGGGGCACCAAGAGAACCCCGGCTGAGTGTGGCCACGACCATGTCTCCCGGAAGGGGCCGACATCGAGCCCCTCATCCCGATACTGTCCCCGGGAAGGGGGCGCCACTGGAGCATTGCCACTGCACAGTGAAGGTGGGAGGGGGGCGGCTCAGGGAGTTTTCGGGACTGACACACAGGGTGGAGGCAGGACTTGAGCTCCCAGCCCGGCCCCGGGAGCTCAGACAGGCCAGGGCCAAAGCCAGGCACAAGGTGTGCAGATGGCACCTGGTGGTTTTCTCACAGCCCCTTCACCCTGCGGACTCTTCCCGTAGGATTCATGCCCTGGGCACCCCCACAGGCATGTGCCACCACCTGGCTAAACTCTCAGGGGCCCCCAGACTCTTCCCCCATCCCTGCCAGGCAGATTCCCCTCTGCTTTTCACACCAGCCTGAGGCCAGGGCCTCCGCAGGCTAGCGGCCTCTCTCCATCAAGGCTCCGGCTCACCACTCAGCAGATCATTCAGGCTGAAGCCAGAATCTCCCCCTAAACGTCCCACTAATTCAGACCAGGCCCAAGCTGCTGAGTTCTGTCTGGGGAGCCTCAAGGAATCACGGATGCAATGCATCAAATGAGGAGCACGTTTGTAGTGCATGGCCCCTAACAGACAAATGGAATTCTAGACTCTCTGGGGTGGAAAAATCTTAAAAGGCATCCTATCCAGCCATCCCCGTCTACCGCCACTACCATCGAGGGCTCGGAGCTCTCCACACAACCGAGAAAAATTAACACCAACACTCAGCCTCTTACATAGCTCTGGGGACGGAGAGCTCACTACCTCACAGTGCTCCCTGATGCTTCTACCATCAACTCTGTCCTTCCTGAAATGCAGGAAAACAGGTGTGTCCCCTTGCAGTCTTCAGCACTGTCCTCAGGGCCACACAGGATGTGTATGTCCCCTATTCCTCACCATGGTGCTCCCGGGTTCTAAGGTCCCGTCCCCTAGGTAAGAAGGCCAGATTCCTGCCGTGGCCTTCCTCCGCATCCTGAGATGCCTCAGGCACTATCTAGTCACCCTCAATCTCTGAGCAACTTCAAGGTGCCCCAAGGAGTCAGTGAGCTGCCCCTCGTGGGGGCCATAGGCCTGAGCCAACTCTGAACCTGACCTGGGTATAGGGCACTGCATGTGGGAGCTGCTCTGAGTGACGGCCCCTCTGGGACCAGGCACTTTGCCAGCGGGTCTCATTTAAGCCTCACAACCAACCTAAGAGTGAGTACTATTCTTCCCATTACACAGATGAGGAAACCGAGGCTCAGAGAGGTGCAGTGATTTGCCCAAGACCACACAGTTGAGGGTGACAGACCCATGGCTGCCAACTCCTCTAAACCAAAGGCTGGCCTCGGCCCCGGTTCCACTCTCAGCAGGCCCAGCGTCCCCACTGTATGAGCTGCCCTGATGCCCCTGACTGCCAACCGCAAGCAGCCACGTCCCTCTGCCTGGGGACTGTCTCTGCTGCCGGGTTTCTCTGCCCACGTGCAGCCAAACGTGCCCGGGAATTCATCTATCCTACCCAGGAGCAGCCCTCAAGCCGTGTTGGCAGGAGTTGGTGACAAGCCCCAGCCCCTGCACCCCTGGGGGCTAACTCCAGGCCCGTGTCCTTCACCGTTTCCCGCAGCTCCCGGGGCTCAGCCCGGCTGCCCGCAGCGGAAGCCTGTCCAATCGCACACCACTGCCCTTTCCATCGCCTCACTGCATCCTTCTCTCCTTGACCGGGGTTTCCTGGGACCACCTCCCAGGTAAACTCTTGCCCACCCATCCTTGTCTCAGCGTCTGCTTCTGGGGGCCCAAGATAAAAGGTCTGCGATGGAATCCTCTAAGGTGCCCTGAAGTCACCCTCCTGATCTAAACCTGGTGGGGGATTTTTCTTTGTGTTTTGTGTGTCTGTACTCTGATACTTCACAAAGTGGTTTGGGGTCTCACGCGACTTCTGGAATCGATAAGAAATGTGTCAAAACAAGAGTTTGGAGACAGAGGTGCTAACGGAGGTGGTGGGAGGATTTGACTGGACGTCACTGATTCCAGGACGTCTCAAGGTGGCATCAAAAATAATAATGAAGTGACAACAGCGTCAACAATAAATCCTGATGTTAACGTCGATGACTTATCTTGTCCTGCAAAAGTCAAGTGCAGGGGCTGGCCCCCTGGCCTAGTGGTTCAGTTCAGTGTGCTCCACTTCGGAAGCCTGGGTTCGGTTCCCGGCGCGGACATACACCACTCCTCCGCGGCCTCGCTGTGGTGCCACAAACAAGACAGAGGAAGATTGGCACAGATGTCAGCTCAGGGCCAATCCTTCTCAGCAAAAAAAATAAAAAGTAAAAAAAGTCAAGACCAGAACGTGCCCCGGTTTTGGGCTGTGGCTCTTCCAGCTCCCCTGGGACTAGATAGAGAAGCGCAGGGGCAGGGCCCAGCTTCTAGAACTCCAGGACCCAGCGTTGGAGGACGGGCACAGGAGCCAAGAGCACTGGCAGGGCCAGGCAGGACCCAGGGGCCGCAGTCTTGCCCGTGGGGGTCAAACAGGTTTTGGTTCTTGCTCAGCCAGCCGCGGCTGTGGGACCGCGGCAGGCCGTTCCCTGGGTCCCAGCTTCCTCCTAGGGTCGCGACGAGGATTAGGAGACAGGGCCACGCAGGATCCTCCAGCAGGTGGGTGCTCAATGAATCATGGTGGCTGCCAGGAGCTGCGCAGAGAAGGTGGACCGGCACCTGGAGCCAAATGAGGAGGGCTTCGGAGAAGACCCCAGAAAGCCCCGGAGAAGACTGGAAGGTTCTGGAGTCCAGGTGGAATGCACCGTCTGCAGAGAAGGGCTGGAACAGACCAGAAAGGTGACTCCACAGAGACCGGCTCTCCGACGGATCTTGTGCCTCAAATGGAGCCGTCGGGCCAAACGACTCCTGACATCCTTGTCCCTGCACCGGCCTTGCCTCCCCGGGGCCTTCATAAGACCTACTACGCGCCCCGCCCCTGCTCTCAGCTGACACTTCCCCAAGAGCACCTGCCAGAAAGGATTAAGAAGTTGGGTAGGAAGCCCTGGCTTTGTTTGGGAATGTTCCCCCAGCTGAGAAGGAGAGCGAAAGAAGGAAAGAACGACCAATTATTCACTGTGCTGTCTTCAGATGAAAGGCCCCTTTTGTGGTCCTTCCCGGGCTCCTGTTTGGGCTGTCAACAGCAATTTGACGAGGAATGTTGGTCGGCCTGACCTGTTTTTTCAAGACGGTAACCTATATTGTGTATCATCTCGGCCTGGGAGATAATCAGCCGGCATCCTCCGCAGCACAAGCCCCTCCAGCTGAACTTCACCTCGAAAACCAGGAAAATTGATTGGAAAAAAATTCAGGGACATCTCCCACTAATGATATTTTGAGTTCAGGAACCGGGTGGAGGGGGGAATTAAAGTGGCTTAATCTGATTCTCCCCACATGGATTTCAGTGCTGAATGGTCAATTGTCACTAAATTCTAATTGGTTCTGGGTCACTCCCTTTGAAATAGTGGCTGCGTTCTGTTCATTTCTTCAATTAAATCTTGACAATTCACATCTGACAAAACTCAAAAATCTTGTCAAAAATTGTTCAGATTTGTGTAGCGAGAATGTGCAAGAAGCAAGATGGGGCTCGGACCAGAGGAAACTTTAATACCGAGGAACAACTGATGAGAACGCTGATTTTATCGTTTCCAGACCCACCTCTCTATACTGCAGAGAGCGAGTCTTTCTCATCAACTTACGAAAAACACTGGAGGAAACCGTAAAAGAGCACAGACGCCCTTGTCTCAGCGATGACTGCACTCTGGATGTAGAGATCCGTCCCTTTTCACATTTCATCTCTTGCTGTGAGAAAGTTTTATTTTCTTCGTGGAGGTACCACAGGAGTTGGCTTGATGCAATCAAGCAAGGGCTTTGCAGCAAGGGATCGGGTTCAAAGCTGGCCGCCACTGCTGGAGAGCTGGGTGCTATTTCCTGCAAGGGGCCTCACCTCTCCAAGCCTCAGTTTTCCCATTTATAAAGTGGGAACAATTTTTCTAGATTTATGGTCGTAATGAACACTGCCTGGCGGGAAGAAGGCGCTCTGTAAGAGAAGCTGTCGTTACTGTCACGTGAATTATAGACTCCTTATGGCTCAGTCCCAGACTCTTGCTTTTCATATCAAGAAACTGCAGACCAGAGAGGGTCAGTGACTTTCCCAAAGTCGGTTGGTTCTGGAGCCAGAAAGAGAAGTCAAAGCTTTTCTCAAAGCTGCTTCTAGAAGGTAACATTTCAGAATGTGTGTGTGGCTGCCTGGAGCCCACGACTGAATGCTATGGCCAGGCTGCTCGAAGTGTGGTCCCTGGACCAGCAACCTGGACATCACCTGGGAGCTCATCAACAATGCAGAGTCTCGGGCCCCACCCCAGACCTGCTGCATCGGATTCTGCGTTTTACCAACCAACCCAGATCCCCGCTGGTTCCAGCGCACGGGAGAGTTTGAGAAGTGCTGGTTTGTGGCATATCATCAGACTCTAATGGCTTGGAAATTAGAGCCCCTGCCAATTCCGAGACAGCCCTGTGCCCCCTCTGCCCTCACAGGTGGGCCTACGCCTGTGTAGGCTGGCTGGGCGGCCCTGCAGAGGTTGGGAAGGAAAGCTCGGACGCCGCAGGAGGCAGCATCTCTGGGACTCAGCCCCGCGGGAAACCTCCTCATTCTTTCTCACCTGTGAGCCCCGCTCAGCTCCTCCCTGGTTGCTGCTTCTGACCCCCTGCTTAATCCACGCCACCCTCTCACCCCTACCGTGGGCCCTGCCCCATCCCTGGCCTCAGCCCTTCCAGGTTTGTGGCCGAGATCCACTTATCCAGGCCTACGTCTCTGCCTGAGGGTGCCAGGGAGTCAACATCCCCTCTGGCGGCCCTCAGCCAACAAGTGCGGAGTTGGGGTGCGGACGCCCATCTCCCTCGGCCCTCAGTGGGAAGACTCCACGATGTAGGAGGACCAGGTTGGCAGGACAGCTCATTGCTCAGGGGGTGACTGGCTTCCTTCCTCCCCTGCTAATGTGCCCTGCACCCCCCAAACCAACTCCTCGCTCTCAGCTCCCGTCTCAGGGTCTGCTTCTGGGGACCCCAGCCTTAGGACCCCCACTGCCCCTCCCAACTGGGGAGGGAGGCAGGGGTGGTCAGGGAGGTCGTGTGGCCCAAGAATAAGGATAGGGGATAGCACCGGGGCCGTGCGGGTGTCAGGCCAGGCAGGTTTAGGTTTGCTGGTCTCTCCAGCTGCTGCGTGGAGGATCAATGGGGATGGGGCTGGCAGGGAGAGGATGAAGGCTGGGAGACAACGTGGTAGCCGGGAAGGGTGTTGGGGCTGGAATTGGAAGGACCTGGGCAGCAGGGGAGGAGACGGGGCAGGAGGACTCCCTTGAGGCCAAGGTTGACTCCGCGTGGTTCGTCCAGCCTCCCATCCTCTGGACCAGGTTCAGTCCTGCTCCAAATCCAAGGCTGGGCTAGAGTCTCACCCTCCAGACAGCCCTCCCCACTGCTTCACCATGGCCCCAAGAACACACTCACTCCTGCTCGCCCACACGAGAGCACCTGACCTCAGCACAGCCCCAGAGGTTCTTGAGTCGCTCCCCCATTAAGGTGCAAACACTGGTCACCCGGATCCTGAGAGGGGTCATGGTGCTGTGACAGAGAATCAGAGGCCTGGGACAAGCCACCCGGCCTCTCTGGCCTCGGTGCCCTCACAGCCCACGTGGGGAGGGGGCTCCTCTCCCAGGGACTCGGGGTGTGTGCCCAGAGCGGCACCTGGCCGCCGTGGTGAATGTGGACACGGAGCTAGGCCCCGACTGCTGCTTGTGCAGGGGCTCTGGCAGAGGCTGCTCCAAGGGGAAGACGAGAGGCAGTTGTTGCTCAAAATCCTGGGCGTGGACGAACACGTGCAAAAAAATGAATCAAGACACAGACCTCACACCCTCACAAAAATTAGCTCAAAATGGATCACAGATAAGACGAGAAAACTCCTAGAAGACAAGCCAGGGAAAATGACTTTTGATGCAACACAAAAAGCACCATGTAGGAAAGAAAAAATTGGTAAATTGGACTGCATTAAAATTAAAAACTTCTGCTCTGTGAAAGGCACTGTCAAGAGAATGAATACAAACAGCTCTTAAAGTCAGCAATAAGTGGGCAGGCCCTGTGGTGTAGTGGTTAAGTTTGTGCGCTCTGCTTTGGTGGCCCGGGGATCCCAGGTTTGGATCTTGGGCACAGACGTATGCAGTGCTAATCAAGCCATGCTGTGGCAGCATCCCACACATAAAACAGAGGAAGACTGGCACAGATGTTAGCTCAGGGATAATCTTCCTCACCAAAAAAAAAGAAAACTCAACAATAAGAAAACAATCAACCCAGTTGAAAAACGGGCCAAAGACCTGAGGAGAAGCCTCACAATGAAGACACAGATGACAAGTAAGCCTATGAAGAGACACTCCACATCATATGTCATCAGGAAAACACAAAATAACAATGAGATACCTATCAGAGCTACACACTTGTCAGAATGGCTGAAATCCAGAACACGGGCGACACCACAGGCTAGTGCGGATGTGGAGCACAGGAACTCTCATCATAGCTGGTGGGAATACAAACTGGTACAGCCACATTGGAAGACAGTTTGGTGGTTTCTTAAGAAACTATCCACATTCTTACCATACGATCCAGCAATCCCGCTCCTTGATATTTACCTGAGTGCATTGAAAACTTATGTCCACACAAAACCTGCACTCCGATGTTTATAGCAGCTTTATTCATATTCACCAAAAATTGGTAGTGACTAAGATGTCCTTCAGAAGGTGGCTTGATAAGCAAACTGTGAACCATCCAGACAATGGACTATTGTTCAGCAATAAAAAAAAAATGAGCTATCAAGCCATGAAAAACATGGAGGAAACTTAAACGCATATTACTAAGGGAAGGGAGCCAATCTGGAAAGATTATACACTGTATGATTCCAACTCGATGACATTCTGGAAAAGGCAAACCATGGAGACAGTAAAAAGATCAGTGGTTGCCAGGGGTTGGAGGGAGGGAGGGATGAGTAGGTGGAGCACAGAGGATTTTTAGGGAGTGAAACTACCCTGTATGATACTGTAATGATGGATACGTGTCACGTACGTTGTCCAAACTCATAGAATCTGCAACACCAAGAGTGAAACTGCCGGGAAATTATGGACTTTAGTTCATAAGAAAGTAGCAACGTTGGCTCGTCAACTGTGACAAATGTACCAGACCCACGCAGGATGCTAATTAACAGGGAAACCACGGGCGGAGGGGGTGGGGCGTCATGAGGACATTCTCCGTGCTTTTTGCTCGGTTGTCCTGTAAGCCTAAAACTGCTCTAAAAGTAAATTCTATTAGTTAAATTAAAAAAAGAGTTCTCAGCGTTGGCTGCCCCAGAGCTGCTGCATGAGGTGTCTGGACCCTGATGAGGCTCACAAGGCACACACTAACGCCAGCCCCACTCAGCTCTGCTCGGGGCCGGGTTTGCCCTGGGAGCTGACCCAGGGCCCAGGAGACACATGGAGGAGTCCAGCCCTGCATGGAGGGCTGGCGGAGAGAAGGGACACGAGGTCTGGGCCCTTAGCAGGAGGGGGCAGTCAGTGACACGGGCCGCTGGGCTCTCTGGAAGAGGGACAGGGAAAGTGAGGCGATGAGGACCCAGAGACAAGCAGGGGCAGAGCTGGAAGGCTTCCTGGAGGAGGGATCCTGTGGCTGAAACTCAGTGGTCACTGAAGAGGCTCCCTTCTCTCAGGCTGGTCCTGGGGGCTGACCATCCTGTGCCTCCACCCACCCCTCCCCCATCCCCGGCCAACACGCCCTCCCGCCCTGGTCCTCCCCCTCCCTTCCAAGCCCCCCTCAGCTCCCACTAGGACTGTTGTACAGCACAATCCCTACACCCGTGGCTTCTGTTGTCCTCAGGAGGAAGCCCATGCCTGGCCCGGCTTCCAGCTCCAGAGACCGGCCCTGCCCGCACCGCCTGCCCCTCCTGGGACCAGCCAGGGGAACGAGGGCTGGATGAGCACACGGGAATCTCTCTGGGTGGGCTGGGAACTGCAGGGGTCACATCCCGCTGATGGGGCTGAGCCAGCCCAGGCGGCAGGTCCTCCTCCTGCTGGAGGAGATTTTGGGACACAGACCCCTCTCAGCCCCGGCAGGGATACTAGGTGGGCAGGTGATGGCCTGTCCACAGAGGAGGGGACGAGGGTCTTGCCTGACCTAGTGCTTCTTGGAGGGGGTGCCTAAACCTCCAGAGCTCAGCGCACTTGTGAGAAGGAAGCTTGGTGGGGCAAAGCAATCCCCGAGGGACCCCAGGCCCTTTGTGACTGTGGTCTTTGCCTGCCCTGGGCTGCAGCCAGGTGGGCCCAGAGCCAGTTTCCTCAGTCCTGGGGAGTAGGCAGGGGTAGGGGAGGGGCGGCACGCAGCTGCAGGGGGCTGGGCGGCCCTGGGGAGACGAAGCATTTCTGCAGTACTTGGCCTTGACCCCAGGAGGTGAGGGCCACTCTGCAGTGGCCGCAGCACTCTGCTAATCCATTATTGAACACCTCTGCTTGCAACCAGGCAATTAGCACCGGGGCCTCCATCCTGATGGCTAATTGCACTAATTGATAGGGTCGGACACCGTCCTCCCCAGCCCATGCCCTTGTCCAGGATGCCTTCATGCCTGGGAGCCCAGGCCACAGTTGGGGGACCACTCAGCCAGCCCTCAGCCTTGACCAGGACTTGAGTCCAGTCACCCCACCCATCCCCTCAGCCCTGACACCTGGTCCTCTGTTCACGTCTCTGTAAGATGGATGGGGGGACTTGGCTAAGAGCAAAGGTCAAAGTTCAGCAGGCCAGAGTCAAGATTCTACAGGTGCTGTGAGTGGAGTAAGTGACTGCACCTCTCCCAGCCTCAGGACGCTCGCAGGGCAACAGGGGTGATTGAATTAAGTGATAGATGTGTTTCAGGCCTGGCTCCAAGTGAGGAGCTTGGTAGACTGTCCAGGTGCCATGACAATGATGGTGATAGTGATGAAGGTGATGGTGATGATGGTGATGGTGCTGACGACGGTGATGGTGATGGTTGTGATGGTGATGGTGATAATGATGATGGTGGTCATGATGGTGATGGTGGTGGTGATGGTAGTGGTGGTGATGGTGGTGATGGTGATGAGGTGATAGTGGTGAGAATGACAGTGATAGGGTGATGGTCATAGTGGTGATGGTGATGGTGGTGGTGATGGTTGTGATGATGGTGGTGGTGGTGGTGGTGGTG
>JABWHU010001778.1:72720378-72750432 GCA_014189135.1 Dicerorhinus sumatrensis harrissoni
TGGTGATGGTGGTGATGGTTGTGATGATGGTGGTGGTGGTGGTGATGGTGGTGATGGTGGTGGTGGTGGTGGTGGTGGTGGTGGTGATGGTTGTGATGGTGATGGTGGTGAGAATGATAGAGATGGTGGTGATGGTCATAATGGTGATGGTGATGGTGAGGAGGATGAGGATGACGGTGGGGACGGGGATGGGGATGAATATGACGATAGTGAGGATGATGATGATAGTGAGCGTGACGATGATGATCTCTCTCGCCCCCACAGTAGAGGCTCCAGGGCAGAGCTCCCACTATGCAGTGGTTAAAAGTCTGGGCTCTGGACCCAGCCACTGGGTTCGAATCCTGCGTCTGTCGTGTACTCGCCATATGACTTTAAACCTCTTCCTTGATCTGTCTTTGCCTCTATTTCCCCAGCTATAACCTGAGGACAGTGGCAGTCCTGACCTCGCGGGTTGGTGTGAGGCTTAAGTGGGTCAATGCACACACTACTATGGCGCGCAGTAGGGGCCATTGCTCTTTATCATCTTAGATATAAGAATCTCCCAGTGACTTCACCAAAGTTTAAAGCTTTTTGCTTCAAAAGACTCCATCAAGCAAAGAAAAGACAGCACAAGGAATGGGAGAAAATATTTGCAAAGCACATATATGCCAAGAGACCTGTAACCAGAATATATAAGAAACTCCTACAACTCGAGAATAAAAAAGACAAATAATCCAATTAAAACATAGTCAAAAGATACAAACAGACATTTCTCCAAAGAAGAGATAGAAATGGCTGACGAACACAGGCAAAGATGCTCAATATCAATAGTCATTACGGAAATGCAAATCAAAACCACAGCGAGACACCACTTCACACTGACTAGGAGGGTAGAGTCAAAAAGACAGACCATGACACGTGTTGGTGAGGACGGGGAGGAATCAGAACCCTCCCACCACTGGAAGTAAAAATGTGCAGCCATTTTGGAAGACAGTCTGGCAGTTCCTCAAAAACATAGAGTCGCCAGCATATGACACAGCAATCCACCTCCTGGCTGTGTAGCTGCGAGAACTGAAGATGTGTGTCCACACAAGAGCTTGTACGTGAACGTTCACAGCAGCATGATTCGTAATAGCCCCAAAGTGGAACAAGCCAAAGGTCCATAAATTAATGAATGAACAAGCCAAATAGTATATTCATACAACAGAATATTATTTGGCCCTAAAAAGAAATGAAATACTGACACATGCTACAAAGTGGATGAACCTTGAAAACATTATGCGAAGTGATAGAAATCAGGCACAAAAGGCCATGTATTGTATGATTCCATTTATATGAAATGTCCAGAATTAGCAAATCCATAGAGACAGAGATGGACCAGTGGCTGCCAGGAGCTGGGGGGAGAGGGGCATGGAGAATGGCTGCTGACGAGTGCCGGGTTTCTTCTAGGGGTAATGAAAGTGTTCTAAATTAGATAGTGGTGATGGTCTCATAAGTCTGAATACACTGAGAACTACTGAATTGTACACTTTAAAATGGGGGAATTTTATGGCATGTGAATTAGATCTCAATAAAGCTGCTATTTAAAAAGAGAATCCCTCAATAAATGTTGCCGGATCAAGTGGAAGGATTTCCCAAGGGACGTGAGGAGTCAACACGATTCCGTGCTACCTTGAACCCAGGCCAGCTGGCTCTGCAGTGCTCTCGCCCGGCCCGATGGTCCTGGGCTGGGCATTCGCTGCACAACTTTGTCTCAGGGTTCTGATGCCAGGGACAGAGGCCACAGGGGGCAGAGAGGTGAGTGGAGAGGAACGTCCTTCTGTGGCCAAGACCCCAACCCCATAGTTTCTCCCTCCCCTTGGAATCTTAGGGAACATCCCCTAGAGAGCAGCAAATCCTGCTTAGCACAGCTTAGCAGAGAAAAATCATTCAGAAAGTTCTACCTGTAAGGTTTTTGTCTCCCCAGCGGCCCCCGCACCTCTTCCATCTGTCTGCTGGAGGTCCCACACGTCCAAAATTGAACAGCCTTCCTCTCCCTCTCCCCTCCTCAAACTGTGCCTCTCCCAGTGTCCTCTGCTCCCCCCCACCCCGGGCAAGAGCTTCGCTCACCATCCTCACAGCCCTGCGCCTCTCTGGTAAGAGCCTCCCTCAGAGCCCCTCCCACGCCCCCCCGACCACGAGGATCATTCCTCAGCCTGTTGACTTTGCCCACTGTGAGCTCCTTGAGGGCGCACGTGGCATCCTACTCCCTCTGCGTCTTCAGAGCCCAGCCCAAGGCCTAGCGCTCGGCCAGGCTCAGTTTGGGGACAGATGAATGGCTGAGCCTCCCAGTACTATCGTGCAGGTCGTGCACTGCTCAGAAGAGCTTGGCCAGGGGGATGGGTTAAGGCTGAAATCCAGCTCGCTCTCTGCTCACTGCTCACCAAGCTGAGCAGCCCAGAACTTACAGCCTTTTTGTAATTCTCACAAGGGCGCTGCGCAGGACGGCTGCCACCCTCGAGGGAGGGAGAGCGGGAAGGAGGGGGGGGGAACGTGACCCGTGTTAATTGCTCAGAATCCGCGTCCACCAACATTTCAAGATGTGCCCACTGGAGCAAACTGTCCCTTTCGAAAGGGATGGACGTGCACGGATGGTGACAGGCCGAGTTCCACAGAAAACGAACGGTCTCAGGTGGGTGACACAGCTGAGGCTTATTGCTGGCTCCTGCCGTACGTCCCATGTGAGAACGCGGCTCCCCATGGTCACCCGGGTCCCAGGCTGACGGGGCCTCCACCACACTGTGGCTGCACCGTCCGGTACGCGCGGCCTCTTCGGCCGCCAGCGCGAGGAAAGCGGCACTGCAGCACCGCCCAGAGCTCTTCGCTGCGCACTTCTGTTCACTCCGTGTTGGCCGGGACCATCTCCTGCCGCCCCGGCACAGCTGAGAGTGCCATCTTCTATGCGCCTGTGGAGGAGGAGAACCAGGTACTGGGAGCACTGGTCACATCTACACAGGGTGTCAGCTGATCCTGGATGCTCCACGGCCTGTCACAGTGGCTCACAACTGGACCCCGGCTCACAGAAGTGGTTCTCAAATGATAAGGGCCTGGGAGTCCACTGGGAGCTCGTCGACACGCAGGTTCCCACCCCCAGATGGATGCAGAGGGTCCAGGCTGGGGGTCCGGGTTTAGCAAAGTCCCCAGGGGTTCCAAGGCGGGGGTCCTGGGATCTCCCCTGGGCAGCTCTGACCCACACAGGGTGAGGTATACACTGAGGTACCGTGCACCCTAAGCAGGCTTCCCACACTCCCCTGCCCGCACCCTACAGGGGCACCAGGCCCCGCACAGAGCTCCCTCTGGGCCTTCGACTGCCCCTTTCATGTGTCAGAATCCCTTCTCCACCCCTTACCCTGTTCTGTGTAGGCTCACCCTTCAGACTCGGTCCAGATGTCGCCTCCTCCAGGCGGTCTTCCCTGCTCCTCTGATTGGACATAACTGACCCTTCCTCTGAGCTCCAACATATCACTGTTTTAGCTCTTCTCTTTAGCCCATGTTTTAATCAGTGGTCACTTCCAGGTGCCGGCAGAGGGCAGGGGGTCCACTGTGTGCAAAAGAGATGTGGGGACACAGGGATGAATATAACTCAGTTCCTACCTCAAAGTACCAGGCCCAGGGCTCCCAAGGTGCTGACAAAATGAGAATTCCCTGCTTCACCTAGTCACAGTTCACGTGGTCACATCAAAGGCTCTGAGAAGTTTTGCAATAAAAAAAAAAAAAAACCATTGAGGGGGCCACCCCCATGGCCTCGTGGTTAAGTTTGGTGCACTCCACTTGGGCAGCCCGGGTTCCATTCCAGGGTGTGGACCTACACCACTTATCAGTGGCCATGCTGTGGCGGCGACCCACATACAAAATAGAGGAAGACTGGCACATTGTTAGCTCAGCGAGAATCTTCCTCAGAAAAGAAAAGCCACTGGGCTTCATTTGAGCCAAGGCCTCCAAAGAACACCAGCCCACGGCATCTATGACATGAGAATCACCTGCTCACATCGTGACGAAGGAGACGGCCTGGTGACGCGGCTCTGGAGGTGCTGTCCCAGCTGTCTCTGACAGCTGTTCTGGAACAGGATGCCACCACCAGACGGGAGCCACCATGCCGCGCGCCCCCAGAGGTGCTGGGCCCTGCAGGGCTCGTGCTCGGAGAGCCAGGGCAGGACGGAAGGAGCACCGGCCACAGGTGCTAAATGCAGGGCATTGTGGTTGGTGACGGGGACGCCTGGGCTGCAGATGTGGACACTGACGCTCCCGAGGTGCTGGCAGCACCCAGATTTGAACTCGGGACCGTGGGGCCTGCTCCTCCTCTACCTGCTCCTTTATTACATCCTGTATGCAGTCGGCACTCCATAAATGCTTTCTGGACACAGGAATAAAGAAACAGGATTCAGAAACAGGAGACAAGAGAGTTGGGACCAGAAGAGCCTTCAGGGGTGGTGGGGCGGCTGGAGAGGGGGCCTGCGCCGAGAGAGAGCTGGTGACTCGGGTCTGAGCTGGGATAAGGGGCCCACGACCCGGGCGTTAGGTAACTGGAGTGGGCACAGCCCGATGGCCACCTGGCGGGGAGCAGCAGGGGACCTCCACCGGCAAAGAGAAAGTGCCTCCCATCCTGAAGGCAGGGCTCTGTCCACACAGGGGCGCCAAGCCACTCACATGACAGCAGAACAAATTCCTTTCCTCTGAAGGGAACAGTCTGCTGCTGGGTGCATGGGCGCCTGGAGGCAGGAGCCACGACCTGGGGAGTCACCAAGGGGGGTGACTGTCTGCTGCCCCACTGTGGGCACTTTAGAGCCTAGGTTTTCCCACCCATGAAATGGTGACAAGATTGCTGTGATGAAGCCTTCTTGTGAGGTTGTGAAAGCCAGCACGTCTGAGGGCACCACATGGTGGCTGTTGTGGGCTGAAGTGTGTCCCCCAAATCCACATGTTGGCGTCCTAACCCCTAGGACCTCAGACCGTGACATGGTTTGGAGAGGGAGTCTTCACAGATGATCAAGTTAAAGTGAGGCCATCAGAGTGGGCCCTGATCCAACATGACTGTGTCCTTGTAAACAGGGGAAATTAGGGCACAGAGGCGCAGGAGGATGTGAAGACACGGAGAGGATGGCCACGAGACTCGAGCCAAGGATCCGGCACACACTCCATGCTGGCGGAGGCTGGAAGGAGTCTCCAGGAGCCATGTGAGGGAGCTCGGCCCTGCCCACACCTTGACTTCAGATTTCCGGCCTCCAGGCTGTGAGGGAATAAATCCCACTTGTTTCAAGCCCCCAGTTTGCAGTACTTTGTTACGGCAGCCCCAGGATGTTCGCACAGCAGCTGTGACCCATGGTCCACCCGGAGCCCCCACCTCAACTCTCACTGGGCCCATTTCTGCCCCAGCACCCCCATGGTTTCCTCCAGCCGACAGCCCCCTCCCCAGCTGGCCCCCTCCAAGCCCCTGACCTTGCAGGCTGGGGCAGGAGGAAATGGGGGACGCCTAAAAGGGGCCTGAGGGTGACAGCCCCTTTTCTGGAGGCTGTGTCGGGCGTGGACCAGCTTAGCCATCGTGCGTGGTCTGCAGCTTGTCACTTAAGCCCACCCGCAGCTTCGTGTGTCAGATGGGGGTCCTCAGCCCTTGCTTCCTGCCACGTGAGCCCAACGCGGGGACACACATTGGTGGGTGATAACTCCTGGGGCCCTGGTCTCTCTGGGCCTCCACCGCTCCAGGCCTCCCCCACCACACCCACATTCCAAAGACGACACCTGGATGACCCCCTCTGTGGGCCTGGCACCAAATGGGTGGGCAGTGAGAGTTTGTGGAATGACTGAGTGAGTGAACAGGGGCAGACAGGGTGCTGGCTGGACAAGGGCTGGAAGGCGGCCCACCCAATTGGCAGAGGGGACACGGCCACTCAGAGCACCTGCTGCTGCTGCCGGGAGGCAGTTAGGGGTTCAGAGTGAGCCCCAAGTTCAGCTGAACCCTCAGCCCCAAGCATGGGGCCCCAGGACCTCATGTCTGAGCCCACACCTGCTCAGGGGGAGGATAGGGTCTGATTTCCCTGCCCACGGGGGCCCTCACATGACTTGGGGAGCCCCGGACACCTCCCCGGGGTGCTCAGCTCTGCCCTTTGACACCTCTCTAACCTTGGAAGTATTTCCCCCTCCTGGGCCTCGGTTTCCCCATCCAGCTGGCCCTGCTGAAGGCCATCCCGGCCCCTCTAAGGCCAGAGGCATTGAAACCCAGCCCTGCCCTCCCCTGACCGTGGGCCTCAGAGTGAAGTCCAGACTCCTGGCCAGGAGTCAAGCCATATTTTCCCGTAGGCCTGGCCGCTGCTCCCAGCCAGCTCCCTGGACCCCAGGACCCTTGACCTCTGGCAACGACCCAACAGCACCCACGACTCGCCCTCACTCACCTCCACCACGCCCCTTCTCACCTCCGGACCTGGGCTCAAACCGCCCCTCTGTCTGGAACATTCTCCCAGCTACGCCTCCCAGCTGATTCCCACTCACCCTCGGGTTGGTGCCCCCCAGCATCTCAGCGCATCGCACTCACCAGCTGCACTGTGTGATCTGTGCTCCTTCCTTCCTCTGTGTCCTGCTGGACTGGGGCTCCCTGGAGACAGCGACTGTGGTGCAAGATCCCCCCTAGCCCCGAGTCTGTCCCGGCGCTGCGCATGGTGCATGGCAGATGCCCTGGGAGGGGGGTCGCCCCCAGTGAGGGGGGCTGCAGTCTCAAGGCTCGTCTGCCTCCTCACAGGACTGGGACCCCCAGGACAGGGACCCCTAGAATCATCTCTGGATCCCCAGTGCCCAGCACAGGGCTCAGCGTGGGGCAGGCACTCCGTGGGCCTCTGGAGTCTGCGTTACACTGCCGTCTGCAAATGCAGAAACTGAGGCAGGAGCAGCTCGGCCACCCACCCCGGAGACATGGTCAGAGAGCAGGGAAACCAGACCCAGGGGCGTCTGACCTGACTCTCCCTACAATGTGGGAAGGACAGGCAGGATCCAAAGAGGGTTTGGGTCTGGATGGCAGAACAAAAGACCTGTGAATGGCAGGGCTCCCGTCCTGCCTCCAGGCTCCCTTCCCAGAGCCTGTACTCAGGGACAGCCCAAAGTCACCTCCCCAGGAAGCACGGCGCTCCAGCAACGGGTGCCTGCCAGCACACCTTGACTCACCTTCCAGCAGCGCCAGGCCCCCACCCCACCCCCCAGCAGACGTGTGGGGCCCTCGCCCTGCTCTCGAGTCCCCTAGCCCCAGATCCCGGCTTGGGAGAGACCCAAGGCCCTATCTGATGCAGAGGCGGGGCGTTCTTGGGTGCTTCCCCTCCACCGCTCTTGTGTGTAAAGAGCCCTGGGGGGCCGCTGAGGAGGGAAGTGCCGAGGACACCATGCCCAGGAGGCTTCATTGGTCGTAACCCTTGGGGGCACCTCGTGAGCATCCGACGCAGTCCAGGACCCTCTCTAGAAGGCAGGCACGCACACATGAGTTAGGTACAGTCTAGGGTGCCTCACAGACCTCCCGAAGCCCATCCTGGATCACTGAGGGCTCCAGGGGCCTCAGGCCAGGACCATCTGGAAAGGTAAGAGGAGTCCTGGGACCCACGGTCGTCTCAGCTGCTGACTGCTGTGTGTCTTTGGGTGGGTCTCTGGGCCTCTCTGGGCCTCCATTTCTCCCCTGTGAAATAAGGAGGCTGAGCTCCCCTCCCTACGTCCGAGGAGCTCTCCCTGTTTCTCAGTGGGGTGGACACCACTGCCCTCCGGGCCGACAATTCCTCATGCCAGCAGCCACCCAGGCACTGTGGGAACCACACATGCACACACATTCCTCCACTCACTCCCCCAGGCAGGGCCAGTGGGCTTGATCACAGCAGGCAGGCTCTCGAACTCACGCCCCGAAAAGGTGCACAAACAGGAAACCTGCCCCCTGACGTCCTCGGAGACAGACGGGCTCTTTAAATAAAGCCGGCTCTCGGGCGGGGCCCCTCCCCAGGCTCTAGTGGCCGCATATGCCCTCTGTGGGCGGCTCTCTCTGGGGCCCCAGCTCTCAGACTTGGAGGGGCTGTAGGCGAGGAGAGCGGAACGAGTATTGACCCTAAGTTCGCGGGCAATCTCTCACGTTATTTTGGGTAACAGGCTTGGGGTAAGCCACCTGAGCAGCCATTGCAATAAAAATAACAGATGGGCTCACGCCGCAGGGCGGATGTCCAGCGAGCTGGCTTCAGGAGGGGTTCCCGGCAGCACCGCCTGAGCCCTGAGCTGCACTCCCCACCCCGCCCCACCCCCCCCAGCACTAGGCCCCCAGCCAGGCCTGGGCAGGGGCTGGACACACCCCACTCCCAGCTGAGCTCAGGGGAGGACCAGGAGAGACTGGAGCTAACTGAAGGTCTTTTAACAGTCCTGGTCGTGTTGCTGACTTGGGGCCACAGCTCACGACCCTCTCTGTGCAGGGCCTCCTAGGTGCCTCCAATACCCACTCTCCACTCTGCTTTAGTAGCAAAAGTCTCTCTGGAAGGTAGAGGAGGCCAAAGAGATGCAGGCAGAAGTCAGCGAGACGGGCCTCTGAGGCATCTCTAGAAGCTGGGAGGAGGGCCCTTTGCCTCTTGCCTTTCCCCTTTTTCCTGAATGGAACAGGGATATGAGGGCTGGAGCTTCAGCAGCTGTCTCACCATCTGGAAGATGGAACCTGTGTATTAAGATGGCAGCAAAGGAAGGCAGAAGGAGTCCCCATGTCCCTGGTGCCTTTGTGGAGCACCACACAAGCCCTGTGCTGCCCACCTCCCGAGAAGATTCTGGTGGGGGGTGGGGTCTGGAAATGGAGGGAGGCCACTGACTGGCCTGCAGAGCCGCAGAAAGCCTCACAAATCGGCAGCCTCTGAATGTGGGATCCAGGCGCAACAGGAAACAGGAGGGTCTTGTCAGAAGCCCCAGCCTGCGCCCCATCTGCCCTAGTCGCCCTCCTGATGGGGCGGGTCTTTGGGTGTTTACACCTTTCGGAAGAGACGGGCATTCTGGAGGGGAATGTGGGGACAGGTGAGCGGCAGGTGCAGAGAAAACCAAGGGGAAAAACTGGTGTGAGGGAAAAAACATGATTCCAGCTCCCACCAGCCGCGAGGACATTTAGGGGACGGCCAGCAGCTCTGTGAGCTCGGTCCCCATCTCAGCACAGTCTGCAGAGGACAGGGCCCGGAGGACGGGGGAGGAGAGGCTGGGAGTGTTGGAGTGACAGTGACCTGTGAGAAGCTCACTCCTCATCTTCCAGACAGGCCACAGGCACTGGACGGATTTCTTAAAAAACAAAAGACAGGAGAAAAGAAAAAAAAAAAACGCAGAGAAAATGAGAAAAAGAAATAGCATAAGCTGGCGATTTAGAAAGAGGGGCAGGTGGGAGCAGAAGGAGCGGGCAGGTTGACAGCCATGTCCTCTGGGGGGGGTGGGGGGGATCTTTTCTGGTGGTTGTTTTTATTCTCTTTGTGGAAATAGAGGACATTTTAAACTGTGTGCATGAATAACTTTGGCAAATTTTAATAATAAGAAGAAGGCTAGTGTGGGTCTCAGTTTAAATCTCCTAGACATTTACATGAAAATCTTTATTTCTTAAAAAAAAAAAAAAGGATTCCGATGGTGACTACATGGGGTGTGCACATTGTCCAAACTCATCGAACTGTCCTCTTAAGATTCATGCTTTTCTCTGTAGGTAAGTCTATCTCCATTTTAGGAAGGATGGGAGGGCCTCCTGCCACGGTGTACCTGGTGATACCCTCGAACTAAGCACCACGTCGTTACCTAGTCTTAAAAAATAAATTTAAAAAAAACCCAAACTATTGAAAACTCTGGCTACCTCCGGGTAGTCGGTTGTGGTGCCTTATTATTATTTTTTTTCTTGCCTGTATTTTCTGAATTTTCTGCAACAAACGAACAGGAAACGAACAGCGCTTCCTCGTGACATCAGAGGGGTCCAGCGGGGAGGCGTCGGGGGCCGGCAGCGGGGAGCTTCGCCCTGGAAGGCGGGCCATCGGGCATCCGCCCTCTCGCCGGCCGGGAGCCTCCCCAGGAAGGGGGCCGAGGAGGAGGCGTAGGGGCGAAGGGGGTCCGGGCTGCCTCCCCTCCTCTCGCCCCAAGGCTCTTGGGCCCTGCGCACAGGCCGAGTTCTCTTCGAAGTGAGCGCCGATCCGGGGCGGCCCTGGGCCTCGGCCTCCCCGCGGGCAGAAGGGGCAGCTGAGGCTCCGGGAGAGCTTTCACGAGGGCGCAGGGCTCTCGCAGCTTCGGGCTCAGCCCACGGTTCTGCCCGGGTCTGAGTCTGGAGGCTCGAGGACCAGACTTGGGGCGTCTCAGGTTGGCTCGGGTCTAAGTTCTGCATTTTACCCACCAGAGAGCCCCAGGCCCCCGAGGGTCCCAAACCGCCGCACCCCTCCCCGGACCCAGCCCTCACCCCTGTGGCAGGGAGCGCGCTCCTCTAGTGGCGTCTACAAGCGCAGAGCGGCTGCCGGCCTGGTTCCAGGAGCCGAGTCTCCACAGGCCAGCGGTCCCGAAAGCGCGGGGTTGCGGGCGCGCCGCGGAGGGGCCGGCGTGGCCACGACAGGAGAAGGCGGAGGAGGGGTGAGGACCGAGGGGCGGCTTTTAACGAAAAAGAAGTTGAATCATCAGCTAAACCATTAGGACTAATGCGCTGTACACAACATGCGGGATCAATGCCCGGCCTCGGGGGCCGGGGGGGAGGAGGTGGAGGGGAGGAGGGGGCGACCACCCCCCTGCAGAAGCGAGGCTCAGCTCCCGCCCATTCGGGGGAAATGGATTTTCGCGATTTAAGAAACTCACGCCAAAGAGCGCGGCCCGGATGTGCTGACGCTGCTGGACCCCAGCGGGCGGCTCCAGGAAGGGGGGAGCGACACCGCGGCGGGGGCGAAGGGGGGCGAGACCGAGATCCCAGGAGCAGACAGAGAGATGCGGAGAAGCAGAGAAAGAGCGAGAGGGGGACAGACCGAGGGCTTGCAGGAAATGGGGTGGCACTCAGTGAACTTGGGCAGAACGAACCCGGCCAGGGTCGGTGGGACCCCGGGCGCTCCCTGGCCCCCAAGGCCGAAGCGCCGCCTCGAACCCCTGTGAGCTTGGGAGGAGGCACCCTCCTACCCAGGGCAGCCCCACGCCCCTCAGCTGCAGGACCAGGAGGCTCCGAAGGGGAATGCACCTCCAGCTCTCCACGTGGGGCCACCGGGTCAAGCCTCCCTCTCATCGGCTGGGGGAGGACAGCACGTACTCATGCACACTCACACACGCACACTTACACACCAGTCCCCTGGCCGCATTAAGGACGGTGAGCCCCAGGCTCTGATTGGCTAGGGTGCTGGGGTCCAGTGCGCCCTTCTGCCAGGCCCTGAAGACAATCAGACTCTCAGAGGAAAGTCCCTTGGGAAGTCCCCAGGGGGCAAGGTGGGAGATCAGAGAGGGCCCTGAGGAGGGTGGGTGGGCTGCCTCAAGGACCGGGTTTCCACTGGCCTCCCCTTCCCTCCCCTCTGGTTCCTGGGGCACACAGTGTGAAGGTGGGGCCTGCGGTCTGCGCTGGGCTCAGCCTGGATGGGTGCAGGAGCAGAGGGAAGAGGAGCGAGGTGGCGGGCTTCGGGCTTCTGAGCAGCCCCTTGCTGCCTTTCTTGGGGCCATATTGGACTTATCTATAAAATGGACGCAGGGGGTGAGGCTGGGGCTGGCCAGGGTCCCTTTCAGGGGGCTGGAGGTTTGCTGGGGAGGTGGCTCAGAGGCTGGCCATCTCCCCCTCACCATGGGCAATGGAATATTGGAATATTTTTAAGGGGCCCCTGTCTACATAAACAATTTGACTCATTGTGAATCAGTGTGTCAGCATCGTTGTGTGGGCCCAGTCTCTCTAATCCGGGAGCTGGCCAGGCTGTCCTCCAGGAATCCGGGCCCACACAGGTCTCTGCGGGCTTGGGGCTTCCCTTTCAGATGCCACTAAGGCCCAAGTGGTCCCAGCCATCCTAGAGGGCCTTAGACAATTCCCAGGAAGGCACTCCACCGTGTGGGGCCCTCTGAGGTGCAGCCTGGGGCACAGAAGTACTGCATCTGAGACCCCCCATGTGGGGCACTTGGGTGGGGAAAGGAAGTCCACTGGAAGAGGGGAGGAAGCTGAAGGAAGGCCAAGGGGGAGGGGCTGGAGGACCCAGACCTGAGCCCATGAGCTGTCCTCACCAACCCGTCTCCTCCTACCCCAGCCAGGAGGATGGGTCTCAGCGCTGAGCTCTCCACACTGGCTGGCCCAGTGTCATGTCCCCATTGGAAAGGGAGCTGGACGCAGCTCTGCCTTCCCCCACACATGGGTCTCTAATCTGGAGTTGGACTGCAACCTGCCTCCTCATTTATAAAATGGAGACATCACCCCACCCCCACCCCAGGGATCTTGTGGGGATGTAGTGAGACAATTCGGGTAAAGTGAGTGATCAGCTCCCAGCTCAGAGAAAGCCCCAGTGTAATGTGGATGGGGCGTAAGGGCATTCACCATGCCAGAGTGGGCAGAACAGCAGAGCAGGGCCCCACGGCCCAAGGTTCTGAGCCAGGGTCTGTGTCTACCAAGGGAGACTGAATTTCCACGGCTAGCTGTGTGGTTGGGACCGAAAAAGCACAATTACCCCTGGTGGGAGTGGGGGGCACAGGCGTGTGGACGCGCTGGGTCTCCGTTTGGGACGAGGCAAAAGGCGGAGAGTTTATGTGCTAGGGACAGTGAGAGCTTGACCCTGGCGGGACGGACAGCGATGCTCATGGTGCCCGCGGGGTTAGGTGCCCAGCTGGGTTCGTGGAGGGCTGTTGCGCATGCGTGAGCCGGCCTGCGGGGACAGGGTGCATGGGCACGCTCAGGTACGCGCAGCGTGGTGTCCTGGAGCCCCAGTGGGAGCCCGACTGTGCGCGCGAATGGCGGTGGGGGCGACGTGACTCTGTGCGCCCAGGAGCAGGCCCTGACAGGCAGCGGGCCCGGACCAGGGCCTGGGTGTTGAGCGTCTCGGCGGTGCCCCGGGTTGTGGTCGGTAAGAGCGGGCGCACGGAAGCATTGAGCCGGCGACCTTGCCATTAGATCGCGCTACCTCCCCACTCCACACATGGGCAAGCTGAGCTCAGAAAGGTGAAGTGATTTTCCCAAAGCCACACAGACGGTCAGTGTAAGCAGTACAGAGTCCGGCAGTCTTAACTACGCCCCACCCTTCGTGGAGGGAAGAGTGCTAAGGCGGGGGGCCAGACCCGAGGGCCAGCCAGCAGAACGTGGGGTGGAGCTGCCCCATGCCGAGGGCCATGATGCGAGGCGAACCGCCCCGTCTGTGCCGAAAGCTTCACTCTTCTCCGCCTTCGGGTTTAATACCACCTCCTCCCAGAAGCCTTCCGGGACGCGGGCGGGTTCCGGCACCTCCCTTCTCCCTGACCCCAGCCCCTGCCCTTAGCTTGAGCTCGGCGCCCTTCTCTAGGTGGCGACGCGGACACTGGACGGATACTTCGCGCCGAGCCCAAGGGGGAAAGAGACGGGGGAGGGAGAGGGGAGCGAGAAGGGGCGAGGTGAGAGCCGAGGGGCGGGGCCCAAAGGCCGGGCCAGACTCCGAGACGCCAGGTGAGCCGGGCTGGGGGTGGGGAGGGGGCCCGAGGCCCGGGCGCGGGCAGGACGGGTGGGGGCAGGGCCGGAAGGACAGCGGGGAGGGGGGGCACCCCAGAGGGCAGCGGGCCGGCGGGGTCTAGAGCGGCTTTGGCCTGGCGCTCCGATGCCGGGAGGTCGGGGAAGGGAAAGGGGCCTCTACGCGCTGTGCGTCCGCCGGGTCCCCTGAGCGACGGGGCTGACGCCACTGCCGGTTCCCTCCTTCGAGCTCGGACAGCCCCGGGAAACTCAGGCCCGGAGAGGGGACGAGCCCGGCTCGAGGGCCCCAGCGGGGCAGGCGCGGGGTCCGGACGCGAAGCGGCGACGCCGTCTCCCCCCAGCCCGACCGAGATCCGTGCGCCGCTGCGTCCTGGAGTGCGCGCTTCCAGCTGCCTAAGTCGAGGAGACGTCTCCGCAAAGAAATAAAACCTTTCAAGAAAGCCCTGGCCTCCCCGACCCCCCACCGCGAGCCGGTCCGAAGGAGGGAGGGATCATGTCCCGGAGAGGGGGAAATGGAACGAAGGAAGGGACGGCGGTCAGCGGGCACGGACGCACGGGCAAACTCCTGAGCGCCGAAGGAGGGAAGAGAGCAGAGAAAGAATGGAGAGGAGACGAGAGACGGGGACTGAGTGAAGCAGAGAAGCCGAGCGAGGCGGGAAACGCGGGGCCGGGCTGGCGGAGCCCCGGAGGCACCGCCGAGGTCGTGCGGCCCAGCAGCTTCCGACAGGCCCCCGTCCAGGGGGTTGGCGAGACCCGGGGGAGAGCCGCAATTCGGGGCTGGGGCGCCCCCATCCCAGGGGCCCCTGCGTGCAACTGGCGGGCTCCCCCGCCGGCCTCTCCTGGGGCCTCCCGCCCCCGGGATCCGGGAGCTCACCCCCTCTCCAGGGTAGGGGGCCCACCCTTCGGACTGGTCCGTGTCGGGATGGAACCCCAAGCACGGAGCCCCTCCCCTATCTGCCCTCCAGGGGTCTCCCCTGGGCCACCCAACCTCGCTTCTGCCCGAGTCTCGGCCGCTGCGGCCCCAAGGATGCCGAGAGCGTCACGGAGGCACCGGGGTACCAAGACACGAACCCGGGACCAGAGAGGCCGCCGCCGGCTCGGTCTCCTAAACCCGCAGCGGCGTCGGACCAGGCTGCACAGGCAGCTGGAGACCGCGGTCCGCGAGGGCCGGGAGGCGGCGCCAGCGATCCTGCAGCCCTGACCGGTCCACCGCGGGTCTCAGGGGCCTCCGCGCGGACTGACCGCGGGCGCCGGGCTCGGGGTCGGGGGACCCAGCGGGGCACCCGGGCCACTGGCGGAGGGGTGGAGACAGGGTGGGCTTCGTGGAGAAAGAGGAAGCTTGGAGGCTGAAACTCGGCTGCAGAGACCGAATTAACGGCTGTAATGCGCACGTTCGGAGTAAACAGGGAGAAAAGCGAGCAGCGTGTGAGCCGGGTCGAGGTTAGATCCGGATCGGATGAAAATACGCCTCCAACAGAAACATCCCGCGGGCAGAGGGGACGGCGCCGGGAACACGCACCCCTAATGTTTCTCCGAAGTCACTTTTTAAAGCTTTTTTAGTATGGAGGTTTTCTAATAGAAAACAAATAGAAGCGGCCCTGAAATGCACCCCCGTGTACCAGCCCCATTCAATGATTACCGAATCCTGCCCAATCTGGTTTTATCTGTGCTTCTCTCTTTCATTTTTACTATTTAATTAATTTCTTTGTTTTTGTTCTGATATTTTCAAGCAAATGCAGACATGACGTCATTTCACCGATAAACACATAAGTGCATCTTTAACTGATAAGAACTTTTTAACATTAGCCGTGTGGCTATAAACCCCCTCACTGTAAATCCCCGGCCTGTCTAACGCTGAGAAGCAGTTGAATTTGATGGTGGAAAAGCAGACAACTTACTTCTGTTTCAACTTGACTGCAATTTCCAGAAAGTCAATAATATACACTATTATTTTTATAATTAAAAAAATAAACAAAAACTGCAGCCAACAGCTGCAAAAGCTGGCGGGGGCAGGCACCCGACTCTCCCCCCGGGTCTCCAGCGGGGAAGCTGGACCGCCTGTGGTTCTTGATTTCCTTTGTGCCTTTGTCTCGGGTGCCTGTTCCAGATTCAGAGCTCAGCGCTCTGTGAGGACAGGGCCGCCCCCTTTTCAGTCCACCTGTGAGGGGGTGCCCACTTCTCCTTTTCCCAAGAGGGCAGCCGGCTAGTTATGGGGCGAGCCACCTCGGGGACCTGGTTTGGATCACGGGGTCCCGGTGATGCTCCTTGCTAACAGACCGTGCAAGGCTGGAAACCTGCATCCCAGCAGGATCCCCCTAAAGGCAGGCAGCTTGGTGGATGCCCGAACTGGCTGCCGGAGGGGCAGGGAGGCCAAAGGGAGTTATTCAGTTGATTTGGACTGGCAGGAAGGGAGAGCCGGCCTGGCCTGAGTATGCAGACTTGCAGGGAGGAGCGACCCACTCAGGGTCGGGCCCCAGGGATGGAGCAGCTGACCTCGCTAGGGCCAGGTGGAGAAGAGGGAGCTGACAGGCCTCAGTGGCCAGACGACTTCTCTGAGTCCCCGCCCCTCTCGGAGCCTCAGTTTCCCTTTCTGAGAATTGCCAGTTGGGGCCAGAAGGCCAGGAAGAATGCTTGGGAGAGAGACACCTACAGGCACAGAGAAAAAGAGAAGCATGCCATGCCCCTCCTGCCTTCCTTCCGGTGCCCAGCTGCCCACCTGACCAGCGCCCAGCCCCTTTGGTCTCGATCCAGGTCGGTCGCTTTCTGGGACGGCTCAGGGCCCAGGCTCTGGGAAGCCTTCGCCCCGGGCAGCCAAGCCAGGCTTGGGGGGAGGAGGTTGGGGGCCACTGACAGCCCCTAACCTGCACCTGATGAGGAGCCCTGCAGGTCTTGCCTGAATAAGGGTCAGTTGGTGGGAGGCCCTGGGTGGGGAAAGGACGGAGGCCAGGGCTCCCCAGTGCAGAGTGGAGGGGTTGGGGAACTCCAGCTACGAGAGGAGCAGTAACCAGGCCTCGACAGCTTCTCACCAGGGCTCTGGATGAGGTGGGCAGGAGTGAGCCCTGGGTGCCAGGTGGAGTGGGGTGCGGTGGGGCAGGGTGGGATGGGCAGAGCCAGCACCTGGGGGAAATGGGTCCCCCACAGGTCTGGTTCTGTGTGGATTAGGAATGGGGCTGGGAATCATTGCCAGACTGCAACTCCACGTTTGTCCTTGACCAGAGGAAGTGTCCAAGCCCTCACACCACCTTGGTGGCCCTTCCCGGGCCTGATGTGGATCCCACCTCCAGAGTCCTGGGCTGAGCTTTGGGGGTGGTGGGGCACTAGTGGGATTCCACTCTTGTAGTATCCAGGGGACTGAGAGGCCCAGAAGGGGTTGTCACTCCCCCAGTCCCACACCAGTGCGGGCCCTGGAAGCTGGAGAGGGGTGTCCCTAGGGCATTAACCTGTATCTTGTCGGCCTCACTCAGATCAGAGAAGGCTGACCATTTACAGGTTACAGACCCCCATCCTCAGCACAGGTCTGTGATGGGGAAATGAGGCCTGGAGAGGAGAAGGGGCTTGTTCAAGGTCACTGGGGGAGTAGAGCCGTGCGGGGGCCAAGGCAGGCCTGCCCCCAGGGGCCAAAGCCTGGTGAACGCCCCTGGGCTCAGCAACTCCACAACCTGGAGCCCTGGGCAGCCCATGGTGGCTGGAGTTGGGCCTTACTTGAGGCGAGGGTGGGGCTGGTGAGTTCAGGAGGGAGGAGCACTCGTGGTGGAGACAGAGCGAAGCCGTTCATCTCCTGCCAGGAGCGGAGCCAACGGCCCGAGGTTCCCCTGTGATCGATGGCGCTGGAGTTTGGGGCCGGGCGCACCCCGGCCTGGTCCCTCGCGCCCTCTAGGGCTCCCTGGGCTGTGTGTCCCACGCCGCTTCTCTCTGGTTTCTGCGGCCCCTGGAGCCACACCTAGGACTCTGGATAATTACAGGATAGAACCAGCTTCCCTGAGCCCAGGTGGCCTGGTCCAGGTTTGGATCCACTTTCTGCACTTCAGTGTTAGGCTCCTAGCTCCTGGCCTCTCCACGCACAGGGAACGGCCCCTCCTCCACCTCCCTGCTCCCTCCACCCGACCCTGGTGGAGCTCGGAGCCCTTGGCAGGCAAGGAGGCCGCCCTCCAGCCCAACCTTTCACTAATTCCAGCGAAAGCCCCCGACCTTCTCTCTGAATCCGCCCCGCATTTGCAGCCGCGTAGATCCTTCCTCCCTCTGACGCCCGTGGCAGGCCCAGGCCGGTGGTCGGGGTCGCTGCTTCCCGGTGGGCGGAGCGGAGATTCTAGACGTGGCTCCGCGGGCTCCTCACCCTTCGCGCGCCGGTGGCTCCGGTGACGTGCTCCCCGGGCCCCGAGGGCCGCCCGCGCGGAGCTCTGGTTGGCAGGACCGCCCCGCGCGCAGGGCGACCCGCGGGGGACCTCAGCACCACACTGCGCTCAGCGGCGCGCTGCAGTCGCCACGCCACCTCGAGACCACACCCGCATCGGCCACAAACAGTCAAATAAAACGATTGCATCGCTGTGATAACCCGTTTAACCTGGGTTTCAATGATCCCGTTCGTGGAGAGTCCCACCGTGTACCGCGGAGTGGGTGCTGCGCGGAGGACCGGGACACGCCCGGCCGCCCCCCTGGTGCGAAGGGAAGGAGCCCGAGGGCGGCGGGGTCTGGGGGCGGGACCTGCGCCGGTCTGGAGTCCTCGGCCAGCCGGCGGTCGGGCGGCCGGTCTACCCAGGCACGTAGCTTGCATTTTCCAGGACTGGCAGAGACGTGTCCGCTGACTGCATGAAGCCACCACAAAAGCAACAGGAGCTAGAGGGCGCGGGTCCCAGGTGGAGCCTGAGCCCCAGTAGGGAGGCCTCGAGGAGTGGGAGGGAGCAGACAGGGGTCTGCGCTGACCCCCGAGTGGCCCGGAGGGTCTCCTCGGCATCCCACTTTCCCCTGTGGCTGCTAACCAGGAGCGAAGGCCTTTGAAAATTACTAGTAGTAAACCAGTTTTATTGAAGCAGATCACAAGTCCCTCCTAGACAAGGTAGAGAGAAAGCTGAGAAAAGTGCTGTGTCGGGCAGGTCCCCACACCGCCAAGGGAGAGGAGACCCAGCCCTGGAAGGGCTGGAGGGAGGCTGAGGTGGCCACTGTAAATTGGGGGGGTCTGGGTTGGAGGAGAGACTCTAGGTATCTCTCAAGATGCGCCCTCCTGTCATGCTGTGGGCACTGGGAGCCGGAAGGTGGGGACCTCAGGGCCCAGAAGGATAAGGACCACCTAAGTCATGGGCTGCTTTCCCCCCCAGGAGGCCCCATGCAGCTTTCCAGGGCCTGGCCTCAGGGCACCGGGAACGACGCCAGGGTCTGGGCAGGGGATGATTCCGGGTCAGGGAGCTGGATGGCAGGGGCAGACACACAGATGGACCGCCTGCCCCGGGGAGATCCCCGTGGTGCCTTCTCCTGGGCCGCCTGGCGCCACCACTGAGAACTCCAAGCCTGCCAGAGCGTGGCCCGGCTGCTGCGCATCTCTGCCCAGGAGTGTCTGTTCCTTCCTGAAGCCTGAGGACGAGACAGGTTTTCGAGGGGGCTCGATTCTGTCACAGGAGTGACAGGTTCACTCTCTCCAGGCTGGAGCAGTGTCCCTCTCCCAGGCAGGGGACCCCGTCTTCCACCTGCAATAGGCCTGCTTGGGGCTGATGGAGGCGGGAGCAGCACAGTGCTCCAGACCACTGGAGTAAGCTTGCACTGAGAGCCATAACCTCAGGCCCACAGCTGGGACTTTGCCCCTGGGTCCAAGTCCCCCAGCTCACCAGAGACTGTGATCACCCAGGGGGTGAGGATGAGGCCGGAGAGCAACCTTCTCCACCTGACCTGGCTGGGAGTGCTAGTGTTTTGTTTTGGCCAAAAGAAAAAACCTGTGTGGTCAGAGATGGCCCTAAACTCCAGGGGGAAGGGGCAGTGGACGTGGGAGGCCACATAGCTGGCAGCTGGTGGTGCCAAATGAGAGGGGCTGATGGGTCTGCCTTCACCTGACTCCTGGCTTTTGGTTTTCGTGGAGGTCCCAGAACTGTAAGGACACAGGATACACAGCCCTCTCGCCCACACCCACGTGACTTCCCCTGAGGTCCTGCTGGGCCTCCCCATCAAGGGAAGAGGGCGTTTGAGCAAGCAGCCCCCAGACCTCAGCTCCTGCTCACCTGCCCACCTGTCCCTGGCTGGCACTGGAAAGAGCTCCAGGAGGGAGGGACAGCGTGGACCACAGCCAGCCCCAGGGATCACAAAGCAGCAGAAACTGTCCAGAAAACGTCCCTTTTTATTCCATACGCAAATAAGTAGATTCGTTAAAAAAAAAAAAAAAAGTCTTTGCCTGGAGGACAAGCGGAATCCCAGGAGAGAAGCCAGTCTGGCCCTGCCTTCGGAATGGACCATCTGACGGATGCACCCCCTGGCAGAGCCTTTGCCCCTTCCCCTCCACAGGGCCTCTCTCTCAAGGCATTCTCTCTGCAGCGGCAACTTCCTGGCCACCAGGCTGATCACAGTCCCCTGGAGATCTGCCCTCTGGTGCCTGCATAGTCCCAGGAAGGGATTTTCGTGTTGGGGAGCACGGGTGGGGGTGTCACCTCGAAGCACCCTGGACAGCCTGTACGTGGTTTGCCTTTGCTGTGAGCTGGGCCCAGGCTGCTGGCTCCCGAAGGGTGGCTGAATTTGCTTCTAGGCTGACTTGTGACCCCCTGGGGCTCCGAGTTGCATGGCGGACTCTCTCTCTCTGATGCCCTCTTCCCCGCGGGGATCCAGCCTTGCAACTGTTTGGAGAGTCACAGTCGCAGGCATCCCTGTTACATTCTGCACCATCTTCGGTCAGGGACTCGGCCGCCGCTGCCGCCGGGGCGCTCCGGAGGCACAGAGGGATCCGTAGGAGCGTCCCAGCGCTCCCTGACGGCCCTCTGAGCGCCCGCCGCCCCCGCTGCGCCGACTGCGTGTCCGCAGAGGTCCCCAGCGGCCACGAGGAGTGGGCTCAGCGGGCAGGGGGCTCACACCAGGCCGGGCATCTGTGCCCGCAGAAAGGGCACGGAGGCGGCGGCCGGGAAGGCGGCCAGCGGGTAGGCGAGGGCCCCGGAGAAGCCGAGCAGCGGCGGGGGCGGCGCGGGCGCGGCGGGCGCCAGCGGGAAGGGCAGCGCGGCGGGGGCCCCGGTGGCGGCCGCGGCCGGGGGGCTTTCGTGGTAGAGCACCGGCACGCGGACGAGGCGCTGAGCGCCGGGCGGGGACAGACTGGCCGCCTCCAGCTCGGCCGCCAGCTGCCGCTTCCACTTGTTGCGGCGGTTCTGGAACCAGATCTTGACCTGGGTCTCGGTGAGCTGCAGGGAGGCGGCGAGGCCGGCGCGCTCCGCGCTGCTCAGGTAGCGCTTCAAGTCGAAGGTGGACTCGAGCTGGAAGACCTGGCTGCGCGAGAAGACGGTGCGCGTCTTCTTCTTGCGGCCGCCGCCAACGCCAACGCCGCCACGCGCCTCCGCCGCCGCCGCCGCCGCCGGGGTCTCGGCCAGCTCCGCTGCCTCCTCCGCGCCGGCCGCCGGGCCCCGCGCCGCCAGCTCCGCCGCCTCCCGCTGCACGGCTCCCGGCCCGGGGCCCCGCTGCCAGGCGCCCTCAGCACGGCCCGTCTCCTCGCTCGTCTCCGGTGAGTCCCGGTCGCTGGCTGCAGGGGAGAGAGGGGCACACGGGTTGGTTCTGGGGGCTGTCCCCAGACCCAGTGACTGAGGCCAGCTGCTCCCCCCATGAGGTCACCCACAGCCACAAGCAGGGAAATACTCCCTCACAGGGCCAACACCCTGCACCATGGGCGGGATGGAGAAACGCAGAGCCACAGGAGGTGAACTTGAGGACCCAAGCGCTACTGCAAACCAACGCCGGGCAACACACTCCGCTCAGACCTGCCCATCACACCAGAGGACATCAGAGAAAGGAGGACCAAAAAGAAACACAAACAGAAACACAAAACGAAGAATGACTCCTGTAACCACTGGCTTCGCCTTAAAACACACAGAAGCTGCGCAGGCACACTCACAGGAGGAAAGATGCGCTGCCAGAAACACACACACTGGAAAACAGCAGACACCCCATTCCCCAGCCCCAAGCCCCGCGCCAAGCCCCAGAGACACAGACAGAAAGACTTGCATGACCCCTCCCCATCCCCCTCAGGAGCAGATGCAAAATTCCCACTTGCACAGAAACGTTCTGTAGATGGAGGACAACCACACGCAAACAGTCCCTCAAAGAAAACTGCGGCAGCCAGGACACTGGTACACACTTACCTCCATCCCCTGCACCCCTGACCCAGAGGACCACAGAGACATAGCCACGCAACCCACAATCATGCTCGCAGGGAGGGCTTACAAACGCGGCTCCCCAGAAACACGCATCAGCCGCACCCCCAACACATCAGACTCGGGGTTCATGCTGTGGGCTTGGGGGCACAGGAGCCCACACAGGGTCCCTGAGCCCGTGCTCCAAGTACGGAGCCCCACCTGGCCTCCCGGAGGAGAGGAGACACCCCAGGGCTGGTAAGGGCTGGTGCCGCAGCTGAGAGAAGTCTGCCCAGGACCTGGATGCTTGTCCAGGGTCAGGTCCAGCTTGAAGAGAGCAGCGGCCTGACGGCCCGGCTCACGAGGCTAACTCAGGCCAGTCTGCCCTTCCGCCTGGGCCTGAACCTCTTGTGCAAAGGCTGACAGGTCGGTGGTCAAGGTGGGGTTTGGCTGGGCAGCCATCAGAAGGCTGTGGTGTGCCCACAGTGTGAGTGTTTGTGGTGT
Organism: Dicerorhinus sumatrensis harrissoni; assembly: GCA_014189135.1. Classification (NCBI taxonomy): domain Eukaryota; kingdom Metazoa; phylum Chordata; class Mammalia; order Perissodactyla; family Rhinocerotidae; genus Dicerorhinus; species Dicerorhinus sumatrensis. The sequence continues at coordinate 72,742,801 of JABWHU010001778.1, forward strand.
TGCACACCCAGGGTGTGCAAACATTGGTGGGCTTGTGCTTGTGGCTTGGGCTGTACACCTGGCGCCCATGGTGGTGTGCAGATGCTCATGTGCCCCTGCCCGACCTCCGTGCTGTGAGTCCTCACGGTGCCCGAAGAGGGATCAGATTCCAGGCGGGCGTGTGTGCCACCAGATATGGGAGCCTCTGTCTCCCCATGGCACCCCAAACTCCCAGACTCACAGAGGCCCACGAATTGCCACAAGGTGCCAAGCCAGGTTCCCCAGCTCTGGTGCGAAACCAGGACCCCAACCCGCATTGCACGAAGTAAGGAGGAGCCGCCTCTTCGGGAGCTGCTTGAGGGGCTGCAGGTGGGGATGGACCCCGAGGGCAAGAGGAAGACACAGTCACCCCGTGAGACCCTTTTCAGAAACACCCCCAGAAGGGCCCTAAATTTGATCACTCGATTTTAGGACAACACTGAGGGCTGCTCAGCTTTCCAGGAACAGGGTGGGGGGCCCTAGACTTTCTGGGCATAGGCTCTGAGATGTGGGTCCCTTTGCAAGGGGATCACTCCCACACCAGGAAAGGGGTTATCCAAGAGATGAGAGGGGGTCGAGGCCCACCTACCCCCAGCACACACTAACGTGTGCACACAGCTGGATGGATTTCAGAGGTAGAGCCTGGAAGAGTCCCCAGCTGGCCTCACAGTGTGTGTGTGTGTGTGTTGGGGGGGGGTGGGGGTAGCTGGCAAAGCCTGGGGGCCAGGTTGGAACGGTTTCCTGGGCCTCCCTCCAAAGGGCGAGTCCTCAAGGGAGGCAGTGACTCCGGGGAAAGGGAGCAGAACTCAGGGGTGGAATGAGGTGCGAGAGGGGTGAGCAGGCTCTGGGGTTGAGAACTCCGTCCCGGCCTCGAGCCCTCAGCAGGGAACAAAGGCAGTGGAGGGGGAGGGGCAGAAAAGGAAGGGGGGTGCCGGGGGCTTCAGCACAGGCTCCCTTCTGCCCTGCACAGCCCCAGCCGTAGGGCCTGGGAGGACCAAGAGGGAAGCCCAGGCCCCTGCCGCAGGCCGGGCCCTGTCTGCAGCCAGCGGGGGAGAGGGGGCTCTGGGGGCACGGATACTGTGGAAGACCCCACAACAGTCTGCTCAAGGCCCCCCTGATTCTTCTGCCTCTGACTCTCTACTTTGCCTTCCCCTCCTCTTCCCCTGAGCTCTGTCTTCCTCCTCCATCCGCTCCCCGACTTCCTTTGCATCTTCTCTCGTCTCCCGACCTCCCTCTCCTGCTCCCTCGCCCCCTCTTCTTTTCCCCACCCCCTCTCTGCTTCGGGTCCTTCCCTGTCCCCTACGTGTTGCCCTGTCCTATTTTACTCTCCTTTTGTTTTTCCGCTCTTTTGTCCCCTTTACTCAGGTCCCTCTCCGCGGGCTCTCCAGCCTCCCTCGGACCCGCAGAGCCTGGCGACGGGCGAAGCGCAGGCCCCGAGAAACCTCCCCGCGTGGGGACCCTGTCCCAGAGAGTGGGCCTTCAAACCCGCCCCAGCAAGGGCTCTGCTGGGGCCCTACACGACCCAGACCCGTCACACACAAGGAAGAGGGTGGCCCAGAGAGGGCTGCGACGAACCAAAGTCCGCGAGCAAATGCGCCAGGAGGAAGCCGGGCCCGCCGCCCGGCCCACCCCGCCCGCGCCCTCACTCACTGTCAGGACTGAGGCCGCCTCCGTAGCCGCCGTGCGCCCGCGGGTACCAGCGCGTCGCGCCGCCGCAGCCCAGAGCATAGGGCGGCCCGGGACCCGGGGGCGGCCGGGGACCGAGGCCCAGCGCGCCCGGCCCGAGCAGCGCCCGCGCCCGCGCCTCCCCGCCCGGCCTGGCGCCCGCGCGCAGCTGTCTCCGCCGCTGCAGCCGCCGCCGCCGCGCCTGCTCCGCGTCCTCGTCCTCCGGGTCGTCGTCGTCGTCCTCCTCGTCCTCGCGGCCGCCGCCCCCCTGGGCCGCGCGCCCGGCGCCCTTGGCCTCGGCCGCCAGCAGGTTCTCGATGAGGAAGGAGGAGGCGCGGGCCGGGGTGGCGCGCCCGGGCTCCGTCAGCTCGTCCGGCATCGCGGCCGCGGGCCCGTCGGGCTCTGCCGGGCTCCTCGGGCTCCCGGGCGCCCGGGGCGCGGCCGGTCCCGGTCCCCGCGGGGGACAGTGGCGCGCTGCTCCCCGGCGCAGGCGCGGGCCGGCCCTGGAGCCGCTGCCCGGAGCGCTGGCGTCGGGCCCCGCGGGGCAGGCGGCGGCCTCCACGCTGGGCTGGGCTGGGCCGGGAGCGGGTGCACGCCGACAGCCGGCCGGGCAGCCGCCTCGCTCGCCTTTCACGTCGCCGCTCTGGTCGCCGCCCGGGCCGGCCCCGCGGGGCGGGGAGGGCGGGGAGGGGCCGGCAGGGGCGGGGCGGCGGGGGCCGCCAGCTCAGCCCAGGGACGCCGCGGCGGACCCCGAGCGCGGCCACGGCCCGAAGACACCGCCCGCACCCGGCGCGCAGGCGGTCGCGCGGCCGAGGGCGGGGGCCCCGGCGGGGGTGGGGGTCGCGGCCGCTCCGGCCCCGCGCGGTCCATCCCCCGGGCCCGCGCCGCCCGCCAGGGGGTGGGGGCGGGGCCTCCGCCAGGCGGTCGCCCATTGGCTGCGGGGCCCGAGGAGAAACAGGCTGGCCAATCACCGCCCGGCAGGAGCGCGATTGCCTCCCCGCGGGGTGAGTGTTGGACCGAGCGTGAGTAACTGTGAGTGCGCGCGCGTGTGTGCGCGCGCGCGTGTGGTATGTGCGTGTGTGCACGTGTGTGCGCGCGTGTGTGTATGTCTGAGCGAGTGCAGAGGCGGCGTGAAGACCCCGGGGCTTCCGAGAAACCGCAAGAAGCTGGGCCAGTCATTTTTTTAAAGATCCCGGGTGTGAGGGCTGTAAAATTGTAGCATATTTTCATATTTACAGCTGAGGAAATAGGCTTTCAATGCCAGATGGAGTGCAGCAGAACTCCACTTTCCAGGCTCAGTCTCAGAATGCAGGGAAATGCTACCTCCCCACCCCCGTGGCCCTGCCCCCAACGCGCCCGATGTCACTCCCTGTGTCACGCAGAGTGACAGCGGGTCTCCATCGTCCCGCTCCCCCGGAGGCCCGGGCCTTAGTAGGGGGGCGGGAGCCACTGCCCCTGGCCGCGGAGGTGCTGCCGGCAGGCCCCGTCTCTCTTTGAGCCTCCGTGTCTACGACGACTGTAAACCGGGGCGGGGGGAGTCCCCTATTTCCGCAGCAGGGAGCGCCGAGACAAAAGTGCACCCCGGCCCACGCTGCCGCCCTCAGAGCTGTGTCCGCTCAGGATTAACCTTGTGACCCGCCTCCACGGGGAGCGGGTGACAGCAGAGACACCAGGTCACAGCGCAGGAGGAGCTGGCTTCCCGGGACGCGGTTATCAAGGAGAGACACAGGCAGCCTCTCTGTGCCAGCCCGGGGCTGGTGTCCATCGGAGTGCCGCCCACGGGAGTGCCGCCTGGCCTTCCACCTCACTTCAATTTTCCGAACAACCACAGAGGAGGGAGCATCACCCCCATTTCCCAAAGGGTAAAACAGAGGCGAGGCGAGGTGAGGAGAGACTACTCCACATGGTAAGTGGCTCTGGCTGGGCTGGAATTCCTACAATCTAGGTCTAGGGCCCTTCTGGTTCCAATGCCGTGAGTCGGATGGGAGAGCCCAGCAGAGCAGCAGGGCCCGTAAACCCGGGTGGGCCGAGGCCTAGGGGGACCCTGCCGGCCTCTGACTGCTGAGACAAAATAGTGTGCATCCCCAGTGCCTCTTCTGGCATGACTGCCCGGAGCCAGCCATCCCCTGGCTGCCCCCTCACCAGCCTGCGCCTTCCTCCCCATGGCGGCAGGGAAGGACCTCTGGTGCCCAGTGGCTGCTTGACCTCGACCTCAGGTGGGAGGGGGGCTTTTCTGCAGACTCAAGGACCAGATGCTCGACCCATATCCTCTGGCCCTCACATCCTGCCCCCGGAGGGGCAAAGATGATCAATGACAGAGACTCACCGGGTTGTTTCGCTCCAGCCTGGAGGCAGACACAGAGATGGGGGCTCTTCACCCCACTGTATAAACAAGGAAGGGGAGCCAAAGTGGGGTGTGCTGGGGTCTTAGGGAACAGCTGTGGTCTTCCAAGTACTGCTGCCTGGGGTTGCCCAGGGTCAGAGAGACTCCAAGGGGCAGAGGTACCCAGCCAGAGAGGGCCTGGGCCAAGGGAAGAAATGACCATCCGGTGGGGTTGGGAGAGAAGCACTGGCCCCAGGCTAACTACAGCACCTAATCTGAGCGTGCTTCTGATAGAAGGGGAGACAGGCCAGAGAGGGACCCGGATAAAAAAGTAAGTGCTGTGGGGAAGGGTGCCTTCGAGATAAACACCTACTTTACACAGGTGGCCCTCAGCATGTTTCTTGAATCACAAGCCTGACAGCTTGGTGCCGTCACTCCCATTTTTCCTGAGCATCTTCAGAGTGGGGCGTCCTCAGAGTCTGGGTTCTAATTCTCCCTGCTCTGGGGCTGTGTGACCCTGGGCCGGGCGCCTCACCTCTCCCATCCTGTTTCCTCGCCCGTAAACCGCGGGTAGTAAGCGCCGCTGCCCGCGCCAGGGTGTTGGGAGTGGAGGCCGGCGCGGCCAGGCGGGCGGCCCGGGCCGGGGGTGCTCGCCGGTGTCTCTCCGCTGCCTCTGGAGGACGCGCGGGGGATGGGAGGCGAGGGGACGGTGTGGTCCCGCGCGGAGGAGAGTGGGCCTTCTGAGGGTTGCGGAGAGCGTGTCCCTCGCCGCCGGGCACCGGGCAGCACTGCCCGCCCCGCGATGCTGCCGACTGTGGCGGCGGAGCCCCGGCGCGGCGCGGAGGTTGGTGAGCCGGCACATGGTCGCAGGGTCGGTGAAGAGGTGTGAGTCGGCCGCACTGGGGCTCGCCCAGGCCTCGGCCTCTGCTCCGTGCTGGTCCCGGAGCCCGAGCGCAGCCCCGCGTCGAGGTGAGCCGGAGGCCGAGCCCGGAGACAGGCTGGTCAGCAGAGGCGGGCGCGGGGTCGCCGCCTCGGAGGCTTTGCGCGTTCAGGCTCGGCCGGCGGCTCCGAGCCGCCGCTGCTCTCAACCCCAGGACAGTCTCAGCGGTCGGAACACTCGTTAAGACCGACCTCACGTCGCCGCGGCCCTGAGCGGTTTCTGGCGTTTCCAGGGCCAGAGCCCAGGTTTCTGGTCACCTTTGGGCCCCGGGCAGAATTCTGAGGCTGAAGAACTCCAGAGGCAGCAAAGCGGAGCTTCAACGTCACCATCTCGGTCTCCACCTTTATGAAGCCCCCCACACCCCCCAAGCCGCCGATCCTTCCTCCTTTCTGCTCTGTCCACGCTTGCCCCTCCTCATCCTCCCTCTGCCCCATCTCTCCCCAGTGCAGTGGGGCTCCCTAGGACCCCCAGCCAACGCTCTTCTCAACAGTGGGCAGGGACTGCACCTCATCACCTGTGTCCCCAGTGCCTAGCTCAGGGCTGGCAGCCAAAGATGCCCCATAAACCAGAGGGAATGAGTTAGGGGAACAATCCCAGGAGCCCATAGATCAGCAGTCGGCAAACCGCGGCTGGCCTCCGCTTGTTTTGTTTTAATAAATTTTCTCTTTTGGAATACTTGTAGAGAATGTCCATTTTTTACATTTAAGTTCATCTTATTTTTGCTTCCTTCATGCCTCATCCCAACTCCGTCTGTTCTTACCTCACGCTCATGCCACCCATGCTCCTGCTCTTGTATATTAATTTACACAACAGTATTACGTCATGCACCTGCTCTCTCTCATCTTCTCATCTTAAAGTATAAATCTGAGCTCTCTCCCTGCTGATAAATGTAGCAATGATTTTTTTAACCACTATGTACAAACCCAACATTCACATACACCATTGTTCCAGTTACTATGGCTGCGTCACACATTTCTCCAAAACTTAGCAGTGTAAAGCAGCCATTTATTAGTTTGCTCATGGGGTCTGAGGAGTGGGGAGGGCTTGTCTCCGGTGCATGATGGCTGGGCGGGGGTGGGGGAGTGGGGGGGCAGGACTCATCTGAAGGCGTAGTTGCTTATCTATCTGGGGGCTGATGCCAGCTGTCAGCTGAGGGCTCCCTACCTGGAGCCCCTCCATGTGACCTGGGCTTCCTCACAACGTGGGTTCCCGGAACAAGTGTGGAGGAGTGTGGGGGGGGGAGGGAGGAGGGAGAGGTGGACCCGAGCCTGGGCATTCAGGGCATTACTTCCGCTGTTCTCTGCTGACTGGAGCAGTTGTGGCTCCTATCCGGGCTCAGGGGAGGAGACTTGGACCCACCTCTCATAAGAGGACGGTCAGATTGTAGGATGAGAAATCCTCTGTGTTATCGGGAAAAGACGTGCCACAAGGAGAGCGGACTCCCCTACCGGGGGCCTGTTAGGTTGCTGCCTGCTCTCCACTATTGCAAATAATTCTTTAAGAGCCTGGGAACCGCCTGGGGGGGGTGTGCCCCCTGAACGGGGCTCCTGGGGTGAAGGGTCTCTACAGACCCAGCATCACTAAGCGCTTCAGAAAGATTCTGCATAAGAGTTGTCAGTTCCCATTTCCTCGCATCTTCGCCAGCACTTGGTTTTACCTGACTTTTGTCTGTGACACTGTGATGTGTGTGAGGGAAAATTGGTTGTTTCGGGTAACGATTCTCTGGTCGCCTGTAGAGTGAGGGAGGTGTGTGACCGAGGCGGGGAGAGGAAGGGGCGAGCGTGTTCAGACACTGGAGGGTATCGCATGTGCGACAGCCGCTGGGAGGGAGAGAACAAGGATGGGTTACGAAGGCCTGTGCACAGCAAGCTCAGGAGTACGGTTCTGATTTGCAAAGCGGCAGGGAGCCACTGAAGGTTGTGGAGCTGGGGAGGTGACGGGATTAAAGCTTGTCCTCAGGAGTAGTGACCTGAGAGCGATAGCTCGATAGCTCCTGCAGGGTGGATGAGAGGTGAGGAAGTGCAAAGGAGGCTCTTGCCGTGGTCCCAGTGATAGCCGTGAAGCCCCAGGGGGGCAGTGGCCGAGCCAAGCCGAGGGGCCACGTCTCAGGCATCCATGGCAGTCGGTGTGGAGAGGAGCGATGCTGTGGGAGCCCTGAGCTGTGGAAGCTGGCAGTGCCTTCTGGTCTTCTAGCCCCTCCTGGCTCACGCCTGGGGCAGGGCAGGAGAGCCTCGTACATTCTTATTGGCTAGTCAAATGGTCCGCCGCCCACAGCACAGCCAGGTGACGGCCTTGCAGCTGTCCAGGGGTGCAGTCGGGCACCCGGTTCCTATTCTCAGCTCAGCCACTGGCTCAGTAGCCCTCACTCCCCGGTGGGGCCCTCAGTGTCGGCGGCTGTAAAGGGGGAACAGTACATCCCCCGCTCTGGCTGCTGTGGGGCTGAGTGGGGACAATGGGGCAGGCGAGTCTTTGGCATATATAAAATGTTTGCTTTGACAAAGGCCAAATGCTTGAAAATTATTTTGGCTGCCTTTTGAGGGTCGAGCGTCTTCCTTCCTTGTGGAAGTCGCCCTTTAAGCACTGGAAAGAGGAGGATCATTTTCATAACGTGTGAGGCGGCTGCTTCCCAGAGTTCCACCCCCCGGGAGGTGAGGGGGGGGGGGGGGGGGGGGGGGGGGGGGGGGGG
>JABWHU010001778.1:72750490-72788348 GCA_014189135.1 Dicerorhinus sumatrensis harrissoni
GGAGAGAAGGGGAAAGGAAGGGGCCAGGAGGAAGGAGAGGAGCGGGGGATACGGAGGAGGGAAAGGAGACGGGCGCCCGCATTCCCAGCACGCTGGAGCAGGAGCGGAGCCGGCTCTGGGTCGCGGGTTCTGCCTCCTGGTCCTCAAGGCTCTGGGCTGAGGCTGCGTGTATGGCGTCACCGCAGCCCCGCTCCCGAGGTGACTCCAGCGGAGAAGCCCCCTCCCCGCGGGAGCGCCTGGAAGGGTCCCAGTGCCTCCCACTTACGCCGGGGAGGCTGCGCAGACGAGGAGATCCCCTCCGCCGGCCTGACACCGCCGCCGGGAGCTGGAAGTTGCGCCACGGAGGCTGCTTCGCTCAGTGCGGGGCCGCGGCCAGGAGTGCCTGGAGCTGCTCTCGGCCCTCTGCTCGCCCACCCGGGCTGGGGGCAGGCGCCGCCTCATCCCCGTGCCCCCCAGGGCGGGTGCTCAGCTGACCTTGGCCTCGCCGGGGGCTCTGGTTGATGGAGGGACCCCGCCCTTCTCCACAGCAGATTCTTCCCTCAACATTTTATCTTGAAAATTTTAAAACACACGAAAGTTGAAAGAACCAGCCTAAGAACACACACACCCACCGTCTAGATTCTTCTATTAGCTTCTGTTATGCTGCTTTCCTTGCTCCGTCACACCCGCCGTCTATCACCCCTCCATCCGTCCGGCTGTCTGTCTGTCTGTTTCCAGTGCATTTCACAACAAGTGGCAGGCCTCAGGACCGTCACCATAAAAAGGCAGAGATGGGTGAATCTGGGTCCCAGCTCTGCCGCGGACTCCAAGCGCCCCCTCCTCCTCTGGGAACGGGTGCAATAAGGCTCCTCTGGGAACGGGTGCAATAAGGCTCCTGTGCTGGTGGTGGCTGTGACGGGAGACGCTGCATGTAAAACTCATACTCTGCTGGAGAAAACCGCTCCATGCGTGGACGCTCTCCTGATTGTTTTTAAAGTGTGACGATGCAATCGTGGACTTGATGTCGCCATGGGACGTGTGCTGGTTCTGCGCGTAGTCACACCTCACTGATGCCAATGCTGCCGTTTTCCTGTCTCGATAAAGATATACGAGCTCCTGGCCACTGGGCTCGGGGGCGCGGGAATGTCTGGTTTTAATATGAAGAGCACCTCGGGGTGGGAGCAGGTTTTGGTTTCCACAATGGAGCCCAGATTTATGCGCACAGTTATCCAAACCATCGGGAACCTTCACAGGGCTCGGCTGCCATGACCTTGATTGGAAATGACTTGGGGTTGGAGAAATGAGGCTAGAACAAAGGGCTGGGCGCCCACGGTGCAGGGAACCTATTCCCAGGAGCCAGAGGGAAATTTCTGGAAACGTTGGCTGGCCGGAAGGAACCCCGCCAGTCTGGCCAGGCTCACCCCTCCTGGTCTTGGGATGGATGCCTGTGGCCTGGGGGGGGCGTGTTTGTGGGGGCTGCTCAGGGTGCTGGCAGGAATGTTTGGCATGAGAATTACACGGCTGGGTTATCCCTTCCACAGGCAGGGCGCTGTGGGGGTCTGGAGACCAGAAGAAGCCCCCCTCCTCACCCTTCCCCCTCAGAAGTAGCCCCGTTGGGAGGGAGGCCAGCAGGTTTAGCAAGCACTTCCTGAGCCCACGGCTTCACACCCGTGATCTCATCGATGCTCCCAGAGCCCTTCGAGGACTTGGGAAGATGACGCAAGGTGTCTCGCTGCACAGGACTTGTGGCTGCAGAAACGGAAACACCCCACGTGCAAACCCCACGTGTAGGGACTGGGTTATGCAAATAGGGATTCATCTCCACACTGCCACGCTGCGCAGCTGGGGAGAGAATGGGATGCTCTTGATATGGGACCCCCCTGGGTCGATTGAAGGAAACAAGCAAATGAGGATACAGGATGCATGTAAGGGGGGATACACACAGACATTAGCGCCATACATGGTTACATTGGCTTACAGCTGTCTGTGTGTCCATCTGTGATGCGCTTAATTGTGTCCCCCGAAATTCATATGTTGAAGTCCTAACCCCCAGTCCCTCAGAACGTGACCTTATTTGGAAATAGGGTCCTTGCAGATGTTAGTTGAGATGAGGTCATTGGGGGGGCCCTAATCCAATCTGACCAGCGTCCTTTTGGATGCCCCGTGCAGAGACAGGCAGCGCAGGGTGGAGGCTGGGATGGCTGAGGAGGCGCTGCCATGGACTCGGCGGGAGTGGAGCCGACGACCGGCTGCCAGGAGAGAGGCCTGGAACCCAGCCTCCCCCGGCGCCCTCAGGGAGCCCGGCCCTGCTCACCTCTTGATCTCAGACTTCTGGCCTCCAGACTCTGAGGGGATCCCTTTCTGCTGTTCCGAGCCCCCGCGCATGGTACTTTGGTCCTGGCAGCCTCAGTGGGAAGAGGCGGGGGCAGGGGAGGTGCTCTCTCGGGGGTAGAACTGGGCCCCGGAGGCCATGGGGGGGTAGCTTCCTGTCCACTCTGTTCCCGATTTTGCGCTGCTTGAGTTTTGCACCAGGTGCAAGCATTACTTAATTTAACTAAATGAAATGGAAAAAGCTAAAAGTCCCCAAAGTGAGACCCCGGGGGAGAGGAATCGTTGAGGGAGCTTGGCAGAGAAGCGACGGAGGCCGGAGGACGCCGAGGCCACCATGCTGTGCAATGAGAGCACAGGCTGTGGGGGAGAGGCCCGGGGGTCCTCCCGGGCTCAGAGGAGCAGGTGGGCCAGGCGGAGAGCAGCAGGAGTGGAGGGGCTGGTGGGCTCAGGAGCCATCAGCTGGCCCACAGACAGCCTGACCCACTGAAGTGCGGACCGTGGGGCAGCCCCCAAGGCCAGCACGCAGTCCTGGTGCTGCCTTCCTCACCAGGGCGGCAGGGAGGGCTGGGCTCTGCGGCAAGCCCACTGGGCGGCCACCTGACCACTCTGAGCTTCAGCTCCCTCAACCGACGGAGGAATAAATGGCCCTCACGCCATCGAAAGAGATGGGTCATGGGTCACGGCGGCAACGGGTGTCATCCGAGGGCACCCCCTGGCCCGGGGCCCGCCCAGCTCTGCTGGCCCTTCAGCTCTCTGCCTTCACGCCAGCCTTTTATTCCACAATGAAATAGCTTTTTATATTATATAAATAATACATGTTCAACACAAAGAATTTGCAAAGTAAATGATGGTATAAAGGAAATAATACAGGCCCTCTAGAAACCCAGCACCCAAGACCCCACGCTAACATTCCGGGTCGGTCCCTCCCCACATCTCTCTAAGCAGACACAGGCTGGAGCACATGACACCCCACACCCCCACACTCACTCATATGCACAGACCCCCGCCCACACTCACCCACACATCCCACAGGCAAATACCCCTCACACACGTTCACACCCACACACAGACCCACACCCCCATTCCACACACACCTATACACACACCCACAGCCCACATACACACGTGTATATACCCACACACATTACATTACACACGTGCAACACACACACACCTGCACACATGCACACACACTCACATATCCCGTACGCCCCCCACACATGGACCCATATCCCCCCCAGAAACACATGCCCACCCATGTCTATACACACACCCACATACACACCTTCACCATACACCCCTCACACACATCCATACCCCCCACACACATACACTCATATGAACACACACCCACCCACACAGCCCCCGCACACCCACACACGTGCACATGCACAATCACACCCCGTGCCCCTACACTCACATATCCTGCCACACACAGATGAGCGCCCACACGTCCCCTTGCATAACGGCACACCTGTGGATCATTCTTGTCACAGACCCCCCCATCAGTATCCACCCACTTCCACTTTGTCCCCCCGAAAAACCCATGTAGCCCACCTAATGTGGATCTTTACATATTTTTCTCCAAACTCATTCACTCTTCCACGGACCTCGGTAAACACAGACAGATGGCGTTACAACGTCCACTAAACAGGATCCGGAGTCCCTGCTCCATGCAGAGTCCATCCTGTTCCTGGGTGTGTCCCTCTGCCTCCTGTCCCGCCCACGCGGGTGCACGGGCGCCCTCGCAGTCTCCCTGTCCCGTGGCCACGTCCATTTCCATGGGGGATGTGGCACACGTTTCCACCGTGCCCTATTACTGGCTTTTACTTGGTCTCCAGTTTCTGGTTCCTGCGAATAATGCCGTGTGTGTGTCCCCTCAAAGGGAACCTGTAACTCGCTCCTGAGGAGCTGCTCCTGGTTCTATGGGAGGGGTTCTCGGAGTGAGACTGATCGGCCGAACATCGTGTGAGCGCATGTGTGTGTGATAGGTTCTTCCAGATTGCCTCTCCAAAAGCCGTAGCCCTTCACACCTGCCCCAGCATTGTCCAAGGACGCCTTTCGCCCACACCTCTGCCAATAGGCAGCATAGCTCCTTTTAATTTTTTTGCCAGACTAATGGGTGTAAAGTGGCATTTACTCTAAGTCAAGGGACGGCCGGGGAGGTTGCAGTGACCGTCCCACTGGCACCCCTCCTTTGGTCGCCCTGCCCCCACCCCACTGTGGGCAGGTAGACAGCATTGGGGAGGGAGCACTGCACTTGGAGTCCAGGGGGCGTGGCCTGGCGGTGCACTGCTGGGACCCAGGCCTTCGTCTCCCTCCTGCTGTGCTCCTCCAAGCACCAGACCATTGCCTCACCCCAAGCTCAAATCTCCAATGGGATTGTCATCAGCCCAAGGACTGGGCAGGCGTCCACACACCCCACGCAGCCCAGGGCTCAGCACAGAGTGGGGAGGGCGGCCAACACCCGGTGTGCCGATGGCCGTGGAGGCTGTTACCTCCTCGCCGCTCCGCTCGTCCCAGACCAGTGAGCCTTTCTGCGGGTCCCCGAAGGGATGAGGTATGTACCTGGCGGAGGGTGAATTTAAAGAGGCATCATACCCCGTCCTATCTATCACCATCTGCAGGAAATCTTTGCTCCTCCAGAGCTGCTCGGCTCGCTGGGAGGCTCAGCCTGGGGAGGCTCTGTAAATCAAAGCGCCTGCGTCCCGGGCAGCCCCCGCCGCCGCCCGCGGTGCCATATCTTATTGTAGGGCCTGCAGACAACATCTGTTCTGGCATTTGCGGGATCAGTTTGGTAAGTGAAGTGTGAGAAGGATTTTGAAGGGGACCAGGCAGGACACAAGCTCTGCTTTTCTCCCTGCCCTTCCCCCGCCCAAACTCGGCCTCTGTGGTTGTGTGCAGAAGGGGTGGGACGAGAGCCCTCCCCACACATTCCTGTGGGCCCCCAGAACCCAGACAGGGCCGCGGGGCACGCAGGCCACAGACCCGAAGGCCCTTCTGCTGGGTCCCTCCGCAGCCGCCACTGGGCCATGAGTGTATCCGGGAGGCTGGGTTTGGTCTGTGACACACCAGGGACCCATCTCATCCGTGGACGCAGGCCCTGGCCCACCTGCACTGACAGGTCCCTACACATGGGGGGCTTAAAACAATGGAAAGTTGTTCTCTCACGGGCTGGAGGCCAGAAGTCCTGACTCAGTACTACTGAGTTGAAATCAAGTGTCCACAGGGCCACACTCCCTGTGGAGGCTCCAGGGGAGGGTCCTTCCTGCCTCTTCTAGCAGCTGGGAGGCCCCAGGCGTCCCTTGGCTTGTGGCCGCATCACTCCAGTCTCTGCCTCCATCTTCCCACGGCCTCCTGCTCTGTGTCTGTCAAATCAACTCTATCTCCCACTTATAAGCGTATCGGTGATACATTCGGTTACCCAGGATAATCTCAGGATCCTTAACAATCGCATCTACAAAGACCCTTTCCCCATCCAAGGTCACATTTGTAGGTTCCTGAGATTAGGACCTGGTATCTTTGGGGGACATTATTCAGCCCATGACACCACCAAAGTGCTCATCAGCTCCAGGGCGGTGGCCTGGGCCCAGGGCCCCTCTGTGCTTGTTGGCGGCATCAGCCGTGTACTCTTTTGGCTTGGGGGAGGGAACCTCAGTGACTACAGAAAGTGGGATTTTGAGCCACAACTAAAACCTTAGCTTGCTTGGAAATCAACATGGGAAATTAATTCAAAGGCAGGGTCCCAAACAATGACTCAGTGCAGAAACCTCCTAACAGGGGTCATCTAGCTGCTGCTCGCACACCTCCCCAGTGGGGAACTTACCACCACACGAGGTACTCAGTCCATCTTTTTCTGCTCGCACTGCCCCTCCTCTACACCTGTAATGATGTGCACAAAGACTGCGCCCTGCGGAGTGGGCTAGACACTCCACTTGTGGAGGAGGCCAGCTGGTTTGAGAAAATGTTTGGGCAAGCCGGCTCAGCGTGGGGAATAGGCCAGCTCCCGGCTGGGGCCCATGCTGCAGGCTGAGGCAGGCTGGAACCAGGCTGACCGGCAGGGGGCAGGAAGAGGAGAGTGGGGACCTGCCCCGACAGGGCCTGGAGAGAGCCTTGGGAGATGTTCTGATGGGGCTCTGAGCCATGTGCCCAGCGACACCCCCCTTCCTGTGACAAGACCCCCATCTTCAGTCCATCACAGAAGTCACCATATGGCAGTGTGGCTGGATTCCTCACGCGAGGTGCCGTCTCCCCGCAGCCCGGGGGCCTGGTCTGAGCTCTGTGGAGGTACCTGGTGGGGATCACATCCCCACATCTTGGCTTCCACCACCCACTTCTCCACACGCCCCCTCCTTGGAGTGAGCCCCCCTGGGTCTAGCCTGAGCCTCCTTGGCGGGGGACAGGCAGGGAGAGGGACCCCTTAGTGGGCGAGGCAGCCAGACTGCTGAACTCCCAGGCCTGTCAAACCTGGCAGCTCGTCCCTCCGCTCCACACAACACCCTAAACTTGTGCTACTGAAGAGAGTTGGGGGCAGCTTTTCTGAACGGTCCACGCCTGAGAGGGGTGGGGGGTGGGGAACCTCACTGGTGGTTCCAGCCCTGCCTGAAACCCTTGGTTAGATGCCTCTGTCTGTGTAGGTCCCCCTTACACTGACGACAGCCCAGAAACCCGTGCCCCACCACGCTGCCCTCTGCTCCTTTGCCCCTTGGCTGAGCCCCTTAAGGGGGAGGTCCTGCATCAGGCCGGGTCTCTGGCTTCATTCAGCCCCGCACGGCCCACGTGGACCACCACATGGACCTTATGCTCATTATCGATGGATGAGGTTTCTCTTTGCACTCAGCAGCCTATTCTGAGCACCCCAAAGGACTAATTTGGCCAAGGTCATGGGGTGGGGGCCATGATCTGCTGTTCTGTGTCGTAATGAAGGTGAAAACCATTGGAAGCAGTTTGCAAGGTGGGGCCTGGTGCTCAGTCCACAGCGCCCCCGACTCACAGCGCGGAGATGGCGGTTACAGATACCAGCTTTAAAATAACTCTTGGATAAATGTGTCCAAAAACACATAGTGTTCAAACCACCCTGCATTACGTTCTTGGGACCAGGGGTGGATGTGCTAAAACAAAGCAGCTTCTTGGACCTGAATCTATAAATAAACCAGATTTGCTGGAATTTTCTTGCTTTAGATGAGAGCACCGTGGGAGTATTCATCTAAGGCTAACGTATTCTGAAGGCTTAAAAAAGCAGAAGAAGTGCGGGGCTTGGGTGGACGGGCTGTCCCAAGAGCGCCACTGTGAGGACACTTCTGGAACTGACTGGAAGTATCAACTCAACACCCTTCTTGGGCAGAGATATGGAAATGCGCATTTTCCACCTTAAAACTCCCCTGCGTCCCCACACCCCACAACATTTCTATGACAAACATGGCGTCTTAAAATAAAGCCTCCGGTGTGGTTTGGGCCTACCATGGGACAGAATGGAAGGGAGGTTTAAGAATGCCTCTTCCCCATCCCGCAAAATGCTTGTTAGACCGGCCTGTCCCCGGAAAGTGGGACCTGAGACGGACAGTAGTGACTCAGGAAGACCCGCGGCCCGGCCACACTGCCGTTCACGCAGTCCACTCGGCCCTCCCCGGCCGGGGCCTATTTCATCCTCACCCCACAGCCTGTGGACTCGGGCTTGGAGAAATGCAGGCTCTTCGTGTATTCACTCAACCATTCATTCAACAACCGTTGACGCAATGAGCCCACACGGGAAGACAGGACGGACAGGTGTCCACCTTTCGTGGTCTAATTACACCAGAATGAAGGCTCCCTGGAGAAGCCTGGGGTGAGGGAGGGGACCTGAGCCCCACATCTCCCTCTGCTTTTGGGTCCCACACAGCTGGGGAGGAGGAGGGCTCCCCAGCCCAGAGGAGCTAAAGCAAGCTGTAGAATCCACCAAGGACGGTATTATTGCCAGTCAGGCCTGAGTCAGGTCCAGCAGCCTGGAGAATCCAGCCAAGGCTAGGCTTCACATGTTCTGTTGTTTCTGGGCCTGTAATTAGCACAGAATGCCAGCAGGGGGCAGTGCCCAGCCTGGCCTCTCACATGGACATCTAGGTGGAAATTAGCTCAGTTTCCATTTACTCCTCTTAAAGCAAGAAACAAAGGTAGAGGCTAGAGGACTAAAATGTTTTCTCACCAGGGCCTAACTAGCCAAGAGTCATTTCTGGGCTGCTGGAGCACCAGCTTCCTGAACTCCACTCTTTCCCTTTCCCATGTAAGGGGAGCATTACTTAATGAAATGGCAGTCAAGAAGGCAGGGGCTGGAGGAGGCTCAGAATCAGCAAATGTCAGAGGTGTGGGGCCCCTGAGACTTCAACAGGGTCCCTTTAAAGGAGGGGAAAACGGGTCAGGGAGGGTCAGGGGGTGATCTGCCAGCGTCCTTGGAGGGCAGATTCCCTGCCCTGGCTTTAAAGCACCCACTCACTCCCAGTGGACAGCTGTGAGCTGACACCGGGCAGCTGACGCCTGACTGAATTCAACTTTAAAATATAACTCCCAGACGGGGAGATCAGATCTCGGCCTCACCTGTGCCTCCTGGTCTCAGCGGAGGGGGCGGGGCTTCCACCTGGGGAGCAGCTCCTTGGGAGAAGTCTTCAGGGACGACCTTTGCTGCTTCTTCATTTAACACCCCAGGACGGCACCAAGAGCTAGGTGTCCTGAGGAGTGCGCTGAACACCCGGGGTCACAGCCCCGCACAGCATCGCAAAGCCGACTCAGTGTCAAAGCAACTCTGCCCGGCCTGCACGTGGGGTCTGTCCTGGTGGGAGACGCTGATGCCATGAGCTGCCAGTCTGTGGCCTCAGGGAACCCCAGGTTGGTAACCTCCACATCCAATTGCCTCTTTAAACCTCAGTTCTCTCAACGGAAAAGTGGACACAACAACAGGAGCAACCTAGCCAGGCTATCATGAAAGCGACAGTGTCCAGTGCAGGAGGGGACCTGAGCCCTCAGGAGGAGCAAAGACCATGACCAGCACCGTCCCCCCACCTCCCCCTCCCCCGGCAGCTGATGGGCGCCAGCCAGACCTGCGCATATCTGACGAGAACCCCCGCTCCCCAGAGCTCACTGCGGATGCCAGGCAGCACTGCGGCGTTCGGGACATCAATTTTATCCCGACAGCTGAAAGGTCGATTCCCAGTGAGAGAAGGCCACCCCTTTCCTACTCCCAGAAGGAGAGAGGGCAGCAGAAACCCCGGGGCCGCTGGGCCTTCGGACTCGGAGATGTGTGTCCCGCCTCACTCCGTGGAGCCAGCAAGAACCCAATGCGCCAGGGCACGCGCTGTGCCGCCCCACCTTGCGGGATCTTTCCTGCGCCTTCTCCTGGCCAGGTTGACGCGAAATGATTCAAGCCAATAGCCCTCTCCAGAAAGCAGGTGCAGAGCCAGCACGATCTGGGTGAAGGACGGGTCAGTGAACTCCCATTCACCAAGCACCGGGTCCTCCCCGGCCCCTCAGTCTGAGTCCCTGTGGCAGCCCTACTCCCGTGGTGACGAGGAAAACTGTGCCCCAGAGAGGAGCTGATCACTCCACAGTGGAGGCCAAACCTCACAGCCGCAAACTCGAGGGGGCAGCAGCAGGTTGCTGAGGCGAGAGTGGAGTGCGCCCAGGCTGTTCTCAGGGGGCTTCCCTTGAGCATATCCAGGGAGAGGCTCTACAGAGCAGGAGTGAACACGTGGAGGAGAGGGGAAATAAACCCGAAACTGAAGCCCAGCAGCTGGCCCCTCACTCCCCGCAGGGGACGCAGCACCCTCCCCTGGCCCTGAAGGAACCTTGCCCTGGGCCATGCTCCCCTGCACCCTGAGGGAACAGCGGCGTTTTATTAAGTTCCTAGGAACTCTCCCGTGCCTTTCCTCTCAGGGATCCCACAGCCTCCCCCCATCACTTCTCAGACGCATTTCCCTGCTGCTGCTGCTGCTGCTGCTGCTGCCGCCCGGAGGCCAGAGGCCAGCGGGGTTTCCGAGCCCCATTCTGACCCTATTCTGAGCCCTGCCGCACAAAGCGGGTGCAGGGAGTGGGCGGGTGGGTGGCAGCTCTGCCCAGCGGGGCCTGGAGCCTCCAGCACCCTGGAGAGCACCTGGCTGCTGGGTGTCCCAACGCTGGCTGTCCTGGAAATCTCTGTGGGGTCTAGAGAGTGGTGGGGGCCCTCCCCCAGTCCTCCTGTCTGTCCCCCCCCTTTCTTCCTCCATCCCTTCCTTCCTTCCCCCTCCGGCCAGGGGGGGGGGGTGAGGTGTTGGGCTTTAGAAGCCGTGCACTAGGCAGAAGCGTCTGCAGGTGGGAAAGGAGAGAGGAAATGTGTACAGATCGCTACCTGTGGCTGACACGGAGTCCCGGGGCAGGCCCAGCTTTGTCCAGGCTTTGTCAGGAGAAAGCAGAGGCCCCTGGAGGTGGTGACACCCATCCAGAGCCACCAAGTGGAGGTGCAGAGCTGGGATTTACCCCAGGGGACTCTGAGGCCATCCTCCTGACAGCTTCCAGGGCCAGACGGTTCATCCCCCTTAAACTTAACCACTGAGAGCCACCCCCTAGGGGACAGGAGGCCATGGAGGCCAAGAGGACAGGGCCATCCCCAAGCCAGCTGTCCACCAACTCGGGAGGGGCATCGGATGAGCAAATCCCAGGCCCCGCTCCACACCAGCGCTAGCCAGTCAAGCGTCACAACACCCCCGCTTTGTGTGGATGCTGCCCCTGCCCCCACTCCACAGGGGAGGGAGTCCGGGCCAGGGGGCTCCCATAGGCCCAGAGGGGGCGGGGAGCTCAGAGTGGGAGGGCCATCTGGACTCCACACCCTTGCACTGTCCTCAAGTAAGGGGGTTCAGCTGCTCAGCCCCCACTTCCCACGCCAGTTCTTCGGCTACCCATCCGGGGCCAGGCAGCTTTCCGAGGCGCCCCGAAAGCTCCCCGCCCCCGTGAGACCGGCCAGTTGAGGGCGGGAGTGCTGTTCTCCTGCTCATCCTAGACTCGTCCCCCGGGGCTGCACAGAGGTGGGCGATCCCCGCACCTCGCCCTTCCCTTTCCCGCCACCACCTGCACTGCACAGGCGGTCTCCAGCTTGCTCCATCTCCAATTCCCTGTGTCTCTGGGCAAATCCTGCCCGGGTGGGGTTGGGTCTCCCCAACGTCAAGTTGTACCTTGGGTTGGGAGGCGAGTCCCAAATGCTTCGGCCTCTATGGTGGACCCCAAATCGGGTGCACCCCTTCCACTGTGTTTAAGGCTGTTTTGCTGAGGGACTTGAGCCTCAGTTTCCTCATCTGCAGAATGGGTACAACATTGATCCTGACCTCTCAGGGCTGCTGTGGGACCAAGGGGTCCTGCGCCCGCACTGACCTAGGGGAGGATGTGTCAACCACAGGGCATGACCCGGCCCCCTCACAGCCACAGTCTTGCTGGCATCTCCCTCTAGGTGTGTTTGGGGTGAGCCATCAGGGCCTCGGCTTTGAGAGAAGGCCCGGCCGGCCGCACCAGCATTCCCCAGTCCGCTCTCAACCTGCTCCTGAAGCCTGGCGCCCACCATGGCCTGTTCCTTCTTCACCACCTGGTCGCAGTGACCCCAAACCCTGCGCCTCCTCTACTCCCGTCCTTCAAACTGGTGGTGTCCCCACTCTCCCCCCAAGCAAGGCGGGGATGGCTCTTCTCACTCAGGCCTCCCCCTCCCAGACACCCTCCCTGACCTCAGACGGTAGATACAGTACGCGCTCGCTGCTGTGCCGACTGCCTCCCCACCAGTCTCTCCACCGCCAGGCTGTAGTTCACTGCCCATCCCGGGCCTGGAACCCTGTCCAGCACAGAGAAGATGCTCAGAAACTATTTCCTGACTGAAGGAGTGAATCCCATTTGGCAGCTACACGTTGTAAGTCCACCAAGCCGGTGTCCGTAGGGGGACAAAGGGGCCTCGAGAGCACGGGGGAGGGAAATGGCGGGAGGACACTCTCAGCACCGCCGACTAACCTTCACGGTGACGTCCTTCACTGGACGTCACCTCCTGGGGCAGCCCTCCCCACTGAGTCCCCGCCCTAGCTCTACCTTCCCAGACCCGCGTTTGCGCCCCACTGGGCTGCGCGCTCCTGCGGCGCCGAGTCCGAGTCGTGTCCCCTAGGAGCTGTTCTCGCGCCTGGCGCGGGGTGCGTGGGGCCCGGCTGGGTGGGCGAAGCCGGGGTCTGCAGCCCGCGAAGCTGCGAGTTAGGTGCCTGTTTCGGTCCCAGGCCCTCCCGGGGCTGCGGGCGGCTCCGCGGGAAGCCCGGCGAGCCCAGGCGCACCGCAGGTCCCCGGGTCACCGCCCAGGAGGCCGCGTTCACCCCATCTCACGGAGGCCCGGCAGGCGGGAGCACGGGCCCGCGGTCACCCCGCAAACACGAGCGCCTGCGGAAGGCGCTGGCCCGTTCACGGCAGCTCCTCCAGTGCGGTGGTCACGCCTCACCGACCTGGCCGACAACCCGTCCTCCCCCCACACCGCCCCCCTTACGGAGGAGGAAGGGGGGCGGCGGGAGGCGGTGCGCGCTGCGTGGGAAGCGAGGCTGAGCAGGCACCACGCCGGCCTCCGTCCCACCCGGCCCGGCTTCGCCTGGCGCCAGCGGTCCGGGATTCCCGAGGGTGGCGGGAGGTGCCACCCCGCGGGCACTCAGAGTGGGCGATCCCCGCAGAGGACCCCCGGGGCTTCCCTCGCCTCGCCCTCCGCCGCCCTGCCGCAGCCGCAGCGTTGGCGCGTTTCAGGCAGGATGAAGCGCTTCCTTCTCGGTTGGCTGGTTCTTTCTCGGTTTCCCTGGGCTTTGGTTTGATCTCTCTGGGGGGCAGGGGGGCACACCTATGGCTGCGCCCCCAACGCCCCGACGGTGCGGACCGCGGGGACAGCAGGCTGCTTGGGGCTGGCCGGCCAAGAACTGCCCACACCCGCGCGGGGCCGCGCCTCGCTTCAGGAAAGGCCTCCTCCGCTTCTCTCGGCAGAGAGTTCGCGAGGGGATCCCGGCTATTTCTGACGGGACGCACCCGCGGGGACGCACGCGGGCCAGGACTTGGCGCTGCGGGCATGCACCCCGGTGGAAAGTTCCCGTTCCCAGCGCCTGTCCCGAGGGAATTAGGGTCCTCGCCCGAAGCCCCCAGGCCGACCCGGCCGTCCAGTCATAAAGCCAGGACGAGTGGTAGACTGGACGCGGCTGGGTGCCCGCGGGCGCAATTAATATTAAGTGTTCAGAAAGAAACCACGCCAACCGGGCTGGCTCCCAGCGCCGGGTCCTCGGTCCCCACCGCCGCCCCCTCCCGGCCACCCTGGGCCCCGGACGCCGCCGCTCTCCAGGGCGGCGCGCGGCTGCGGGCGGAGGCCGCTGGTTTCGAGGTCCCTTCGGCCCCCGCCGGCGCCACTTCCCTCCCGGCCCTGGTGCCCGCGCTCCGGCGGGCGGACCAGGTGCCTCCGAGGGACGCACCGCTGCCCACCGCCTTGGCCCGCAGCCCAGCCCCAGCGGTCCCTCCGCGCAGCTTTGCGGGCCTTCCGGAGCAGGAATCAGTCCCTCCCTGCCGCAAGACTGGTTCTCCCCTTGCGTCCAGGCCTCCACTGGGATGCGGGGCCGAGCCGCTGGCGAAGAGTCGGGCATGATGGACCTCGCCCCTCCCCGCCGCCCCGCGCCTCCGCGAGTCCTCCAGCAGTTCTACTAGGGGCCGCCCTGGGCCCTATTTCCCAGAAGGAGAAACTTGAGTCTCAGCAGAGGTGAGGGGAGGCTGTGTGGCGAGGACCGCAGGGCTGCGAGTGCAGGCTGGGGCTCCCGCCTCAGTTTCCCCCTAGAGCCCAGGTAGTAACACCGTATTTAAAATGGCCCAGGGCGCGTTGCCCGCAGACCGCAGCCTGGGACGCCGGGCAGAACCAGAGCGCGGCGGGCGAGCGCCGCGAAGGAGGCCCCGGAGCCCCGGTCCCCACCGTGCGACCCGGGCGACGGCGACCCTGCTGAGCCTGCGCTACCCCTCAACCAACGAGCGCGCTGCCGGCCGGCGGTGGCAGGCACCGTCCCTGTCGTGGGCCGAATGCGTTACCAGCAGGAACAGTGCGACCTTAACCCCCTACGCCCCGCTTTGCCCCTGGGTCGCGGTGATTAACTGGCTCTCAGGGGCTCCCGCTGCTCCGCGCGGTTTGAACCCCGCCAAACGAAGCCATGGCTCCCACCGCGGCGGCGCCTGGGCGGGGAGGCCCGCGGGCCTCCGTCCCCGGCCGTCCCGCCCCGATTCTGCGGCCGCCGCCTCCGCCCGCCCCCAGCCCGGACCGGCTCGTCCCGTTCTTACCGCGGCCTGCCTGGGCCCTGCGCTCCGCCGCTCGGCGCTCCCCGCTCTGCGCTCATCCCCGGGCCCCGCGGGGCAGGCGCCGACCCCGGGCCTCGGGCGGCGCTTCTGCTCCTTCGGATTATCTCCCCTCCCCCAGCAGGCCCGGCGGGGGGCACTGACTCGCCCCGAAGGCTGGGAACGCTCCCCCCCACCCCTCTCCACCCCCTCCGCCGGCGCGTCTGCTTGTTTAACCTTCCCGCCCAGCTGTGACCCCGCACCCCGCCAAGCGCTGCCAGCCGGGTCAGGCGGCGGTGGGGTGTGGCAGGCCGGTCCACCAGGCCATGAGTAACAGAGACCCTCCGCCCATCCATCCTGCCCCGCCTCCGAGGTGCAGGGACGGAGTCGGAGGCCTGGTCCTGTGTACCCGAGGCGCTGAGCAACCTTCAGCTGTGTCAGCCTCTTGCACTTTGACATCTCTCCAAGGACAGACGCTCTCTCCTCTCCAGGCGGCTCTGGCTGCATAATTCTGGGGCCCCGTGCAAAATGGAAACTTGAACCCCTTGTTCAAAAATGAAGATTATGACTTTCAAGGCAGCGGCAGCCAAGGGGCCTTCCTGAGCGCAGGGTCCTGTGTGACTGTACAGGTCCCCATAAGCCCATGAAGCCGGCCCTGCCTCTCCCAAGCCTCCCCACTCCCTGCACCAAGTGCTCAGTCCTGGGGCCCTCTGCAAGGCAGTGGGTGCCAGGGGCCTTCTCCACCTGCCCATAGGCTGTGGGTTGCGGTGAGTCCCTGCAAATCTGGGGTGGTGCTGTCCCCCAAGTCAGCTTGTGGGCTGCTGTCGCCGGACTGCACTGGGGACTCCAGAGAGACACCTGCTGGGCCGATTCCCATACCCCCCCCCCCCCGGCCCTGCTATGCCTCTCCACAGCCCCGGCTGCTCTGTGCCAACTCTGGAAAACCAAGAGGGCGGGCTCTGCTGCCAGCAGAGGCAGAGAGTGGGTGCCCCAGGGTCTGCCCATGCGTGCCCACCGCTGCTCTCTTCCCAGGATCAGTTCTGATGCTCAGACCATCCTTCTCAATTGTGTAGGAGAGCCAGGGTCAGAGCCAGAAGGATGACTGGGAGGCTGGGCCCCTGCAGAGTGGCACATGCCTGTGTGTGGCCAGTCTCCCGCCTCCTGTCTCTGTTTCCTCACCTTCCCTCGGCTGAGAGACTGAGGCTGCAGAGACCCCTGCAAGCCCACTCAGGTCTCTGGCATGTGGCCACCGCCAAGCCACCGCCAGGTCTCTCCCAGCCAGAGCCGAGCCTGGGCCAACCTTGTCAGAGGTGGCAGCGAGGGCTGAGTGCAGGCTGCGGTGTCAGTCTTAACAGAGAACCCACTACGCACAAGACACAGGGCGCTGGGCAGGGCTGGGGACCCAGAGGCTGCAGGGCGTGGCCATGCTAGAGCCCCGGGCAGCTCTGGGTCCAGCCAGCTTTCGCTGAGCCCAGCAGGACCCCTGCAGAGGGGTGCGTCAGGCGGGGTCTGCTAACCCTAATTCAAAGGCGGATTCACCGGTGAGCACCGAGGCTTAAGCTGTGAGGGCTGTTCACCTCCAGGGCCCCTTCCAGGGCATGTGGCTTGTTAAAAAAAGTGCTATGTTCCTATATTTTTCAAGTGAGAACCCTACGATTGTTTAAACTTTAGGACCAGCAGAGTCCAGCCAGACCTGTGTGTTTCTCCCAAGCTAAGAGTTCACTCTCTGGACAATGGGGACATAATGCCACCTCCAAGTGTGGAGTGGCCGGAGGGGCGGAGCTCCTCACCCATGCTCTGCAGAACTTCACATCGATTTTCGACTTTCCTGTTTTGGCCTCACAGTACTGCTTAAGGCAGTGCTAGTGTCACCCCCATTCGGGAGGCTAGGAGACGGAGGCCCAGGGGAGCGGATAATGTGCCCAAATCACTTGCTGACACTGGGCGGCCCTCGCCACGTGGTCCACACCAGCTCTGGGTTGGGGACCTGGCGGGCTCTGGGCTTGGGGAGCCAGACAGATATAGGGCAGCCTCTGCAGAGACCCACCGCCAGGCCCCTTTACCAACCTGGGCAGAGTGCCCACCCCCCTCTGGAGGCATCCATTTCATCTCTCCGCGGACAAACTTGCCTCCAAGGTGGGAGAAACCGCAGAGGTGGCTGCCCACAGCCTCATGCTCCCCCTGACTCCAGCAGAGACCCTCAGAGTTCATGCTGCTACTGTGCAAATGCTTTTCCCATCTGGGGATCCTGCCATAGGAGGGACTCCACCTGAGCTCTGCAAGATAGACTCGGGCAAGGCACTGGCTCCCCTGAGCCTCAGTTTCCCTCCCTGTAAGGAGGTGGTTGGGCCGGGCTGTCAGCTTTTCTCTAAGTTGGTTGGGCTGGTGCTGGAGCCACAGGATGAAGCAGCCGATAAGAGGAGCTGTGTCCAGAGCCTCCTCCGGGGAAAGGGCATGTGTGTGGGGCGAAACTTCCAGACGCTTCCGCACCATACACTCCTGTGTAGACGCTCCCCCCCACCTCCTCTGATGTAGCCTGGACGCTGGAAAGGCCTCTGGGTTTGAGGGGGCTCCAGGAAGCTCTTAGGTGGCTTTGATGGGTGTGTGTTTGTGCTGGCAGAGCCTGGGCCCTTCCTGGGTCCTGGAGTCCACCGGCCAGCCCGACGCCCCGTCCCAGCTGCCTGGAGCCTCCACAAAAGCTGAGTCCTGCCCGCAGCAGGCCCCCGAGCGGGCCCTCAGCTGGGCGGCGGGAGGTCAGCAGGACAGGAACCCCAGGAGGTGCATGTGCCTGGGCCAGGATGGCACCTGGGACACAGGGCACTCTGCCCCTTGAACTTGCACCTGGAGTCTGTGACTGATGGAGAGTCCTGGGGCCCTTTGGGGTGAGGCCTCACCGGGGATAAACTCTCCTTTCCCCACTCTGCACAGGGAGGTGGATCAGGGTGGCAAGTGGGAGGGGGGTGCTTCTGCAAACCTGGTGACTGAGTTCTCTCAACAGCCTGGGGGCGAAGCAGACCACCCTCAGTTCACTGACCAGGAAACAAAGGCACAGAGAGGTTAGGGCACTCCCTAAGGCCACACAGCAGCAGGAAGAAGTGGATTTGAATCCAGGACACCGACTGCCCTCTGCTGCCCGGCCTCTGCACATGCTGGCACACACACGCCCATACAGTGATAAGAACACCCAGCGAGCTCGAGGAGCTGGGCAGAAAACCCGCCCCAGAAGATGTGAACACAAGTCCATTTCCTTCAAGTCTGATTGATTTCACTTCAAGAGCTCCTGCATTATGCAGGACTAGGGGCCCTGAAGGGCAGCTGATTTAAATGGAAATAAGTCCAGGAAAAACAAATCAACACGGCCCCAGGTTCAATCCACTGGAGAAGCGCATCGCAAGCTTTGAGTGAGTGGGGACGTACGTAATAGGGCCGACTTACAGACAACTCCGCAGAGCCGTTAACCCTTCTCCCCAGGTCTCAGCTTCGGAAGGTGTCTCCAGAACCGCTGGGTCCTCCATGAGTTCACGGCTCCTCCTGGATGGAAGCAGATGTTACCAGGGAAACCTGGAGGGTTTTAAAATTTTTCCCCCTAAGGAGTCTGGTTTTCTTCAAATGAGCACTTTTGGGGGCAGTTCACCCAGGAACGTGGCCTGGGGGTCAGAATCTCAGGCAGCAATTTCCAGACAGCTCCATATTCTCTGCAGAGAGCAACACACGCCCGCCTTTCCTCCCTCCATCCCTCCCTCCTCCTCCCCCTGCCTTCCTTCCTTCCCTCCTGGAGTCTTGACTGCGTGCCTGGGATGTGCCTATCACAACTCTGGTTTCTGGAAGTAGGGCAGTGAGCAGGCAGCCAGGGCCCAGCCGGGGTGGGGGGACTCGCAGCCTTTAGGTCACTTGCTCACCTCAGTTGGCCTGTGAGGCAACTTGCTGTCTTCATTTTAGAAATGCAGAAGCTGAGCCCAGAAGGGTCAAGTGATTTGCCCAAGGTCACCCAGCAAATGTGTGGGTTCCTTACCCTGGCACCAAGCCCTCCCTGCCAGGCCCTCCCTCCAGCTCCTCTTGCAGCCCCTCCCCCACTGCCCTTGCTGCTCCCATAGGTCCACAACTGGGTCCAGTGGCCCCACGGCCTGCCCCTGCACGGGGTACCCTCTCCCAGCCACGCCTGTCCAACCTCTCCACCCCAGGAAGGTCACTCGCTGCAAATACCTCCCGACATGGCTGAGAGCCTGCACAGCCTCTGTGTGAGGAGATTCCCCTGCCTCCCCTGCGAAATCAGCCCACCCGGCTCTGTCCTGTTATGCTCTTTGTCTGACCTGTGTCCCTCCCTCCCACTCACCTGCCCGTGGCCTGAGGGCTGACCCAACTCGGTGCTGGGCCCCAGCCGCGGGAGCACAGCGCAGGGCACTCGGCGAGTGAGAAGCATTTCAAGTAGAAGGGGGTGAGGGACCAGGAGGGAGAGGAGGCGTGCCTGGCGTGTCGAGGGGCCCAGGCCGCGCAGAGCGGCGGCGTTTAGGTCTCAGGAGAACACGATGGGGAGGAAGCAGTCAGGGCCACCTAGGCAGGCAGGGCGGCCGGCCGAGGAAGGACGAGGGCAATAGGGAGCCAGAGCTGAACCGAAGGATGGCATTCCCCCCAGTCCACGTCATCTCCCACCGGTGGTTTTAATTAGATTCTGGCACTTTCCAGCACCCCTTAGGAGCTAAAAGCACTTTGCTTTGCATCTGCTGATCAAACAGGGGAGGAAACCCAGAAAAAATAACATCCACATTGTTGTTGGAGCACGCTTTTGGCTCTAGATTCGAGATTAGCATAATATTTGTCTAAAGGTAACAAGGGTAAATTTTTCCTGTCTGGAGATGTGTTCATGATATTTAGGAGAAACTGTCTTCTGATGGAGGCAGACCTGGTCCCTTGCATAAAGATTAAGTCTGCTGAGAAGGATTTAGTTCTCACGTGTTCTCTTGGAGGAACCAGAGGGAGGCATCTGGGTACTGTTCATCAGCACTTTTTTTATGTTTTAGAAACGTGTGCTCCCCCATCCCCAGAGCCGCTGAGTTACGAGGACCTCAAGGGCTGTGGGCATTTTTCTCATCGTGGGCCCTGAGGCCTGGGCGCCTGGTGGCTGCGCTCTTTGTTTTCTGGTGGGTGAGGGATCACTGAGCCCATTTTGCAGCTGTGAAGATGGAGCCTGAGGCAGAGTGGCCGGTGGACCCAGGATCACACAGCCCCCGGGGGGGACTCAGGAACGGGACCCAGATCCTGCTCTGTCTTGACTTTCCTTTCTCAGCCAGTGCTGAGCGTCTCCTGTCTTCACTGGAAGGGGGCCCGGCTCTGGGGGGCTGCTTGGCCGTGGTCCAGCGCTGGCTGGACTAACAAAGCCCAGACCTGGAGCTGGAGGTCTGTCTTCGGTGAGACCAGCAGCCAGGAAAGGTGTTGGCATGGCTGGCTTTTCTGACATTCGCCGATTGAGAGAGAAGCCTCCTGCCGAAAGCATTTTCTCCTGGAAATCTCAGCCTGTCCACTCTCCTGCAGAGCAGAGGGGCAGGGGAGGCCAGTCTGACCATCGCCAGACTTTGTCCTCCCCGTCTGCCTCGGGAGGAGCCCTGGGCTGGAGGTTGGGGCCCCGGGTTCTGTCCTTACCCCCGTCCCCCACTCTCAGGGAGGGGGGCATCTCCCCATGGTGGGCCTCAGCCTGCACAGCTGTCAAACAGAGCCCCAAACGTCCAAGGCACATGACAGACATCCTCAATGCTGCCCCCACCTGCATCCAGACAGCACGCCCCGGGCGTCCTCACAGCGCTGGGGCGCGGCTCTTCACGGGGGCTGGGAACTCAGAGGAGAAGCTCGGAGAAGCTGCTCTTGCTGTGGGTGTTGGGTGCCGGTCAAGCAGCCACCTGCCGGCCTCAGGGCCGAGTGTCCAGAGCCGACCTGCCCGTCGCTCTTCTGCTCCAACCTCTGTGCAGCCGCCTTGACCGCCTGAGTCTCCAACACACATCTTGTGGACGTCAGGCCTGTAAGGCTCCTCGGGAAAGTGTCCCGTGGCCACTCAGGTCTGGGAGATGCCGGACACCAGATGCACCCTACCCCCAGAGAGCTTGGATTAACCGCCCGAGACCCTTGTGGACAGCCTGTGTGATGTGGGCAGCCGGGCACTTCCCCGCTCGCCTTGAACAGAGCCCTTGTCTCTCACCAGGGTCCACTCGGGCAGAGGCCACACCGGTTACTTCAACAGAGAGAGTTTCATATAAAGAACTGTTAACCAGAGATCACAGAACTGAAAAGGCGAAAAGAGACTCTAAGATGTCACCGGGGGAACTGGCTGCACCCCCAGGGCTGGGACAACAACAAGGAAAGGAGGGAGCTATTTAACTCAGCAGCCAGACAAGGGGCCAGTGGTGCTGGGACCCAGACCTCGGAGGGGGCGTGGGCCATGGCCCCGGGAGGGGTGGGGAAACCGGAAGCTGGACTCAGGGGCAGAGACAGGAAGGAAAGCGGGCAGGGTTGAGGAGTGTTGCCAAGGCGACATGCAGGGAGCAGGGAGCAGACAAGAAGGAGCAGGACCCTCCTCCTCCCGCCCAGCCGCTCACCCTGAACGCCCAGCAGAGCCTGATGGGGACCCAACTGTCGAGGGGAAGAGGGTGCAGACTTCAGCATCCAAGAGCCGATCACAGAAGTAGGGCTCAGGGCTGAGGGACAATGAGTCAGCGACTGTCACATCCCCAGGAACCAAGGGTCACAGAGCTCACCCTGGAGGACAGAGATCTAAATTCCTTAGAGGGGCTGAGAGGACAGAATGTGTGTCCCCCAAAGGTGAGTGTTGGAACCTAACCCCTAATGTGGTGTTGGGAGGTGAGGCCTTTAGGAGGTGATCAGGTCACAAGGGTGGGGCTGCATGATGGGATTAGTGCTCTTGTAAGAAGAGACCCCCGGGGGGGAACTCTCTCCACCACGTGGCACAGTGAGAAGGCGAGAAGGTGTCTGCCTGCAACCAGGAGGAGGGCTCTCGCCAGGAACCGAATCGCCTCGCCGGCCCCCTGATCTCGGGCTTCCAGCCTCCAGACTGTGAGAAATAAATGTCTGCCCTCCAGGCTCCCGTTTATGGTGTTCTGTCACAGCAGCATGAACTGGCTATGACAGGGCGTTTCCGGCCCTCACAGTGTGGCAGGACCAGCCTCTGCATCGGTCTCCCCAGGCCCCGTGTCCCCTGTGGGCAGCACACACCACATCCCGTTGTCTCAGCCTCCCCCGCGGCGTCTGAAGCCTGTGCTTTCATCCTCTTGGTCCTGTCGTTCCGTGGTTTCCCCTGCGGGAGCGCCTCCTCCGCCTCGGCCACATGGGGGCTGCTCAGAGAGAGGCCAGGCGACCCCGGGTCTGGGTCTCTCAGAAACTCGAGTCCCTGCCATTGGAGGGCTTTAGGATCAGTGGGGAGGGAGAGGTGCCCAGTCCCGGAGC
Organism: Dicerorhinus sumatrensis harrissoni; assembly: GCA_014189135.1. Taxonomy (NCBI): domain Eukaryota; kingdom Metazoa; phylum Chordata; class Mammalia; order Perissodactyla; family Rhinocerotidae; genus Dicerorhinus; species Dicerorhinus sumatrensis. The sequence goes on from JABWHU010001778.1 coordinate 72,772,547, forward strand.
CCCAGGGGCCAGGCTGGGGCAGGGCTGCGGGCTGGCCCCACGCCAGCTGGGGGACAGCCCCCAGGCCCCTCACAGCGGGCAGAGGCAGCGGCTGCGGGCGGGTTGGGGGCTCCCGGCCAAGCTTGTGTGCAGCTTTCTTCCCCGCAGGCCTGGGTGGGGGCGGCTGATGGAGAGCCGCATAATCTGTCCTGAACGGTGGAGGGGAGCCAGCGGCCCGTGAAGAGTCCTTGTCCTCACCCCCTCCTCCCTTCCCACCCTCCACAGAGTTTGCTTTACAATTAGAGAAGGGCATTGGGGTCATGTCCCAGAAGCTAGCTAGGGTCAGAGCAACCCGTGGGAGTGGCCGCAGGGCTCCGTTCCTGGTGGGACAGCCGTGGGCCAGCTAGGACCCAATCCTTGAAGAAGAATGAGAGACAGAAGAAGAGAGGCTTATTGCTGCCAGGCACTGGGCGAGGCCACCCCACGTCTACAGTCTCATCTAACTTCTCCAGCACCCCGAAACCCCAAGAGAGGAGTGTGTGGCTGGGGTGCAGACCCCGGGTGGCAGCGGGGCTTACGCAGCGGCCTGCTAAGCTGGGATCCAGGCAGGCGGGTCTGACCCCAGGGCCCTGGCTCCTTCCTCCCAGTGGTGACTACTTGCAAGACAGGAGGGTCCAATGCTAGAACTTTGACGCAGACCCCTGAGCTAGATCCGCTGTTTCCTGCCACCACTGCGCGCCTCTGCGTTGTGAGGCTGCCTCTCTCCCACCAGGAGGTGGAGCTCTTTCCTTGAGTCTACCTGGTGACTTCCAGACCACGGAGAAGAGACGGAGTTCTGAGGTCTTGCCCTTCTGCTCTGGCCCTCTTGGCCCCTGAGAGGGCCCCTTGGAGGAGCCCAGGTCAGCCCCTTGTGGATGAGACGCCGTGTGGAGACAGGGGCAGCTGATGTTAGCACCGCTCTCTCACCCTGCACCGAGGCCCCCCTGGGCCCTCGGGCTCCTGTCCAGCCGCCTGCTGAGCACGCTGCACATGAGTCCAGGTTGACCTGCAGAAGACCTGCCCGGGAGCTAGGAGGTGATCGCGGCCTTATGCAGCCTTGCTGTTTCGGGTGGCTTCCCATAGGCATAAATTGCTGATGGATGTCACCTCTCGGTACTGAGATGGGGAAGTTTCTCCCTGTTCAGAGGGTAGGAAGAGAAGGATGGCAGGCTTTTCAGGGCTGTCCTGGGTCTAGTCAAAGCCAGCCCCGGGCCAGCCCAGCTTCTGGGGGTGGGGAAACAGACCCGCCTCTTGGTGGGAGAAGCTGAAAAATCCTGTGGCCACGTTTCCAACGTGCACAACCTGGTAGTCAGCAAAGCCAGAGAGTGCGGAGAAATAAAGCACTTGAAGGAAAAGAACAGCTGAGAAAAACAGCAGCCGAGACAGTGAACAACACCACCACCAGCCCTCCCCCAGGGGGCTTCTAAAGGGTGCTCTCCGGGAAGAAGGAATGCCCCGGGGACGTCTGAGATGCCAGGAGACATGGCGCAATCGCTGTTTTTATTGAGGTGAAATGAGGTGAAATTCACATAACGTAAAATTAACCATTTTAAGGTGTACAATTCAGCGGCGTTTAGGGCATTCACAGTGTTGTGCAACCACCACCTCTACAGAGCATTTCCATCGCTCCAAAAGGATACCCCGTACCCATTCATCAGCAGTCACTCCCCATTCCCCCCCGGCCCCTGGCAACCGCCAATCTACTTTCTGTCTCTCTGGATCTGTCTACTCCGGACGTTCGTATAAATGAAGTCGTACAACATGTGACCTTTTGTGATTGGCTTCTTTTACTCGGCATAATGTTTTCAAGGTTCATCCGTATGGCAGCATAAATCACTAGTTCCTTCCGTTTTATGGTTGAATAATACTCCATATATGTAAATATGGTATATGCATATACCAAATTTTATTTATCCATTCATCTGTTTTCCCTCTGCTTTACTGAGATATAGTTGACAGATAAAATTGTATATATTTAAAGAGTACAACCTGATGATTCGATATTCGAATACATCGTGAAATGATTCCCACCATCAAGCTAATTAACACATCCCATCACTTCACATATTTACCTTTTTTGTGTGTGTGGTGAGAACACTTAAGATCTACTCTCTTAGCAAAGTTCAAGTATACAATACAGTATTATTAACTATGGTCATCGTGCTGTACCTTAGGTCCCCAGAACTTATCCATCTATAACTGAAAACTTGTACCTTTTGATGGACATCTCCCCATCTCCTCCACCCCCAGCCCCTGGAAACCACCATTCTACTCTCTGCTTTTATGTTTGACTTTTTTTGTTTTTAGAATTCATATATAAGTGATACCATACAGTATTTGTCTTTGTCTGGCTTATTTCACTTAGCATAATGCCTCCCAAGTGTATTCATGTTGTTGCAAATGGCAAGATTTTCTTCTTTTTTATGGCTGAATAATATTCCTTTATATATATATACCACATCTTCTTTATGCATTCGTCTATCGATGGACACTTAGGTTGTTTCCATGTCTTGGCTGTGCTAATATGCTAATATTGCAATGAACATGGGAGTGCAGATATCTCTGCAAGATACTGATTTCGTTTCCTTCACATAAATACTCAGAAGTGGGATTGCAGGATCATAAGGTATTTCTATTTTTAATTTTTTGAGGAAGCTCCATACTGTTTTCTACAGTGGCTGCACCAATTTACATTGTCAACACTTGTTTCTTGTCTTTTTGATGATAGCCATTCTGACAGGTGTGAGGGGATGTCTCATTGTAGTTTTGATTTGCATTTCCCTGATGATTAGTGATGTTCAGCATCTTTTCATCTATCTCTTGGCCATTTTGTGTGTCTTCTTTGGAAAACTGTTTATTCAGTTTCTTTGTTTATTTTTAAATTGGATTATTTGGTTTTTTTGTCATTGAGTTATATTAGTTCCTTATAAGTCTTTGATATTAACCCCTTGTCAGGTATATGGTTTGGAAATATTGTCTCCCATTCCATGGGTTGCCTTTTCATTTTGTTGATGGTTTCCTTTTCTGCACAGAAGCTTTTTAGTTTGATGTAGTCCCATTTGTTTATTTTTTACTTTGTTCCTTGTGCTTTAGGTGTCAGATCCAAAAAATCATTACCAAGACCGATGTCAAGGAGCTTTTTCCCCATGTTTTCTTCTAGGAGTTTTACAGTTTCACATCTTACATTTAAGTCTTTAATTCATTTCGAGTTAATTTTTGTAAGTCGTGTAAAATAGGGGTCCAGTTTCATTCTTCTGCGTGTGGATGTCCAGGCTCCCAGCACCGTTTACTGAAGAGACTGTCATTCCCCGTTGTGTGTTCTCAGCACCCTGGTCATAGATTAATTGATTGTATATGTGTGTTTATCTCTGGACTCTTATTCTGTTCCGTTGGTTTATGTTCTTATGCCAGTACCATACTGTGTTGTAATGTATTGTGTTGTAATGCAGTGTGTTACTTTACTATAGTTTTGTAGTATACGTTGAGATCAGGGAGCATGATGCCTCCGATTCTTCTCTCTCAAGACTGCTTTGGTCATTCAGGGTCTTCTGTGGTTCCCTATGAATTTTGGGACGTTTGTGAAAATGCCATTGGACTTTTCATAGGGATTGCATTGAGTCTGTAGATGGCTTTGGGTAGTAGGGACATTTTAACAATATTAATTCTTCCAATCCAAGATCACTTTCCATATCTTTCCATTTATTTGTTTCTTCTTCAATTTCTTTCATCAATACCTTGTAGTTTTCAGTGCACAGGTCTTTCACCTCCTTGGCTAAATTTATTCCTAAGTATTTGATTGTTTTTGATGCTATTGTAAATAGGATTGCTTTTTTAATTTCTCTTTCAGAGAACTGGTTGTTAGTGTATAGAGTTGCAACTGATTTTTGTATGTTGATTTTGTAACCTGCAACTTTACTGAATTTGTTTATTAGTTGCAACAGTTTTTTTGGTAGAGTCCTTAGGATTTTCTATATGTAATATCATGTCATCTGCAAACAGAGACAATTTTACTTCTTCCTTTCCACTTTAGATGCCGTTTATTTCTTTCTCTTGCCTGATTGCTCTGTCTAGAATTTCCAATACTATGTTGAATAGGAGTGGTGAGAGTGGGCATCCTTGTCGTGTTCCTTATCCTAGGGAATAAGCTTTCAGCTTTTCACCATTGGATATAATGTTAGCTGTGGGCTGGTCATATATGCCTTTATTATGTTGAGGTGTGTTCCTTTTATTCCTAATTTGTTGAGAGGTTTTTTTTTTTTTTATCATGAAGGGATGTCAAATTTTGTCAAATGCTTTTTCTGCCTCTGTTGAGATGATCATGTGGTTTCTATCCTCCATTCTGTTAATGTTTGTGTCACATTGATTGATTTGCAGATGTTGAACCATGTTTGCAGCCCAAGGATAAATCCCATTTGATCATGGTATATGATCCTTTTAATGTCCTATTGAGTTTGGTTTGCTAGCACTTTGTTGAGGAATTTTGGGTCTGTAATTATCAGGGATATTGGTCTGCAGTTTTCTTTTCTTATAGTGAGCTTGTCTGGCTTTGTTATCAAGGTAATGCTGGCCCTGTAAAATGAGTTTGGAAGTGTTCCCTCCTGTTCAATTTTTTAGAACAGTTTGAGAAGGATTGGCATTAATTCTTCTTTAAATGTTTGGTAGAATTCACCAGTGAAGCCTGGTCACTGATTCTGATCCTGGGCTTTTCTCCTTTGGGAAACTTTTGATTACTGATTCAACATCCTTACTAGTTACAGATCTATTCAGATTTCCTATTTATCCGTGATTCAGTCTCATTAGTTGTACATTTCTAGGAATTTTTCCATTTCTTCTAGGTTATCCAATTTGTTGGTATATGATTGTTCATAGTAGTCTCTCATGATCTTTTGTATTTCTGTAGTATCTGTTGTAAGATGTCCTCTTTCATTTCTGATTTTATGTATTTGAGTCTAATCTCTTTTTTTCTTAGTTTAGCTAGAGGTTTGTCAATTTTGTTCATCTTTTCAAAAAACCAGCTCTTAGTTCCATTGATCTTTTCTATTGTTTTTGTAGTCTTTATTTCATTTATTTCTTCTCTGATCTTTGCTATTTCCTTCCTTCTGCTAACTTGGGGCTTAGTTTGTTCTTCTTTTAGTTCCTTGGGGTGTAAAGTTATGTTATTCATTTGAGATCTTTCCTTCTTTTAAATTTAGGCATTTATGACTATAAACTTTCCTCTTGGAACTGCTTTTGCTGCATCCCATAAGTTTTGGTGTGTTGTGTTTCCATTTTCATTTGTCCCAAGATATTTTTTGATTTCCTTTTTGATTTATTCTTTGACCTATTAATTATTCAGGAATGTGTTGTTTAATTTCCACATATTTGTGAATTTTTCAGCTTTCCTCCTATTATTGATTTCTAGTTGCATACCTTTGTGGTTGGAAAAGACACTTGATATGATTTCAATCTTCTTAAATTTGTTAAAACTTGTTTTGTGACCTAACATATGATCTATCCTGGATAATGTTCCTTGTGTGTTTGAAAAAAATGTCTATGCTGATGCTGTAGGATGGAATGTTCCGTCTATGTCTGTCAGGTCCCACTGGTCTAAGACATAGTTCAAGTCCAATGTTTCCTTATTGATTTTCTGTCTGGATGATCTATCCATTGTTGAAAGTGGGATATTGAAATCCCCTACTGTTATTGTGTTGCTGTCTATTTCTGCCTTCAGAATAGAAGACTGTTAATATTTGCTTAATATATTTAGATGCTCTGTTGCTGGATGCATATATATTTACAATTGTATATTCTCTTGATGAATTAATCAGTTTATCATTATGTAATGACCCGCTTTGTCTCTGGTTGCAGTTTTTGACTTAAAGTTTATTTTGTTTGACGTAAGTATAGCTACCCCTGCTCTCTTTTGGTTTCCATTTGCATGGAATATCTTTTTCCATCCCTTCATTTTCAGCCTATGTGTGTCCTTAAAGCTGAAGTGAATCCTTGTAGGCAGTATGTAATTGGCTCTTGTTTTTTTTTCTTTTTAATCTACTCAGCCACTTTATGTCGTTTGATAGGAGAATTTAATCCATTTACATTTAAAATAATTATTGATAGATAAGGAGTTACTATTGCCATCTTGTTCATTGTTTTCTGGCTATGTTGCAGTTCCTTTTAATGATTTTCCTTAGTGGTATGCTTTGGTTCCTTTCTCTTTATCTTTTGTGTATCACGGAGCAAAGATTTACCATCTTACAGTTAGAACGGTCTATTTTAAACTGATAACAACTTTCCCTTGATCATATACAAAAACTCTACCCTTGTACTTCCCCTCACATACATTTTGTTTTTGATGTCACAATTTACATCTTTTTATATTGTGTTCCATTAACAAATTATTGTAGCTATCATTATTTTTAATGCTTTTATATTTTAACCTTTGGAGTAAAGTGACAGGCCACCATTACAGTATTAGAGGAATCTGAATTTGACTACATACTTACCTTTACCAGTGAGTTTTAAACTTTCATATGTTTTCGTGTTATTGATTAGCATCCTTTCATTTCAGCTTGAAGAACTCCCTTTAGCATTTCTCGTAAGGTCTAGTGGTGAGGAACTCCCTCGGCTTTTGTGTGTCCTTCATTTCTTTTTTTGTGAGGAAGTTTGGCCCTGAGCTAACATCTGATGCCAATCCTCCTCTTTTTGCTGAGGAAGACTGGCCCTGGGCTAACATCCGTGCCCATCTTCCTCCACTTTATATGGGATGGCCTGACAAGGGGTGTGTCGGTGCGCACCTGGGATCCGAACCGGTGAACCCTGGGCTGCCGCAGCAGAGCGTGCACTTAACCACTTGCACCACTGGGCCGGCCCCTGTCTGTCCTTCATTTCTGAAGGACACCTTTGTTGGATAAAGTATTCTTGGCAGTTTTTTCTCTCAGCACTTTGAATATCATCCCACTCTCTCCTGGCCTGCGAGGAATTTGCTGGTGGCCTTATGGGTGTTCCCTTGTCTGAGATGAGTTTTTTTCTCTTGCTGCTTTCAGAATTCTCTCTTTGTCTTTGATTTTTGACAATTTTATTATAATGTGTCTTGGTGAAGTCTTCTTTGGGTTGAATCTTTGTGGGGACCTATGAGCTTCATTTACCTGGATGTGCATGTCTCTTCCCAGGTATGGGAAGTTTTCAGCCATTATTTCTGTAAATAAACTTTCTGCCCCTTTCTCTCTTTTCCTCCTGGGACTCTCATAACGCAAATGTTGTTTCTCTTGATGGTATCCTATAATTCATGTAGGCTTCCTTCACGCTTTTTTCTTTTTTCTCCTCTTATTGGATAATTTCAAGTGAATTGTCTTCAGTTTCATAGAATCTTTCTTCTCCCTGATCAAGCCTGCTATTGACGGCCTGTATTGCATTTTTCGTCTCATTCATTGTGTTCTTCACCTCCAGAATTTCTGTTGGGTTCTTTTTTATGGTTTCTATCTCTCTGTTGCACTTGTCATTTTGTTCATGTGTTGCTTTCCTGATTTCACTGAGTTGTCTATCTGTGTTCTCTTGCAGCTCACTGAGCTTCCTTAAAACAGCTATTTTTAATTCTTTGCCCAGCAATTCGTAGATCTCCATTTATTTGAGGAAAGCTACTGGAAAATTATTGTGTTCCTTGGTGGTGCCATGTTTCCTTGACTCGTTGTGTTTCTTGTAGCCTTGCATTCATGCCTGTGCACTTGATGGAGCAGTCACCCCCAGAACCTGTGGACCTGTGACCTTATTTGGAAAAAGGGTCTTTGCAGATGTAATTAAGTTAAGGATCTTGAGAGGAGATCATCCTGGATTATCCACTGGGCCCTAAATCCAATGACAGTGTCTTTATGAGAGACGCACAGAGACGAGAGGGGAAGGCCATGTGTAGACGGAGGCAGGGATTAGAGGGATGTGGTCACAAGCCAGGGAACCCTGGAGCCACAGGAATCTGGGAGAGGCAGGAAGGAGCCTCCCCTGGAGCCTCCGGAGGGAGCGTGGCCCTGCTCACACCTTGAGTTTGATCTTCTGGCCTCAAGGACTGTGAGAGAACAAATCTCTGCTGTTTGGAGCCCCTGGCTTGCGATCACTTGTTACTGCAGCCCCGGGGAACAAACAGTCGCCAAACCTCTCCTCTGGTTTCCTGGCCTGGGACCCACCCGCCAGGAGGGGGCAGTTGGTCTGGGGTCAGGGCAGCAGAAACCTGATGGCACAGTGGGACAGTAGGGCCAGGAGAGGTCATGGACAGGATAACCCCTGCGCCTGAGGGGGGGTCGAGTGCCCGTCTGTGGAGTTCAGAGCCCATCTCCCCAGATTCCAAGGTTTTCCTGGCTCTCAGACCTTCCCGGATGAAACTGCAGTCCCACTGGGAGACTCTGCACCCCAGTCCTTCCCCCCACACCCCCATCCTCGCCCCCAATCCTAGGCTTTCAGGGGCCCTCGTGGGAGGTGGGGGTGGGTGGGGCTGCCCAGCCCTTTTCCTAGAATGAGTCGACAGCCCGAGGAGAGGAAGGCTTCCTGACAAACTGTCTAGATGGTGATTTTAATTCTCAGTTCAGTTTGGGTGTGGAGACAATCCACACGCGTCGGGCAATGCTGCTGGAGTTGCCTCAGACGACTGTCTTATGGATGCCAGGGTTGGGGTTGTCCAGGTGTGGGGTGTCCTCGGTGAGGGGCTCACAGGATGGTGTCTCCTCCCCGCGGCCCTGTGAGCGGGGGTGTCTCCCTGTAGAGAGGGGGACCTAGAGGCCCAGGGAAGCCCATGGGCCAACTCTCTGGGTGCCAGTGTGTCTGGAGGAGCAGGGTAGGGAGAGGGTGGGGGGTTCTTCTGAGGGAGGGGGCTGATGACCTTGGAAAGCCACATAAACGTTTTTTAAATTGTGGTAAAATATATATAACTTAATAAAATTTACCACTTTAACCATTCTTACAAGTGTACAGTTCAGTGGCATTAAGTGCGTTCACATTGTTGTGCAACATCACCACCATCTGTCTCCAGAACTTGTTTATCTTCCCAAACTGAAACTCTGTCCCCATTAAACACTAATTCCTCATTCCTTCTCCCCCAGCCCCTGACAGCCCCCATTCTACTGTCTGTCTCTATGGATTGACTGCTGCAGGGACATCATAGAAATGGACTCATGTAAAATTTGTCTTTTGGCAACTAGCTTGTTCCACTGAGTATAATGCCTTCAAGTTTCATCCATGTTGTAGCAGGGGTCAGAATTTTCTTCCTTTTTAGGCTGAATAATACTCCATGTATGGATGAGCCATGTTTTGTTTATCTATCCGTCCGTCAATGGACACTGGGGTGCCCCCCACCCTTGGCTGTTGGGATGCTGCTGCTGTGGGCTTTGCACGTGTGTGCACATTTGTGTTGGAATCTCTGCCTCGTTAACTGTTGAGCTTTAGTTTCTGCACAAGTCAAACAGAAGTGCTGATGCCCCCGGCTGAGGGCAGCTGGGACGTGAAGTGAAACGCAGAGGGCTTGGCATAGAGGAAGCGATTTGTGAAGTGGCTCTGCACAGCTGGTGGTATTTCTCACTCACATGAACTGGACACAGTGTGTGCTCACTATTCTACGTGGATTTGTCCATTTAATCCTTGTGGCAACCTCACTGGTGTGGGCGCTGTCACGACTCCCATTTTACAGACAAGGAAACTGAGGCTCAGAGAGGGCAAGCAGCTTGCTCGAGGCCGCACAGCAGGAGTGGCCGAGGCAGGATTCAAGGTAGGCTGTGAGATGTGGAGCCCACACTTGTCACCACCATGCTGTTGTCCAAAATACGCATGGGAGGACGCAGAAATGGATCTTTGTAAAGTGGCCGCTGGACACAGGCGACCGGGACCCGCCTGTGGTGCAGCGTTCGCTCATCTGCGTCTCACAGACGCCGGCCAGTTCTCTGCAGACAGGGCGTCGAACGCCTCGGTAGTTACACCTGCCGCTGGCTTTCTCCCCTCATGGCATCTCCAGGACAGCCTGCCTTGCCAGGACACGTGGGGCCGGCATATCTGGGACAGGTGCCGGGGGGTTGGCTGTCGGGCCACGGTTCCCAGACCTGGAGCTGCAGTGGCCGAGGAGGCGAGGCTCGGGGCGGGTGGTCCTGGGATCAGGCCCCTCTCAGAGTGGCCCCCCAGCCCTCACCTTTTTGTTCTGGATCCTGCCCTCTTGGATCCCCACACCTGCTTCCTCCCCGGGTGCCAGGTGGGGTGGTGAGGGGGCCCAGCGGGGCTGGGACGAGAGACTGCCCTGCCCCCGGCTGACACTCCCCGGGCAGGTGGGCCCATCTTGCACCCACATGTGCCTGCAACGCTGCCCCACGTGTTTGAGGCCTCCGTCGTCAGGTGGGGCCATGGCCCGGGCTGGCGCTCTCTGAAGCACGTGAGGGTCTGCAGTGTGTCTTTTGTGGGCTGTGTTTGTTCTTTGTCTGATGCCGAAAGGAGCTTGGGGTGAGGACCCCAGGCCGCCTGCCTGGCCCTGGTCACCTAAGACACGGATGGCTAGTAATCCCCACGTGGCTCTGTTCCATGTCAGAGACTCTGGACGACCAGCCCACCGTGGTTTGGAAGGAGCCTGCTGGAACCGGGCAGGTCTACACCCCCAGTGACCTCTCCCCTAGTCTTGGGACAGACGCCCACGGGGTGCCAGAGGGCCCTCCAGGCCTCGGCTCCAGGCCACACTCATGACCAATGCTGCAGCCTCTGGGCTGCCGGTCCTTCCTGGGAGCTCCACGCGCCCGCTCCGCGCCTGCCGTTCTCCTTGCTTCTTCACTCCCTCGTTCCGGCCTGGCCTTACTATTCTGTGCTTATCCAAGTATTGCATGCGTGTGCTTTAACGTCGGCAGTAAAGTCTCAGAGGGAGAGACAGGACACCGCCTCGCTGCCCCACCAGCCTGCCACACTGTCTTCCGTGGAGCTTCCGTGAGTATTTGGTATTTTCCTCCTCGAGACTCTCCTCACCTCCTATCCTACCCACCCTCCCGATCTCTGCTCAGTGGTCACCGCCTCCAGGAAGCCTTCCTGTTCCCTTCTCATGGGCCCATGAGCACGACTTCCTGCTGTGGTCCACATTCATTTGTGTGGTTACTTGGTGGGCATCTGCCTCCCTCCTGGACTCTGAGCCTCAGGGACATGGAGGGTGCCGGCTTGGCTCCTGTATCCTCAGCACTCGGCCTGGCATGAGGGAGGGGCCAGGGAAACATCTGTGAGTGACGCCCCCAGGGGCAGTCCCCTCGTTGGTCCCCGGTCGCCCCACATGGCCACTGTGCTTTCTGCAGCCAGGGCAAGTTTGCTAAAATCATTCTTACTGGGCAGTTTCTCTACATCACACTGCACACAGCCTTGTTTAAACCCTCTGTGCCCCGGGCCAGACTCTCGGGGAGTGCCACGAGTGTCCATTCTTGGGCCAGCTTTTCCCCCTGAGCAGCAGGACATGAGATGCCCCATATCTCTGAGTATTTTTTATAAATTGATGCCGGCAGTGCCCACCATTTCCACTCGCAGCCCCAGGCGGGGCCTGGGCCTTTCCTCAGTGGGGATTTCTGCACCTGACTCTCTGGGGGCTGGGCTCTCGAGGGTCCTCGGTCATGGGGAGATAGCCAGGGCCAGCCCACTGGGTGCTGGGGCTGTGTCCCACCCAGCCCCTGACGTCCCTCTGTGTCCAGGGCACGGCCAAGTCAAGGGAGGGCGAGGGCATGGGGCGGGGCTCACCGCAGGCACTGGCGAGGAGCCTTCAACGGAGCTCCTGAGAGGCTAAGCAGAGCCCCAGACTCGAGCATCCTCAAGCAGTTATGGGCCAAGGGCTGGTGAGCAGCTGTCGCAGCCCCGCCAGTCTGCTGGGGAGCAGCAGCTGGACGCAGCCCAGACTCAGGCCGGCGGTGGGTCTGCGCGGGCCTGCACCATCTGGCAGAATGGAGGGCCGGGCGCTCCGTTATCCGTGTGAGGGGTTTAGGTCTGCAGCCAACCCTGGCCGGCCACTCGGCCTGTCTTTTCACTGGAGCTCCATCTTGCGGGCCGTGCTTTTAGCTTCATTTCACACCAGAGGGCTCGAAGGTTGGAGAGGTTAAGTAACTTGCCTGGGGTCACCCAGCTGGGCAAGAATGGGGCTGGGATTAGAACCCACAGCTGTTTGTTCTCAAACATGTGTTTCTTCATCCTGCCGAGGGCTTCTCCCCTCCTTAGAGAAATCCAGTTCAGGCTGCAACCCCATCCCCCCAAGTGTTTCTGCCTGGACACAGGGGAGGCCCCTGGCCCAGTGGCAGAGGCGCAACCCACCAGCACGTGCATGGTCCCTCTGCCCAGGGAGGGTGGTGCCCGAGCTCCCCGGCAGTCCCTGGTCTCCTGGGGCAGCAGGAGAGGGGGCCAATGGCTTAGAGGATCAAGCCCCCTCCCATTCCCTGGGGGACCTCGTCACTCTGGATCGCACATGGATGGGGCGATGACGGTGACGCTCGTCACGCCGGGAGCCCTTGTGAGTGAGCGTTAGCCCTCTGCCAGTCACAACCTCCCAGGCTCGTGGGGCAGAGTGATGCCGGGCCCGGGCATGCGCAGGGCAGTGTCCGACAGGCCACTGTAGGGGCGGAGGACAGGAGCGGGCACTCCTCAGAAAGGACAGCAGGTGGGACGAGGTGCCAGGGGGCGCGCGGGTCACAGAGCCGTGAGGACGTGGAGATAGATGCCCAACACCTGGAAGAGACGTGCATACCCACGAGACGCGAAAGCTGTCTCCAAAAAGCTGATGCAGCGCAAAGGTGCCGTTCTCACCCTAATTTACAAAGACAGTTTAGAGAGATTCAATAAAAGAAGTGAGAAATCGCAGATTCCCGGTTTGGATTGACATCAAACGTGCCTTATTGCCAGCTTTAAACTTATCTCTTCAGAAACTGAGAAAAAAACCAGAAGAAATGGCCGGAATGTGGAATGCAGGCCATGAAGGCAGGCGTTGAAGCCTAGAGACGCCGCTCCGACCCTGAGAGGCGGGCACACCACCCCCCTCGGCTCCCGCCCAGACATGCTGTGACGGGGCAGCCACGGCACCGGGACTGTCGAACAATCCAGTTAACAGGGAGGGAACCCCCCACTGCGCTGGAAAACATGCGACAGTGTCTCGGGGCAAGACTGGTAACAAGTTGTGAAGCTAAAAACAACAAAACAAGACAACTTCCCTAAAGCAACAATAATCAAAAACAAATTTAAATTGAACTTGATGCGGGAAGCTCGAGTCATCTTTCTAGTCTTTACATAGAAAATGATGTCACGCTCTTGTTGCGTGAAGACGCAAGAAAGGAGCAGAGGTACAGAAAGGCAGGAGAAAGGACCGTTAACGCTGTCAGGCAGGTAATAAAAATCATGTCATTTTTCTGGATTTTCTAGTATGCACAGTATTTGTCAATTTAAAAAAAATGGATAACATTTTGTGATTCTTTCTACTTGTCAGTAAATATTCACCTTTTTCCTAATTTTGTGGTTTTCTCCTTAAAGAGGGCCCCAGATTGCATCTGGACCAGGCCCACGATGTGTGGTCCCACCTCTGTTCCCACTCGTGTGTGTGGGAGAGCAGGACGCAGGCGTTCACCCTGGGCACTTACTGCCATCAATTATGATTATTCTTTTTTTCGGGCAACTAGATCCGACCTCTGCTCCGTCCCCCTGGGCTGGGGGTCAGGAGAGGCCTGGCCACAGGCACGCAATGGTGTCCTCCCTTGGGAGACTCTGCCTTCCTCCGTGCTTGAGGAGCAACGGTCCTCCCTCACGTGGCACCAGGGAACCCCGACCTCAGGGACAATGACCAGCCCTCTGGCCGGCTCTGCCCGGGCCTTGTTCTAACCTCACACTGCCTTTCAGAGGCGAAGAAAGAGGCAGAGAGAAGACATGACCTGCAGGTCTCAGCAGAGTGTGAGCTGGGCGGTGGACAGCGGCCCCTGGCTGTAGAGTGGGCAGCACGAGAGCAGTGGCCATGGGGGGACCAGGGTCCACAGCTCTCCAGCCTGCTGGGTGCCTGGGCCAGCTGTGCCACCCCCAATCACTCACCAATTTGTCCTGCAAGTTATCTAGCAGCTTCCGCACGGCTCACGGGGAGACGGCCCTGCTCCCGGGCTTGTCTTCTGAAAAATGTCCCCCCCAAAGACATCCACGTTCTAATCCCTGGCCCCTGCAAATGTGACTTTATTTCAGAAAAGGTCTTTGTGGATGAGATTAAGTCAAGGACCTCGAGACGGGGCGATTGTCCTGGGTTACGGCCCGGAGGACCCTACCTGCAGTCAGAGTCTCCTGAGAAGGGAGGCAGAGGGGGGTCGTGGACAGACAGGAGCAGAGACGGCCACACGGAGACAGAGGCAGACATTCAAGTGACACAGCCACAAGCCCAGGAACGCTGCGGCCACCAGAAGTCGGAACAGTTAGGGAACAGATGCTTCCCTAGAGCCTCCGGAGGGAGTAAGGCCCAGCCGACACCTTGATTCTGGACGTCTGGCCTCCAGAACCGAGGGAACGGATTCCTGTTGCTGTAAGCCTCCCAGTGTGTGGTAACGTGCTACAGCAGCCGCAAAGCTGAAACACCAGCTGAACGTCTGGGCTGGGGTACAGGGCATATTGCCTGGCCTGTCCTCCAACACATGGGGCCCCTCCTGCCTCGGGGCATTTGCACGGGCTGTGCCCTGTGCCTGAGACTCTTGGCGCAGATCCACGTGGCTCGCTCCCTCACACCCTAGGTCTTTGTGCAAACGCCCCTCTACCTTGATCACCTCATTTAAAATGTCAGCGTCCTGATCCCCACACCCCTGTTTTATGTTCCTCTATAGCACTTATCACCTGCCCCCTCACCTCGAAATCTGCTCGTGTGTCGTGATCACTCTCTGTGCTGCCCCACCTCGCCAGCCCCTCCCTGCAACAGGGCGGTGCCCGGCACGGGGCGGTAAGCAGATGCTGGGTAAACTTCTGTTAGATGAGCTGAACTGGGAGAGTAGATGGTGTCACCGCTGGGGAGGCCGTGGGAGGTCCCCGCTGAGTTTCTAGAGCTGCCGTCTCTACACTCAGACCTGCTCCTGGGGGGCTGCTGCCGGAGGGAAGAAAGGGGAAGGGGAGCCGCCGACAGAGGCCCAGAGACCCCCGAGGGTGTTCGGTTCCTCTGGTCCCCAGCCGGGTGGAGACCATCCAGGGCTGCACTTTGGCGGCTGCATCACCAGGAGCGAGGTCAGGCCCTGACCCAGTGTGTCCCCGGGAGGGAAGCCGTGAGCGGCCAGCAGGGGGACTCCAATGGCCTCAGACCCCAAGGATCCTGCCCCGCCTCCCAGCGTCTCCGGGCCGGCCAGTGCCCCGACCTCTCCTCTACAGGGACAGGGCATCTCCTTGCTCAGTTGTGGCCGGGGTCAGAGGGACGAGCCCAAGGGGCCTGGCAGAGCGCCCGGCAGCTCACGGAAGGTTCTAGTAAGTGGCAGTATTGCCATGCTTAGAGATCCACTTTCACCGGCTGGTCCGGGAAGCCCTCCCGGCCCTGCGGGCAGCCCTCCCCACTGGGGCCCCTCTGGGAGCATCTGTTCCCCATACACTGGGGGAGCTGACAGGACATGAGGATACAGCCCCATGATCTCACCGCTGGAGGGTGGAGCCCCATCCGCTCCACACCCGGCAGGAGAGGGACGTGGGGAGCCTGTGGGAGCACAGTTAGGCCCCGCTGCCGCCCCGCCCCGCAGGCTGAAGCAATCTTCATTCCTGGGATGTTTATAACACCTTGCCTCCATGGACGGACACGCAGACCAGCCCTGCCTCCTCCTCCCCCTCCTCCTCCTCCTCC
>JABWHU010001778.1:72799184-72809609 GCA_014189135.1 Dicerorhinus sumatrensis harrissoni
ACAACCCAGCCCCGGCCAGCTGTCCAGGCGACTGACGGCGAGTTGTCGTGTGTCCCTGGGTCTCAGTTTGACTACATCTGTTGTTCCCAAGTGGTGTCAGAAAGACCCCAAATATACACCATTCCCACCCATTTTGGCACTTGGATTTGAAATGTTTTTTTTCTCTTGCCACACTACAGTGGCACGATTAACACTCGGTGAGGTAACGGGCCTCTGCTGCACGGCGGGCGCTGGGCCCCGGGGAGGAGCCAGCCAGGGTCCCAGCCCTGGAGGAGCTCAGGTGTCCCTGGACAGACAGACACAGCCCAGAAGGAGGCAGAGACGTGCGAGGAGCAAGGCGGGAGGCTTCCTGGAGGAGGAGAGGACGGGTTAGCGTGACGCAGCCCCCAAAGCAGTCAGGGCCGGTCCGGGGCCGCAGCTCCTCCAGGGCAAAGACCCCTTCCTCAGGGCTTCTGGAGATGCTGGCCCACTGCGCTCCCCTCCCTCTGGCCTCTGGATTCTGTCTTCGGGCCACACAGACAGAGGGCAGGTCCCAGTCGGGCACCTGCGGCTTGTCAGCCAACATCACCCCGCTCAGCTGTAGGATGGGGCTGGTGACACCACCTGAGTCCCTGACCCCAGAAAGACCCATCCCCCAAGGTGGGCTCCCCCAGGCAGGGCGGGGCAGCCGCACCCTCCACTCCCCAAGTCCCCTAAACCTTCTGTCCCCAGGTGCCCTCACCAACCGCACTGTCTCCTGCCCCTGGGCTCTGGGGGTCCTGCTGCCTCTTCTACCCCATGGGCCCCAAGTCCCCCAGTCCCCAAAGCCAGCCTGGGAACAGGCTGGAGCAGCTGAACAAAACTTCTCAAGGGTGGAGAAGTAACTCCAAGGGAGGAGAGTGCAGGAGAACCCGGCTGCAGAGCGGACTCCCCTCCACTGGAGCCCTGACCCAGGACACCACTCCCATCCCCCACCATAGGAACAGGTCCCCTCCCCATTCTGGGTGGTCTCCTGGGAGTCCCCTCCCGGGGCTTCCCAGGGCCCAGAGAGGCTGAGTAGCCTGCCCAAGGTCACACAGCCAGAATCCAAGCCCAGGTCTGTCCAAGTCACGCCTGGCTCTTTGCTTCTAGAGTCCCCCTCTCCTCCCCTGCCCTCCCCTCCCCTTCTCCTCTTCTCTCCCCTCCTCACCCCTCCCCTTCCTGCCCTGCAGTTCTTAGGTGACAGCGTGCCCCACCTCTCTGGCAGCAAAGCCCCTCCTTCCCACGCAGGGAGCCAGCGCTGACTTATTAAAGGGTAATAACCAAGGAGAAGGAAGCCAGCCCGGCTGGGTGGCGTGAGTCTGCAGAACCGCAGGAAGATCCGCCTGCAGGCGCCTCAGGGTGGGGGTCCGGGTGGGGGTGGAGGAGGCCAGGCTTTCCGTGCCCAGGCCTGGCGGACAGGGGTCTTCTGCAGGCCAGGCTTGCGGTCCACGCACCAGGCCCTGGACGGCAGTGGCCCCAGCTCAGTGTCCTAGGTGGACCCTCAGCCCCCCGGGCTTCCTCCCAACACAGCCGAAGTTTCCAGATTGGGAAGATTCCCGCAGCACCTTATCTTTCTAGACGGCTCGCACAGGCCCCTGCGGCCCCAGTGGGGAGACAGAACTTCTGAAGAGCCCTCCCCTCAGGTGGCCCCAGGCAGCCAGCCCTTCCTCCAGACTCTGCCCTCACAGGGGCCCCAGCAGCCTAGGGACTGAGGTCTCTGTGTGGTCTCAGCAGACCGGGGGCTCTTGGACTCCTCGGTTTCCCCACCTGTGAAATGGGACAATTCCTACACACCTGCTCTGCACAGGGCCCTGGGCCGGGGTCTGGGGACGCTGAGATGGTGGCCACAGTCCCTCCCACATGTGTACGTGTGTGGCCTGTCCACGTGGTGGGGCTGGGCCCGTCCTGACTGTCCCAGGGCTGCCTCACGGGGGCGCATCTTGGAGGAAGGCGGGAGAGAGGTGGATGAGGAGTGGCCTGGCCTTGAGGAGTGGCGTCCCGGGTCTGGGGCACGGCCTGTGTGGGGGCAGCGCCGTGGGCACAGGGACCCGGGTCTGGGGGACGGAGGGTCTCCCCGTGCGTGGTGGACTCTCTTGATTCCTGAATGAATCATTACTGCTGGAAAACAGTGATTGGAGTAGATTTATGACCAGCGAAGCAAGGGAGCCCCGCTGAGCGGCCCACCTGGCTCCGCTACCGGAGGCCACGACCCTGGCCCCCCAGCTGGCTCCGCGGGCGCTCATCCCAGCTTCCAGATCACAAGCCCTCCCTCCGGCTCCTACTGAGGCCCGTGGTGAGCTCGAGTGGTGTGCCCGACTGGGACCGCCTCCCCGGCCAAACTCCGCCAGGCCCCTCTGAGCCTCTTCTTGCCCGGCCTCCACCCAGCAGGGGTCCCCGTCTTCAGCGTCCCCTCTCAGTGCTTCCGTCCCCCGCTTGGCCACAGGCCCCCACCTGACGTGTTGTACCTGGAGTCCCCTGCCGCCAGGGTCGCGACCCCACGGTAGTGTCCTGGATAGTGTCTCCCTTCCCAGCGCAACAAGTGTCAGAACGATGTGTCTTCAACCCCCGGTCCCTGCTCCCTCCCCATCCCCCAGGATAGTGTCGTTACTGGGGGCCCCGTCACCTCGGTGTGTACGACCGTGGACGCGCTGTGGTGCGAGATTATAATACATTACGCACGTTAGACGCCACCGAGCTGAGGTGTGGACCAGCAGATGTTCCGTCCTCACAGGACTGCTCCTCCTCTGACTGTGTTACCTCGTAGCTTCGTCGCCTGGGTCGAGGTGCTGATCTGTGGTTGTGACAAGCGTGTCCTATATTCTTGCAATCAGGACACTAGGCTACTTCTGCGTACCAAGATGTCGCTGTTTTTCTTGGTGTCATACCGTTGTTTCAGTATTTTAAAACTTCCGAGGCTTGATTCAGTTACGTAAAGTACAGAAACAGGCAGAACTGACTGGTGCTGTAGGAAGTCAGGGGGGCTCCCCTGGGCAGGAGGGGCCCGAGGGCTCCTGGGGTGCTGGTCACCCTCTGGCCTCTGTTCCCTCTGTGAACTGCATTGAGCAGAATGCTCAGGTGAACGGTGTCTGTCTAGTTTTGCAATCTCTCCTCCGATCCCCTGTTTTCTTCCCCAAACGCTTTAACAGACCTGTCACCCAGTAGCGCTTCTCCTGGGGTCCAGACACGGCCCCAAACCCCGGCCCCTGGCCCTACGCCACACCCCACTCGGGCTGCGTGGGCTCTCCAGGCGGGGAGGCCCTCTAACCCCAACTCGGGGGCCTCCTCTCCGAGCCCTCCCTCGCTGGCTGAGGCCCACCCTCGAGCTGTCTCCTAAGAGAAAGCCGGGAAGGCGGCTTGTGTGTCCACCACGCTGACGAGGTCTGACTCGTGCCTCACGCTTCATTGACAGTTTGGCTGGATATCAGATTCTGGCTGAAAATCGCGTCCCTCAGCCCCTCAGAGGCCGTGCTCCTGGATGGCAGCTTCCAGCACTGCTTTCCGGGCGTCCCCAGACCCCGGCGCCCCTCCTCTGCCACCGATCCTTTCCTGTCTCTGTCCCGGAGCACTCGGCTCTTCCTCTGTCACTCCCGTTCTGAAATTTCGTGATGACAGTGCCGGACCGCTGCGGGCCCTTTCAACCCGGGAACATCCGTCCTTCAGTTCTGGGAAATTTTCTGAAAATATCCCTGTAAAACCTTCTCCACTCTGGGTTTGCTTTTCTCTGTCTGGAGCTCTCGTTAGTTGTATGTTTGATCTCTATCGAGTGTCTCACTTTTTAAAATCTTTTCTTTCCTATTTTCTATTGCTTTGTCTTTTTGTCTTATGTTCTAAGAAATCCCCTCATATTTTTCTTCCAATCTTTCTATTAATTTAAATTTTGCTTATCATGTATATTGTATATATATTAAAACTTTCACCGGCTGGAGTGTATTCTCCGGCTGTCTGTCGTGTGGAGCATGCTGTCCTTGTCTTATGGAAGCAGCAGCCTCTCTCTTTCTGAGGTCATCTCTTCTCCCCGTGTTTATTCGTCCTGGTCTGTCCCCCCGGTACAGACGCTCCTCGAATGTTCAGCCGCCCTCGGTGTGGGCGTGAGGCACCCGAGGCCGAGAGGGAGTTGAGTGAAGGAGGGCGTTTGAGCTGGTATGAAGGCTCGAGGAAGTGGGTCATCTGGGAGAGCCAGGATGCGGGCCCTGCTCCCCACCATTCACAGGTGTGCAGACTGAGGCCGAGAGCAGAGGCCCAACGTCTGCAGCTGTGCCCACTCCGCAGGCTGCCCGAGGGCTCTGGGGGCGTCAGCTCACACTTAGAGGCCAGTTTTCTTTGCCCTGGAATTCAGGGGGCATTCCTGAGTCCACACGAGGCAGGTGGCTGGTTCAGAGCGGGTGCTGGCGAGTCTCCCTGTCTGTGGCCCTGTCTACGGGCTCTGTGGGTCTCGACGGCAGAGCGTTCTCTCTGTCCTCGGGAAGCCTGGCCACTGGCACAGGACGCGCTGGCGTATTGCCATCCATTGTGCTTGCGTTTGCACGACAGAGGGCACCATAACCGCAAACACCGCTCAGACAGAGCCACCAGGGAGAGGGTTCGTCTCACTCCACGGTGACTCCCACAGGCGCCTCGTGGCCATAATCTCATTTCACGGCTCTTTCGGTCTGCTCCTGCTCTCCACCCCAGCAAAGTCTAAGGCTGTCCTCGAAGAGCAGCTGGGGCCGATGGGCGCAGGCAGGTGGCCCCACAGCCACTTCTGCTGTGGCCAGACGTGGGCAGAGACTGGCAGACAAGGAACCCCTCCACATAGCTCAGCAAACGGGCTGTGTCTTCTGCTGTGCCCAGCACCGTGCTAAGTGTACCAAATCATTTCTAAAATTAATTCTCATACACCAAGATCTTGGTTTCTAATATACCATTCTCCAAGAAAGGGAACCAGGCTTCTTGGAGAAATGGCTGATTCTAGGGCTGGGGCAGGAAAAACATAAGGTGAGCCTGGCACATCTTGCAGCCCCACAAAGTGAGGACATGCTTGAACAAAACAAAGCAAAACGAAGAGACCCAATCCACCTTGCTGGAGCACGTCAAAGGGACACAGGAGCAAATGAAAGAGCTCCCAACGGCCAAAGCTGGAACAATTGAGCAACAACATAAACAAGTACTATTGGATTATAAACGAAATGTATAAGGTTCAGGGTTGGTGCTGCTTCCTCCAGGAAGCCCTCCCTGATAGTCCATATCCACCAGTCCACACTAATATAAATAGATAATTGAATGAATAAATAAGTAAGGGAGACGAGACAAACCTCCCGTATGGAATTCCCAGTAATGTGTGTGGACACTCCCTCCAGGATGGGAGCCCCCTCCCCACTCCTCAGGGGCGGGCTGTCCTCGGGGACCTCCTCCCAGAGGAGGTGTGGGAGGGGGAAGAGAGGAACTTAACAGTGGAGACACCCTGCCAGCACAACCTCGGCCAGGGGTCAAGGTCAACATCCAGTGAGAGGTCACGTGGACGGCAGGTGCCCTTGACGTGATGGGGGAGAAGACACTTCATCTCAGGTCTTCTTCCCAAGGACCATGACCTCAGTCCACTCACGAGAAAAACATCAGACCCGCCCCAGCTGAGGGGCATCCTACACAATACCCGACCAGGGTTCCACATAAAATGCCAAGGTCGTGAACAACTAGGAGAGGCTGAAAATCTGTCCCAGCCCTGAGGATCCTAAGGAGATGTGATGACAGAGTGTCACATGGTGTCCTGGACGGGAGCTGGGGACAGAAAAAGGCATTAAGTAGAACTAAAGAAATCTGAATAAAGTGTGGGCTTTAGTTAATAACAGTGTGTCCACGTTGGTTCATGAGTCGTAAGAAACGTGCCATCTAATGTAAAACGTTAATAATACCAGGGGAAACTGGGTGGGCGGGGTATATGGGAATTCTGTGCTATGTTCTCAGTTTTTCTGTAAATCTAAAACAGTTTTGAAAAATAAATCTATCATTAAAAAAACGTAATTGTCATGACAGCATCAATGGTCAGGCGGTATGTTCCCATTTCACAGGCAAAACCCCCGAGTCTCAGAGAGGCGAATACATTGCTGCTGGTCGCAGGCTAATGAGGGCCGGAGTGGCCTTTGGCCCCAAGTCAGGTCTCCCTCTGAGGCTCCCATCTTTTCTGCTCTGGGGCTGGCCCCCTCAGAGGTACCAGATGCGACAGGAATGCCGGAGTTTGGGTCCACGTGTCACCCTTCTATCTCGTGCCGCCTACCTCGTTCCCCGCTCCCTCTCCTCTTCTCGATCCTCTCGTCTCTCCCCGAGCTGTCTTTCCATCTCTCCTACTTGTCCATCTCTCTCCCGCCACCCTCGATCTCTTCCCCAGTCCGGTGCCCCCTTGGCCCTCCCCTGGGTCACTGTCTCTGCCCTCCACCCCGCCCTGCCCTGACCGTCCCCGAGGTGAGTCCTGCCCTGGCCAGGTCCTGGGAGAAGTCTGACCACGAGGGTCCCCTGGCCTCGGCCCTTCCTCCTCGGGGACTTGCTCACAGTGAACACTGGATGCAGTCTCCATCCCCGGCACAGCACGCATTTACACATGACGCTGACCCGGCCGCCACTAGCATATTTCAATCAAGTGCTTTAATTGAGGGGTACCAGGAACAGGGGGCAGGTGGTTGGCTCTGCCCCCGGCCCACCAGGCCCAGCTTTCCTGCTAGTGCCCTCAGGACCCCCTCTCCTGATCTGGGAGAGTCTATTAAGGTGCAAATCAGAGTCCCCAGGCTTCCTCAGGGGGTGCGCACCTGGGCTCCACTGGCCCCTGCTGTCGGTCTCCAAGGCAAGCCGAGTGCCCTGCCTAGGGAACCGCCACTCCAGAGGGCAGCTGCTGGTGACCTGGCTCCTCTCCTGCGGCCCCCACCCCGAAAGGCCACACGTTCTCTGCCTTCCTTTGCAGCAGAGGGCTGGACTGGAGGGGGAGAGAGAGGGGGCAGAGCCAGACCCCCGATCCACCTGCTGATGGGCCCCACAGGCTGCCTGGGGTTCCCACCCCCACAAGACGCCAGTGAGGAGCCCATCCCACCACCGCCACCCTTCGAGGGCATGTGTGGGCCCAGGTGGAGCCTGGGGGGACTCTCCTGTCAACAGGCTGCTCCCCTTGCCCCGGAGCCCGTCCTCAGCCCCTGTCCACTGCCAGGGCTCTACCTGCAGTGACAGCGGCCTCCCTGGGGTTGAGGCCGAGCTCTCCCACCCCAGCCCTCCCCACAGGGGCCCAGCCCCACCTCCCCTCCTCGGCTGCAGCCCTGGGCTGGCGAGGATGGCGCAGGCCCCGGACACCCCCAGGGCTGGCACCGCGGACGCCTCCCGGTCAGGTGCCTCCCTGTCCTGGCCCCGCCCTCTGTGTGTCTGCTCCGCGTCTTTCTCTGTCAGCTTCTCTGTGTCTCTCATCTGTCTCTCTCTTTATGTCTCTGTCTCCATCTCTTGGTGCATCTCTGTGTGTGTCTGTCTTGGTCCCACTAACTCTCACTGTGTTTCCCTGTCTCTCCTTCTGTGTGTCTGTCTCTGTCTCTGATTCTCTCTCTGTCTCTGTCTGTCTCCTCTCCCTTCCCTCCCTTGGCTGATCTCTGTTATATTTGGCGGGAACCTGGTCCATGACGTGCCAGGCCTGGGGGTGCTGAGCTGGCTCTCAGGAGAGACCAGGGAGTGTCAGCTGCTGGGCAGTGAGGTGTGGGGAGGGCACAAGGACCAGGTGGGCCAGAGACCAGTGTGAGGCCCCTGCTTCTGGCGGGGTCAGGGAAGGCTTCTGAGAGGTGGAGCTGGTGAGCGTGGGCTCAAAGCTGGGGCCATGGGGGAGAAATCCTGCAGAGGGATGTCAAGCTCAAAGGCACAGAGGTGGCCAACAGGAGGTATCCGGGGACCCATAAGTGCTTTGGGGGCAGTGGCATTAGATGCAGGTGGGGTACACGGGGACCAGGCCATGTGACGCTGATGTTGCTGCAACCCTCACACTGCGTCAGGACCCCACTGGGCCCCTTCGTGGATGAACTCCATTGACTCTCACCCAGTCTTTTGGGGTTAGGACTATCATTAGTCCAGATTTACAGAAGAAGAAACTGAGGCACGGAGCGGTTGAACAAGTGCCCAGGTCGCACACCTTGCCAGGAGCAGAACCGTGCTAAGGAGCTGGGAGCTCATCCTGAAGAATGGGGAGCCATCCAAGGCTCTGGAGGGAAGGCCTGCCCCAGTGAGATCAGCACTGAACACAGACCTACCACAGACCGGTGACCAGAGAAGGGAGGACAGCACGCCTTGCTCCACTGGGAGGCCGGCGACCGTGGCGACAGTGATCCTCTGCAGGCAGCTCGGGGTGGGGGCCCGAGACGACCCCCACGGACGGCAGTCAGAGAGTGTTCAGCGTCAGGAGGGCAAGGAGGGCCCCTCCCCACCCCTGCGAGGTGCCCACCCCCCCAGGGTCCATCTGCCGGCCGCCTCAGAGCACCCCCACTCTCTCCACCCCAAACCCCCTTTTTCCTGCTGCCACCCCACCTCTGGATCCCCAGAAACCTGGTTTGCTGAGGAGTCCCATGTGCACGCCCTCTAATCTAAGAAGCGAGACTTGGTTCTGTTGGAAAGTCTCGAGCAGTCAATTTTAATTAAAACGTAAACGTGGTTAAAATAGGCCAAGAAACAGCTGAAGAAATCTGTGATATTTTCCCTCCGTCAATTGCTTTAATGTTTTATGACCTTTGAAAACACTTTGTACAGAGATGGTTTACTAATCTCGGCCAGTGTCCGGGCCACCTCTGCTCCCGCATTCCCGGAGTTCCGGCAGGCGTCCCGGCTGCTGTGGGGGGCTCCGGGAGCCCTGGCGCGGGTCCACTGCACTGGGGCCCCTCCTCATCTCCTCCCTCTACTTCCTGGAGGGGGGACCCATGAATGATCACGCGGGCCAGAGCCCCATCACCAGAGGATCATATGACCTGTGCCTGTCACCTCACTGAATCCTGGGCCACCCTGCGGGGTGGGCGCCAAGGACCCCACAGAGCTCAGAGCCTTCACGCTCACTGTTCCCTCTGCCTGGAAGGAGGGCTCCTCCCCAGAGGTCCCCGTATCCCGCTCCCTCACTTCTCTGAACCCCTCATGTGGGGTCCTCTCTCCTCTCACCTCCTCTCACATCCCCAAGTGGTTATCCCCAATTTTCCCGTGTCCCAGGCCCTTGGCGCCGGCCCTCAGTGGCTCCTCCCCTCCCGACTGCTTTCTTCACCTCGGGAAGAAACCGTCTGCACACAGATCCGCCACTCCGACCAGCCCGGGGGGCCCACACCGAGGACCGAGTTGAGCTGGGCCTTGGGAGGAACGGGCAGTAATGCCATGTGGGCCATTTGGGGAGTGGGCAGCGAGGTGAGAGGGTCTGGACTCCTTGTTCCAGAATAACCTTTGAGACGTGGCGTCTCGAGTCCCAGGGCCCAGCCCAGGTCCTGTAGCCTGGGTGAAGTGCGCAGGGCCCTCCGGCCTGTCAGTGCCCAGGAGAGTGGTCCAGGGCCCTGGCTGAGGGCCACTTCACCTCTGCCCCTCGCTGCTAGGCTCCTGCTTACGGTGAGACACAAACCCTTCGGGGTCCTCTGGGGCTATCTGGGGGCCCCCAGGAAGGAGGTGGCAGGGCCGGGGGGAGGGGCCTGGATCTCATCTGGGACTGGGGACTCCGGCCCGGCAGAACAGACAGGTCTGACACCCAGGTCTTCAGGGTCGGGCTGGGGCTGGGGCTCAGCGTATGGGAGCCTGGCACTGGGAGGTGCTCAGTGAGCATCCACACGTGCATGAATGGCCCCCTCGGGAGCCGGTCTGGGGGTTACACCACTGCCCCCGTAATGTGCTGGGCCCTGACGGTGAGAACTACCCCTGATAACAGTGGAGCAGTTATCAATCGTATCAGATAGCAATTAACTGTCATTAGCAATGTCTCCTCTTAGGACATTTGAATCCTTCCAATTTTTACAGAAAACTTCCCAGGGGCCACAAGAGGGGCACAGGAGGGGCACACGTGTGGAAGGCATTGGAAATTTGGAGATGAACTGGACCAAGTTCCCGTGTGTCTCCCCGAGGACGGGGCCTCCTGGGGGGCAGGCCAGCCCCCGTCTTCTCTGTGCCCAGCACCTGGCACGGGTCCCGGAGCACAGCGGACGCTCGGGGTCCGTCAGAGCGAAGGTGGAAACAGGCAATGCAGGCCAGGGTCTAAGATCGCCTGCCACCAGCTGTGTGACTTGGTCAACTTGTTTCAACCGCTTTCCCGAGGTGTAATTGATATGAAAGAACCACATACTTTCACGTGCGCAACTGGGTGAGTCTGGGCACGTGCCAGCACTGACGCCATCACCACGATTGCAATTGCGGTAAGGGAGACTCAGCATCGCCCCGGGTCTCCTGAGTTCCTCTTGGCCTTTTTTTTTTTTTTTT
>JABWHU010001778.1:72810471-72928362 GCA_014189135.1 Dicerorhinus sumatrensis harrissoni
GCATGGACGTTAGCTCAGGGCTGATCTTCCTCACAAAAAGAGGAGGATTAGCATGGACGTTAGCTCAGGGCTGATCTTCCTCACAAAAAGAGGAGGATTAGCATGGACGTTAGCTCAGGGCTGATCTTCCTCATACACACACACACACAAAAATACCAGTGGCATAGCTTTCGGCATCACAGTAACACGCAGCCGCCACAGTGTGACAACCGACAGACGGGTGGTGTGGTTCCCTGACTGGGAAACGAACCCAAGCCTTGGCAGTGAGAGCGCCACATCTTAACCACTAGATCACCAGATTAAGATCTACTCTTTAGCAAATTTCAGGTATACACTACAGTGTTGTTAACTATAGCTGCATTGCTCTACAGTAGATCTCCAAAAGATATTCCTCTGCGTAACTGAAACTTTGTGCCCTTTGACCAACATCTCCCCATGTCTCCCTCCCCCAGCCCCCGACAACCACCATTCTACTCTCTGCTTCTATGAATTCGTCTATTTTAGATTCCACTTAGAAGTGAGATCATGCAGTATTTGTCTTTCTGTACCTGGCTGATCTCACTTAGCATGATCTTCTCAAGGTCCATCTGTGGTGTTGCAAAGTCAGGATTTCCTTCTTTTTTAAGGCTGAATAATATTCCACTCTGTTGTATATCCCACATATTCTTTATCCACTCACCTGTCGATGGACACTTTGGTTTTTTCTATATCTTGACTAGTGTGAATAATGCTGCAATGAACACAGGAGTGCAGATATCTCTTGGAAATCCTGATTTCAATTCCCTTGGATGGAAAGTGGAAATGCTGGATCATATGGTAGTTCAATTTTTCACTTTTTGAGAAACCTCCATACTGTTTTCCACAGTGGCTGCACCAATTTACATTCCCACCAACAGTGCACCGGGGTTCCCTTTTCTCCACGTCCTCACCAACGCTTGTTATCTCTTGTCTCTCTTTTTTTTTTTAAAGATTTTTTTTTTGAGGAAGATGGGCCCTGAGCTAACATCTGTTGCCAATCCTCCTCCTTTTTTCCTTTTTTTCTCCCCAAAGCCCCAGTGGAAAGTTGTATGTCATAGTTGTACATCCTTCTAGTTGCTCTGTGTGGGACGCGGCCTCAGCACGGCTTGATGAGCAGTGCGTAGGTCTGTGCCCAGGATCCGAGCTGGCAAACCCCAGGCCACTGAAGTGGAGCTCGTGAACTTAACCACTGCACCACCGGGCCGGCCCCTCTTGTCTCTTTGATAATAGCCATTCTAACAGGTGTGAGGTGGTATTTCCTTGTGATTTTGATTTTCATTTCCCTGATGATTAGTGATGTCGAGCACCTTTTCATGTACCTGTTGGCCATCTACGTGCCTTCTTTGAAAAAATGTCTAAGTCCTTTGCCCATTTTAATCAAGTTATTTGGTTCTTTTGCTATTGAGTTGTATGAGTTCCTTATACATTTTGGATATTAATCCTTTATCAGATACATGGTTTACAAATATTTTCTCCCATTCCATAGACTGTCTTTTCGTTCTGTTGATGGTTTCCTTTGCTGTGCAGAAGCTTTTTTGCTTTTGTTGCCTGTGCTTTTGGTGTCAGATCCAAGAAATCATCACCAAGTCAATTCCTTTCCTTTGTGGGTCTCAGGATCCTTTTTTGTTTGTTGAGGGTAACGGTGCCTAATCCATTAGTTAAAGTAGGTTTGGTCGTGGTAACAGAAAGACCCCAAAACACATAATGGCTCAAAAAGGATAGGTACACATTTCTGGCTCATGAAACCTTCCTGGGCAGATGGTCGGTGGGCAGCATTCTCCTGAGCTGATGGTTGACCCTCACTCTGTCCACCTCGTGACCCTGCTCTCCCCAGCTCCCCTCATCACTGCGTCCAGCTGGCTGAGGGAGGAGAGTCAGAGCAGATGCACCTGCTTCTTCCAAGTCTTGGCCCAGAAATGGCCAGCTCGCTTCCCCCACCTCCCCTGGGTCGGAACAGTCACACAGCTGCAACTAGGAGAGCTGGGACATGTCATGGAGCTGCGTGCCAGGACGGCGAGCAGAAGGAGGACTTGGACGGGCAGCTCGCCATCTCTGCCACATGCTTAGTGTCGTTGTGAAGATTAAGTAAAATAAAGGAAATAAATTATGAAGACATATTTTGCAGTGTGATGCAGAGATCAGTACTGCTGCCTGGATCTCTAATAAACACTTGTTTAAAAACGAATGCTGAATAAAAGAAGCATTTTTATTGGATGGATGGGTGGACGGATGGATAGATGAGTGGATGGGTGGATGGAGGGTGGAGATGGATGGATGAGTGAGCTGGTAGGTGGATAAAGAGAGGGATAAATGGAGGCATGGACTGAAGGGTGACCCAGTGTCCAGAGATGGTGGCATGGGTTGGCTCCTGAAGAGGTGGCTGGCCCCAGGGAATCAGAGGACAGCAGAGTCCCTGAGAGGGGTGGGGGACACTGTGAGGGGGAAACATCACCTTGGCCTGAGGGGGTCTGGATGGCCCGTAGGTGGAAGTCTCTCCCCTGCAGGCTGGGCGGCGGCGAGCCCCTCCTTCATTTGCATTCCACGGCAGTGGGAACGAGGCTGTCAGAGGGGACGTGGGGCCTCTGACTCAGCAGGAGACGGCCTCGGGCCGACAGCGATGGACGGCGGAGTGTCTCCTTCTCGTCACGCTGAGCAACTGGCGACCTGCAAGTTAAATATGAAAATGTTCAAATGGTATTGGCCCTGCTACAATCTGACAGGAGCCCAGGAAATTGGAAGTTAAGCATGACTTTGTGTTGATAAAGTCTTCCTTTCTCAGCTTTGGAGCGACACGAGGCCCATCCTTTTTCCAGAGGAGAGGGGCACAGTTGAAGGTTAGATGTTTTCAAGGCAGAAAGTCCCAGAGGGTATCGCAGGGTCTTGAAGACTCTCTATCACCCAGAGCGTCTGGGACAGTAGCCGTCCACAGGGTGGAGTGTGTCCTGAGTGCCCGGCACTGGTGCGCATGTCACCCTGCGAGGCTTCCCTGACTCCCTGAGGGACGAGGGCTTTGTCACAGCCACCACATCCACTCCTCCCATCACGGGCCGGGCTGTGACCGTGTAGCCAACCCCTTGTTTATTCATTCACCAAAGTCTGTCAAGCCTGACCCAACAGCCTCGGGCTGCGTGCTCAGAACACAGACGTGCGCCCAACCGAGCCCAGGCCTCTCTCCTGCCCTGAGGCCAGCCCGGGGCCCCCGAGCACCATCCCGTGTACTGGGGTGAAGAGTGACCCCAAATTCATGTCTTTCCTGGCACCTCAGAGTGTGACCGTATGTGGAAACAGGGTTCCTGCAGGTGTGGTAAGCTAAGACGTGGGCTTGCTGGATTACGGTGGGCCCTTCCGAGAAGAGGACACGGAGTTACAGAGGCAGACACACAGAGAGGAGAAGGCCGTGGGACAACAGAGGCAGAGACTGGGGTGATGCGTCTACAAGAACTGCCTGGGCCGCTGACCCGGAGGAGGCAGAGGCTTGTCCCCTAGTGCCCCAGGTGCGTGGCTCCACCCACACCCTGACCTCGGGCTTCCGGCCTCCAGAGCTGTGGGGGAACACATTTCCGTTGTTCTAAGCACCCAGTGTGGTGCTTTGTTACACAGCCCCAGGACTCTGACACAGCCGGTGTCCGTTGAAGCAAATTGATCTGAGCAGACAGAGAGGCCCCAACATCGCCGCCCGTGCTCTCCCCCGGGCTCCGCCTGCACCTCTCCTGCGTTTCTCTTTCCTCCTCCTACTCCCCTTTTCACTCTCCCGGCCACGTTGGGCCAGCTCCTCACCTTCCTGCCTCCAAGCCGGCAGTGATGGGGGCGGCTCGGTGGTGAGCCTCCCGTATGGGGGCTCACGTGAGGGGGGAGCAGGGGCTGACCTGAAGGTCCTCCCGGCCTGCCAGGAAGGCCTGGTGAGTCAGGCCAGCCCCGGGCGCCCCACAGCGCTGCCCACTGTCCTTTGCGCGTCCCCCTCGGAGCCTGTGGCCCCAGGACCCCGGGACAGAAGCCCGTGGGCACGTCTGGCCTCCTCGGCTGGCATACTTACCACCTGCATCGGGACATTGCAGCCTGGAGGCAGCCTTCTCCCCTCGCCTGCCTTCCCCCCTGCAGTGAGGGAGGGGCTGCACCTCCTGCTCCTCCTCCGCTCCTCTCCTCCTCTCCTCCTCTCCTCCTCTCGCTCCTCCCGCTCCTCCCCGGTCTGCCCAGGACGTTCCCTCTGGCCCCTGACCCCCACCAGCCCTCCTTCTGGGTGGTGGCGACACTGAACTGGCTGTGGGTGTCTTGCTGCTTCCTCCCAGGGACACACCTGTCACCTGTCCCCACCTGGCCGGCTTGCACCTCCTCCTGTCAGCTCAGGGGCCGTCATGTGAGGCAGCCTTTGGTGCGGTCTAAACCAGCCCTACTGGCTGCAGTCACCTGCTGCTTCGGGAACGGCCCCACGCGTGGCACTGGCAGGCAGTGGGCAGTGAGAGTGGCCGTGGCAGCGCATCAGGCAGGGGGACGGCAAGAGGGCGGGGCTGTCAGTGGCCATCCGGGCCTGTGTTCCTTAGGAGATGGTGCCCAGGCAGGCCACCTCCTCTGGGAAATGGTGCTCATTCTGGGTGGCCCAGACTGGACGTGAGGACAGAACCATGGATGGGAGATCTGGACATCCTGCCCGGGGTCCCAGCCACAAGATTGAGGGTCTGATCCCCAGGGAAAGGGCAGGTGCAGGGTAGAAGCTCCCCTCCCTTTCTCACCTGGGAAGAGGCCTGGTCTAGGGGAGCTCTGGGGGTGGAGGTTGGGGGAGGAGGAGGGGAGGGGAGGGGGTCTTCCAGAGTGGGGGCAGGCTCCCTGGGGAGGCAGCTGTGCAAGCTGAACCTGCAGGTCCGTCCCGGCGAGGGGGGCCTCTGGGCCACGGGTGCAGGAGCTGGAGCCTTGATGGTCCTCCCTAGCATCCTCGTGGGGACCAGAGGGGGACCATGCTCCTCAGCAGGGGGTCATCTTGGAGGGATCCCTGGGAACAGGGAGGACCCCAGAATGGGAGCCTGGCCTCCTGCTGTGCCGTGGCCACCTGGGCAGGCCAGGACAGGGCATAGGGGAGGCGGGGGCCAGGTCCACCCACAGGGAGGGAAGCCAGGGGGGCTGGACACCCAGCCGGGACCCCCATCCCTGCCTGAGTGAGGTCAAATGAACCCCAGAACACGGACCCCAGGAAGGAGACCTGTGCCCATGTCCTCTGAGACGCCTCTTTGGCTTCAGCTGGGGGGTCCCTGGAGACAGTCGTCTGTGAGGCCCAGGTCGCTACCATTTTGCAGACGAGCAAACAAGGCTCTGTAGTTCATTCCCATTTCAGAGACCGGAACACAGAGACTCAGAGAAGTGAGGAGATTTGGGCCCCTGGGAGGGGCTGGGGTGGGGCGTTCCCAGGCCGTGACCCGCTCAGGAGGGAGATGACTGGACCTTCCCGCGGCTGCAGCCTGGACCCCTCTAAGGCACAACACTGACTCCTCGAGGCCATGCAGGTTTGAGCCTCTTTCCGGGGGAAGCATGGGGACCCCGCGGCCCGAGCAGCCTGCCCAGGGTCACAGCAGGGAGGGGAGGGAGGGCGGTCCTCCGTCTCAGGCTGGTCCCCGGCCTCTGTCGCGTGGGACCCGCACTCCCTTCCTGCGCTGGACCAGATTCTAGGGGCTCCCTGCCCAGCCACTGCAGAGGAGCAGACTCCTGGCTGGCCTCATCAGGGAGGTGTTTCCTTCACACACAGACCGAGTCTGCATGCGCCCCTGGGCGGCCTGCAGGGCTGACCCTTGGGGGCAGCGGGATCCAGTCATTTCTAAGGCCGTGGATTAATCACAGAAACGAGGAATTGATCTCCTGCTCGCTCTGGCCTCATTGCTCATGTTGGACCCCACCGAGCTGGAGGCTGCCAGCAGCACTGGGAGCTGTGGTCACCGGGCCGGCGGAGGGCGCCTGGTCCTGCCTCACCCGTGCTCAGGCAGGCGGGGCGTGCGGGCCCACCACCAGGAAGGCTGTGTGTCACGTGCTGAGGGACCCCTGGGGATCCTGGTGCACGGGGCCTTCAGAGACCTGTGTGGCCAGCTGTGTGGCCTTGTGAAACCTGCTTCACATGCCTGCAGTGGGGACACACTGATGGTTACGGGGGGGCAAGCCTTCCGGGGACCATCTGGGGTGGGTGTTGAAGGATGAATAGCAGCCCCCCGGTGTGTGGAGAGAAGGCACAGCAGTGTGACTGAGCGCAGCCTCAGGGAGCCGTGCGAGGGCCAGGCCCCGACACCCCACAACGACCATGCTTTTCCACCAGGCCCTCGGTGGAGCCGTGATGTGGATTTGCAGGGCAGTGGTATTGCCAGATATGTGTTTCCAGAACACCGATTTGGCTGAAGTGGAGGGGAGGACAGGGAGATGGGGAGGCTTGAGACCAGAGATGAGCCACTGTACTCATCATGGGGAAGGCCACAGTGGCCCAGCCAGAGTGGTGGCCACAGGGACGGCAGGAAGTGGCTGGGGCGGGGGATAGAGGGAGAGGTGGCAGGATGGTGGGGCGGGGGTGTCCCCCAGGTGGGGGGTCCCCTAGGCAGGGCATCTCTCTCTCCTTGGTCCCCCTCCTCAGCGGTCCCTGGCCGTCCTCCATTGGCTGGGGTCCCCGAGGGTGATGGTGACATGAAGAGGACTTCTGGATCAGGCTTCTGGATCAGGACTTTGGAGAAATTTGAGGTGGAGGTGAAACATTCCACTGTGAATTTAGAAAGTTCCACCTGTCACCACGTCAGGGAGGGCCGTGGACAAGCAGGAGGAGGCCCGGAGGCCGGGCAGAGGCCGACCTCCAGCCTCCCGCCCATCCCAGCAAGGCTCCTCTGGCCGTGGCTGCTCCGCTGCGCCCTGCCTCCTGCTAATCACGTTAGCTGCTGCTCTCGGGGCGCCAGGAGGCGGGATCATTGAATTACCGGCAGTTTGAAAAGGTCGGCAGGCCTGGCGTGTTCTGTCTTGTTCAGTTCGGGGCCGATCGATGCCACCTCCTCCCCGGGCAGGACGTGACTGCCCTCCGCAGCCCGTGGTCAGATGACTGTCACAGAGGGTGGTGGCGGGAGGGCCAGGCTGCCCCCGCCATGACCCTGGGGAGGTGAGCACAGCCCTGGGAAGCTGTCAGGCTCCTCTGTGGGCACAGCTCTGGCCCTTCAGGATGTGGCCTTCTGGAAGGGCAGTTTGTCACATTGTATCCAGAGAGACCTGCGGGCAGAGTGGGGACGGGCTGTTTGGGGCCGCACTGCGGCTCGGGGCAGAGCAGGTGCAGACCAGGCCTCCCCCCTTCCTCGGCTCTCGCCCCTTCCTGTCCCACCCACGCTTCCCGGTCTGCACACCTCCTGCCGCTGCGCCCACCTGCCCCGATAACCGCCAACAGAGTGCTAGCCACCGCCCAGGAGTCTGCTGGCAGCTAACGGCTGCCAGGCACACTGCACAGTGTGGACCCATCCCCTTCAAGATGGCAAGAGACGGAGGTGTGTGGTGAGTGACAGGTGCTGGTGACCTGTGGGGCGCAACCCCCACAGTGTGCCACCCAGACCCCCTTAGGGTGGGAAGGTGCCGGTCCCTCGGTGCAGCCCAGCTCAGATGCTCTGGGGGCCTTCCCAGCTCCAGCCCAGGGTCGGCCAAGGCTGTCGGCTGTGAGGTCTCCCTCCGCAGAATCCTACTTCCTTCCTGGAGTAAGTCCCGGGGCCGTAATCAAGTTCCAAAAACTAGGGGCTTCAAATAGCAGACACTCGTTCTCTCGTGGCTCTGGAGGCTGGCGGTCTGAAGTCGTGGCCAGGCCGGGCTCCCTCTGAGGCTCCGGGGGAGGCTCCCTCCTGCCTCTCCCAGCTCCTGGGGGCTGCAGGGCTCCTGGGCGTGTGGCCGCATCACCCCAGTCTCCGCCTCCGTCCTCACACGGCCTCTCCTCTGCCTCTCCTCTTGTCTCTCCTATAAGGACACTTGTCACTGGATGTAGGGCCCATCCGGATCACCCAGGGTCACCTCCTCATCCCTGGATCCTCACCTTAACCGTGTCTGCAAAGACCCTACTTCCAGACAAGGTCCTGGTCACAGGTTCCCCGTTTAGGATGTGGACGTACCTTCGTGGGGCCACCACGCCCCTGCACTTCCATTCCTTCTGTGGCCCAGACCCCAGCCCCCACATCCCATCCCAGAGCCGCACTCCAGGGGTCCCGCCAGGGACAATGGGCGATTCCAGATGTCAAGGGGACCCACTTGCCCCAGCGCCCAGACTCCCAGCTGCCAGAGGGAGAGGCCAAAGTGACTCGAGTGAGACCTGGGCCCTGGGCCACGAGGGCCCCATGGCAGTGGGCGTGGAGCTGTGCCTTCCCTGTGGGTAATGTGGTGGGGCAGAGGGCGGGGGGGCGGGCAGACCTTAGCTCCTATTTCCACCTTATTCTAAACGGTTTGGTATTTTGGGCTTCTGCGCAATATTTTGTTAGAAAAGTTTCTGTGTCAACAGAAGAATAAAAGGTGCAAACCCAGGGCTCCGCGCCGCGGCCCGGCCCAGTGTCGCCAGTGCCGGGGGCAGAGGCAGCGGCCGTGGGCTCTCCAGCACCCGCACAGCGGGGACCATGGGGGGACGGCCGCGAGGCGGGGCCATGGAGCTCCCTCCCCGGGGGCAGGCCCTGGGCTGCCTGCACCCTTCCCCGCGCCTGCCTTGGCCTGGGCCCCTGCTGGGTCAGGCCCGGCCCCCCACCCCCGCCCCACCCCCCACACGGCAGCCTCACCTGTCCTCTTTCCAGCCGGACCCCCGGCCCCTCGCCCAAGGCCTGCGACCCTTTCTCATGGGCCTCCAGGAAAAGTCTAAACTCTGTGGCTCGTCATCCAGAGCCCCTCTCCAAGGCCAGCTCTTCAAGAGGTCTCCCTTCTTTCTCTTTGTCCCTCTGCGCCTCTGTCTCTCTCATTCTCACTCTCCCTCCCACTCTGTCCCCCAGGGCCCACACCTGAGGCATACAAGCAGCGAACACTCGCAGGTCCCCAGCCATGTCACTACCCTCCCCACCCCTGCATGTGCTCTTCCGTGGGACACTCCCCCCATCACCTCCCCCTGCTCTAACGCTCCCTCCCTGAGCGCCTCCCCCCCACTCCCTGCTTCGCTTATTACAACCTGGCGTCACAGCACATGTTTCTTTCGCGGCCCTCGGTGCCATCGCAGGCCCTGGCACAGGAGCCCTCCGTCCTTGTCACCATCCCTCCTGAAGCCCCTGCTGCAGCCAGGCCAGGGGAGGAGCAGCATGGGAGGGTGGCATGGCCTCAGAGTCCTCACAAGGCCCCCTCCAGGAGCAGGCTTCCCAACTGACTTTCCACGGGGGGATCTTGGGAGCACTTCCTGAGACATGGATGGGGCAGAGAGCGCCAGAGACGCAGAAGGAGGCAGGGAAGGACAGGACTGTGAAGTAGGTGAGTGACCCAGAGATGGGTGACACTGAGATACGTAGATACACAGGGAAATAGATACACGGACACACAGACACGTAGACACACAGATGACAGGCGGGCGCTCTGTAGATACGTAGATACACAGATTACAGACAGATACATGGGTGGTAGGTGGATGATAGATACCTAGATACGCAGGTAATAGATGGGTGCTACATAGATACACAGATTATAGGTAGATGCCTAGATACATAGATAGACACGTAGACACATAGATACACACATAGATAGATACACAGACACATAGATACATAGATTATAGATAGATAGGTAGGTAGATAGATGGATGGATAGATAGATAGATAGATAGATGATAAACAAATAGATATATAGATACATAGATGATAGAAGGATAACAGACAGACAGACAGACAGTTGGGTCTCCTGCCACTTCCAAGTTGGGAAGTTCTGAGTTTTATTTTATTTGGGAAGGGGACATTTTTGTGGATTATTATCATCATTTACAGGTGAGGATCTTGAAGATATCAGAATACTTTTGGCTGCAAATAGCAGAAAACCCATCTCAAAATGGTATAAATAATAAGGACTGAGTCTTAACTCTCTGAACAGGAAGTTCTGAGGGGGTCTAGCTCCAGGGCTGGAGAATTCAGAGGCACAGAAAGAGAAGGGCCGGGTCCTTCTCATCTCCCTTCTCTGGCCTCAGACACATCCTCCTCTTGGCTATAAGGTGGCTGTCACAGCTCCAGAGGTCGCAGCAGATGTGGCCATGTTTAGTGGAAGGAGAGGTCATCTTTTCCCGAGCCTTTTTGGGGGGCAAGGAAACATTTCCCTGAAAGCTCCGGGAGCCTCACTCCCATCTCAGTGGCTAGAACTCAGTGCCCAGAACAGTGGCCACCACGAGTGTTTCCATTTTGTAGGATTTACCCCTGTAGCTGGGGAGGGGTCACTCTCCCTTCCTGAAGTCTTTGGCAGGGGGATGGGGAACTCCCAACAAAATCTGGCCCTGCCAGCAAGCACAAAGGGTGGACGCCACGGGGACCTGGACTCCCCCGGGGAGTTCACCTCCTGTGCACAAACGTCCCAGCATCGGCGGAGGAGCGGGGATTCAGACCCGGCCTGCGACTCTGCGGTGTGGGCCCGGGTGGACTCTGGCACCCGGGCTGCTGAGTGGGGTGAAGCGCAGGGCAGGGGGAGGGTGACGCGCTGGCCCTGGGTGCTGGGGAGGGCGGGTCTCCCGCCCTGCTTTCCTTCCCTTGGGGTGCTGTGGAGAGCCGTGGTCTGGGCTGCTCCCCAAGGCTGGACTCATTAAAGGAAATGGTCTCGTCGCATGTTTCCAGCCCAGACGGTGGCGGTTTTAATATCAGAACCACAGCTCGGTGGAGGGAGAGGCCGCTCCTGCGGGCTGGAGGGGGGCTTGCGCACTTCACAACGGGGCGGAAACGAAACACGAGGACGTTTTCCTCTCCCCAACAATGGCTGGGCCGATCAGCCACCAGATCGGGGCAGAGTGACAATGGGGCCAGGACGTGGTGGGCGAGGAGGGGAACAAGGGTGGATGCCGAGACCACAGACCCAGTCACTCCCTCGAGTGGCAGCTGCCTCGGTGTCCCCCTCTGTGAGATGGGAATGACAAGAGTAAAGGAGGCGGTGACGCGCCCGCCTGTTGCTGCCCAGCAGTGTCCAGCTCTGAGCACTCACCTGTGAGAGCGTGAGGGTCGCGGGGTGACCCGTTCCCCAGGCCTGGGCCCTGGGCGAGGGGGGGCAGAGGGAGCTTCTGGAATGTCGCCCGGCCTCTCTCCCATCCTCCCCGTGCATCCCGCTGGTGGAAGAGGGGTGTAGCTGGGGTGGGTCCCCGTCCTTGATGGGGGGATGTTTGGAGACCAGAGCTTGGTGCCCTGGGGTCTGAGGGGGCTTGGAGGGGAGGATGACCTCCATCCCCCAGACCCCAGAAGAATCTGTGTTCCAGCGAAATACAAAGGCAGTGGATGGTCTAGAATCCAAGAAGGAAGAGTGTGCACCTGGACGCTGGTTTATTTCGGGGGTGGAGCTGCCGTTAGAGGGACCCTCGGCTCCAGGGGGCCTGGGTTCAAACCTGGCTGGCTCGTCGTCTGCGGACAGGCGCTCGGCCTGCTCGTGGCTCTGCGTCCCCGTCTGTACCTGGTCACGCTCCTCTCTCAGGCCCCGAGGGGCCTGGCCGGGATCTGATCCAGGGCTCTCCCTGCCCCCACGCGCCTCTCCGAGGAGAAGGGCTGCGGCAGGACTGACCCGTGCGGGGCTGGCTCTCCCGGGGGTCATGGGACAGATGCCTCTGCTGGGGCGTCATCTCCCCCTGAGCTCCCTGCCGGCCAGTCGGTCACCAAGCGGGCGCAGAGCCCAGAGAGGCCACTGGCTGGGCTGTGACCGCAGAGTGATGCCCGTCTGAGTCATTCTGCCCAGTCGAACCAAAGTTTCCCCAGACGGAGGAGGGGAAACTGCCTGCAGACTGGACTGACGAAGTGCCCACGGGGGCCTTTCGGGGGAGCGTAAAAACAGACGGGAGTGGGGTTGCCAGCACCTCTGCATCCCTCCATGGAGTGACGGACCCTGAGGCCCCTCGGCCACGGGGCTGTGCGCTTGGCCAGTGACATCGCCTCTCTGAACCCAGCCCCTCGCTAGGAAACGGCGATGACACAGCCTCGCTCTCAGGGCTGTCAGATTGCGTCGGGTTGTAATTAGGTATCGATTCAACAATTGGGGGAGTTAATTCATCAAATCAGCATGACCTCAGTGTAGCAGAAAGAGAAAAGGGTGGAGGCTGAGTGAGGCTGCCTGCAGCTCCGGGACGCTGCAGGGCCCAGACCTGACAGCCCGGTGCCTCCACCCCTGTGCTGGTGCTCGAGTGTGACAGTCACGTTCTCTGGTGTCTGGTGTCTGCAGCAGCCACCTCCATGATTCCCTGGGACCCCACACCCCCTACCTCATGGCAGTGGTTCCTGCCTCATGCTGGTGTGTGTGCTGTTCCCTCTGCTGTTCCAGCCCTTCACCTCCAGCCCAAATGGTGCCACCTCCAGGAAGCCCTCCGGGTTGCTGCTTTCCTCCATCACAGCCTTTCCTGAGTGTGTCTCCTTGTTTGCATGTGCAGCTCCCCCTCCCCTCACGCGCAAGGGCAGGCCCCCTCCCTGGAGGCCAGACCAAGCCTGGGTGAGCAAGGCCTCCAGGGACGTGTGGTGACTGGCCTAGACTTGGTCAGGGCTGGGAAGAGGCTCACTCTGCCCCCTCATCCTCCTCACAGCCCTGGGGGCTGAGCAGGGCAGGAATGGGCCCCAGACAGGAGCAGGCGGCCTCTCGGTGGCTTGATGAGCACCCCAGCCGGTCGTGGGGAGGGAGACAGAGAGAAAGAGACGCAGAGGAAGAGGAAAGACGGGCAGAGTCAGGAAAGAACCGCGCAGTCACAGGCCTTGGTGGGGGGGGGTGTCCCTCGGTGCCTCAGTTTCCCCTCTTTGAAGCCTCCAAGTCCTTCCTCTCCTGCTCTGGGGCGTCCTGCCGGGAGCCCCCCTCCTGATGTCTCTTCTCGGCCCAGAACTCAGACCAGAGGCCACCAGGGACTCAGGCCGGGGGCGGGGGGAGGGCCTGCCACGGCGAGGGGGGAGACCGAGGCTCCGGGACGGGAGAGAAGACGGAGGAAGCCGAGAACACCCACAAGGCAGGGCGAGGTGTGTTGGTGATGTTTTATTCTTCTAACCTCAACCTCGGGCCTGGGGTCATCACGATGATTCACCATCGGGGCTCAGAGAAGCTAAGTGGCTTGTTCAAGGCCACACCGCGGGGCAGTGGCCGGGTTTGGGTTCAATCCAGCAGGCTGACTCCCACAATTGCTCTTCCCCGGCCTGTCCACTGTCCAGGGCAGAGTCCGACAGCTCCCCGGGCCTCAGTTTCCCCATCTGTAACGGGAGGTTGGGCCAGATACTGGGAGCTCTTCCTCTCTGACAGCAAGAGCAGGTAACTGTGCAGCTGGTGGGAAGCAGAGAATCAAAGCTGGTGTTAGTGTCTCCTCCTACCCCGCCTGCCCGCCTACAATGAAAGTGATTAAAATGCAAACTTTCAGGGACAGACCTGAGGCCTTGCGAGCCTCCGAGATTCCGCAGGGCGGGCTTCGAGCCTCCGAGATTCCGCAGGGCGGGCTTCGTGGCCCCGAGGCAACCCAGTTCTCTCTGATTTCCGACTGTGCACACATCTCTATTCTGGTTTCAGTTTATTTACATCGTTGACTTGGCCCGACGCAGCGGTGCAGCTCTGGGAAGCGCTGCGCTGTGTGCCGGGCCTCTCTGGTCAGCCGCAGCAAGGAGACCGCTGCACTCCCGCAGCCGGGACGCTGCAGGCGTGCGGGGTGGCCACACTCCTGGTGGACGTGGTTAGACACCAAAATCATGGGGCCAGAGGGAGCTGCTCCGGGAGTGAGGGCCCATGTCCAGCAGCTGTGGGTCATCATGGTCCCCGGTGGGCCTGCGAGAGGCTGGACGACCCCTCACTCTATAGCCAGGGCCTCTGAGGCCGAAGACGCAGAGACCTGCCCAGGGTCACCCATCGAGGCAGGGGTGGGGTGGGGACCGAGCCCTCGACCTTTGGCCTCTTCCCCAGAGCTCCTCCTCCCCCTAAATTCTCAGCGCTGTGGCCAGCAGCCTGACTCAAGGACAGACTGGCCGTGGGTGCTGACGTCACCGGAGTGTCCCCACCACTGTATGTAACCCCCCTCTCCCTCTACATAACCACGTTTTTGTTTCTGGTTTAGGGAGTAGCACGTTCATTGTAGAGAATACTGGCGACAGGCAAAAATATGAGGAAGAAAATAAAAATCGCCTGTAACTCCACCCCTGGAGATGCCTGCTGTCATCATCTTAGCTGTAATTTCCAATCTTTCCACACTCGTTTGTATGAGACAAGACACGTGCACATACAAGCATGTGAAACTGGCCTGCACGAGGGTATTTCACAACCCTGGGATCCGACACCGTCGGCTGTCGAGCGACCTCTAGTGCGACACTGATCCTGAGCCCGCTCCCTCGACAGGGCCTGACACGGCTGATGAGCCTTCAAGGCTGAGAAGAGAGGACAATGTGAGAACCGCCAGGGTTGCAGCGACCAGGGCAGCCACCCCAGTGACCGTCACTGTCGTGACCATCACTGTCCCACCACGGTGACCATCGCTGTCTTGACCGTTGCTGTCGTGACATCACTGTCCCACCACGGTGACCATTGCTGTCTCGACTGTCACTTTTGTGACCGTCGCTGCTGGGAGGAAGGGCGATGTTCTCACAGAGGAACGAGCACTGACCCTCCATCTGTTCACCTGTGTCCGGGAGGCGGTGATAAGACCTCCCTCTGAGGACTATCAGCCACCAAGTGAGGTCGTGCAGAGATAAGCACTGGCACAGCACACACGGCACAGGAGGGGGACCAGTGGGCAAGGCTGAGATGGATGTCCCTGCCTGGGTGGGCTGGCGTGGCTCTCTGGGAACATTCCACAGCTGAAAGTCTGATGTTGACACTCTGCAATTACTGTGGACTGAGTGTTTGTGTCCCCAAAATTCACGTGTGTTGCAGGTGTAGGAGGAGGGGTCTTGGGGTGGTTAGGGTCAGATGAAGTCATGAGGGTGGGGCCCCATGATGAGATTAGAGCTCTCTCTGCCGTGTGAGGACGCAGCGAGAAGACCGCCATCTACAAGCCAGGAAGAGGAGCCTTACCAGGAACCCACGTTGCAGGCACCCTGATCCCAGGCATCCAGCCTCCAGAACTGGGAGACAATAAATGTCTGTGGCTTATGCCGTCCAGTCTGTGGGATTTTGTTATGGCCACTGAGCTGACTAAGACGGTGATGATCTAATATTAGTTCAAATTCTAATTTCCCTAATTGTCCAAATTATGTATTTTTACCTGTTTTTTTTTAATCCAATTAAATGCTGTGTAACAAATAGCCCCCAAACCTCGGTGGTGAAAACATGCGTTAGTCAGCTTGTGAATTGTCAGGGTTCAGACTGAGAATCATGCTTCACTTTCAGTTGTCTTTTCTCTCTAGTCTCCTCTAATCTGGAACATTCCTCGCCGTTTCCTAGTCGTCCACGATCTGCATGTATCTGAAGTGTCCAGGCCAGTGTGTGCAGTTCTGCTTCTAAAGACTGAGGACAAGGAGCCGGAGGCTGGGCTCCCCTCCCCTCTCCCCAGAGATGCGGAGGACAGGGCGTATGATGG
Source organism: Dicerorhinus sumatrensis harrissoni (assembly GCA_014189135.1). NCBI lineage: Eukaryota > Metazoa > Chordata > Mammalia > Perissodactyla > Rhinocerotidae > Dicerorhinus > Dicerorhinus sumatrensis. The sequence goes on from JABWHU010001778.1 coordinate 72,826,133, forward strand.
ACCCTCTGTGGGAAAGCGGCACCGCGAGTCCAGAGGCCACTGGCAGGCTCCTGAGAAAGGCCCTGGAGAGTGACAGCCAATTACGGAAAAACTTCATCTCCTTTCTCCAAAATGTGCTCAGGGAGATGTTACAGCGGCTCCTCTCCTGCTCCCAGCGCCCCAGAAGCACAGCCCACGGTGGGAAGAAGTGGAGGATGGTCCCGGCTTCTGGAACCAGCAGCTCTGTGGCCGTGGCACCTGCGATGGGCTTAATTGCCTGCACAGCTCGTTATGCAAATGAGTCATTGCTGCTTTGATCTCCCGCAGACGCCCAGCGACATCCTGATGTCACTTGGTGTCCTTTTGTCCTCATCTCTTTCTGAATTGGGAGGAGTTGGTTTGCACCCCCATTCTACAAATGAGGAAACCCAGCCTCAGAGAGGGGAAGTGGCCTGTGCGAGGTCATGGCTGGTGGAAGGTAGGTGCGTCCCCGGCAGAGCGCTGGGTTAAGTTGTGACAAGTGGACGGAGGTGGAGAGAATGGGGACAGGAGGTGAGGTGGACAGACCATCCAGCAGAGGGGGAGGCCGTCCTGGGCATGTCTGGAGCAGAACCACCCGCACAGGAACAGGAGAGTCCAGCGCTGGCCACGCTGGGTTCCGGTCAGCCTCAAGGCTCCCCAGCTCCCCTCCAAGCTCTCCGACTCTCTGCCTCACCTCCCAGAAGCTCCCCCTGCCCTCTCCTCCTCACTGGGGCTGCTCTCCCTCCGCAGTCACATTTGTCTCCCCAGTGAGATTGTCCAACAAGGACCCAGTGACGACATCCCTCGTCCTGTCATCACCTCTCCCCACTTCACAGCACACACCGTCCCACCAATCAGTAGGTGGGCATTATTTCCCAGGAAGCCGCCTCGCAGCCTTGGGCCTTCACCTGGAGGTTCCAGCCCCCGCTCTCTGGGCCTCCTCGTGACAGCCGCAGAACCTACACCTTCCTGACTGCCTCCCTGTCCTGTGCCCTTTAGAGGCCCCCCATGTTTGGGGTCTGGAGTCACGCTCTTTGTGACTTGGAACCCAGTCCCATCTGTGCTGACAGTGTGATCCCATCTCGAGCCTCCCCCAGTCTCCGTGTCCTCTTCCATACAGAGGGACAAATATAGTCCCCACCCTCAGGAGGTGGCAGAGACAACTGGCTGAGACAGTGTGTCCAGGGCGTGCTGTGCCAGCCCCACACTCGGGGAATTCTGGTGCATACAGCAGGCGCTCAGTGTGGGGCAGTGTCTTAGTTTGGGTGACCATCACAAAATCCTGAAGACGGGGGGCTTAAAGAACAGACATTTATCTCACCCAGTTTTGAGAGCAGGGTGCCAGAAGGGTCGGGTTCTGGTGAGGGCTCTCTTCCTGATTTGCAGACGGCTGCCTTTTCGCCGTGTCCTCACGCGGCCTTTCCTTGGTCATGCATGCAGAAAGAGCAAGTGTTCTAGTCTCTCTTCCTCTTCTTATATGGGCACTAGTCCTATCTTGGGGGCCCCACCCTCAAGACCTCATCTAAACCTAATCATCTCCGAATACTATCCCATGGGGGGTTAGGGCTTCAACACGTGAACTCTGGGGACACAAACCTTCAGTCCATGACAGACAGCTGATGCAGCAACCCCTCTGTCCCCCATCCAAGGGGATGAGCACCTTGATCTGGTCTCCATTTCTGGTGACTATCGCAGGGCTGGGTCCACAGGAGACGGTTGGTCTCTGCTAGTGAGTGGACGAGAGACTGAACCTTCCTGCCCCCCCCACCACCCCACAAGGCACAGATGGGACTGGGTTCCAGGTCACAAAGGGCGTGACTCCAGACCCCAAACACGGGGGGCCTCTAAAGGGCACAGCACAGGGAGGCAGTCAGGAAAGTGCAGGTTCTGCAGCTGTCACGAGGAGGCCCAGAGAGCGGGGGCTGGAACCTTCCAGGTGAAGGCCCCCTTCCTGCACAAGGGCCCCTCCCCTCTGGAAAGCTCAGTCACTCACTTATAAAGCCCTGAATGCCAGCCAGGCCACAGGCGTTGACAAATGGAAGCTTCCAGGAGACTCACTGCATTCTGTGTTTCTGCTCTTATCCTGCAGCCTGAGGCCTTCGCATCCGCTTGAAATATTCTCCTTCGATTTGAAGAACACGCCTTCTGCAGGCCCCTAAGGAGAGCCCCTGGGAGCTGCTCTGGGAATTCTCTAACCAGGTTCAGGACAATCTGATCTACGTTCAGGACCAATACGGGCTCCACTCCTCGCTCCTAAGTTATGCAAACTTTATCACTGCTGCCTCTGTGCCGGCGTCTCCCCCCAAGTGCTAAGAGCACTTTCCTGCACCACGTTTTCTTCCAAGATAACTCATTTGAGGAGCTCTCTGAGCGTCCTATTAGGGCCAAGGGGGCGCTGAAGGATATTGCCTTCCTCAGTCAACTAAGTTACCGGCATCCCCGCGGATTCACTCTGCAGACTTCAAATTGATTTAGGAGTTTTGTGGAGCTTGCTGGGCACAGTGCCTGCTAACCGGGCCAATTTCTGAGCATCACAGGAGCACCCAGCTCCCCGAGGAAGAAGGCAGAGGAGAGAAGCCAGAAGCCTCCCCCGACAGGGGCACGTGAGACCCGGCGCTTCCCCGGCTCTTCTGATGGTGGTTTCCTCAGCTCTCTTCCTCCTTCCACGGCTGCCCCATTGGGGCCGGCAGGTCCGAGCAGCAGGCAGCTGCGAACAGGCCGAAAGATGAACAGATTCCAGCACATTCCAACCGTGGAGGGATTGCAGAGGCCGCATGAGTCGCCACTTACAATGCCCCCAGCCCACTGCCCGGCACATATTTGGACCCCAAACGTTAGTCCCCTGCCTCCCGCTGCAGGGACCGGGGGAGGGGAGAGAGTGCGAGGGGAGTGGGGCGGCCCGGCTCACCTTCGCAGCATTGGTGCCAGTGCGGGGCTGGCACACAGACGGGGCTCGGTTAGTATTCATTCCTGGGTGACCTCAGACAGGGGCTTAGCCTCTCTGAGCCTCGATTTCCTCGGCTGCAGAATGAGGCTGGTGGTCCGCCAGCCAGCGTGTTCCATCTCACCCGGGAGGCACGTGACAATGGCTCATGTCACACAAGGCCTGCCGTGCACCCAGCACTGTCCTAAATGCTCCAGCTCTATGGCCTTGGTTCACACTCACAATGAATGAGGTGCTGTCATCCTCCCCCAGGTGGCCCAGGGAGGGGATGGGACTTGGCTGATGTTGTATGTGGTGGAGCAGCGTGTGGCACCAGGCGTCCAGCTCCACCTGGTGGTCCACCTGGAGGCTGTGTGGTCTCTTTGGGGTGAGAATCCCGAGGCCAACGCTGGTGACCTTCGGCACAGTAAATAGTCACGTGCCGGGCACTGCTACGGGGACAGCACCGAACAGCCAGGGAACCCTGGCCCCTGCGGCTGATTCACGCTCCCTGGGGCTTCTCCCTCCTGGTTCCAGTTTGTTGGCTCGTTTGTCTGCTTGCTTTCCCCGTTCATGCATGCATGCTTTCCTTCACTGGACATTCACTGGGCAGCTCCTGCACGCCATGGCCTCAGGCTCAGTCAGGGTTTTCTCTGCTCTCACTTCCCTGCTCAGAGGCGGGTGGGGCGATGACACAGACGTGGCAGGGGCAAAACTGGGGCAGATGTGCCGTGATAGAGGGGCTCAGGCAGCGGGAGCCCCTCCCCAGCCAGGCTGCCTGCTCTGGCACTCTCCCATCTGCTGTCACGGTCCTGCACCTGCACGGCCCCCACAGCTGAATGTGGAACCCCAGCTGTGTCAGAGGGCTGCCCAGGTACAGGACTGTCCCCTGCCTCATGCTGGCGCCACGTGTCTCTCAGCCTCCAAAATGAAAGGTTGTGGGGGCTGCAGCCAGAGCCCTGGAGGGCCTACAGGTCTTGCACGTCCCGAGGACCAGGGAGAAGGCAGGTGGCACATGGTAAAGGGCAGGGCTCCCAGGCCAGGCTCTGCTCCCAGATTAGCAAAGACATAAACCCACAGATTCAAGACACATGAACCCAAAACAGGATAAGCCCAAATCAATCCATGCCAAGACACATCACAGTCAGACTTCTGAAAATCAAAGATGAAGAAAAGATCTTGAAAGCAGCTAGAGAAAAATGATATCTTACCAAGGGGGAAAAGCGATTTGAATGTAAGCATGTTTCTCATCACAACCCATGCTGAAAAAAAGAATTGTCAACCCGGAATTCTACACTCAGAGAAAATATCGTGCAGGAATTAAGGGGAAATCAAGACCTTCTGAGATGAAGGAAACTATGGATATTTGTCATCTGCAGACCTATCCTACTGGCATGGCTAAAGGAAATTCTCCAAGCAGAAGGGAAACAATAAAATAAGAGACCTTGGAACATCGAGAAGAAAGAAAGAACATGATAAGAAAAGCGTGTGTAAATACTGCAGGCCTTCCTTCTCCTCTGGAGTTTTCTAAATCATGTTTGACTGTTGAAGCAAAAATTATAACACTGTCTGATGTGATTCTGAATGCATGTGGAGGAGATATTTAAGGCAATTATATTATAAATGAGGGATAGTAAAAGAACCTAAAGGGAGGTCATGTTTTTATACTTCATGACCTCAGCAGTGGCCTGTGAGAAGCAATGTGTATAGAATGTGATAACTAGAGCAACCACTTAAAAACCTGTACAAAGAGACACAGTCAGAAACACTGTAGATAAATCAAAATGGAATTCAAAACATGTTCAAGGAACCCAAAGGAAAGTAGGAAAAAGAAAACAGAGAAAGGAAAAATAGAAAGCAAAGACTGATATGACAGACTTAAGCCCTAACATATCACACCTACACTAAATGCAAATGGTCTAAATACATCAATTAAATGACAGAGATTGGAAGAGGGGACAAGAGAACATGACCCCAATACATGCTGTGTACAAGAAACACACTTCAAACGTAATGAAAGGTATGTTAAAAGTGAAGGGATGGAAAAGATATATCATGAAAACACCAACTGGAAGAAAGCAGGAGTGACCACGTCAATATCATACGCTAGTGTGCACACAACGTTGACATCGGATAAAGTCAACTTCAGAACAAATAAAGTAGCAGGGACAGGGAGGCACATAACGTAATGATGTGATGATAAAAAGATCACTCCAGGGGCTGGCCCTGTGGTGTAGTGGTTAAGTGCGCATGCTCCGCTGTAGCAGCCCCAGGTTCACAGGTTCAGATCCCAGGTGCTAACCGATGCACCGCTTGTCAAGCCATGCTGTGGCAGTGTCCCATATAAAGTGGAGGAAGATGGGCATGGGTGTTAGCACAGAGCCAGTCTTCCTCAGCAAAAAGAGAAGGATTGGCAACTGATGTTAGCTCAGGGCTGGTCTCCTCACAAACACAAAAAATAAAATAAAAAAAATAAAAAGATCACTCCACAACAAAGACATAGCAATCCTAAATGTGCATGCACCAAACAACAGTGCTGCAGCAATGGAGGGAACTGACAGAAACAACTGTGCTGGCTGGTGATTTCAAGCTCACTTATGTCTCCAGGGACCCTTTTGACAAGTCCTGATCATAGAGGTAGTTTTGCGTGTATCCTTTTCTTGCAAACTAAGATAATCTATTTTTACAAGACAAATACTATTTGGGGAAAAGTAGCAAAGCATTGCTATCATTCATCTCAGGATGATTCATTATTCCTGAATTTTTTCTACTGACTTCTATTGTCAGTTGTTCCCAAATGATTTTTATTATGATAATCAAACTGACATAATAAATGTGTGATATAAAAAAAGAAAAAAAAGATATGAGGACTCTTGTGGAAAACAGTGTTTGCTTCAAAGAGCTGGCCCAAGGCACCAGGGCTACGGCAGCCTCCTGTGGGCACCAGTCTGTCTGCAGATTGTCTGGGGGCTGGCATGCCACCTCCCACAGCTGTGGTGAAGACTGTTGCCGGAGAGAGTCGGAGAGTGGCTAATCTGGCTGGGAAGGTCGGTGGATCCACCAGGGGAGGGAAGGTGAAAACGCCCAGCCAGGGAACGTCATTCTCAAGGGCTGTGAGGTCTCGGGGCCCAGGCGAGTCTCCATGGGGTCTTCCTGCAGGAAAACGCATGACCCCTTCTGCTCCAGCGTTAACCTGATCCTCAGGTGTCCTCTCTCAAAGCAGACAGGGCGTCAGGGAGGGACTTCGCCTGCTCAGGGCAGTCCTAAGTAAACCGTCCTGGATCTGATTTCTGCTCTGGGCAAATACGGCTGCGATGGTTGTGTCCCATGTAAGTGTGTCTGAGGCGGCCCAGGGGGATCCCCAGCTCACCACCCCCACGTTCTCTCTCCGTGTCTTGGTTTTCTCATCCGGATGCTCTGCCTCCCTCTGCGGGATCGCGAGGACTGAGGTGGCGTGTGTCTCTGCCACGGTCCTTGGCACACAGTGGACGCTCTGGAAACGGGGCTTTATTCAATGTTGTAGGTACTGATTTTTAAAAATTATCTTCATACATTCCTTTCTTCTAGATTAGATTATAATTCCGAAATGAAATAAGGGGTTTAATCTATCACACAAATAAATTTTAAAAGGCAATATGATACACTAAGTATAATACAAAGGAGAGATGAAAAGAAAAGGAGTTACAATTTTTTAAAATCTGCGTTTCGGTGTGTAGACGCTGGGGGAGCCGAGGTGCAGATGGCACAGGTGTGGTACGTCTGAGACCCAAGTGTCAGCAGCAGGGTAGCCGTTGGTGACATATTTTCAATTCTGGTGAAATGGACTCAATTCCTTGTAAAGTGCCGGAATAAACAAGTTCTGTCTTTCCTCAGTTTACATGATAGCTATGTTCCTGGGAGATTCAGCTTATATTAAAGCTCTAAAAAAGTACTCAGTGTTTGTTTGTAAAGTAGAGTTTGTTTCTAGGTTCATCAACAGGATTTTCCCCCACAAGAAATACCTCGTGGCATTTGAGAAGTTTTGTGGAACGAGGGACGCTGCTCTATAATGGGGCCTCGTCCAGCTTCCCGGGACCCCGACCTCTAATGGACAGTTAAATCTCATCATCGGGACAACCAAGAACACCCCGAAATTTCCCCGGGGGCACCTGGCCCTGCTGAGTCTAGGAGAGCACCCCATGCAGCCCGGAGCTCCGAGGTGTTCAGGGGAGGTCTGCTCTTCTACCCGGAACCTGCACGCCTCGTGAACCCTCCTGTGGGCACTCACAGCCTGAGGAATGTTCTTAGGAAGACGGCTGTTCCAGGTGCGAGCCCTCCTCGCCATCATGAGCCAGAGAGATCCTGGGGTGAATGATGGAAAACCACAGCTGAACTACCTTCAAAAATAAGGGCATTCATGAGGTCACCCAACACCGAGTCCCCAGGCATGGGGAGGCCCCAGGGAGGCCGTTGAGGACCTGTGTCCTTCCTCTGTGCTCCGCCATGCTCAGTGGCCACCGAGCGATGGCTGCAAGGAGTGTCAAAGGGCAGGGTCAGGTGCACTCAGCCACGTTCAGTGGAGGGAGGTCCTTCCTCCTGCAGGAAAGCCCAGAGACCCCTCCTCACAGGCGGGGCGGGGGAAGGGCTCCCGCTGACCCACACTCTCAGGGCCACGTCCGGGCTGACCTCGTGGAGAGAGCCCGTCGGAGGGGCCACACAGCTGCTCGGAGCCCTTCCTCTTGATGCAGGACCCGTGGCAGGACCAGGAACGGGGCGAGGGTGTGAGTCTGTCCTTAGGTGCAAAATTGAAGGGGGCACCAAAAACCTCAGTGAGCGAGATAAATGATATTTTAGTACAATATTGTGAAGGACCAAAATTAATGCAAAAATATCTGCAGTGAAGAAAATATCAGTATTTTAAATAAAGATCTGACTGCACTTGCCCTAAACCCTGCCTTTTCTTTGTCCGTATTTAAAATCTTGACATTTTATTCCTCGGGGATTTGTTTGCATTAATTTTGGTTCATAATGCGTTGCATTAACAGATTATTTACCCTGAGGACTGAGTGTTTGGAGGCCCCCTTACATTTTGCGCCTGGGGGAGTGCCCCCCGCCCCCTGGTCTGGCCTGCCCCCTGCTCGCAGGGAGGACGAGCCTCTCGGGTGGTCGCCCTCTGGCTCAGGGTCTCTCTGCCAGCCCGGTTCCCGCACAGCCTCAGCAGCTGCCGGTGCACGTGTCCAGTCGACACCTCGGGATAACGGCCTCAGCCAGAGATCTTGACTGGACCTCGCCTTCCATCCCAAGCCCCCCGGCCTCCCGGGCACGGCCTGCTCCCCCTCCCGTCTCCACACTCTGATCCTCCCGGCTGGACTGTCCCCATGTCCGCAGAGGACGCCCCACAGAGGCTCCTGGTGGAGGCGGGAGACAAAGCTTGCTTCTCCCCCGTCTTAGCTGCTGCTGCTCCGAGCCTCTGGCTTCCCTTAGTGCCCGGGGGGGGGCGTCATTCCAGCCCCACTCATTGCTTTGTCAAGGCCCTTAGGAGAGCCGTTACAGGTGGCCCACTCCCACCCCCTTGACATCGCCCTACAGTCCCCCAGGACTGCAGCCTGGGGGGGCATGCACTGTGCACCCCAGGTTTAAACAGGCGACGGGTTAGTCAGACAGGAAGGCGACTTTTCCTGCCTTCTGCCCATTCTGCGTTTGAGAGTTTGTGACTCTCACTCCTGGCTCCCTACTTCTGGTACCAAATTCCATTAATATCCATAGTTTTCACCTGAAAGCAATAGAAACCAACTCGGGCCAATTGAACAGAAGAGGAGTTGTTAGGAGGGATGTTGGGCAGTTCAAAGACTCTCACACAGGCTGGAAAACCAGATTCAGAGCTGGGCATCCAGGAACGACACTCAGCTCCCGCCAGAATTGTCATGGTGGGTGCTGCATGCTGCAGACGCAGCCTCTGTTCTGGACTCCATCTGGCCGCCACCATCAGCACCACTGCCCCCACTACGCCCAGACCCCGGCGTGTCGTGTAGCTGCTCCACCGTCGTGGTTCCAGCTGCTGCTCTTTCCCTTTATTTGTTGCTCCTGATGGAAGTCTGAGGGTGGAGGCTGCCTGGTTGATGTGCAATAATGGAGAAGACTCTTCCTCCCACAGCGTCCATGGGGGTGGGGACTCTCTGATGTGACAAGCATGTTGAGGTGCTGGCGCCCCTCCAAGGGGAAGGTCAAGTGTCCACACCACTGTCCCAAGATGCACCAGCGCCAGCCCCTTCCTGCCGCCTCCTCCCGGCCGCTCTGGTGTTGGAGCCACGGCACCACCATCCCCAAGGTCTTTCCTCGGTTGGCTGCAGGTCCCCTGATGGCTTTCTCCTTTCACATCACCCCTTCTTTCTTGAGGCTCCTTCTCTTCCTGCCTCTCACACGCAGGCGTCTCCCCAGGGCTCTCACCTTGTCTCACTGGGCATACTCCACCCCGGGGGTTTGCACCGCCCAGCCCCCCGCCTGTACCGACCTTCACCTCCAGCCTTGACCCTCACGCAAGCCTGAGACACTCAGTGCCCCCACCTGCTGGGCCGCTCTGCTTGGCGACCCCCGGGTGCCACCTAAATTTGACCCAGAGCATCGTTCCTCCCGGGGCGAGGCCTCCCGCCCCCCGTGCACAGTGCCACGGGCCTGGGAACCTTCCTGCCGAATTCCTTCCTGCCGGGCTGGACGAGTCTCTTGTTATCCTGGGAGCACCCAGACCGCCGGGCCAGTGCCCACTCAGCGCCCGACGTGGAGCTGGCCTCTGAGGTTTGGGATTGCTGATGTCACGAGTCAAGCCGCTCCCTGGCCTGACAACATGCCTTTTCTCGCTGCTTCTCGTGCAGCCCCGCCTCCAGCTCCACGTGCTCGCAGGGGCACACTGGCCTTTGGACGGCTCCAGCGAGATGCGTCTCCCACAGACGGAGCTGGAACGTGTTTCCCAGCGCTCTGCCCCCCGGGCGCTGGAGAGCAAGCTCATCCTCTCCCTCAAAGATCCCAGGAGGCAGACGGGGGGCGGGGGGTCCGCCAACCCTGGCGCTGGCCCTGACCCTGCCGTGTATCGGCTGTGAGAACTCCAGGCGAGAATTAAATGCCACGGTACCTGGATGCCCGTAAGGCAACGAGCCGGCGGCCACACCTACAGAAGCGCGGATGCCGCCAGGGGCCCCGGCCTCCAGCCTTGCTGTCGCTCCTGACTCGTTCCCCGCTCCAAACCCCCTGCTGCCTGAACCGTTGCACCCGCAACGAGTGCTCTTCTGCTCCCCCAAACCCAAGAGCCTCTTCCTCTGTGCGATGATATAAATAACAGTGCTCGTCGTGTTTATTTAACATGAAGAAGTACAGGGACAAATTGACCGTCCCCTGCAAGTCCACCGTCCTGGGTGAGCACCATCACCGTGTGGTGGCCACGCTTGCGCGTCTCGCTTTGTGCAGATTGTGGGATAAAGCTAACCTGCACGCGCGCTCAGCGAGGTCTTGCCGGCCGCCGGCGCTCTCCAGGTCCTGGTGCACCGAGGCCTCCACACGGCCCGACAGGGCAGGCCCGGCGCGTCCGGGACCCGCGTGTGCTCCCGCTGCCGGGCATGGCGAGCGTGCGGGGTGGGCCGGGCCGGACGCAGCCACGTGACACCACCCTCACCTCAGTGGTCGTGCCACACGAGCCACTGTCACTGTGGGCTCCTTGTTCCGGGGGCGCTGGATTCTGCTCACTCCCTGCCCCTCCTCCCACCCCACGTGATCGCTACTAAAAATCTGACGTGTTCTCTGTACAGTTGTTAGAAATGACAGGTGTAATTGATTTTTCAGCCTGTTTTTAAAAAGATATTAGAACCCTTTTCTACAGCTTGCTTTTCTCACGTTAAAATTACATCATTGGCCAACAAGCGTGATGAGATGCTCTGCGTCACCCGTCATCAGGGAAAAGAAGACCCAACCACGAGGAGACCCACCTTGTGCCAGGAGGGTGGCCGCATCAGGAAGACCAGGGGCCGGCCCTGTGACGCAGTGGCTAAAGTCAGGCACTCTGCTTCAGGGCCTGCGCTGCACAGCTTCAGATCCCGGGCGCTGACATACACCACTCGTCAGCCGTACTGCGGCAGTGACCCACAGATAAGGTAGAGGAAGACGGGCACAGATGTTAGCTCAGGGCCAATCTTCCTCAGCAAAAAAAAAAAAAGAAAAACTAAACAAAACAAAAATAGAAAATAAAGTGTTGGTGAGGATGTGTAGAAATCAGAACCCTGTGCACTGTTGGTGGGAATGTAAAATGGTGCAGCCTCTGTGGAAAACAGTACGGATGCTCCTCAAAAAATTAAATATATAGTTACCATATGACCAGCAATTCCACTTCTGGGTCTATTCCTAAAATGATGAAAAATAGAGTTTCCAAGAGATATTTGTACACCCGTGTTCATAGCAGCATTGCTCCCAAAAGCCAAGAGGTGGAAGCAACCCAAGTGTCCATCAACAGATGGATGGATAAACAAAATGTGGTCCATCCACACGCTGGAACATTATTCAGCCATAAAAAGGGAGGAAATTCTTACACATACCATAACACGCATGAACCTTGAGGACACTCTGCTAAGTGAAGTAAGCCAGTCACAAAAGGACAAATACTGTGGATGAGATTTCCCGCACATGAGCTCCCTAGATTCATCAAATTCACAGAGACAGAAAGCAGAATGGCACGTGCCAGGGGCTGTGGAAGGGGGGTGGGAGTTAGTATTTAATGGGGACAGAGTTTCAGTTTGGGAAGATGAGAAGAGTTATGGTGATGGATGGTGGTGATGGCTGCACAACAACGTGAATGTACTTAATGCCACGAACTGGACACTTGACAATGGTTAAGACGGTAAATTTTATTTATGTATATTTTATCAAAATTAAAATAATTTTTAAAGATTTTTTAAAAAAATGCATCTATTTGTTTAGGAAAGGGACTTAAAGATGGCTTCCGAGATACGTTAACATCCAGTTTCTTGACCTGGTGGGTGATATGCAGATATGTTCAGTTTATGGACTTTTCTTTGATAAAAAGTTTAATAAAATGCATCATGGATGATGGAGAGGAGCCTATAGGTTACGAGACACTTAGGGGACATGTCACAATTGTAACATACGGATCTTACTTAAGTCCTGATTTAAACAAACTACAAAAATGAGGCAGTGGTGGGAAAGTCTGAAGATCAACTCAACATTTGACCATTAAGAATTTTTTAAAAAAAAATTAGCTGTTACTCTGGCATTGAATTTATGTTCTGATCTTTTAGTGACATATACTGAATTATTACAGATGAAACGATGTGATGTTTGGGATTTGCTGCACAATGATCCTACATTTGGAGAAAGTAGGTGGGGCTCCATGAGACAAGACGGGGCAGGAGCTGGTCGTTTTCAAGGCTACGTGATGTGTACACGAGGTTTGTGATTTTCGGCTTTTGTGTAACTGGAGTCAGCGCTCGGCAGATCCGAGCTGCTATTCTCAGGGATTATCGCCTCCTTTTTGCCCATGAGGAAACGAGGCTCAGAGAGGTTCAGCTGCCTGCCCAAGGTCACGCAGCCAGGAAGTGGGGAGCCAGCTTTGAACCGGAGGCTGATTCAGGGCTGGCACCCCCACCACCATGGCACTGACGGCAGGCTGAGGAGTGACGTGCAGAGACGTGCATCTGTGACAAGCGACGCGGCAGATGGGACCCCCTGTTTCCTTCCTCCCAGGCGGCACGGGAGGCCCAGAGCCCAGGGTGTGTTTGGGGGCAGGTCAGCTCTCTGGGTGTGTCGGGGGACCTGGGTTTGGAGACAGAGCCTTGCTCAGCCGTCTGCTGGCCCCGAGACTCCGGGGAGGTCCCTGCTCCCGCCCCACGGGAGGTCGTGGGGCCCACACACAAGCCGGCAGAGGAGCTGGGGGCAGTGCGGTGCAGGAGCCGCGGGGCCGGTCCCTCCTGGCGCGGCTCGGGGGGCCGGGCTCCGGGGTCCCCTGGCCTTCCGGGGTCTCGTTTGGCCCACGAGGCTGCTCCCCTAGCTGTCGTCTGATTTCTAACCTCTCCTCCTGTCCTCCTCCTGTCGCCACAAAGCGCCACCGGTGGTGCTTGTTGTGGGTTCGTCTCCGTTCCTGAAGGGTTTTTAATTTCATTTCCACTTCTCTCCCGAGGCTGTCACCTCGTCCCTGACTTCAGCCCTACTCTGAGTTCCATCACGTCCGAGCTGAGCGTGTTTCAGTGCGTCTGAAGTCGAGGGTCCGGGGTTTGAGCTGCTCTGAGGGCCTGTCCTCCGGGGGCCCCGTTCCCCTGCGGCTGTGGCGCCGACTCTGCCCGGGCCGGGGCCTGGCTCTCCTCTGTGCCCGTGCTGATACGAACAGTTTCTGGAGCTCCGTGGACGCTGGCCACCTCCCTCCTCGGGCTGGAGCCTCCGTCCCTGGTCTCGGCTGCCCAGCCGGCTCAGTCGTGAGGTAGCTTCCAGCAGCTTCCTCCATGTGGGCCCTGCCCTGCCCTGGAGCCCTGGGACCAGCCCCTTCTGTCCCCACGTGGACCCTTGTCCTCACCTGCTGCTAGGGTGACAGACCCACCCACGGCAGCCGCTGTCCCTCAGGGCCACTGCGGGTCCTGAGTGCCTGCAAGGCTCCTGGCTCTCTGTCCACCCACGGTCCATCCGTCTGTCTGTCCAAGGCCCCTCTCTGTCCCCTGCTTCTCCTGTAGACACCTGTCCTCACCCTCTTGTGTAGTGGGCTTCATGTGCGTCCCGTGTCCCTAGTTCAGGGGTAAATGTCTCTGGCTTTTGAGTTTCCCTAACGATGTTCCCTGCTTTTATGTGGGGACCGGGGAGACTGAAATGCCTGTCACCACCGCCATCTTCCTCGTATGTCACCATCTGGGTACAAACGAACCCAGGGAGGCCGTTCCCAGGCACACGAGGCAACACAGATGCCGCTAGCGGGAAAGGCCGTGGGTGAGCCAGGGCTCTGGGGGTCAGGTGGTCTGGGCACGGCTGTCACCGCCCTCCCTCTGCCCCCACCCCTCTCACTCACTCTCAGCTCTCTCGTCTCCCCTCCTCTCTCTCGGGGAGCTGGCCTCTCTTGTCACGCCTCACGCAGACAGTCTGTCCACGTGGCGGGCAGCCCCGGGTCCGCGTCCTCAATCCACGGGAGCAAGAGCGCCCTTCCATCCGCGATATGGACGCTTCTGAGGAAGGATCGAACTTGGTCCCCTTGGGTCGTCGCCGGCTATGTCCACTGCATGTGGCCCCACAGATGCCCAGTCACATGCTCATCCAGTGCAATCCAGTGGGGGCGCTGAGATTGACGGCCACAATGAAGCCACACAGGGGTCAGGACTGTTTAAAAAGAGGGTGCATGTACCAGCCCAAGGGGAGGGCAGAGGACTGGGAGGACAGCGGAGAGACTCCTAGTCCCCGGGACAGCCTACCCTTCAGGACACTTCTTTGCTCCGTGGGGGGTGGGGTGGGGGACAGCATGAGGGTACTCGTGCCTTCACGGTCGGCGAGGGAGGGCTCAGGCTGGGTCTGGTACCTGATGGCGTCCACGGCCGCGGCACTGATAATCCAGAAGCAGCCGACTGCCCAGCATCTCCCTGGCTTCGGCTCAGCACACGTGGCTGAGCAGTTTCTGGGTCCGGAGCGCCTGGTCCCAAGACTGAGGAGCCACAAGTCCAGCCTCTGTCAGCCCCGTCCCAGAGCTGGGTGCTTCACAGGGGCAGTGTGAGCCAGCGAAGAATGTTGAGCAGGGCAGTCGCCTGGGTGGGTGCATTTTGGAAGGGGCTCTTTGGCGGCTGGCTGGAGAAGGATGTCGGGGTGGCACAGGAGAGCCTCGAGGAGCAGTGGCTGGCGTGGTGGCGGAGCTGAGGGCCGAGGTGTCTGGGGCTCAGCAGAACTGGAGGCTGCTGAGACGGTGGGCGGTGCGAGGGCAGGAGCTAAACGGGAGCTGAGAGGGCGGCTGAGGAAGTGACTTTGTTAATAGATCAGGGAGGAGAGATGCCGGAATGAGTAACTCAGAGAGGCGGTGGGTGGGAGAGGGCGCACCTGGAAAATTCCCGGATGCTAATCTGGCCAGAGAAGGATCCAGAAGCGTGCATGGAAGGCCATTCCTCCGCAGGCCACTTGTACCAAATTCCACTGGTTCCTGGAGCTTCTGTCCCTCTGCCAGGAGGACATGCTCAGGCCCAGGAGGACTGACTGGCTCTAACACTCGAGCCCTGTGGCATCGCCGGCCAGCAGGTCAGGTCACCTCCCGGAGCCCTTCTCTCATCTGCAGAGTGTCCACAATCTCCACCTCACAGGCGGCTGTAAATATTCTCCAGCATCGTGTCCGGGCTCCCTAAGCACCCACCTCCACAGACCCAGGCCGCCCTGGGGAGATGCGGGGCCCATCAGACCCAACCCACCCTCAGGTCCACATGGCCCAGGATGACGCAGGCGAAAGAGATGGAGAGGACCAGAGGAGGGGGTCTGGGAAGGCTTCCTGGAGGAGGTGGTTGCATGGAGTTGAAGAGGAGCAAAATGCCTGCCTGCTTCAGTGCAATCATTGCATACGGGGTTGTGTGCGCGTGCGTGCACGCACACACCCACACCCACACACATGATGCAGCTGCCCCCTCCTCTGCAGAAGCTGGGATCTGCCCCCACCCCGGACAGTCCAGCTCTCCCCACTGGCCCCACTGAGCACTGAAGAACCCAGGGGGCTTCTGGACCCTGCCGGCGTCGACGTGAGGAGAGGGCTCAGCCAGCCGAGAGGACATGCCCCAGGAGGCGCCACCTCTTCTGTCCTCCTCGGGTCCAGGACGCAGCTCGGTGACAAGCCCTTCGTCACCACCGACCGTCCAGTCCTTCAAGTCCGAGGAGGAAGCCTCCTTCCCGAGCCATCTCCTTACCTGGCGTGGCGCAGTCTCTGCTTCCAGCAGCGGGCTAACATCGGAACGGCTCCTTCCGGAGCAAGGCAGCCTCCACTCGGCCTCCCTGAGCCCTGGGCAGGCGGCAGTTCCAGGGCTGGTGGGCTCAGGGCCTGGGCCCAGCCGCTGGGTCCTCCGCTTTTGTGGTTAACCTGCCCCCTGCTGGATCTGTCGCAGCCCCTCCCCACGCCCGCCCATCTCTCACCCCCTGGACAGGCCAGTGCTAATCCGGGCTCCCTGCTGGCCAGCTGTGTGACCTCGGGCATGTTACCTGACCTCTCTGTGCCCAGGTTCCTCCTTCCCGAGGACGGAGGGAACCAGCCCCCTCACTGGGCTCTCAGTGAGTAAACACACCGACACCCGGGGACACACAGCACAATCGTGGCTCAGCAGGCGCACGGCGAGTATTGGCTACCATTCATCCCGACTCTTCCCAATCGTAGGCAACCTTTCTTTAGTGAACACTTTGTGCCAGGCCCTGTCGCAGCTCTTCCCACCCGGGGATCCCTGTGTTCTTGCAACCGAGGAAACTGAGGCACAGGAAGCCCGTCAGCTG
Organism: Dicerorhinus sumatrensis harrissoni; assembly: GCA_014189135.1. NCBI lineage: Eukaryota > Metazoa > Chordata > Mammalia > Perissodactyla > Rhinocerotidae > Dicerorhinus > Dicerorhinus sumatrensis. Next base: position 72,842,514 of record JABWHU010001778.1, read on the forward strand.
GATGATCAGTGTCAGGCTTTGAGCCGGGACCCTGACGCTGGGCAGTGCTGGGCCGTCCCCCGGCCTCGGCGGCCTCTGAGGACCCAGAGGAGGGCGAGTGGGTCCCTGCCCGAGCCCAGTGCGGGAAGGGGGCACCCACATGCGTTGCACACACTCATGTACACACATGTACGTGAGCAAGTGCGATTACAACACACTGCTGTAAGGGGCAAGAGAAGGTTTCTCAGCAAAGATGGTGCTGAGATAACGGCAGAGATAATGATTTTGAAGTTGGAGCAAACGCTTCTGAAGCCAAGAGGTAGGAAAGGGGTCCCAGGCAGAGGGCACAGGCTGTGCAAGGGCCCAGTGGTGGGGAAGTGCCCGAGCCTCGGGCACAGCTGGTGGGGGGAGCCTGGAAAGGTGGGTTGGAGCCTGGTGGGAGAGGCTCTTGGCCATCAGATCCAGGGCTTAAGATGACACATGAGCAGTTCAAGGAGCTGTGACACGGCACAGGCCCTCCCTTCAACCTGCTTCTCAGGACTGTGGCCGAATGGGCTGAGGGCGTCGGAGCCGGAGGACTGTGGGCCAGCCTGCCTCTCTGGGAGGCGGGGGTGGTGCTGAGACCTGCCTTCTGCCACCCTCCACCATTGTGACAGGTCCCCTGGACCCACCCCTGCTGCCCACTCATCCTGCTGCAGGTGCCGGGCCTCCCCCAGGGCTCCCCGGGGCCCTCCCACTGGAAGTGTGGAGCAGCGATGAGGGCGGGAATTGGAGGAAAGCCCGGTGTCCATCCACGCGCATGCTCTCCCGGCTCAGGGGCCCCAGTGGGATCCCACTCCAGTCACAGACAGTGGTCCCCACTCTGCACACGCCTGCAGTGGCCTGTGCCCCTTCTCGCCTCACTCCCTGCTCCCCTGCCCACGCCTCCTGAAATTGCCCCTCGACAAGCTGCTTGCACTAGAACCTTGTCTCGGCTTCTGCTTCTGGGGATCCTGGCCTAAGAGCCCCTTCCCACAGGTGACAGGTGCCCAGGTGCTGGGCGAGGGGCACTGGCACAGAAGCTGGGAGGCTTGGAGACCTAGGGAGGTCCTCTGTCCTCAGGGCCTGGCCCAGCTCCCAAAGGGCCTCTGGTCCCACTGCCAGGTGGGCTTCTCCTGGGGGCTGCACCTTCTATCACACCATGGCTTGGGTGCTGCCTCCTCCCAGAAGCCCACCCGGATTGCACTGTCTCGGCCTTGAGTCTCCCAGCAGCTGGCCTGTGTTTCAGTCCCTCCTTCCTGGGGCTGAGGTTTATGTGTCCACCTTTGAGCTTCCCCAGCAGTCTCCCTGTCTCGTGCCTCCAAGTGGACTATCCTTTGCTTCCCTTCCCTTCTCCACTTCCTGGAGAACACCTGCTCATCTGTCGAACCCACTGGGATCTCATCTGTTCCTGGGAATCCAGCAGAAGCGACCCTGTCCTCCCCGGGGCTCCCGTGGGCAACAGTGTCTCCAGCCAGTGCAAGGATATGTCCTCACTTCCCACTGGCCTGTCTCTTGGTCTCCTGAGGGCAGACCAGCTCAGACGTGTCCCGATAGCCGCGGGGCCAGGCACAGCCGGAGGGACTCTTGGGTTGCTTGTGGACAGGAGACGGCCACTCGTCCTCCCCCAGTGGGCGAGCGTCCCGAGGAGGCAGGTGGGGCCAGTGGGCAGCGGCTCTGCTGACCTGTGGACACACACTGCCCTTTCTCCCCCGTCTGGCAGGCTGCAGGCGGCCTGTCCTTTCTCTGAGAGGATTAGCACAGGACAGCTGTCCCCGTCTCCAGGAGGAAAGGAGGCTGTGCTGGGAGCAGGGCCGGAGGGGAGAAGGCACAGGGGATGAGATGCCACTGACCGGGTGCAGCAGAAACCTCATTAGTCACGGTCTCTTCCTCGCTCCGCCCGAGGGACGGGGGACAAAGGGCGCAGATGAGGTGGAGAGGAGGAAGAACGGTGCCAGGTGCAACTGGTGGCTGGAGGCGGCAGTGTCCCACCTCAGGAGCCCTCCTGGCCGTCAACCCACCCTGGGCTTCTGGAACAAGCTTGCCCGTCCTCACTTGCACCCTGCTCCTCCCACACCCGGGCTTGACTCACCAGGTCTCCGTCCCGCCTCGGGCCTCACCTGTGCCAGTTCGGGGGCAGGTGCCTCGGGCCCCCAGCTTCACGTCCTGCCCCTCCCAGGCTCGGGCTCACCCCTCCGTCACCCACCCGCCTCACTGCTCACCTGGGCTGCCCCCAGCACCAATGCGGGTGGCGCGGGTGGCCCCTGCCTGCTCACCTGTCTGATTCCCTCACCGACGGCGAGCTCGGTGCAGGTGGAGGCTGTGCCCGCTGGTCTCCGTGCGGCCCCTCCCAGTGCCCAGTGTGGGGCCTGCCCCTGAGCTGGGAGGAATCGGCTGGGCTCAGGGAATCGCTGTGTCCTTGTGGGCACTGCCCAGTTGTTAAGGGAGGATGTGATGGAGAGTCCCGTATTAGTGCAAAGTGGGGTGGGTGGTAGATAGGACATGCTCTGTGTGTGTGTGTGTTGCATGTCTTGTGGGTGTGCAAATGCCTGTGAGTGTGTGCGCACAGCGTATGTATGTGCACACTGTGTGTGCCTGTGCAAGTGCCCTGGTGTGTGGGTATGCATGTATGTATGTGTGTGCCAGTGCTGTGGATGTGCGTGCATGCTGCATGTGCACGTGTGCATGTCCTGTGCGTGAGCATGCACACCACACGTGTATGTGTGCACGTGGGTTTCACAAGTAGGGTCACAGCTCTGCCTCCAGACTTCCTTCACTGTGCCGACGGCTGGGGTCGAGGCCAACACTCTCCCCTGGAAGGTTCTAGAGTCTCAGATGCTAAGCAGCTGTGTGACCCGGCCCTGACCTCCCCCATGAAGTGAACACATTGTGTCAGTACAGGCTCCTCAGAGTGTGGTCCTCCCAGTACCTGCATCAAATACGCCAGACCTGGTTAAATGCAGATTCCTGGGCCCGCCCAGAGTCTCTTGGGCCAGAGCTTGTGGGAACGGGGCCCTGGAATCTGCATTTCAGCCAGTGCTCTGGGGGACTCAGCTCCACGGGGTCTGCTTCCAGTCACTCCTGCCGCACCCTGTCAACTGTATCAGACTGGAGCAACACGTTGCCTCTGGGACCCCACGTTTGACCGGTTGGTCCCTCAATGTCCCCAGAGCACGTGAGCCTTCTCAGCAGGGGCAGGATTCTGTCACCCCCCCCGGCACAGATGAGGAAACTGAGTCCAGGAGAGTGGAGAGCAGGCTGGGATGGAGTGGTCCAAGCTCCCAGAGCGGCCCCCTCAAGTGCCAAGGAGATGGCCTTTCATACCACCTAGGAAACACCCCCACGCCACTGGAGCAGCTGACCCGGCCGCCCTGTGTGGCTGTGAGCTCCCTGTTGCTGGAAGTGTGCAGGAGGGCCTGGACGGCCACCTGTCTGAGCACTTTCAGCACCAGATGTGAAGGCCCCTCCAGAGCCAGGCTCCTGGGCCCTGAATGGACGCCCTGTGGCTGGATTACTGAGCACGAACACTTCCTCCGAGACGGGGAGAATTAGGACCTCGGAGCGCCGGGCTGGCCCAGCCCTGCGCTGGAAGCTGCACGGCAGCCCCTGGCATCTCGTTAACCTGCAGTGTCCCATTCAGGAGGTCTGGGGGGCCCGGGAGTCTGTATTTCTGGCACACACCCGGGGGACGCCGGTGCAGCGGGTCCATGGAGCACACAGAGGCTGGAGGCGGGGAGCAGGGCCTGGGAGACGGTCCCCAGGCGGCAGCTGGCCCTCTCTGGGGCTTCCAGGTGTGTTCTTGTTACTCCCACCATCCCCTCTAACACCCTCCCCCACATCACACAGAAGGCAGATCTCCATTTCAGGGGTGCGGCTTCTCCAAGGCCTTGAGGAGCCCCTCGTGGGGAGGCTTTCCACGTTCCCAGCCCCCGGGACAGTGCTCAGTCCTCCTGTATAAAACCCAAGCCAGTTTGCTGCAAGACCAGCAGGTCTGCTCTCTGAAATCCAGGCACCTGGTGCCGGGCCTGACCGCCTTCCAGAACAGCCTCTTGGGGTCAGCGGAGCAGCATCCCCATGGAGCAAGGGTTGGGCCTGCAGCCAGTTTCCCGAGCAGTTCTGCACTCAGCGTCCCTTCCTGGTGGCATGCTGCCCGGCAGCTCAGTGTACTACGATCTTTCTAGAGCTAAAGAATGGAGAATGGGCAGGTGCCAGCCAGGTGCCCGGCTGCCCGCGGCTCAGGCATCTGAATGTTAGCCCTGCAGGGAGCTGGGCTCCAGGCGGCCTCGGCCGGCCCTGCTCTGGGCCCTTGGCTGCCAAGGGACCAGTCCAGCTGGTCCTGGACGAGCACCGCTGAGCCCGTGCCAGGGGCTCCCGGGTCACAGCGGAACACTTCCTTGAGTGCTGCCAGGCCCAGAGCAGGGGTGAAGTGCGGCAGAGGCCAGCGGCGTGGCACCGCGTGGTGCAGACCACACGAGGTGGAGCCGCCCTGACCTGGCTTCCCTGGAGCCCTCGGGGAGGCAGTCCACCACACCAGGCAGGTTGATCACCCCGCAGGAAGGCGCCCTCCCAGCCCAGACTCGTGCCCCCGACAGACCGCGACACGCACCTGTCGACTCTCCCGCAAGACCAGGGAGGCAGATGGGAAGGGCTGGGAGGAGACTGCAGGCAATCTTTTTGAGAACATGTGCACCAGGAAAGGGGGCCACACTACCTTCCCTGGACGAGTGAGGGATTGGGGGTTACAGGAGAGTGTACTGGGGGAACAGTGTGCCCCCAAGCTCATGTCCAGCTGGAACCTCGGAATGTAGCCTCATCTGGAAATAGGGTCTTTGGGGGTGGAGTGAGTTAGGATGAGGTCAGCCTGGATTTGGGGCGGGCCCTAATCTCATATGACTGATGTCCTTATAGGAGGAGAGACACACAAAGAAGAGGTCACAGGGGGACAGAGGCAGAGACGGGGTGATGCGGCCACAAGCCCAGAAACCTTGGAGCCGCCGGGAGCTGGAGGAGGCGGGAAGGACTCTTACTTAGAGGCCTGGGGGAGCCAGGCCCCGCTGGCACCTCGATTTTGGACGTCTGGCCTCTAGAACTGTGAGAGAATAAATTTCTGCTGTTTTAAGCCCCCAGTTTTTGGTACTTTGTCACAACAACCATGGGAAACCAGTGCGGAGGGAGATGATTTATCCAAGACACCGAGTCAAGAGTCCCGGGCCTTTGTGTTGCATCAAACCAAATCCCTCGCAATGTGGTCGGGTTTTCCCAAGACCCGCTGGCCAGCAGGGAGGACGGAGCAACATGGTCTCCACCCGCAGCATCAGATGTGGCTGCATATTGCTCCCGAGAGGCCTGGGCGGAGGCGCGCCCGCGGGGGCCAGGGTGGGGCAGGGTGGAGGTGACCCTGGGTCTCTCCACTGGGATGGAGTGGCTGGGCCTCTCCCGGCCGGGGAGGGCCCCAGGGCTTGGCCTCTCTGGGTGGTGGCTCCTCATCTGTGACGTGTGAGAGATGCTAACAGCCGCTTGTCAAGTGCTCAGCACAAGGCCGGGCCCGCGGCCACGTCTCCATAAGTGTTTGTCACTCTTCTGCTGTCCTCAAACGAGGAAGCGCCTGTGCAGCACTTAACCCGGTGTCTGGCCAGCAGTCACCTCGTGTTGAGTGGCGGCCGACATTATCACGCCTGCTGTTGGCGTTGGCGCCCTAACGGGATGTTCAACGCCGCGTCCCCCGTTCTCTCGCCGTGTCAGCCAAGGACCCCAAGGCTGAGAACAGAACCCCGGATGCCGAGTCGGTGCCCGCTGAGGCAGGTCCGGGCGGACCGCCTGTGCAGGTCTGGCAGGGCACGGCCTGAGCTGGTCCCGCAGCGTCGGCCCCTCGCCTGTGTCCCAGTCTCCCGTCGCTGAGGTATAGACCACCCGAGGTTCCGTCAGGCAAAACAAGAGCCGCATTGTTCCAGCTCGTGGATCCCTGGGCCGGGAATTCAGAAGGGCTCTGCGGGTGGCTCTTCCGCTCCCCGTGGCCCCGACTTAGGTCACCTGGTGGCGCTCAGCTGGTGGTGGTTAGGGCAGGAGTGTCCAAGACAGCAGCCCTCACGTCTGGCTCCTTGGCGGGAGGACTGGAGGGCTGGGCTCAGCTGGGACTGTGGGACTGTGCATGGCCTGGCCAGTGTCGTAGACTCAGGGAGTCGGACTACTGCTGGGAGGGCTAGGCTGCATTCATTAGTTGATTTGCTCATTCCTTCATTCCCTAGATCTTTCCTCTGTGCCGGCCCTTGTTCTGGGGGGGATACGTCAGCGACCAATTAAAATTCCTCTCTGCTTGGCACTCTCATTCTCTGGGTGAAAGAGATAAAAACAAGGTTAAAGAAATCGATCATGAATTAGATAGTGATAAGCACTGGAGATTAAAAGCAGGAATGAGAAGATGGAATGGGGGAGGCTGTCAAAATGTCAGATTCCCTGCCTCAGGTGGTGTTTGGGTAAAACCTGGAGTAATAAGGGAGCTGGGCAGGCCGACGTCCAGGGAGGAGCAGTGAAAGCAGAGGGCACAGCAGGTGCAAAGGCCCTGAGGTAGGTGGGCCTGGCATGTGGATGGAGAGCTGATGTGGCAGGAGCAGCAGGAGAAGGAAGAGGCTGCAAGGAGTGATGAGCTCAGAGAGTTCTCGGGCTTGGAACTCGTCGGGCCCTGGAGGCCACAGGAAGGATTACTGAGTGGGTGGGAGTGCTGGATGGCTTTGGGCAGAGATGTGACAACTTAGAATTTACCAGAGTCCCTCTGGAGACTCTGTCTAATGGACTTCAGGGCCAAGTTGGCAGCGGCGGGAGCCACAGAAGAGCACCACAGCCATCGAGCGAGACCATGGCGGCTCTGGCAGGATGGGACCACTGTGAGGAGGCTGGACGGTCCAGCGGGCTTGGCTCTGTCCAGACATGGGGTGGGAGAAGAAGAAAGAGCCAGCAACCACCAAGGCTGGAGGAGTAGAACAGAGCCTCCGCCTGTGATGGGGAAGACGGTGGGGAGCGGGTGGGGAGGGAGGGGGGGATCCAGTGGGGTCACGTGGGGTTTGAGAAGCCTGAGCATCGGACCCCCTGGTGGAGAGGTCACGGAGGCTGTCGGGTATATGCTCCGGATCCAGGAGTGAGATCCGGGCTGGAGACGGGCGTTCAACACGGGTTCAAGACGGACCGCAAAGCCTCGATCCTGAGGGAGGTCTCCACGGGAGGGAGCACACCCAGGCGAGAGCACTGGGCGCCCCGACGTCGGCATCGAGAGCGCAGGGAGAGGAGGGACGAGCAGCAGGGCGTGGGGAAACAGAGTCAGCGAGGAGTCGGGGCAGGGCGGCGCCTGGGAGCCGGGGGAAGGCCTTCTAAGGAGGAAGGAGCAGTGGGCCCTGAGGAGGCTGAGGGAGCCAGTGAGGTGAGCCAGGGTGCGGGGCTTCTGGGGGCCACGTGGGGATGCCACAGAAGGGACCAGACGGGGGTGCCATTGAAAGGGTCCCCTCTGAGGAGGTCGCCCGGAAGGGCAAGGCAAAGACAGCCAGGGGTGGACCACCAGAAACGGGGTGCTGAGGAGAGCTGAGGCACCCACACGCGTTGGTAAGAGGCCAGCTCTGGCTGTCCACCCCCTGGAGCCCAGTGCCCAGCCCGACGGCCCCTCCTGCCCCTGCACGCAGCTCCCGGCTGGGGCTCGGAGGGTTCTCAGACACCTCCAGGTGGAGCGAGGAGAGGAGCGGACGTAGCCCCACCCCATGCGTCTCGGGGACCAGCCTGGGGAGAGGGGGATGCTTCAAGAAGGGCCAGTCTCCAGATCTGACCTCAGACCCGACCGGACTGGTTCCCCGAGCTGCAGGAGGAACCGGCCTCACCTGAGATCCGTCGGGAGAGTTCTGAGACCCAGGGAGTCCATCAGCTCGGGAAGAGTGGGCTCCAGGGGGCAGGTGTGTGCACGCATGTGTGTGCACGCGTGTGGTGCATGAGTGCATACGTGTGTGCAAGCCTGTGCCTGCACGCGTGGGCACGTATGTGCACATGCGCACGCACGTGTGCGTGTGGTATGAGTGTGCGCTTGTTGGGGGTGATGAGAAAGAATAAAGTGCTTCCCACCTGCCTCCTACCTGTCCGGTTTCTCCATGAGCAGTGACATCCTCAGAGGAGGCAAAGCTTGATTCTGACCACAGGGAGTGGGAATGGGGGCGGCAAGGAGGGGCCTCTTGGCAAACGGGCGTTGGAGGACAATGGCCGGGATTCACAGAGGCTGAGATGGGGAGGGCCATCCAGCAGACAGTGAGCGAGAGCACGGAGCTGAGAGGGCCCAGGGCAAGGGTGGGGGTGCGGGCACGGAGGCTGAGAAGGCGGGTGGGAGTCAGGTCTTGTGTCCTGGTGCCAGTCGGGGGGCCTCTTGGATTCTCTCTTGGGGTGATGGGGAGCAAGGAGGGCTGTCAAGCAGGGTGAGAGCTGCCTTCCCTGGTTCTGAGGCTTCAGAGGGCATCACCGTGCCCGGCACGAGGGCCTGCTCCTCTGCCCTGCAGAGCTGTGGGGTGAGGCGGCTGGGCACCTGCTGGAACCCTGCGAGCCTGCTCCCTGCTAGGGGGTAATTACCGAGGCTGTCAGGCAGCTTCCTCACCAGCCTTCCAGTCACTTAAAAATAACTTGCATGGAATGAGTCACCTGATCTGCCTGTCGCTGAGCAGCAGGCTTGTCTAACCACATTCCTGAGAGGCCGAATGGGTGCTTGCCGAATCCGGCAACTACCTCTGGGCAGCAGACCACCACGGGATGTCCCCGTCTCCTGCCCCTTTCCCGTGGCCTGATGGACAAGCCCCTGGGGCTGGCACCAGGGACCCTGCTTCTGCCCACGCCCTGCCTCTCGCCCAGCATGGGAGGGGGATGCGAGCACACCCCAGCCCACGTGTGCCAGGACCCTGCCCGTGGGCCGGCCGCATCTCTGAGACGATCGGCAGCATCTCTGAGCTTCGTCGTCCAGCCGGGTGGGGGTCATTGTCTCCATTCTGCGGATGAGGCTAACGTGTGATTCAGAATGGGGGCGGGAGGGCTCAGGTCCGGTTCCAAAGCAGGACACTTGGTGACGAGGTCAGCAGGGTCGGCTGGGCAGAGTAGTCCACAGGACGGGACAAAGTGCCCCTTTCCACCACACCGTGCTCCAAATGCAACCACACAGAACTCGCTGCTGCGGTCTGAATATGGCCCCACAGCAATGCTGTTAGGAGGCTGGGACTCTGGGAGGTGACGAGGAGGGTGGGGTCAGGAGGGTGGGGCCCCGTGATGGAATTACTGCCCTTATAAAGAGATCCCGAGAGCCCCCTCCCTTCAGCCTCGTGAGGTCACAGCAAGGTCTGCAGTCTGCCACCAGGAGGAGGGCTGTCACCAGAACCGTCCTGCTGGCACCCTGATCTCAGATGTCCAGCCCCCAGAATTGGGAGGATCGAATATCTGTGGTTTATCAGCCGCCCATCTGTGGTGTTCTGTGACAGCCGCCGGACGGCCCGACACCTGATGACCCCAAGAGCAGTGACAGCGAAGGCAGTGTAAGCCCCAGCCTTTGAGGAAAGGAATTGGCAAAATGTATTTTAAACCCCTAGAATTTTCTATTCCTTTTCACCCAGAAATCCCACCCACGGGGTTTCACCTGGGGACGCCACCCTGGATGGGGGTTGAAGTAGCTGTGGGGCCTCGCCTGCTCACTGTTGCGTCCTTGGTGGGAGCGACTGGTCGGAAACGGCATGGATGTCCCACAAGACAGGCTCGGCTAAAGGGCCTACGGGATCTGTGGTGGGTGAAGAACGGCCCCCAGAGATGCCCACGTCCCAGCCCCTGGACTCTGATGCGTGTACTCTCCAGGGTGAAAGGGACTTTGCAGATGGATGAAGTAAGGACCCCGATGGGGGGAGGAGATGATCCTGGATTATGCAGACGGGCCCTAAACGTAGTCACAGGGTCCGTACAGAGGGAGGGAGGGAGGTCAGAGTCAGGGAGATGTGATGACAGAAGCAGAGAGACAGAGCTGGGAAGACGGCACCCTGCTGGCTCTGAAGGTGGAGGAGAGGCCACGAGGCAAGCAAGGTAGGAACTGGAAAAGGCCGGAGGCGGATTCTCGCCAGAGAAGACAGAGGAGGAGCCTCCAGAAGGGGCCCGTCCTGCTGAGCCCCGGTGCTGGGACCCCTGGCCTCCGGGCGGCGGCAGGACCACGCCATGTGGCTTCAGGCACCGAGTTTGCGGGGATCGGTTACAGCAGCCGCAGGCAGCTCGTGCCTGCTCGGGCGTGGAGGACGCAGGCCCACCCGGAGGACAACGCAGACCGTCCAGGGCGCGGCTCACTGAGGTGGGAAAGGCCGGCTGCAGCCAACGCGCACGCTGACCTCCTCTCGGGCTGTCGCTCGGTGCCTGCGGGGCCCTGCTCCCTGAGGCGCCCGAGGTGGGAGAGCAGCGGCCAGGAGGGACGCCGGCCAGGCCTTGAGCTTGGGTGGGCGGGGTGCTGGCGGGAGGGAGGAGCGGGTGCAGGCAGCAGGAGCAGTGGGGGCCGGGCGAGGCGGGAGAGATGCAGCAGCCTCCGGGGGGCCCACGAGGAGTGTGGCCTCAGCCCCAGGACCGAGGGGACGCAGGGGTTTAGGCCCTGAGTGGCCATGGCCTGCTGAGGGCAGCCGGCTTTGGGGCCATCGCGTTTGTATTTTTACTTAACTGCTTCCCTCCTGTCAGTCAGGAGCTCCCCATGCAGGCTCCTGCCCCCCAGCGCCAGGACCCGGGGCTCCATCTCCAGGAACGCGGAACGCAGAAGGTCTTTCTCTCCCCTGCAGGTGCCGCTGGGGTGAGCCCAGCCCGAGGGCAGGAGGGTCGAGGGTCCTAAAGGCCCTCCGTTCCCCACGGGGCCACAGTGCCCTGCAGTATGACAACCCCATCACTCTTTAAATAGCAGAAGGAGGACCAGACGTGCCTGCAAGGTCACCAGGAGGGGACATTGGCAGTGACATCGACAAGGGAGGTGACAGGTGTTGAGCTGGGTGTCTTCTGTGTGGGGCAGGCTATCGTCCCTCTCCTGCCACCATCGATTCCTCTGTTCACTAATACGTGCTGCTGAGGCGCCCACCGTGTGCCAGGCCGAGGGCGGGGTGCTCTGCCGGGCGCCTGGCCTCCCTGGGCCTCAGTTTCCCTGTCTGTGATGGGAGTGGGCTGGATTGCGTGCTCCTGAGGCATCTCCCAGCCACGCTCTCCCAGAGGGTCAGGACACAAGTGTAATAAAATGGGGTTTCAGCCCTGCCCCAGCATTCAGGCACCTTCTCTCTGTAGCTGCCTCCACCAACCTGGAGAGAAGCTGCTAGAACATCCAGTAGACATTCCTGTGCTGGCAACATCTAGTCCCCCCCACATCGTGGGCACTCGGGAGGATGTTCCAGAAGCCGTTGTGGTCAGGCGGGCCGTGTGACCAGCTCCGTCCGATGGGCTGTGAGCAGAAGTGACAAGCGAGGCGGTTAAGAATCGATGTGGGTTCTCTGTGTTCTCCTTTGTCCCCGACATGGTGACCCTTGGAGCGGGCGGCCCTGGGGCTCATTGATGCCAGGACACCCATCCCAGAGTCCCTCGCTGCTCCTGGGAACGTTGGCTCAGTGGTCCTCAGCGAGCCTGCACCCGGCCCAGGGGGGGGCTTTTCCCCCAGGACGGCACCTGCCTGCGGGACAGGGGCCACACTCCCCCGGCTGGCCCATCGAGGTCCTTTTCTGCAGCACTTGCCACGACGTCAGGACCAGGTCAGGGGTTTCTCCAGGCAGGGCCTGGGCTTCCCTGACCCACCTCCCAGCTCTGAGCACCCGCAGAAGGTGCTCCCGGGAAGCCCCCCCGGAAGATAACAGTGTCCAGGGGCCAGGGCTGCCGTGAGCGTGAAGTGCTGGGACCTAACAGGTAACAGCAGGGGTCCCGGGCCTGCTGCCGGGTGGAAGATGGTCCACGTGGGAGACAGAGACGATGGTCATCAGAGCCGCCCCTTCCTCCCTTCGCTCGCCGCCACGTGCTGTCGTGGCTCGTCCGTGAACAGCCCAGCGGAGCGCCTTGCTCTCAGAGCTCGTCCTGTGGGAGAGAAACAAATAAGAACAGCTGAGGCGGGCGGCGTTAACAGCAACGCAGGCGAGAGAGGAAAGCGCGGTGGAGTGTGGGGCTCGGGCCGCCGGACATCTGACAAAGGGACGGGGCGGAGCGAGCCAGCCCTTGGTCATCGGGAGAATGTCCGGCAGGGGGCGGGGCCCAGGCGGGGCGAGGACCGGGAGCAGGTCAGCATCCGGGGAACGGAAGGGGCAGGTGGCGGGAGGTGAGGCAGGGGGGCCAGGCCACCGGAGGGCGGTCGCTCTGAGCAAGATGGGCTGTTGCAGCTCCCGGGAGGGGGCCTGGACTCTGGCCACCGGGGGAGGGATGATGATGGCCGGGGGGAGGCAGGGGGCAGCACTGCCCTGCAGAGACGGTGGCCCGCCCAGGTGGAGAGGGGAGCTGGCAGGAGCAGTGGGACTCTGGTCGGCTCTTGTGGGTGGAGACGATGGGATTCGCCGGGGATGGGACACAGGGGTGCGGGTGTCAGAGAGTGAGGGGTCCAGGGTGACCCTGGAATACAGACTCTTTTCAAATGCTGTCCTGGCCCAGTTTGAAGCGCAGCCAGAGGTGGGTCAGTTCCCCTTCTAGAGCAGCTGACCATGCCCACACCCAACCACCCTCCCTCAGGCTCGCACACCGCGGGGCCCCCAGGCACCCCCCAGTCACCCCGGGGCCAGGCACACGGCTGGGGACAGCCCCCATGCCTGGAGCCGCTGAAATTACTCCCATGAGCCAGTCCACAGGCAGCCCGGGGGTCCCGGGTAACCCCGTCCCTCTCGGCGTACACCCGTGTCTGCTGTCCAGCAGCGCCTGACGGCCGTCGCCCTGCCCCTGTGCAGCCCTGCTTGGCAGCCTCCCCGTTCAGAGCTGCAAGTAACAGAGTCCTGCCCTCCATCTCTCAGAGGGCCAGGGTGTTGGATCCCACCACCAAAGAAGCTTCAGATCTTGTAAGACAGACCTCACGTGGCCTGAGCACGTCCAAGGATGGCCGTCAGCCAGGTGGACGATGAGGACCCTGCAGGCTGGGGTCTGAGATGCCTCCAGGCGCCAAGTGGAGATGGCCAGGCGGCAGTGGGCGTGGGTCCGGAGCTGGGGCAGCGCCCCGCGTGGACATGTGCACTTGGGATTTCTCAGCGTACAGGTGGTGTTTAAACCCTGAGTCCAGGAGAGTGTAGACGGCTCCAAGGATGGGGTTGTAATCGAGGTGGGGGACAAGGGGAGGGAGCAGCAGGGAGACATTTGAGGAGCAGCCAGAGAGGTGGGGGGAGCCAGCGAGTTGGGGGAGGGAGTCCCAGTTGGGAGTCCTGGGAGCCAAGAGGAAAAAGTGTTTCGGGGGTGGTGAGCCGCATCTGAGGCTGCTGACAGGTCAGGGGCTCGGTGGATGGAGAGCTGACCGCTGGACTGAGCAGAGCTCTGGCTCTGTGGCAAGAGTATGGAGTCGGCGGGGACCCCGGGCGATGCCTGCACTCCTGCGTCTCGGCATGGTTGGCGCTCCGTCTATCTTCCCAGCAAGCACGTCCTTGCAGCCTCGGCATCCGTCGCATTCTAATAGTAATAATTACCAGAGCAGTGATGGGCAGTCACTGGGCACCCCGTGGGGATCCGATCTCTCCGTGGGCTGAGTATCTTTTTGACGAGTGTGGCGGATCTCCCCAAGGTGTGTGTGAGCTGCAGCACTGCCCGGGGGTCCACGTAGGGCCACTGGCCGTGTCTGGCCTTGGCCAAGGGGGCCTGGGGAGGTGCACGGGGCGGGGTGGGGTTCAGCCCCACGACACTTGATTGTATCCCCGGGGCAGAGCTGGCCACAGAGCTGGGTTTCCATTTCTAATCCCTTTGGTTGCTTTAAGGAAATTGCCCATTAAAATTCCAGTGGAAGCGTTGGTGCCCGGGAGTGGAGGCAAAGCTGAATGAACAACCTGCCTCGGGCAGGTTTCCAGACAGGGTGGACCACCACCCCCGCCCCAAGCTCTGCCCGGCCCCCTTCTCCGTTCCTCTATAAACCAGCTTCCTATGTCCGCTCCAACAAATTGCCTCAATGTAGCGGCTTAAAACAATACGAATGTGGTGTCTAAGTCCTGGGGTCAGAAGTCTGAAATGCAGGTGTCCGTGGGGCTGGCTCCTTCTGGAGGCTCCAGGGAGGGACCAACCTCCCGGCCTCTTCCAGCCCCTGGAGGCCGCCTGCGTCTCTGGGCAGCAGCCCCTCTGTGCATCACCCCGACCTCCTGCTTCCACCGCCACGTCTCCATCTCCCTGCGACTCGGGCCTGCCGCCTCCCTCTCATAAGGACCCTGTGGTTACATGGGGCCACCCGGGGAATCCAGGATAACCTCCCTACTTCACGGTCCTTAGTCACATCTGCAGAGTGTCTTTTGCCACATAAGGCGACATAGTCACAGGTTTTAGGGATCAGGGGGTGGGCATCTGTGGGACCCGTTACTCAGTCCACCACAGTTCTCATCCAGGAGCCATGAGTCTGACAGCACGCTGTCCCTGCCACTCACACACAAGTTCGGGTCTGCCGCCTCCTCTCAGCTCTCATTCTTCAAACGGGACTGTCCAAAAGCATGTTTCAGGGTTACCGCAGGGGTCCGAGGAGGCACAGCACTGAGAACGGGTAACACAAGTCCCACCAACAGATGCCAGCTGCTGAGGGTGACGATGTCAGGGTCTGTGCAGGCGTCCCCGGGGGCGCGGAGCTCAGGCACCAGCAGAGGGCGGCCACTGAACCCCAGCGAGTGGACGCCGGCCAGGCTGAACCTCAGGAGGCAGGAGCCCCGTAGGCGGGCCCATGGTTCATCACCCATGCCGCTCGCTGGGGTGGGGAGACGCCCGATCCGAGGCTGGTTCCTAAATGTCGCTCAGCTGAATCAGAGAGCGTGTGGCCACGCCGAGCCAGCTGTGCGCCTGAGAAGGGCATTGAGCGGCAATCCTGAGCCTCACTCGCCCTGCGTGCAAGGGCTCCTGCCTTTGAGGAGTGTCTTGTGGGGAGGCCAGTCCCCTGTGGGACCCAGGCTCAGCCATGGACCAGGCGACCTTGGGGCACAGCCGCGAGGCCAACCCATCCAAGCCAGTGCTTTTACCAGTGACGGTTTGAGCCCAAACTCAGATAAATTAAACAGATCTTTATTCCAGAACAAATCAGGTAGTGCTACTTCTCTGCTTAAAAACCTCCAAACGCTTCTTGTCACTCTCAGAAAAGAATTCCCCAACGCTTTGGCAGGGACCCGGTGGTCCACCACCCCACATCCTGCCTCTGCCCCTCAGCACCCAGATGGTCATGACTGCTGGGCTGCCAGCCTCTGGAAATGCTTTCACTTTGGCCTGGAGTGACCAGCTCTGGCCCCCGCTGGCCACCCCGTATGCATCCTCCGGTGGCCATCTCCGGCATGTAAACCCTGTGAGAGGCCCCCTCGGGGCTTCTCCAGCCCATGTGCACCTCAGGGGAGGCTGTGCTGTGACAGAATTGGGGTACCCACTTGTCCATCTTCCCAAACGGCCGTGAGCCTGACCGTGGGCCCTGGATGCGACGTCCACCCCAGGCTGACACAGGGCCGGCGTCCAGGGGATGCTTCTGAGCCACCAGCTGCAATAGCCCGGTCAAGCTGGCCTGTGCACTGGCCCAGTGCTCAGCGTGGTGTAGACATTGCTTGCTTTATCCTCTCCACGGCCCCATGGGGTGGGTTTAACCAGCCCCCACTTCACAGATGGAGAAGCAGTGGCTCAGAGGGACTGGGGCCTTGCCTGGGCCACAGCAGCAAAACCTCGGAGCCAGGCTCTGAATCCACGTCTCTGGGACAGGGCATGCGCCTCTCACCTCAGGTCTGACGGTTTTCATAGCCAGAGCTAGTCTTGTGCCGGGTCGACGGGCCTCACGGGCCACTGATTGTGCTGAGTCTGCTCTGCAGATGGGAGCGGAGAAGGGAGTGAGCTCGGGGACTGCTCCGTCACTGGGTGGGACCTCTCTGCAGGGAGGCAGGGAGGACCACACAGGCTGGGGGCTGTACTCCCAGCTCAGTGCCATCCCTGAGCCAGCTCTGTTCACTCATCAATTGTCCCTCGAGTGAGCACCTCCCAGGTACCTGGCCTCCTTAGGGGTGCTAGGGACACAGCATGGGCAGATAGCCCCTCCCAGCAGGGTCCAGAGAGAATGGGACCAGCCAGGGCAAATCGGGGCAATCAGGGAGGCCTGCTGGAGGAGGCACTGTGGACAGATGGGAGGGAGAGGCGGGCAGGGAGGAGGGGGCAGCACACCAGATGGAACAAGCAGTGAGCACAGGCTCGGGGCGTGCTCGGGACGGAAGGCAGTGCACACACCTGTCACTGGTCTCATGCTCACGTGCGTTCATTCGATCCTCACAATAACCCCGTGGGGTACAGGCCACCGTGACCCCCTCTTCCAGCCAAAGCAATGGGGCACAGGGTCGTCTCCAGGTCCCACAGACAGGAGGGCAGAGCCAGAACTCCAACAACGAAGAAACGGGCAGGGTGCGCGGGTCCGTGCCAGCAGGAGAGAACCACGCCCGCTGGGCGCCAGGCTCGACGGCAGGCTTGCCGCACCCCACAACTACCTGGAAGGTCACCCCCCACCCCCACATACAGGTGAGGACGGGAGACTTGCCAAGGGCCGCTGCGCCAGCCCGAGCCATCAGCCCCCGGACCGGCGTTCCCACCAGGACCCGCGCTGCCTCCCGGAGCGTCAGAGACGGAGCAGGCGGCCTTCCCAGATGCAGCGGGAACGTCATGGGCCCCGACAGACCAGCCCCGCCCCCCAGCCTCAGCTTCCTCGTCTGTAACTGGGAGTCAGTGAGCCCACGGGCAGAATGATGTGCGAAGGCGTCTGTCCATAACTCGCACCAGGCGGGGCACACAGTAGGTGCTAAGGGCTGGGGGCTGCTCTCCTCACAGGCTCTGGTCTTCCATCCTGGGAGATGCCACCCGAGTTTATATTCTGCTGCCATATTTGCTCGCTGTGTGACTTTGGGAATGTTATTTAACCTCTCTGAGCCTCTATTCCAAAATCTGTTCAGATCCTTTCCACGTCCCACGTCTGCTTCATGACCCTCAACATGAGGGTCACATGAGACCATGACGTCCCCAAGTCTCTTGTAAATGTTCATGAGAGAACCACGTGAGCGATGATGGCTAAGACTGGGACAAGGGTGGGCAGGACCGAGGCTCGAGGGCCATCAGAACAATGAACCCATTACCCTGACTCAGTCGGCAGCGTGCACTGGGCTCTCGGTGCATGCCAGGTTTGAAGAGCGACATCCTGCTGGCCTTGTCATTCCCCCACTGGACACTCTCCGTGGCTCCTGGTTGTCTAAGCCCCAGAGACACGGCCTGGCAGCCAGCTCAGCCCCCGACCAGGCCTGCTGGCCCCCAGCTCCCCTCTGACCTCTGCCCTCGGCCCCTCTGCTCCGTCTTCCCTGCCCCGGGCATGCCCTGACCCCGGGGTGACTCGTGCCTCCAACTAGACCCCCTTCCCCTCCCTCCGGGCTGCCTGCGAGACCACTGCCCACCTCTGGGGAGGTCCCGCCCACGAGCAGGGAGAGCTGAAAAGTGAGCCGGTGACGACAAACAGCGCCCCCTGTGTGCAGTCACCATGTCCCCTCGCCCTCCTGCACACGAGGCACGTGCTGCCCTGCTTTGTCCACTTTTGAGATGGGGAAGTAGAGGCGGAGAGAGGGTAGGCCGCCAGCCCCCTCCCCAGGTAAGAAGTCGGGGAGCTGACGCAAACCCCGTGCTGAGCTCTGAGCACCTTCACCCCGAGCTGGCGCGTCCACGTGCCCATCCACACTGTGCCCCACGCTCCAGCAGCTCTAGCTCCATCACTTCCTCTAGTGCTCTGCTCTGTGACCCTTCATGGGGAAGGGACCTTCCCTGACCCCACATAGATAATAATACCCCCTCCCCCCCACATACTTTCTCCCCCATCCTTGCCCTGTGTCAGCTTCCCCTTAGCACTTAGCACCTCCCGCACCCACGTTTGTGGGTTGGCTGTCAGTTTCTCCTGCTGGAACGCAATCTTGGGGTGCGGGAATTCGGCCCTTCGGTCCTGTGCTGTACAGGACACACAGTACACAGCACGTGCTCTAGAAACAGCGGGGAACAAATCCCTGTCTCTACTGCTCGCCAAGGGGCTCCTCCGTGCCTGACGCCTCGGCGAGTGCTAGGGACTACCCTGAGCGACATTTCATTTCACGTTTGAAATCTGCATCAAGGATAAATCTCCAGGGTTACAAAAAGATCAGCAAAATTCATTTTCAAGGACCCAGATTAAATTTAAATAGAAAAGCACTATTTATCCAACCCAAGAAAACATTTATATAAACGTGCTTATATAATGCACCAAAACCGCAAGAAAAGCTCCTCGTGCAGTCCCGTTCGTATTTCTCACGGGGACCGCGGTGTGTGCTAAACCCACTCAAATCCGCTCAGAGCCCCGGGCTCCTAAACTCTGAGATTAAAGCCGCGTGCTTCTCCTTAAAAACACGTCCTTCCTTTGTTTCACTACGTGGCTGGAGGTTTTGCAATTCCAGAATGAAACGGAGCCATCGCAGGCGGTGGGAGCCCAGATCTTTATGACAAACATCCCCCTCTCGTTTTTCCCAAACTCGCGAAGACTTGTTGGTCTCCGGGGAGACGCCGATCGGAGGGTCAATCCGATTAGCGGTAATCTCCCCACGCCGGGAGCCGCGTGCGGCCTCGCGCCCTCGCCGGCCAGGCTGTTTCCGGGGGGAGGCCTCATCCCCGCCGCTGCTCGGCGCTTCCTCAACATCCTCGTAGAAGTTTTTGTTCTCCAAACAGCATGTGAGTGACAATTTATTCCTCCAGGGTGAAAAACAGCTAAACGAACAAGACAGTCTCAGAAAACCCGCATTTGCATTGGTGCGCGGTGATGCAAACCCGGCAGAGAATGTATTTTGAATTCTCAAATCATGAAATATATATTTTCTTCCTTTTTCTCTGGTATTTTTGAGGTAGGTGACAGAAAATCAGTGAATTTTTTTAAAACCTGAAATTGGTTTTAAAAAAGTATATCACATACGTGTGACAAATCGCACCGTCCCCAGTGGCGGCAGGTTTTACTTGGGGGGGCTTTTCAGAAGCATCAATCCGTCTTCCTCCTGCTCCCTCATCCGTGCCTCCCTCCTGCAGAGGGAGACGCTCCGCCCGGGATGGTCCAGCGACCCGCTGACCGCGGGCTCCGGGAATTCCTTGTGGGTGACCTGTGTATGTGAGGGATCAGCGGGTCTCCCGGTGTTTCCGGGAAGAGTCTGGAAACTGCCGTGGAGTCTGCTCTGTTAAAAAGGATTCAGAGAGTGTAAATGACACAAGTTTCATTTAAGCAGATGATGAGGTGACGTTAATTAAAAGAAAATTTACTCTTCGGTTACATTAACAGGAGCAGAGTGTCTGGAATAAGGGAGGTGACAGTTCTGCAGCACCCTGGGTTGAGTGTACCATTCTTTGCAGTGTTGTGGTTGCTGTGGGTCCCTTCAGATGACCTGGACCTTGGCAGATTAGAGTGGGTTTATTGGCAATGATCTGGTTGGCACGATGACCTGAAGCTGGATCCTTGGAGGAGCTCGTGTGGAATCAGCACTGTTTCCCCCAGAGAAAGGGCTCTGTGGACCCAGCCATGCCTTCAGACTTCTGAAGGGTGCCATGGGCACAGGGCGTGGGTTTTGTGTGGCCCCCAGGGCAGAGCCAGGAGCACTTGGGGGTATTCCGTGTATCTACTGCTGTATAACAACCACCCCAAGACTGCACGGCTTACAGTGGCAGCTCGTCACTGTGTCTTATGGTTCTGTGGGTCGACCGGGCTTGGCTGGGAGGCCCTCACGGGGGTCTAGCATGTGGCTGCACTTGGATCTCAGCTGGGCTGCATCGTCTGAAGGCTTGACTGGGCTGGACGTCCAGGTTGGTCACTCACGTGGCTGGCAGCCGATGGGGCCGCGAGCTCGGCTAGGGCTGTTGACCGAAGAGCATACACGTGGCCTCTCACTGTGGCTTCGGCTTTTCTCAGATGGTGCCGGTGTTCCAAGGGTGAGGGCTCCAAGAGGCCGCGTAGAAGCCACACGGCTTCTCATGACCAGCTGGGGAGCCCCGGAGAGTCACTGCCGCCACACTCCCCTGGCCGCGCAGGTCACAGGGTAGCCCAGACGGCAGGCAGGGGGACGTCCTGAGGGAGAATGGCTGGCATGTGCCAATGCCACTCCCCTCCGCCGTGACGGTGCCCGGGGGGAGTGCCAGGAGGGGCCTTCACCCCGGCCGGGGGCAGACGTGCCAGCCACCCAACGGCACTGGTCAGCTCGGCCACCCGGCAAACTCCAGGCCAGGGGCTTCGACGGCAGAAACTTATTCTCTCACGATCCTGGAGACTGGAAGTCCAAGGTCAAGGCATGGGCAGGGCTGGCTTCTCCTGAGGCCTCTCGCTGTGGCATGTAGACGGCGTCTCCTCCCCGTGTCCTCGCTGGTCATCCCTGTGTGTCTGTGTCCTGATGACCTCACACCAGTCAGAGTGGATCAGGGCCGCCCCAGGGGCCTCATTTTACCCCAATCAGGACTTTAAGACCCGTCTCCAAAGACCCATTCTGAGGTGCTGGGGGTAGGAGCTCAACATGTGGGTTTTGGGGGCACGGCTCAGCGCATGCGCCAGGGAGCACCTATCAAGGGGGAGGAGAGGAGGCCGCGCCACGGAGGCAGGAGAACATCCACCTGGAAGGTGTGAGGTGGAGGCCAGACCAGAAGAGGTTCCAGAAGGCTCTCGGAGGAGGCGTGGTCCACGTGGAGACAGCAGAGTGCTGGCCTCGGGGACACGCGGGCGGGCGAGCGGGCTGAGGAGGGGGGTGGGAGGCTGACCCGGGGGGGCTCCTTCCAGCATGGCTCCCAGGAAACCGGGAGGGCCTGGTAGGCGGGTGGGACGGCGCCCGGCGAGGACGCGGCCACAGGACCCCGCGGAGCAGGGCCTGTGCACAGGGCTCAACAGGCAGGCAGACGCCTGCCTCCGTCCTCCGCTCCCGCCCATGACCTGTCGCGACCTCTGGCGCCTGCTCTTCAGTGCGCCCCGTCGGGCGCGGGGCTGCCGCGTGAACGCAGACCCCCGGCCCTCCAGGGCCCTCCCGGCACCTGCACCCCCGGGGTGAGGGTGGAGGGGTCACCAGGCGGGGGCCGAGGGGCGGGCCTGTGAGCCGGGAGGGGATGGGAGGGGACGGGGGGCAGGACTGAGGCACAGAGGCCGGACCCTGCACGTGCTCCTCTGTCCCCTGGGACTCCACTCACAAAGCACAAAATCAAAGACAAAATTGTTAGGAATCTCAAGACGGTGACGGCAGAGTGTGGAGCCCCAAGTGCAGGGCCCGTCCGAGCTTGGGGACAACACGGCCCGCGGAGCTCCTGCCTCAGGGGGCCCCGAGGGCTGAGGAGCCAGACGATTGGTCTGCACAGGTCAGTGCTGGACACCAGTCGCCTGGGTGGGCTGGCCGGAGGAGCCCCCACGGCCTCCCACAACCTTCCTGCTCTCTGTCTGCGCAGGAAAAGCAGGCTTCAGCAGCCGGAGGGCTGCTCTCGGACAAGGGGACACACAGGCTGGCTGATGAGAGTGACAACAGGCCTGGACCTGAGTGCACAAAATGATTAAGGATCCGGGGGTGGGGAGCCCCAAGCATCTGCCCCGGGGGCCCATGGGAAGCTCTGGCGCCTGGGAGACCCTCAGTCAGGGGGCCACCCTTCTCCTTGTCGTTTTTATCATAAGCATGGTCATTGCCATCCTGGAAGGAACCTGACCGACCCAGACCTGACCCAGCTCTTCCTGCCCTCCTGCACCACCCAATCTTGGGGGGCCCCGGGAGGAGACCCCTACCCTGCCCCAGGAATCAGCCCTGCCCACCCTGCTGACCAGGCCTGTGCCCCGCAGACCAGGCATGCCCGGCCCCACTGTGTCCCCAACATCGCCCAGCTTGGGGGGTCTCTGGGAGCCAAAGCTGGCAGAGTTTTGGAGGGATGCTGTTCGCCTGGGCTCAGCCTCCTCAGTCAGAGCACAGGGACGAGGTGACATGTCCAGGAGCCCTCACAGGGGGCCCTGGGAGCCGGGTGGGCCTCGGCATCCAGTCTCGACAAAGGCCCGTGGTGCACAGCGGGATATTTCATAGCACAACCGGGCCTTGGGCCCTCACCATCAAGTGCGTCACGGGCCCGCAGCAGAACACGAAGAGGCATGTTCAGTGGAAGGAAAACAGCGACAGACTGTTGTTCACCAGCTTGGGACAGGGTTTGCCGCCAAATGAATCATTAAGAAAGCAAGGAAAAGGGGGAGTGGGTTGTCAGCTTTGGGGCAAGGCCCCCGATGCCACCGGCGGAGTCCTTACGGGGCTCCAGGGCCCCCGGCTCCTGGGGTTCTGAGCACGGTCGGTGCTTGGGACACGACACGTTCTTTCTTCTTCCCAAAAAGACAGGGTAAGTCAAGGGGAGACGGAACACCATTTGCAGAATGGCCACAGGCTGCCACTCTCTAGGAGAGGTGCTGGCCGCCCTCCCACGGGGACCCCCTGCCCCCGAGGACCCCAAGTCAGCAGCCCCACCGGTGCTGTGTCGGTGCAGCGGAGAGAGGCGAGGGGCCGCTGTCGTTTCGTTCGCGCCCATGGGTGTCTAGTGCGTGGACTGAGAGCCGGGAAGCATCCCCTGCTGCTGCCGGCCGCCTGCTTCTCTGGCTGCACAGGTCGGAGGTCGCGACCCCCCTGGGAGCCATGCTTTGCGTGGGGACAAAGTAGCCGCAGGTGTGCCCCCCAGGAGCTCCGTGGGCTCATCCCCACCAGCTGCTGGCAGTGCACTGGCGGGGACGGGAGTGTCCCCAGGGCTCAGGACCCCAGGAACCTCGGCTCCGGGGGCGTGTGACAAGCCCAGGCCACCGGCCAGGGCTGCTCATCCGAGGCCTCCGCTCTGGGCCAAACGCGGTGCCCCTTCCTGCCATGGGACATGCTGGGCGCGCCATGCCGCCTCTGCGCTTTGGTGTCCTGGCCGTAAAACAGGAGGAGGAGATAAAGTGACAGCAAAAACCATCCTCGATGGATCGTCCTGGGTTGAGAGAGATGACGTGGAAACGAGAGGAACATTCTGACAGACCCGTGACTCGTGCTCCAGGAGGAATGGCTCTATCTCCGTCATCGTCCCGTGGACGGGGCTGCTGAACAGTGAGGGCCGGCCAGCGCGAGGGACACAGAGCCACAGGGACGATGGCCGCTCACTTGCAGCCCTCCAGCCCCCCAGGAGTTTCAAGCTGCCCGAGAGAGGGGTCTTCCCAGATGGCTCCTCTGTGTCACTCCTGCCAGGTCACCAGATAAAATAAAGACGCCTGGTTAAGTGTTAACTTCAGACAAACAATGAATGCTTCTGATATAAGTATTTCCTAATAGTCGTGGGATATACTTAAGACGTGGTCGTCGTTTACCTGAAATTGGATTTGAATGGGCGTCCTGTATTTTGATCTGCTAAATCTGGCCCACTCTTTGTCCAGTCGGGAACTCGGGGTCCGGCAGGCTGGGCCTCTGGCTCCCAGGGTCTGGTGCTGAGCAAGGTCCCCATCCAGGCAGGCAGTAAGGAGGCAGCGTCGTCCCAGACAGCCACCCCACTCTTGTCTGGGCTAAACCGTAATTCAAAGACTGAGTGCAGGGTTTGGGGTGAGACAGTTGCTGGGTTGAACCCTGGGTCGGCCATTGCTGTTGTGGGTCTTTGGGCAGGTGACTCAACCTCTCCGGGCCCCAGTTTCCTCATCTCTAAAAGGAGTGTTGTTGGGATGAGCAGGGACTGTCCGTGGACCCAGCACTTGGCACATGGCCCCTCTGAGGGCCCCTCAGGTGGACCCCAGGCCCGTCCTACCCTGGCCTTGACTTTTCCTCGTCCCTCTGAAAAGTCTACATGGTGATGTAAGCTACCTCTGGATCCTTCTAAGGATTGAACAGTCACTCGGGGGAATTACTAAACCACAATTCCGAGTTGTCACCTCCAGAGAAAGATTGACATTTGTTGTTCATCATTCATGCAGCTGGATTCGGGCGGCAAGCGTCTTCAATTCCCGGTCGTTTGTTTTTAATTGGCTTGTCTCCCTGCGATGCATTCTCGCAGCCCCGGTGGCCTGATGCAGCCCGGTGAAGAACAGACCTCCTGTGACAGTGTGGGAGCCTGGGCCAGGCGGCCTCTCCATTCCAGGGAGACCATCCCTCTTCCCCTGCACCCTGCCTCCTGCCCCTCCGCCCCAACAGGGCCCCTGCGGGGCTGGCTTCCCCCCAGCACGGTGAGCACACTGTGTGCGGCCCACAGGAGTCCACGGGCCCGTGAGAGTGTTTCCATTTCTTAAAAGTCAGAGAACGAAATCGACTTCCAGTTTTAGCATATTATATTTTATGTTAATACTGTATTTATTATAACATATAGTAAACTAAATATAAATGTATAATAAGTCACAAGGCGGGGCAGGGCTGACCCGGCTCTGCGCAAAGGCTGGCCCGTGGGTGCCCCGGGTCCTCTGGCGTCCACGCTGCCTCCGGCCGCCCGCCCACACCTGCCCCCAGCTGGCTGCCTCCATCCTGCCGCTGTCCCCCATCTTCACCCCACGTCACCCTGCAGAGAGACCCTCCTACATCCCCCCAAACATGCCTCCCCCGGCTGCTGCCACAGGCATAACTGAAGCCTGGCCCCCTGCAGCCCCCAGTGGGGCGGGTTTCCTGCCCGGGCAGTTCTCCCCGAGGACCTGCCCCCCCTACTGAGCCTGCGGCTCACCTCAGGCAACTGGCAGGGACGCTTCCCCTCCCTGCCCTGGAAGTGCTGCCGTGTCCCCTCGTTGGTGCGAGGAGACAGAGGCACCAGGAAGAGGCAAGAAAGAAGTCACCCGTGGTCTCACCACCCCACCTCGGCTTTTTAAAACACCCCTTTCTGATCTTTGCTTTTTGTGTGTGCATTTCTGCAAGTTGCTCCTCGCATCCACTCATGCTGTTTTTCTGGATTAGCATCATCTTGGGAGCCTCTCTGTGGCTGCGGTTTTGGACCACACTGATCCTCTGCGTGGCCGCCCCTCGCTTCCCGTGCTGCCCCGCTGGAGCAGAGGGGCCGGGAGCTCCTGCGGGCGAGGACTTGGACTGGCTCCCCTGTGGAGGGCCAGCCTCCACGCTAGCAGAAGTGTTGTTGAATGGATCAATCAATAAATAAATGATCTAAAGCCATTCTCTCCGTAGACCCCATTCTCGTTGACACAAAAGGCGGGGAGACTACTGTTGGCACCTTGCGAAGTGGCCGTCCCCGTGGATCCTGCACCTCATCTGAACCCCTCACCCGGCAGCTGACCCGGAGCCTGGCCCTAACCGGGCCTGTTCTCTGGTGGTCCCTGGGGTGCTTGCCTAGCACACTGCGAGACCCCTGAGGACTGGCTGGCGGCGTCCTGGCCTCCCGGCTCCCACCCAGCACTGGGCGAGCGGTAGGTGCTGAGCAGACGGCGGCCTTGCTGGGGACACACAAAGGCACATGCCTTGGTGTTGCTGGCCTGCCAGGGTTCCCGCGTCCTCTCACAGAGGCTGGCTGCTGCCCCGGGTGAGCCCTGGGAGGGGCACTCTGAAGCCACGTGTGCAGAGAAGCCTGAAGTCGGGGAGGTGAAGTGACAGCTCCGCTCACAAAGTAAAGCCAGCATATTAATATCATCCTTTCACTTTTGCATAGCGCCGGATCACACACAATGCCCCTGCACCGCGCATGTGTGTGTAATGCCTGCGTCTGAGTGTGTCTGGGGGGCGAGCCCCACCACCTGTGCGGGTGTTGGGGTCTGGTCCCCCCCGTGAGCCTGTCCCCTGAGCCACGTCGCTGTCCACCCCATGTTTGCACCTGGAAGGCGGGGCTGCAGTGACCGGCAGTTGGTCCTGTGTGCAAAGGCGCCCAGCGGACAGGGCAGGGGCTGGCTCAGCGGGAGCAGAGCCCGAGGGTCTGGGAGGTCCCCAGAGCAGGGAGCTCGTCCTGCTGTTACTCACGGCCTTGGCCAAATCTCCTCCCTCCTGGGCCCCAGTCTCTTCCCTTCCCAAATGCAGTAATGGTACCTACCTTGCTGGAAGCTTCTCCCGGAAGCTGGAGAGTGCATGGTGAGGCCCGGCACTTCAGGCGGGCGGTGGAGTCTCGTTCTTTCTCTTCTCTTTCTTTTCCCTGTGCATTGAACCCACGGTCCCTCTGGACACACCCCTCTCTGCCTCTCTCAGCTCAGGGAGGGTTTGCAGAGAGATAGGAGGTCTCTGTTCGGGAGGAGGGTCCCAACAACTCTTGGGAGACTCTCACACTTGGGAAGAAAAAGGCATGGCTGGGCAGCCAGTGTCTGAGTCAGTGTGTGGCCCCGATGGTGACAGGTCAGAGAAGAGAGATAAATCCCTGAGGGCTTCCTGAAGGAGGTGGCTTCTCAGCTTGGAGTGAAAGAGAAGAGAGAAGATACACAAGAACATTCACAGGGTCTCACGTGGAGTTCTAATGGTCTCCAAACTCCGGCTGGCACGTTTAAAGCATCTTCGCCAAGACTAACTGCCCAGGGACTGTTACGTGTTTCCGTGAAGACAAATGTTCATGGGTAATTCATGAAACCATCACCATTCCTCCCAGGGTCTCACCTAGCAGCTCAGTCCCTGGAGGTCCAGCCCCACGGGTCCCACAGACCTACGTGCACAACCCAAGCCAAGTGATCGTATCAGGGAACGTTCTCCGATGACCACCAGGCGTGGGCCAGCCTAGAGCCCAGGGGCTCCCGTAGCAAAATGGGTTTGTCTGGAGACGACGGACCTTGGACAGCTGGAGCCCCTGGCATCCATCTGGCCTGAGCGGGGATGAAACGGACGCATCATTTATAATCTGCCCTGAACGGAGGCAGCTGCCCGAGCCTCCGCACACAGGCAGGACGAGAGTCAGGAATCAGGGAGCATCTCCAAGCCAGGAGCCCGAAATCCAATTTCCACCCTGTCCTGGGGACTAAAAGCTTTCTGTAAACAGCCGCACCGAACTCGCAGATCCAATTAGCCACTTGCCGAGAGCAAGGGAACAAGCCGGCTTTCTGAGCGCCCGGCGGGCTCAGGTTCTGGGCGGCAGATGTCGGACCAGCACCCAGAGGTGGAGCCGGGCCTGTGCCTGTCCCCTGCAACCACCACCCTAGTGAGCATCCGGCAGGTCCAAGCCCTCGGCCCCTCCTGTCCTGTCTCCCAGACGCGCCCCTGGTGCCCAAGGTGCCCCTGTCAGTCTGGCTCTCCTGGCTGCCTTCGCTCCAGCCTCCTTCCTGACATGCAAAAGGCTCGGGTCTCCCAGCACCCACCCCTTGGGCCCCGCTCCCTGCTGCCCTCGCAAGCCACCACCTCTTCTCCCTCCGTCCCCAGGGAATTTCCCAGAAGAGCGGTCCACATTCATCTCTTCCTCCACCATTCTGCCCCTGCATTTAGACATTGAACCCTCCCCACTCCCACGCCCCAGGGCTCTCCCCGTCCTTCTGGGCTCAGAAGCCCAGTCCCTCGCCACCTGGCTTCCAGGACCACTCCCCCCTCCTCCCTCTGTCGCTCCATCCCTCTGTCCCTCTGTCCAGGCTGCTGGACCTCTCCTCTGAGGTTGCTCGCAGCCCCTGCCCGGCCCTGAACGTCGGGCGGGAGGGAGGGACTCAGCTGGGCTCCCATGGCTTCCTGTTCCTGTGCAGTTTCTCCCCTTTCAAAGTCCATCCACCTCAGAGCTGCAACTGCTGTTGTACAGACCCTTCCAAGCTCCTCCAACGGCCGGCTCCTGCCCAGATGTTCCTGTCACCCTGAGTCCCCTGAGCCAACTAAAGGCCCCTCTGCGAGGTATCGCTAGAAAGCCCGCCTTTTCCAAACCTGTCCCACAGAACACAGTCTGTGGTGAAGTTAATCATCGCAACACGTATATGTGCACACACGTACATACACACCCATGCACACACAGCACACACGCACATGCACACACACGCACACATGCATGTCCATGATCCACATTTGTGGAAATAGTCTCTTGGAAATTCAAGGGAGCATTAGCATATTAAAGGCTCTGAGAAACGTGGCAGTTAAAAAGAACTGTCTAATTTGGTTTAACCCAGAATCTTCTAAATTATCGTACGCAGATACACCTATTAGCATCCTAACGAAGCATCCTAAGGGACTCCAGTTTGGAAAATTATTTTGCAGATGGGTATCTGGATCGGGGTGACCCACATTGTGGCTAAGATCTTGATAGACAGGCAACAGCCAGCGTGTGCGAACAGTGTTTACATCACGCTTGGCCCATCCTAGGTACTGTAGGTACAAGCAGTCCCTGGGGTGGGTACGTCATTATCCCCACTTCACTGTTGAGAAAGTGGGGCCCAGACTGCTTGTGAACTATGAAGCCACTGTCTCAGTCAGCTTAGGCCAAGTCACGCTGCTGTAACAAACAATCCCCCCACCCCCAGTGGCCTGTAGAAGTTTCTCTCTTGCTCAAGCTACCTGCCTGTGCTCTTCCTTGCAGCCCCCAGGCTGAGGGGCAGCCACCGTCTGGGACGTTGCTGAGGGAGAGAGCCGCACGGAGGACCTGAGCCTCTGCTCCCAGTGGGACACGCAGGTCCACTCACCTTTCAGCAGCCAAAGGGAGTCCTGTCTCTGCTCCCGAGTCAGCAGCATGGGGAGAAAGGACGGGCAGTGAGTATCCGAACAATAATACAAACAGCCACGCAGGATTTGATCACAGGCCGTGCGGCTCCACCACGCTTCACTGGCTCTCGGGTGAAGGACCCTGCTCTTCCTCTAGGTGGACAACCGCAGTGAGTAACACTCTGTCCCCTCGTCTCCAGAATGGGGTCAGCTGTGGCCACACTTTTCCCTCCGTGAGGCTCTGTCGCACGTTCCATTTACACACATCCCTCCTCTTACAACGTCCTTACCACATGGATCCCTCCCACCTGCGGAAACCATGAGCACCCATCCAGGCAGTGTAAACACGGCACCTTCTCTGCAGTGCCACCCAGTTCTCCCAGTGGAAGAAACACCTTGAACCTCTGCATCCACCGCTCTGCCTGGAATTTCACTGGCACTCCGGCCGTCGGTGGTCCACAGTCAGCCCCTGCCCCCACCCTGCCCTCGCCGTCCCTGCCCAGAGGACTTCCACACTGCAGCCAGGAATCCTCACGGGTCTCGAAGCCCAGGAACGTGACGATGGCCTCACAAAGCCAGAGGTGGTCTGCCCACCGGTCCAATGTGCCCTATGGATCCCACAATTAATGATTACTGGGCACCTGCCTGCAGAGTTCCCTTTAAGGAACTTACAACCTAGTTGAAGAAGTGAATCTAAAATATCCAGAAACGATCTATTTAATAGACAAGCCTGGAGTGAGGTGCTGTTCATCTGAGCCAAGTCAGGGGGTCTCAGGAGCCGAGGAAGGTTGCCCGGCTTGGAGCAGAGGCCGGGATTGGGGTCCAGCGGGCAGGAGGAGAGAGGACTGCAGGGGTAGCCAGCCTATCTGGTTTAAACAACAACAACGATGACAACACCAGCAGCAGCAATAACAGCAGCAGTTTTGTTACAGATTGACCGCAGTGAGAGAGCTTATCTTTGCCCTGTTCCTGCTCCCCGGAGAAAAGCACTGTCTGTTACCAGTGATGTGATGCTAGCATAGGCTTTTCACAAAGACTCTTCACGGGGCTGAGGAAATCCCCCAATTCCTAATTTGCTAACAGTTTTTATCAGGAATGATGTTGGATTGTGTCAAATGCCTCTTCTGCATCTATTGAGATGATCACGTGGTTTTTCTCTCATCATCTCTTAATATAGTGAGTTACACTGATTGATTTTTGAATGTTAAACCAACCTTGCATTCCTGGGATAAAACCTACTTGATCATGATGTGTTATCCTATTTATCTATTATTGGATTCAATTTGCTAAAATTTTGTCAGAAATTTTTTGCATTTGTGTTAAACAGAGATCTGGATCTGTGGTTACCTTCTCTTGTAACATCTTTGTCTGATTTTGGTATCTGGGTAATATCAGCTTCATAGGATTGATCAAGAAGTGTTATCTCCTCTTTTATTTCCTGGAAGAGTTTGTGCAGAATTGGTATGATTTTTTATTGAAATGTTTGGTACAATGCAAACATTGGTGAAGCCTGCGCCTGCAGTTTTCTTTGTGGGAAGCTGTTTAACTATAAATCCAATTTCTTTAATAGAAATAGGGCTATTCGGGTTCTCTGCTTCGTCATGAGTGACTTTGGGGTAGTTTGTATCGTTTAAGGAGGTTTTCCATTTCATCTAAGAGTCAAATGTATTGTAAAGTTGTTCTTAGTATTCCCGTCTTATCCTTTCAGTATCTGAAGATCCACACTGATTCACCCGTTTCCTGCCTGATGCTGGCAACTTGTGTCTCCTCTCTCTTCCCCCGATCAGTCTGCCGGAGGCTTATCACCTTCATTGATCTTCCCAAGCAACCAGTTTTGATTTCGTTTATTCTCTCTATTGGTTGTTTTTGTTTTTATTTTATTGATTTCTTCCCTGCTCTTCATAATTTATTTTCTCCTGGCAAGTTTGGGTTTCATTTGCTCTTCCTTTCCTAGGTTCCTAAGGCGAGGTCTGAAATCATTCACTGGAGACGTTCCTTCTTTTCCTCTCTGGGCATGTAGCGTATAAATTTCCCTCTAAACACTGCTGTAGCAACATTCCACAAATTTCAATATGGTGTGTTTTCATTTTCACTCAGTTAAAAATACCTTCTAATTTCCATTTCTCATTTTTTTCTTTAACCCATGGGTTATTTAGAAATGTGTTCTTTGATTTCTGAACATTTGGGGATTTTTCAGATGTTTTTCTGCTATTGATTTCTTATTTAACTCCACTGTGGTCAGAGAACATGTTTTGTATCATTTTAAAGTTCTGATGTTTGTTTAATTATCCAGAATATGGTCTATCGTGGCCATTGTTCCGTGACGCTTGAAGAGAACGTGTCTTCTGCTGCTGTGTGGAGTGTCCATACATGTCAATTAGGTCGGTTGGTTGATGATGTAGTTCAAGTCTTTCATATCCTTGCTTATTCTCTGCATACTCGTTCTATCAATTATTGAGAAAGGGGTGTTGAAATCTCAGACCCTTATTGTGGATTTTCTGTTTCTCCATTTAGTTCTATCAGTTTTTGCTTTATTTATTATCAAGCTTTGCTATTAGGCACCTACACATTTAGGACTGTTATGTCTTCTTGTTGAATTGACCCCTAAGTCATTGTAAAATGATTCACAAACATGATTCCTCTTTTCATATCTGATAATACTCTTTCCCCTGAAATCTACTTTGCCTGACATTATTGTAAAATGGTTAAAGATAACCCAGCAGCTTTCGATAGCTTGGTTCAGCATTCCTGGGCACACTCATGGTGAATGGCCAGCCAGCGAGTGAGAAGCCCATCTCTCCTCATCTGGGCACCCCCGAGAGAACTACCAGGGGTTGCCTTAGATGCCCCTTCACTCTGCCTGGAGGAGAGGGGGTCAGGTGAGGGGGGCCACTGTGCTCCCCACGTGGCTGAGAGCTGTCCCCCCTGGAGCCTCCCTCTGCCCCTCTCAGCTGCTCAGGGTGGTCGTGGCGAGGACGCACATACCAGATTGGCTACTTTCTGGCGAGTGTTGCAGAGATGCCTTCCCTGGAGTTGGGAATGTTCAGAGTGCTATGTGTAAACCTGGAGACAGTGCCCGGGAAGGGGGTGCAGCTCTGCTTTGCCACACGGAGCAGGGCACGGTGGGGTCCAGGACATGCTGACAACCCTGGAAAGGCTGATTTGGGATGAAAGGAACTTATATGGACCTGAAGCATGAGCCAAGCTTTCCTCTGTCCCTTTGAAGCCAAAGGTCTATGTGGCCTGGCAGGGCTGGTGCCAGGCCCTTCTCCCATTTCCAGGCCAAGTCCAGTCCTGAACATCTTCCTCTTGCTTGTGGGGGCAGGAGGGTCTGAGAGAACACATTGCTCAGTTCTATTCATCCCACAGACTCTGAGCCCCGGCTTGTGCCTGGCTCCTCGGAGAGCACTGGGCACTGAGATGTAGCAACAGGGCCCCTGGCCAGCAGGGGGTGAGGCAGGCACAGTGGAGACGCTGCCGTGGGAGTCCAGGGGGCTGGCGTCTGCCTGGGACAGGATGGTTGAGGTGGTAGCACATGAGAGGACCCACTTGAGCTGGACGCTGAAGGACGAGTGGACGGCACTCCAGGAGGAGGGAGCAGCCAGTGGAAAGGCACTGAGGCACGGGGTGCAGGGCGGGCTCGGGTAACAACGAAGACTGGGATGTCACCAGTAACCAGGGCAGCCCTTGCCCTTCAAGGCCACGCCCACCATGCCCAGCTTGGCCTCGCTCGACACACAGCACTCACGCCCCCACTCCCTCCCCTGCCCTTGGCAGGCATCACTAGTCGATCGTGACCATCTTTCCACAGACCCCAGAGGCAGCCTCAGGTGCCTTGGTGTGCGATGGGAAACCCACTGACACTCCTGGCCTAAATCCTCTCCCATCATGGCGGCTCGTGAGGTTAATTTTAACCTAATCTTACTGCTCTGAAAAGTTAGGGACAAAGGGAACGGTTTTCTTTGTCTTTCCATCGCCCACGGGTGGCTCCAGGCTCAGCCCTCACGGGCCCAGCTGATCTTAGGAGAGAGGCTGATCTGACACTGCTTTTCCATAAACCAAAAAAGCAAACAATTCATCACTATGCAGGGCTGAGGAGGGGGGCCTAGACTGGAGAGCCCCCAGGGCCTGCGCACACTGGAGGCCCGACACACAGGAAGCCAGGAGAGCCCGTGTCCCCAGTCCAGGGGAAATTCATTTTGTTGTGCTGGGAAATTAACGAGATTCTGCTGCTCCCGGCCCTGTTCTGCCGACGCAAGCACTCTACAGTTGCAGAGAGAAGTGTGCGTTTGTTTTGGTCTTTCAGAGAAACGAGAAACCTAAAATGCTGCCTGCTTCTTGCCTCTGGATATGTAACCTGAGGAAATGCTTCATTTATGTGTCTACATCAAAATGTACACCTGCACCCACACGCACGCCCCGGGGCACGCTGACACACGCGCGTGACAGGCCCACACATGTGCACACGGACTCACAGCTCACGCTCCCCGCATGAACATGCATGTACATTAATCTGATCTGGTACCCACACCTGCCAACCTGTGTCTCCTGTAACCGTCTCATTTCCTGTTGGAATCGGAGAGGTGGGACGTCCAAGAAGGAGCCACCCCCCCAACCGCCAGCCTAGACTAACCCCAGCTTGATGCTGGCGGGAGCAGGGCCACGAAGGACTCGGCTGCTTGTCAGAAAGGCTTGTTCTGAGACCTTGAGGTCAGAAAGAGCCAATGGCTCAGCTGCAGTGGACGGCGCCCACCGGCCATTCTGCCACCTCACCCCCATTTTTCTTGGGGAGGGGCCCTGTTGACAGAGTTGGGGGCTTCTCCTTTTATCCTATTGAGTTGGCTAATATGTTTGGGGTCCACTCTGTGCACAAGCAGCTTCTATAAAGGGTAGTGGGAAGTCCTGGGCTCTGGGACGCCCCCCTTGGTGACAATGAGCAGGCACATCCCATCTCCCAGCCTCAGTGTCCACTCTGGTCAACAGGGCCAACCTCTCAGCTCGTGTGGTCACCCGCCTTACGGTGATACTATGGGACCCTCTGTGTCTCCGTTTGGCTGAGCCCCCAAGACAGAGCACCTGCCTAGGAGCCCTGCTTTGGGGGGAACTTGACTAAGGCAGTGCTGATGGGGGCCATCTGCCTGCCCTCCACTCTCCCCCTGCCTGGACTTCCAAAGACCCCCTTTCCAGCTAGGGAACTGGCATGCTGTAATGCGTCCATG
This sequence comes from Dicerorhinus sumatrensis harrissoni, assembly GCA_014189135.1. Classification (NCBI taxonomy): domain Eukaryota; kingdom Metazoa; phylum Chordata; class Mammalia; order Perissodactyla; family Rhinocerotidae; genus Dicerorhinus; species Dicerorhinus sumatrensis. Next base: position 72,876,451 of record JABWHU010001778.1, read on the forward strand.
GAAACCAGCCAGCAGTGGGCCTGAAATGGCACAGTGGACCATCTGCCCCAAGCCCCCACGGGCTGGGAGTCCTGGCTTCCACCAGGCCCATCCGGGTGGAGACATGCCGGGCTGTCCAGGCAGCCTGGAGCAGTGGGCATCTTGCTGCTGGCCCTCCGTGCCGCAAGCCCCTGAGCCTCCTGCCCTGCCCCCTCCGTGGGTCTGGGCTGCTGGCCTGGGTCTGAGGGGCCTTGCTTCTCCCCTGGGGAGGGAGCCAGATGGCCCCTGCACCACTGCCAGATTTACACCTCTGCGGATGGTGCCCCGACCTGCAGGAGACCCCACATCTCCCCGTGTATGGGCCGCCGCCTCTGTACTCAGGGTCCCCAAACTCCTTCTGGGCTTGCCTTCTCCCCGAGCTTCACACCCATCCCTTGGTGTCTCCTGGCCCTCCCTGCAGGCCTGGCCATTAGCCCAGGGTAGGGGTCATCTCTGTCTCTCTCCTCTCCCTCTTCTGATCCTCCACTAGACCTATCCACCTTTTCTCTGCAAGGTTTCTCTAACCTGCCCCCTTCTGCAGCTCTGTGGCCACCTCCTCCCGTAGGACCCCCACTCTCTCCTCTTCCTGGTCTCGACCCTCGGCCTCCCACAACTACGAGCAAGGCCCCACCCGGGTCCCTCCCAGGCCCCAGGAGTCGAGGCCCCATCGCCCCCAAGCGCAGGCTACCGGCAGCCCTCCCCGTCAGTCACTCTGGCTGCTGGATCCTCGGGTATCCGGAGCAGGTCTGTCACTCTTCAGTGTCCTCTGAGCTGTCCCTGTGCTGTTCCCTCTGCAACACCCTTCACTCTCTGTATGTTCCAGAGACAGTTCACGCATTTTCCAAAACTCAGGCCAAGTGCTGTGTTTTCTAGGAGCGTCGGCAGACCCCCCAAGTAGAACCAACCCCAGCGACCCAGAACCCCATGGTGGGTGTGCTCTCTAGAGATGGGCCAGCAGGCCTTCACATGTGCATGGTTGTCCCACTGGGTTGTTTCACCCTCGAGCTGGTCGGCCCCCAAAGGGCCCTGCTTTCCTCACCACCAGCTCTGTGCATCAGTTACGTGTCTGCCTCCCCAGGACACTGTGGGCTCCCACAGAGGGACCACGGCTGGCCCCGGCCACCGCTCCCCAGGCCCCAGCATGCCTGGATCATCGTGGGGCATCAACCAATAACTGTACTGGGTGCCCTGGCACCAGTCAGTGCCACACGGGCCCACAGTGACCCACGATCCAGCGGGGGCAGCCCAAGGCAGGAAGCGGGGACAGTGTCCAGGTGGGCAAGGCAGAGTGGACGGGGAGTCAGGCCCAAGCCCCTGCCCTTCTCTGGGCCTCGGTTTCCCCACCTGTAAAGCTGTGATGCTCGTGTGTAGCTGCACCACAGTGGGGAGAGAGGAGCTGGGGCACAACTAGAGCGTTGAAGCAATAAGGCAGCTCACAGAGAGAGCCGGCTCTGGCTACACGGCCTTCTGGAACACGCGTAGCGAGGCCTGCCCCTTGGAGGCGTGTGGGTCTGGTCTCATCTTGTGTCTGCAGGACCCCAGAGGTGGGGCCTATTCAGGGGGCACTTCCCAGGGCCTCAGACTTGGCCCCCGCTCTGAACCAGAGCCCAAACCAAACTTCCGCTTTGAAGGTTTGCTAGAAATCTCAAAGGTCAGCTGTTCTCGTGTTTTCAGAATTTATTGATTTTGTCTGGGCTAGAAAGGCAGCAAAAAGGCTTTGATTGCTTGTTTCTGCGCTGCAGCAGGGGAGCTGGGAGCGTGGCGCTGCCACCCTGGACGCCCCTCCCCCCCAGAGGCCCCGCGGCCACACTCCGGCCAGCGCCGCCCGAGGGGTCCATGGCACCCGCCTGCCCCAGACTCTACTCCCCTCATCTCAACACGCCTGTCCCATGCACAGTGTGTCCTCACGCTCCTGCTCCCGTGAGTGCACGAGGCAGGCTCCCCCAGACTTTACAGAGTGGGGGCTGCAGGTCTCTGCCGGGCTCCCTCGTTGAGCTGCCGCCAAGGTGGGCACACGGCGAGTCCAGACAGAATGGGGGCTCGAACCCCGGTCTCCTGTCTCCCCCATCAAACCTCTCGGCACCCCCAGGGGTCCCACGTCTCCCTGACCCCCAGACCCAGTGAGAAGGGGAGGGCCCGCGACTGGTGAGAGAGGTGGAGATGAGGACAGGACGAGGGTGGGCAGGGTGCTCGGACAGGAGGGTGGCGCACCAGTAACGATGCACCCTGAGGTGTCACTCACTCACTCATTCACTCATGCGCTCACTCATTCGTTCACACATTTTTCATTCCCTGGTCAATCCACCCCCTACTGCACTCCCCGTCCTCAGCCCAGCCCCGAGCTGGTGCTGGTGCCGTTCACCTGAGAACCCGACTAGCGCAGACCTCCACGAGCCTCTGGTCCACCAGGAGGTCAGTTCCTTGGCCGTGTCCTTCCAGGGGACGGGCAGGGCTGCACTGGAACCATACTCCACGTGTGTTTGTTTCATGAGGCATTTTCTCATTAAACCTGAAGCTGGGTGTCCTGGAGGGGCCCCACCCTTGCCCGCCCAGGGCCATGAACGCTCCCACACAGCTGATTCTCAGCGCCTGCCGGGTCGACCCTGCGCTCGATGGTGCCCTGGATGTGCCTGAAGTTTGGACGGGCTGGCGGAGGTTGCAGCTCCCGTGTCCCTGTCCCGGCTGGAGCAGGGCCCCGAGCCCCCCAAGCCCCTTCCTTCTTCTGTAAAGTGGGGCTCTGGGCCAGCTCCAGCTCTCGCTGCGAGTTTCCCTGGGTCACTCGGGGTCCCTGAGAGGCTGATTCCCATGAGCCACCGCATAGGAAGCACTCACCACGAGCCGGGTGTCATGCTGGCAGTACCGGAGCCAGGCCCCTGTGGGCAGGGCAGTCTTCACTCGAGCCCCCATCACTGCAGACTCTCAGGGCTGCGCTGCGCTGAGGCTCCGCCCCCGGCCCTCCTTCTGCTCTCCTCTCGTCGGGGTCAGGCCTGCATCCCTGTCTGAAGGTGCGCTCTGCCCAGACCTGGCGATCCCCCCATACAACCCCCACATCTAACTCCCCCTTGCCTGTGCTTCTCAGAGGACCTGCAGTGACCCAGCACTCAGGCCGGCACAGAAGAGAATCCACAAGTGGGCCGTGGGTGGTACCCACAGTGAGCCAGTCACAGCCCAGTGGCTGTGCCCCTGAGTGGGGGGCTGCCGCTCACTGCAGCAGGCGCAGACCCCTCCAGCTGGCACTGAGGGTCTGCCCCCCACAAGGGAAGCCCTGCCTTGAGCTCATGTCTCCTGCTCTAGTGTGGGGCCTGGCGAGTCAGGTGAACGCTTGTGGGATCAGTGAAGGGAAGGGAGGGGAGCCCGCTGACACGACCCTCCAGGTCTTCCTCTCCTTTGGAGTCTCAGTGATGGGCCACACTAGGAGGGAGTAAGCGCCCTGTCATCAGAGGTGTGCAAGAGGGCCTGGGAACCTTCTGGTGGGGACACTGCAGGAACAGCTGCGACATAAGGATCAGCAGAAATTTTTTCGTCTTAAAACTCTCCTCCTTGGCTCAAAACAAGAGCAACAAAAAAGCCCTATGCTTACTTGGATTAGTCAAAATCGTAGACAGAAATTGTCAGGGTGGGTGCCGGGGGCTGGGGGAGGGGATAACAGGGAGTTAGTGTTTAATGGGGACAGGGTTTCTGGTTTACAGGAGGAAAAGAGATCTGGGGGTGGGTAGCGATGACGGCTACACAACAGTGTGAATGTACTTAATACCACTGAACTGGACGCGTAACATAGTTAAGACTGTAAATTTTATGTTATGTGTATTTTCCCACAATTTAAAAAAAAGTTAAAAAAAATTCCCATGCTGGGCACCCCTAGTTCCACAGGAACATGGAAAGACCAGCATGTGATTCCGCAGTCAACAAACCATCCGTCTCCGCGCGCGCATCTTCCTACTGGAGTTTAAACGAAAGCTGTTTGTTAAAGCGACAGGTTTGCCGTCTGCAGCAGAACTGTTTGGGGATTTTCCCCCTGAGAAGGGGAACCACGTGTCTAGGGGCGAGAGCACTGGGGAGGCTGTTGCAGCACCTGTGCTGCGGAGCGCTTTATCTGGCTCTCCTCCGTCAGAAGCAGGGGTCGGGGAGCCTCCTGCTGTAGTTCTACGGCACCCCAGGACGCTGGGTCTGAGACTGCGCCCACTGCTCAGAGCTGAGTTCTGTCCCTGGGAGCTGGGTGTTAGCAGTCCAGCCAGGGGCTCATGTTAGGGTGGTCCGGAGGTTCCCGGCCTGGGGACAGCATGGGCCTCCGACAGGCCACGTGGCCAGGAGCCCAGCCCCCACCAGCTTCAGCCCTGCCCCAGGGCCAGGCAAACCTCGGCAAAGTGGAAAGAGATCAGAGTGGGGAGCCAAGGGGAGGGGCCGCTCTGTGGAGGGGTCGCTCCAGGAGGGGCCTCATGGGTGGCCTGGGCGAGCACAACTCTGCCACGGGGGACCTACCAGTGTGGTCTAAGGAAGAACTTTCTCCAGACGGAGCAGGTGCAAACACGGAGCAGAGACAGGCCATGCCTTTCACCACACAGGAAAGGCTTGACTCTCCCAGGGGCGCAGCCCCCTGCCCTCGAGGGTGCACGGCCTGGGGGAGCAGGCAGGGAGCTCTCAGCAGGCCACCGGCCTCTGGAGGCGAGCAGCGGAGCGGACCCAGTGAGTGGCCAGCTTCCAGCTGCCTGGAGGCCTCAGGCGAAGGTGGGCAAGTCGGGGCCCCCAGGAGCTGCCTTACATCTGCACTGTCCATTGCTCTCCTGGCCAAAACACCCGACTTTTCTGGGGAATCGTCCCCATTCCCACCCTCAGTTCACGTGGTCAAGAGGGGCTCACTCCTTCCTGGCTTCTGGGCTACACGTGGGACCTGAGCTGGGACCCCCTCCTCCTGGGGCTGCTGAGCTGGAGGACTTCCCGTCAGCTTGGGAGACTGTCAGGAGAAGGTCAGCGGGTAGAGAGGGCCAGACCTGGCCTCTTTCCATCCCCCTCTCTGCTCACAGAGATCCTGGTGCCCCGTCACAGGGTCAGGGGCCCTGGGGTCGGGGTTCAAACCCCAGCTTCAGAGTCGACCCGCCCTGGGCGGCCCCCATGTGCTCAGGTCTCGGCCTCCCTGGTACCTGGGCAGTTTTGGGGATGGATCGTGGGGAGGCACGCACAGATCTCTGTGCTGCCGGCACGTGGTGGGTGCTACAGAAACACAGCTGTCGCAGAGATTGGTTCAGAGAGGTGAAGGAAGGTGCTGAGGTCACACAGCAGGGAGGCGACGGGCAGGACTTTAGCCCCGTCCCCAGGGGCTCCGCGTGACAGGCCCTCCCATGCTCATCTTCCAGGCTCCTGGCCTCTGCCCAGGGCTGCGATGGGTGGGGACCTGGCAGGAGTTCAGCCCGTATGGCTGGTGGCAGCCGCAGGGGACATGTGTAGCAACGAGGCCCCTGGTTCTCCAGGAGCGGAAAAGGCCCAATCTCCCCACCGGCTCCCAGGGCCTGGCCCGGCCACAGAGGCTCTGCACGCCGATGGGAGATAAGAGTGTCCAGCTCTCGCTGGAGCCTCGAGGACAGGCTGGTAATTTTCCATCATGACAGCAACTGACGAACCGCGCGGGATGCCGAGTCAGGCTGCAGGATCCCTCCTCCTCGGCTCTGATCTACCTGGCCAGAGGACCCTTCCAGAACCCTCGGGAGCCAGCCTCACCCACCATCTGCAAGCCTTGGGGGCCGGCCGGCCAGCCAGCAACCTCCGCTAAGTGTTTATTAAGCTCTGAGAATCACCCTTGCCCTGAAGTCCGTCCGGCACCTTACAGTTTACAAAGCACACCCACACACACTGCCTGGTGGAATCCCCCACTCTCCTTGATGGTCCCCTCCCTATCCCCATTTACAGACAGAGACCCGACACTTGGAGAAGTGAGCTGATGCCCAGGGGGCACGTGGGAACTCACCGTACTGTCTGCTCAACTGTGCTGTGAACTTGAAACGGCTCTAAAATATAAAGTCTATTGAAAAAATGTTGTGTGTGTGGAACCATAGAGGATGTGGCCTTTTGAGTCTGGCTTCTTCACTTACATAATGCTCTCGAGACCCTGGTGTTCTGCGTGCATCGTGGCTGGTTCCTTTGTCCTGCTGAACAGTTTCCCGCTGTTTGGATGCACCACAGTTTATTTATCCACTTACCAGATCATGGGCTTTGGGTTGTTTCCAGTTTTGTGGCTACTATGAATAAAGCTGTTATAAACAGTTTTTTAAAACGTTCAGTGGTCGCAGAGAGAGCCAGGCTCCACACTGAATGAGCTTCTCTGGCTTGGCGGCGAGCACCACACCCCTCGAGGTGGCCTCTGCTGTGAGGCCCAGGGAGGCCTGGCCCTGCTGGAGGAGCGAGGAGATGGATCAGCCCTGCAGCCGGGGCCTGTGCCCCGGTCCTGTGCACCGGGCAAGAGGGAACCCATGGACCGCCCCCACCCCCAGGGCCACCAGCAGTTTCTGCCACCCTGCCTGCTTCCTGTCAGCCCAGGACCAGGACGTGAGTGTGGGGCCGTCAACCCGGCCTTGGTCCGGCAGCGAGTCCCCAAGGCTTGCTTGACCCTCCAGCTCCTGCCACCCCACCTCCCGCCCCGGCAGGCTTGGTATTTGGACTGAGAGCCCATGGAACTCGACCTCCCCTGAGGGCTGACAGTGCGCCAAGCACTCTTCCAGCACCTTTTGTGACCCCATGAGACAGGTGCTAAACTGTCCTCGGGATGCAACTGGGGAAACCGAGGCAGGAGAAGAAGGGAACTTGCCCACATCACATAACCACGTGTGGGGCCGGAAACGGACTGAGGGTGTGTTATGGGCTGGACTGTGTCCCCAGAAATTCACACATTGAAGTCCTAACTGCAGCACCTCAGAATGCAACTGTATTTAGAGATGGGCCTTTAAAGAGGTGATTAAGGTAAAATGAGGTCATTAGAGTGGGCCTGATCCAGTATGAGTGGTGTCTTAATAAGAGGGCATTAGGACACAGACACGCACAGAGGGATGACAGGTGAGGACACAGGGAGGAGATGGCCCTCTGCAAGCCAAGGAGAGAGGCCTCAGGAGGAACCAGCCTGCCCACACCTTGATCCCGGACATCCAGCCTCCAAGACCGGGTGGAAACACCTCTCTGCTGTTTAAGCCCCGGTCCGCGCCGCTGTGTTAACACAGGGCTAACTCCAGAGCACACGCTCCCAGCCGCTCCACCTACAGATGAGCCTATGTCCCAACTGCTGTGCCAGGAGGAGGCCGCTCACCCTCGCCTGGCCTCCCCGGCCTTACCCCAGGGCCAGGTCACCCGCACACTGCACACCACAGTTCATAAGGTTATCTTTGCTTGCATGGTTTTGCGCTCCCCCCACAAGACTGCAAACTCCACGGGGGTGGGGCTGTGTCTCTGTTCTGCTCACCCTGTGCCAGGTAGGCTGTGGGCTCTCAACAGATGTTTTTAAAGAAAAGATTATCAGTGTGCATAGTTTTTGCCATGATGACGCTGGTAACTACAGGAGGGAATTACATTCTCGTAGGATCTCGGAGTTCTGTGTCTCCCGCAGCACGGCCACATGCAGCTGGGGTGGAAGAAATGGACTGCTGGACAAACCGACGAATGAATGAATGAATGAATGAATGAAGCCCCACTCAGCGAGCTTAGCCAGACAGTCCGAAGCAGAAGTGACAGATCTGGGCCGTCTGAGACCAAATCCTGTTGGAATTAGCGTCAGGTCTGGATTTTCCGCTGCCCCCAGAGAAAGCCCTGTTAATGCTCTGGCCAGTGTCCAGTGCCGCCCTGGGGCCCAGAGCTCAGGGGCTCTGAGGGGCTGCCTTGGGGTTCAGCTCTCTGTGGTTTCCATCTTGAATTTCCCAACAGGCGTCTCTGATGCTGTGGTGTGAGTGAAGTCCACTGGGACCGTGGAGGCTCCGGGCGTGTGGCCTCCCCCAACCTGGTCACCCCATGATGGTTCAAGGCTGCCCACTCCCCGCCCCCACCCTGCCACCCTCCACCCCAGGAGGGCCTGGGCATGGGCACCGGGAGGGTCGAGGCCTGGTGCATTCTGCATCATCTCAGGGCAGGTGGGGCAGAGGTCACCCCTGCCCCCAGCTGGCAATAGGCAACTAGTTGGGTGCCCTGTGTGCACCCATCCAGGTACCAAGCACATCAGGCATCGAGGTCACAATTCCTTGGGAGGTGGCTTGGTGACCCTGGGTATGAGTGGCGAGCCTGTGGGGAGGGCAGGTGGACCTACATGGGCGTTTTGTGCCAAGCCCACTAATCACACAACCCGCCCTGCCTCCCGGCTCCTGCCACCAACCCCCTCTGGTCCGCGAGCACAACCGTGTCACAGGTGCTGCTTTCTGCTCGGGGCCAACGCCACCGCTCCTGTTTTACAGAGGACACCAAGGCTCCAAGAAGGCGGGAACGTCGCCCAGCTGGCTAGTGGTGGAGGCTGGTTGCAGCCTTCTTTCCTCCCCCGTGTCTTCCTTGAACCCGGCAAGAGGTCGGCCTCATGGCATGCAGGGCAGCCCGGCCCTGGAGGCCACTGCTGGCTCCATCACCGAGACCCAGGGCCCCTGCTCTGACACCCGGGTGACCCCAGCTCTGATGCCCAGTTGACCGCAGCTCAGGGCTTTCTCAGGCCACCCAGCCACCCGGCTCACCACCCCCTCCTGCTGGTCAGCTGCCTGGGGTCTGAGACCCGCCGACAGCCAGGCCGGCTCCTCCCCGGGGTCGTGACTCCTCCTGGTCTCCCGGCAGGCCGCGTGCTCCCTGGCGGCTTTATGGCAGATAGGCCCGTGGGCTCCGTTCCCACCCCCCAGACCAGCGCGGCCACAGCATGGGCACAAACACAGATTTAAAGAAAGCAAGTGAGAATGCAGGGGAAGGACCGTATGCAAATTTGGCTGACTTTCTGTTAGCCCCAAAAATGTCCCTGGCAGTTTTCCTAACATCCAGGGTTAAAGTTCAGGGAGGCAGATTCCTCTTCATAAAATGGAAAACTCCCAGAAGTCAGGGCAGTGCTGATAAGGATGGGATTGTCTCGGGGAAGTAGTGAGCCCTCCATCACCAGGGGTATGTAAGAGGGAGGGGTGAGCAACCCCAGGGTTGGGAGACTGCCCAGGGGCTGGGATGGGACCCATGGGTTTCTTCCAGCCTGAAGCCTGTGCAGCTCTACTTGGAACAAGCCCCTCATCTTCCTGCTGTGGCCTCATGTCCCCAAATGCAGAGGGCACAGGGTGAGGTCAGGCAGGCTGCCCCAACCCCCCACTATACTCCCCTTTGTAGGTTTTCTGATTATTTGGGGAGCCAGCAGGGGAACTAGGCGGAAGAGGATCTCGTGGCCTTGACTCTGCCCCTGATTGGATGAGTGGCTTTAGACAAGTATTTGATCCTCTCCAAGCCTCAATTTCCCCATCAGTAATATGGGTCCAGGCAGTCTCCGGATGCTTTGAGCTCCAATCATCCATAGTTGTCCTCCTCCCGGAGGAGGCCAGTGGCCTGGCCTGAACACCCCTCCAGTCCTGGGACAGAACCTGAGCCCCTGGCCGTACACAGTTGTCCAGGGGCCCCTCCCATCCACCAAGGGGCCCATCCCACCACTGGAGAGGAGGGCCTGCAAACCTGCCACCCCCAACCCTATGCCCCAGGGCTCTAGAAGCCCCTCACCTCCCCTGATGGCCACTGCCCCTAGAGCCCAGTGGCTGTCCCCCAGAAGAGCTTGTGGCCTAACGCTGGGGCCAGGCCTGCCCGTGGAGAAATGCCCAGCGGAGCGCAGGCTCTCTGCCTCCTGCCTTTTACAGTGGTCCCGAGGGCCTCGAGGGTCTACACGGCTCTCCACAGAAGCTATGGGAGGTGGGAGGGGCGGGAATTGCTGCTCATGCCCACTTTTCAGAGAAGGAAACTGAGGCTCCGCAGATTACACGCCTCAGCCCAGTTCCAGGCCCAGCTGGGGCCTCGGGAAGCCTGACACCACATTGCGTGCCCTGCCTTAGCAACTTGGAGTAACCTACCCTGTGCCAGGCGACAAAGGGGTCCCCAGGGCGCCTGTCCTCCCACCGTCACACGGGGGTCCCCACAGAGGCATCATGTGCCCAGACACTGAAACCACAGCCCTGAGCACCTGGGCCGAGCTGACCCAGTGTCACCTCCTGCCCTCTCCAGGCACACTAGAGACTCAGTATTTGCAAGTCACGCCGGCTGGGATCTGCAAATCCCACCTGTGGAGGCGAGGACCTGGCGGTGCACCGGATGCGGGGCCCGTCGATTCCGAGCGCCGTGGACAGCGAGAGAAGCTCTCTACTGTTTGCCTCCTACCTGAACCCTCGGAAGGAACAACAACAATCCGATTCTGAAGAACAGCTTCATTTGAACCAATTAAAAGAGGACTGATTTTGCTTTAAATTCGATTTGGGATGACAGCACACTAGGAAACAGGTAGCTGAGTTATTTTTCACCACAAGCATTTGGGCATTTTATATCCCGGGGTGGGGGAGGAGGTTGCATTATTCAGAATCATTTCTGAGACGACAGACTCACCACAGAGCCGGTCCCTTATTCATGCGGCCGAGGGACAGGGCCACGGTCGTCTTTACGTAACCTCTGAGGTCTCAGGGTGCGGATTACGTCATCAATAGTGAAGTGACGTGATACAGTGAGTCCTGGGCCCTGTCTGAGCTTGTTGGGTTAACATTCAATCTCAGGTTGTTCACAATGGGAAAGGAGGAGAGATGGGCACCGAGGAGGCGGCCGATTCTGTCCACAGAACACGTAGACTCTAGAGGAGCCTGTTTTATCCTCCGTGAAATGAGGCTAGTTAGCATTGACGTGGAGGGCTTGTTGGGGACTCGGGGTGGGGTAACTCGAATAGCCCAGTGGCCGGCTTCGAGGTGGAGCCTCTTCTGTTGCTCCCTCTCTGGAGCTCAGCTTTCCCATCTGTAAAAGGGACCATCCATCTGCCCTGGCGGAATCCTGAGAAGCAAACGCCTAGAGCGCCCGGCCAGAGCTGGCATGCAGGGGACACGAGAACGCTGGCTGCTGGGCTCCCAGTCCCGTCCGTCCGGTTATCATCGCCCCTAAGAACTCCCCTCTCGGGCCTCTGTGAGCTCGGAGGAGGCTGCCGAGCTGGACCACCCCCCGGGTGTCCACCCCCGGAGCTCTGCGGGGAGTCTAAGCCCACTTCCGAAGGCCGCACGGAGAGTCTTCCGTCTTCGCAGATGCTGCAGTCAGTTAAGAGCTAATTAAATGGAGGGAAAACCTGCACACTGAGACTTGAACACACAGCTTTGGCAGCCGGGCCTGCACCTGCAGTGAAAGATCCCTGCAGCCCCGAGTCCAGCCCCCCAGCCCGGGAAGCATGGCCTTGGAGCCGCCGCCAGCGCTGCTGCCTCTGCTGCACAATTTCTCCCCACTGGCCTGTGAGCCCGGCAGTGGGGTGTCCACTTCAGCGCCCCCTGCATGGCCTGTGGGACGGTGTCCTGGCATGGTGGGAACGCCCTGGGTGGCTCTCGAGTTTGGAGTCCAGGGACAATCTTGTGAGGCTTCTTCGTGGAAAGGAAGGACAGCCCTGTATGCCTGAGGGAGGCCCGCTCTGCCCGGCCACCTGGCCAGGATGACTTGTGTCCCCAGGTTCAGAGTCTCCCTGCAGCCAACACAGGGCTCCCTGCATCAGGAGGAGGGGCCGTGCCCGGCCCAGCCCTGGGGACCTGTGGTGGGAGACCAGGCTGGAGGCTCCAAGGGGCTTTCTGGAGACAAGCCTGGTCTGAGCCTAGGAGAGGTGCTCAGGTAAAGAGGAGAAAGATACTCTTGGCTAAGGGCGAAGCGTGAACTGACAAAGGCATGGGGGCGTGGACCAGGACGAGCCAACAGCAGCGAGGTCTTGGGGGGCTGACGGGGAGCCGGGAGCGTCTGCAGGGGCTGCACCAGGTTGGCTTCGCAGCCCCAAAGCCTCATTCTGGCCCTGGGGTGTGGACGCCACAGGCAGCATGGCATGGCCACAGTCTCGGACCCTGGGCGGCCCCTCCCCATGACTGTCAGGCTCCGCAGCCCTCCTAGCTCCACGCCCAGGCCGGGCCCAGGGAGGGGCAGGCTCAGGGTGTTGGTGGAATGAATGAGAAATGGCCGGTCTGGTGCAGCTGGTGATGGATCTGGACCCGGGGGCTGGGGTTCAGCTGTCCCCCCACCCCAGCAGGGACTGTGGTGTGAGTGCCCCTCTGGGGTTCTCTGTGGTCCCCAAAGCCCCCTCTTACAGGCAGACTCCCTGAGTCGTGGAGTTCGTGGGAGGGCAACGGGCATGGGCAGGGCAGTCCTCAGGGTGGGTGAGGAGCTGACCAGCCCACCTCCAGCTTTTCCTGTCAGCCTGGCAGCAGAGAGCAGGTGCCCATCCTGTTTCCTTTTTCTCCACGGCTTCCAGGCAGCTCGGGGCACATTTTGTGCTCAGCCACGAGGGCCAACGCCCTTAGACTGGGCTTTCTGTGCCAGCGCCGCTCCACCCAGCATGGCGATCCCTTATCTTATCCGTAATAATCCCATTGTGCCCGAGGCTTTCACTGGAAGCAGCCGCAAATCCTTCTGGCAGGAAAGAAACACATTTTTGGTCTCCAGGGCTCTCTTTGGCCCAGGATTGGCAGCTGACTCTGCTTCCCAGGCAGACTTCAGAGGCCCAGCACAGCACCCACCCGGAGGTCATGCCCTTTCACAGCCCGGCCCCGGGCCCAGCCAGGAAAGGGGGTGTCGCCTGTTTACACGGTGGGAGACGGGCTCGGGGTCAGCAGGGAATGGCCCCAGGGTGCCTGCCGGGTCCCTCTCAGGCCAACAGGACACTCTACCACCCAAACCCCTCACTCTCCGTCTCCACCTACCCCCCACACTGCTGCATGTGGTGTTCTCAACAGTCCAGCTGGCCAAATGGGAGGCTGACACTCAAGAATGTGTGAGTGGCAGGGGCAGGAGGGATGACCTGAGGTCTCCTGGCCCCTCGTGACAGACTCAGAGCAGGGACACAGGGTCCTCAGGGCAGGAGACCCTCACCTGGGTCTCCTTCTCCCTTACTCCTCACCTCCGAGGGTCTGGGCTTCTACTACTATGGAACTCCTACCATCTTGTCCTTGTGAGTCACCACCCACGTCCACGTGATGCCCCTCGGCAAGCAGGGGAGGCCACCCATCCCTGCCCTGGGCCACCCGGGGAGATGCCAGGCTGATGCGTGCCCATGGTGCTCCACATGGGGCCGCGGAGCCCAAGGGGGCTCTGCAGGACACAGGGCGCCTCCAGCCTGGCTGCCTGTTGCCTCCCCCTTCTGTGCGGGGGTGCTGTGGAGTGCTGACAGTGACAGGAGGCCAGGGTCCGGCTCGGCAAAGGCCCACACCAGACTCAAGACGGGCCTGCAGGCGCCGTGTGTGTGGATCCGAGGCTACACGGGAATAGTTGAGCCCTGCCGACGGATGTGATATAAAAATACAGCCGGCTGCCAGCACAGCCAGGGGGACCGCTTCCTCGCCAGCAAGCGCGGAAGAACCGTGTTTCCTCCCAGCCCAGCCCCCGCCCCCAGAGCCGGGGGCCGCACTCAAAGACAGAGCTGCCTTTCTCAAGAATTAGCAATGCTGCTGCTCCAAGTAATTTTTTTTGTTCTATACTGAGCTGTAACAGAATATTTGCATTATTCTTTTTCCCCCCTTTTCTACAAGCTCAGCAATTGAATTAAAAGGCAGGAGTTAATTTAAAAAAATGTCTGTCTAGTACATCCTGTAAGAGCTGCCTCGGCGGTGGGCTGGGCCGCATGGCGCTCAAGCCCAGCCCCACTCAGGACCAGCGCCTTGATCTTGTTGTGGATTTTTTTATTTTGCCCGAAATCTCCCAAGAGCCCAAGGGGAAGCCTCGGGCAGGAAGGCAGCCGTGTAGGATGCTGCTCCAGCGGGGAGGCTCAAAGAGCACCTCTGTTCTCAGGACACCCGAGCCGGGTGCTTGGGGCATGAGCTCCCCGGAGCTGGGCATTTCTGGGTTCACGGGGTGCTCTGCCCTCAACACTTGTGTGTCCTGGACCAGACGGTCAACTCTGGGCCTCAGCTTCCTCAGCCACAGATGGGGAGTGACAATGGGAGCCTGGCACCGTGGAGTAGAGGTGAAGATGCCCGTACGAGAGGACAGCCACTGGGTGAATGAGCGGGCCGCGGTGGACAGACCCCCGGGACAAGCAGTGGACAGGTGGACAGAGGTCTGAGCCCCTACTCTGTACACCAGAGCAATCCCCCGGAAGGATGGTTCCTGAACCACGTCGGGAGCAGTGGGTGCTCATGGACCCTCGGGGGACGTCAGCACCCCCACTTCAGTAGTGAAGACAGCGAGATTCGGGGCGAGGTGACGGCCGTACCCCTGCGCAGGGCTGGGTGAGAAGCCAGGCTCTATCTGTTCCTCCAGCTGAGAGGGGCTCTCCAGGCGGCAGTTATGACCCGAGGTGAACATCTGTTGGCTAGATGGGGTGTTGAACATGGGTGCCAGCAGCCCCAGCGGCAGCCCTGGAGGGTGCAGCTGGTGGGATCAGGGGGAAAGGAAGAGGATGTGGGTGCTGGCATTCTTCCCTGGGCCGTGGGCCGGGCTACGTGCTCCGGCGGCACACTCAGAGTTCATCCCCCAAGAGCCCTGGGGGTCACCCCACTGCCCCGAGGAGGCCCTGAGCTCAGAGCCAGCACCAGTGTCGGCCAAGCCACCTTCGAGGGAAGGTCACCCTTGTGGGCCCCCCGTTTGGCTGCCAGGTTGTACCGAAGGTTGTCAGGCCCAACAGGGCCTGAGCTTCCAGCAGCCCCCCACTTCACAGGAGGGGTGCTGAGGTCAGAGAGGGCAGGCGACGTCTAAGCAAGCTCAGCAACCCCGCAACAGGGCCGGGCCTCCAGCACGGACGCCCCGCCTAGGCCCCTGCCCGGTGGTGGGAGGTCAGACATGCTCTGGTCGGCCCTGGCCAGCCACTGCCACCACGCCTCTCCCCACCATCCCTGGGTCTCGAGTTCCCCACCCGCCCGAGCCTGAACACAGCAGGCGTGAGAGTGTGGACACGGTCTGGGAGAGCTCCTCCCAGCTGGGTACCCTGAGGACCCATAAGCTGGGGTGATGGGGCTGCGCAGCCGCAGTGGGTGGGGTTCTTCTCCAAGAGACAGCCCTGGCAAGTCAGACCAGGGAAGGGGCCTATCTGGCTCCTGATCTGGGGGGCAGGGGCTTGGGGATGAAAGGCAGGACCCGGGGCTGACCCCTCCCTGGGACAGACAAGGACAGACGGGTGGCAGGCGATCCAGGAGAGCTGGGCTGGCAGGCAGGGGCTGGGTGGGGAGCGCACACATGGAAAGGCCGAGGGGCCCCCGGAGAGGAACAGGAGGACGGAACAGTGACAGCAGAGATCCCCAGCACAAGCCCTCCAGCCCACCAAGCTCTTGTGTGTGTCTGTGTGCGTCTGTGTTTCAGGGGAGGGACCTCTGCTCCCCTCACAGTGCCCGGGGCCTGCTCGGTGCCCCCAGCTATCTAGGGCTTCCAGGCTCTGCCGTGGGGGCTGGAAGAGCCTGGGGAGGCCATTCTAATACTTAACGCTCCCCTCTCTCGGCCACCCTCCTCAAGCCTCAGTGTGGGGCGAGCATGGACACTGCGGGGAGAGCTGGGCCAGGGGGCAAGGCCCCCTGCATCTCCGGACTCAGATGCAGGGCTGGAATGAGGGCGGAGGGGGACAGGCAGGCTCCAGCCCTCTCCCCAGCCACTGCAGGCTTTTCCCACCCCCACTGCTTTTGAGCGTCTTGTTCAAAAACAGTTAAGAAACTGGTGAAGGCCTCTGGTCTGGAGTAAGGGCCTGGGGGCGTGCCTTGGCCTCAACCCCGCCCAACCTGTGGGTGGGGCCTACTTCTGAGCAGGTCTCCCCCGCCCTATCTCCTCCGAAGTGAGGAGCCCACCGAGTGCTCAGAGGCAGGGGACTGGCCCAGAGTGACTGGAGCACAGAACCGCGGACGGTGAGAGCCCCGCTTCTCTCCACCCGCGGAGGCGGCTCCCAGGCCGGGGCAGGCAAGGATGGGGAGGGGCAGGGATTGGGACAAGGGAGGACAGTCCTCCAGGACCTAAATTTGGGGGCTCTTGATTTCTTCTGCCTCAGTTACAGCACAAGAATTTTGAGTCTATATTTTGCCGGTACATAAAACATTTAGCTTTAAAAAAAGACCCCTTCTCTCATGCAAGAGGGGAGGCTGGAATCTGGGGACCTGGGAGGAAGTGAGGCAGGGTGAGGGTCTGGAAGGTGCCCCCACCCCGGCCGCTGAAGGACTGACTGAGGCACCCAACGCTTAGATTACAAAGGTTTATTTAGAAAATAGTTTGGCTGTTTTGGCTGTCATTTTTGGCAAACATTTAATGCTTTCAGTAACCAAAGATTGTCAGTGCTCTCTCCTCCCCCCCAGGCAGCCGCCCCTACTAGTCCTGGGGAAGTCAGCCCTTGCTCAGACGCGGATCCGGGGTGGTGGTGCGTGTTTGGGAGGTCTTTTTTCTCATCCATGTGGGGAGTTGCATACGCCACTGCTTTCTATGACCCTGACCTCACAGCCACACCTTGGCAGGGGCCCCCGGAGCTGGATCCAGGCCTGGAGGCCCAGAAGCAGCCCCTTGCTGAGATGGGAAGGCAGAGGGGTCTCCCCTCTCTCCTGCCCCCTCCCTGGAGCCCCTGCGATCCCTCAGCCCAGGCTCCTGCCCTGCCGTCCACCCTCCCCTGCGCCCTGGAGGCCAATCCATCCCTGGGTCTCTGAGGAAGCTGCTCCCGCTTTCTTCTGGGGTGGGGGTGGGGCACGCCAGCCCGCCCCTCCGCCCGGAGCTGTCCAGGGTCTCCGCGCGAAGCGGGGCGCGCGGGTCACTGCCTGAAGCCCCGTCTCCTCCGTCGGAAGAGGATGTGCTTGAAGGAGCGCCGAAAGTCCTGGTTGAAGACGGTGTAGATGACCGGGTTGAGCGAGCTGTTGCAGTAGCCGATCCAGAAAAAGAACTTGAAGAGCGGGCCGGGCACCTGGCAGGCCTCACGGCAGATGCCGTACAGGCTGTAGCTGAAGAAGAAAGGGAACCAGCAGAGCACGAACACGCCCATGACCACGGCCAGCACGAAGGTGAAGCGCTTCTCGCGCGCCTGGGCCACCTTGCGCCGGCACACACTGCTGCGCGCCCGGCGGCGGCGCGACAGGAAGAACTCGACGGACCGCGAGCTGGCGCGCGACAGGCGCCCGCCGGGGCCCGGGGACCTCGCGGCGGTCAGCGCGCCCGGCTCAGCCGCGCCCGGCGCCGGCTCCTCCGCGCCGCCCGCGTCCCCCTCGCCGCCCGCGCGCCGCCGCCCGCCCCGCCGCAGCGCGCCCCGGCGCCGCCGCCTCTCGGCCGACGCGCTACTGTCCTCGGGCTCCAGGTCTGGGCGCGGGGGGCGCGGGGGGGCGCAGTGCCCGTTCTCGCCCGCGCCCGCCGCCGCGCCCAGCCCGTTCTCCGTGGTCGGGGACGCGCCGTCGGGGCCCGCGGGCGCGCGCTTCTCGCTGAGCGTGCGCGTGCGCAGCTTGGCCACGCGGTAGATGCGCGCGTAGACCAGGCCCATGATGAGGCAGGGCGCGAAGAAGGAGCCGACGCAGGAGGACAGGATGTACCAGGTCTCGTCGTTGAGGCCGCACTGCGGGTAGGCGGCGCCGTCGGGCTGGCGGTAGAGCGAAACGAGCGGCGGGAAGGAGATGACGGCCGAGATGAGCCACACGGCCACGATGGTGGCCTTGACGCGGCGCGGCGTGCGCTTCAGGTTGTACTCGACGGCCTGCGTCACGGACCAGTAGCGGTCCAGGCTGATGGCGCACAAGTGCACGATGGACGAGGTGCAGAAGAGCACGTCGAGCGCCAGGTACACGCCGCACCACACCTGCCCGAAGTACCAGTAGGCCATAAGCTCGTTGGCCAGCGAGAAAGGCATGACCAGCGTGGCCACCAGGATGTCGGCTGAGGCCAGCGACACCAGGAAGAGGTTCTGCGGCGCACGCAGAGCTCGACTGGTCAGCACGGCGATCACCACCAGCACGTTGCCCACCACGGTGAAGACGATGAGGAAGCCCACCAGGGCCGCCAGCCCCGCCACGGCGCCCGCCGAGTACTGGCCGGGGGGCGGCCCCGAGGCGTTGGCCCCGCCGCTGCCCCCCTCGCCGGCGCCGCTCGCGTTGGGGCCCGCCGCCGTCGCCGCTGCCGCCAGCGCCGCCGCCAGCGCCGGGGACGCCATGGTCCTCCCGTGAGCTACGCGGTCCCGCCTGGAGCTGGGGCGCAGCCGTGGCAGCTCGGGCGCCCCGCAGCCCGGGTCGGCGCCCGCATCGCCGCCTGCTCCTTGGGCGCGCCCGCCAAGGACCGCGGCGCCTCGCAGCCGGCCCTCGGCCGTGGTGGCTCGGCGGGCGAGCGGCGCGCCGGAGACCGTGGCTGCCGGGCTCCCCGCAGCTGCGGCGCGCGTAAGTGCAGAGCAGGAGGCACCCGGAGCCAGCGGCGACGCGGCGGTGAGGGGGAGGGGGCAGGTCCCGGGGTCCTCGCGCGGCCCCGCCCTCAGCCCCGTTCACGGGGAGCGCCCGGGCCGCGAGCCCACGGCGACGCGGCGCCCTAGCGGGCGTGCCCGAGCGGCCCCGCGGCCCCGGCGCCCGGCAGGGGCGCAGGCTCCAGGCGGCGGCGGCGGCGGCGGCGGCGGCGGCCCGGGCGCTCCGCCTCCCATCCGGCCGGCTAGGGCTCGGCGCGCTGGGGCGCGGGCTGCCGCTCCTTCGGACCCCCGCGCCCGCGCGCAGCCTCCCGCTCCAACTTTACTTTCCCGGGCAGGGCGCCGGCGCCGGCGCCGCCGCGCGTCCTCCTCCTGCTCCTCCTCCTGCTGTTCCCGGCGCGGGCGCCCCCCGCGGTCCGCGCTCGGCCGTGCGGGTGCCGCCTCGCCTGCCCCGCCTGCCTGGTTCGTCCGATCCGCGCCGCCGCTGCCGCCTTCGCCGCCGCCGCCGCCGCCGTGCGCTCGGCTCGAGTGCAGCCGCCCGGGCTTGGCTCCAACTTGGGTAGAGTTGCGCAGCGGGGCGGGTGCGCGGGGCGGGGCGGGGCGCGGGCGGGCGGGGGCGGCCTGGCGGGCAGGCCAGCGCCGCCGGCCCGGGGGGAGCGGGCCCGGGAGCCGGACCCCGCGGCCGCCTCGGCCAACCTGCCGGCGCGGCGCCGGGGAGGAATCCGGGGCGGTGGCGTAGGGCGCGCGCGCTCGGTGAGGGCGCCCCCTCCAGGGCCGCCTGCAGCCTGCGGGACCGGGCTGAGTGCCGGCTGGCCTGGGCGGTGAGTTCCAGAAGCCTGCTCTTTCTAAGACGGAAGCCTCCTCGCCTCCCCCGGGCACACGCACACGCGGGCGCGCACACTCTCGCGCAGCACTGGCCGGCTTGGGGTCCTCGGCCTGATTGGAGAGCCAGCCTCTCGCAGCCTGTCGGAGGACGCGACGCTGCTGGGTGCCTAGCGGTGCTCCCGAGTGCCGGTCCGGCTCCGATCTCTGTTGCGTGCTCCAAGGCAGAGCCGCCTCCCCACCCGCGTCCTCGGTTCCCTCCTCTGCCCGCTTCCAAGCGCTGCCAGAGCATGAATCATGACGGCGGTGCCTGTGGAAGCCCTGGGCAGGCTCCCAAGCTCTGCACCCATGTTGGCATTATTGAAGTTTAATTTTTATGCTCCGTGGCCCTGCTTTTAAAGGGGGGGGGGTGATGTTCAAAACCATTGCCTCTGACAAACACCCAAAACTGAATTGCCCGGATGACAGGCGGTTTTGCGTGGGTGCCTCATTCCTGCAGGCTCAGGGGTGAGCTGCTGGGGTAACCCCGCTTACCCCTGTCCCACGCGCCTGTGAGTTCATTCCGCAGACGTGCATTGTCGCTCCGCGGCCTGTGTCCGGTGCTGGTCCCCGCCTCCAGGCAGCCTGAGGTCTGTGGATGACAGACCCTGGGGAGGAGGTTGGAGTTCCCAGGCCTAGCATTTCTCTCTAGGACGAGCGAGAGGACCTTTCCTCCCAGCAGTTCGGAAACACACCCAGGCTGGCCAGGCGGCTCCCCACCTGCAACCTCAGATGGGAAGGGGGAGGGAGTGCGCTGCCCCTGGGTACTAGGAGAGTGTCGCAGGGAGGGATCGAGCACCCCCCATCCAAGTGATGCCTAGGAGTGTGCGTGGCTTGGGGGCTGCTTCTCTCTTCTCCAAGCTCCAGAAAGGTTCAGTGGTCCTTAGAGGAGAGCACTGCTGTCTTAGCAGAGGTGCCCACGTGGAGCTCTGGCACCCTTGTTAGCCAGTTCCACCGAGGAGGGGGAGGGGGAGGAGGAGAGGGTCAAGCCAGGGCCAGGCCAGAAGTCAAACATTCCAGATGGTGGGCCTGCCTAGGAAGGGCTGAACCGCATGCCCGTCCTGGGCATTTATAGACTTGTGGGGAGCAAAGCTGTGACTGCATGTGAGAGGCGTGTGACCCAGGGAAGGTAGAGAGCCACCATCCTCGCTCGAGATCCTCCTGGTCCTGGAGGCCTAGAAGGTGTCACTGATCCAGGGCACCCGGGGTGCGTTCTGCAGGGAAAACCCCCCACACTTGCATCCTCCATCGTCGGCCGGCACGGGCCCTTCTCCGTGTCGGTCTTCCTCCTGGGGTGTTAGCTGTCTGCGCTGACACGGCCACACACTGAGTTGGGTGCAGTGAATGCCACCAGTGCCCTGGGGCTCCTCCCCCACCAGGGGGTTGTCAAGGGAGGCTTTCTGGAGGAGATGACCTCTGAGATGTGTTTGGGCCTGGCTTTCCCAGTGACTCAGGTCCCTGGGGATGCCTGGTCCCCCTTTTGACATCAGGCTGCAGACATGGCCCAGCAGTGACCACCTCCCTGGGTGTAACCGGGAAGGAGGCAGAAGCGCCTCTCCTCCGGGTCCAGGGCCTGGAGCCAAGGGGCAGAGGAGAGCTGGGTCCCTCGAGGAATCCTTGGAGTAGAGAAGCCCTCGGCTGGGCTGCGGGGCTGCAGCGAACGCAGGCCTGCACGGGGCGCCGGGGACTGCAGCTGTTTGAAAAGGAGGCGGAGAGGGCTCTTTGCCCAGACAGTGAACATCAGGCTTGATAACTGCTCCCAAGTATCCTGTAACAAGCAAGACAGCATGCACTCCGAAAGTCTGCCTGTCCCTATGAGCCGTTGACGGCCGGGCCCGGGCTTGGCAGGACCAGGAGGGGTGACAAGGAGGGTGCTGTGTAGTCAGGCTGCCCTGGTGGGGATGGGGAGGTGGGGCTGTTGGGGACAGGGTGTGGGACATCTCAGAAGGAAAACCACATAGAAGCAGAGCATCCTGGGGCTGCCAAGGCATCCTTGCCCTTCATCCCACCTGTGACGAGTGGCCCACAAGGGAAGGATTGGTCCAGCCAGGGCCACACAACCATGGGACATTGGGTCCTGCACCTAGCTGCTGTGAGAAGGAATTTGGGTGGCTGCCTGCTGGGTGTACACCCTGTGGCATGCAGTGCTCTGTGCTCCATGAGTGGCCTTAGGTGGAGGGGAGCTTGTCTCCTGGAACTGTGTCCCTGCACATACAGGTATGCATGCACACCCACTCACACATGCCTGTGTGCACATGCATACACACCTGTGTGCACACATATCCATGCACACCCATGCTTGCATACTCACATACATGTGCACATACACCTCCGCATGCATACTGCATGTGTGCACATGTACATACACACACTGTGTATGTGATACAGTACATTCACACAAGTATCCATGTGCCTATATAATGCACACATATATGTGTGTGCATCCACAAGCAGGCAGGCATGCACACACACCCATGTGTGCATGCACATGCATCCACACACTGTGCACCTGCATGTGCACATCATGTATTCATGCCCGCACATATACTGTGTGCACACATGTCCACACACATGCAATCATGTACACATGCAGTATGCACACGTGCACAAATCCGTGCATGGACACCTCACTTGTGCATGTACATGTATCCATACACATGTGTGTACATGTGCATACACATTGCTGCACAGTCACTCATGCACCCACACATGTGCATTCACATGTATCATATGTACACGAACACGTGCTCGCCCGCACATGTGCATGTACACATGCATCCACACTGGCGCAGGTGCCTGGGGCCTCGCTCGCCTCCTGGGCTGCAGGGAGGATGTATTTTTGTCACCCCGTTGCGGGCAACTTGCACCAGGTTTCAGGCTGGGTTCTGCCTCACCTCCTCGGCCTGCTCACCTCCACCCAGCTTGTTCAGATGGTTCTTCAGCTGGCTCCCTCCAGGCTGGGGGCCCGTTTGTCACTGCCAGCCATGGACTCCAGGCCCTGACACATGCTGTTCTCCAGGCCGGCAGCCCTGGGCCTCGTCTATCTCTGGGCTCTCCTTTTCCTTCAGAGTGTGTTGCATGAGATTTCTCCCTCAGAGGCCCCCCTGATCTCCCAGGCTGAGGCCCCTTTGCTGGCCTCCTGTGTGCCCCTCAGGGGTGAGCCATCGTCGGTGACCATGTTTCTCTTGGCTGTGGGCTCTTGAGAGCAGGCCACGTCCCTGTCCCATTGCCTGGGGCGGAGCCTGGCTCACGGCACATGGTAGGGGCTCATCGAAGCGTGGTAGAAGAATGGGGGGGACGAAGGGCGAGGTCGGGAACCCTGCAAAGGGCTCGGGTCCTCCATCCTCCTCAGCGTCACTGGATGCCCGTGGTGTGCTGGGTGCAGGTGGTGCCCGGCAGAGCACAGAGATGCCTCACATGGCAGCTGCCTGTGCCGGACCGCCGTGTCCCCCACCCAGCAGGCCCTCTCTGCCTCCGTCTGTGGGGTTGGAGCTATTGCATGTGGACTCAGCCCCCCTCTCATTTCCTTACTTGCCGACTGGCTGCTCTAGAGCCTCCTGCCTCCCTGGGCCTCAGTTTCCCCATCTGTAAGATGGGGTATTGGACTGGATGTTTCTAAGGTCCACGCTAGCTCTGCCTTCACGTGGCTCCGAGCTCCTGGATGTGGGTGTTGTATCTGGTCTGCCGTATTCGCCCCAGGCTGGTGCCTGCAGGGGAGGGGAGGGGTGGGCGCCATCCACCTCACCCGCTGGTGCGGGCACAGAGGGAAGTGGCATGGCTGTCCAGTCTCCAGACCAGGAGGACTTGTTTTCTCCTTCGAGCTGAGCTGTGGGTTTTTTCCCCGTGTTTATTTGAAATTTCATTTTTAAAGATGAGGCAGGGAAAAACGCAGCTTGCTTCTCTCCCTGCCCCTCCCTGCAGAATCCCAGACCCGCTTTGTCTTGTCAGAAGGCGGCCAGATCCACTGGCCTGGGGCCGTGCTCTGGTGCACTAACCCGCAGACCGAATCTGTTGCGATATTGATTACATTGATGGATTTGGCTCAGCTGAGTCCTTACTGAGCTGGCGGAAGTCCCTGTGGAGCGGCAACCGCTCCGGGGACCGTCTTTGATTTGCGATGAGTGTAATAGATTAGAGCAGTGGGTCAGCGCGTCTTATCGAGCGAGCACCAGCTGTGCGCCTCGCTCAGCCCAGGGCCCCTGAGGTTCAAGCTCGCACCCACCTCCCCTGTCCGGGCTGCTGCACAGCCTTCTCGTGGCTCACCTGCCTCCAGTGGCCCCCCTGCCAGCGGCCCCACACTTGGCTGGGTCCTCCCTTCAGGGCTCTGCTGCTGCCCAGAGGCCTGAGCCTGGCATTCAGGGCCCTCCTAGACCTGGCCTCAAACCCGGATGTGGGGGTCGGGCTGACCAGGTGTCCCCACAAGACCTCGGGAAGCCGCCTTCCCTTTCCGAGCCTCCTTGGCCTGTAAATGGCCATAACGGAGTCCCTCCCTCTGTGGCCAATGTGCAGGCTCTCCAGAATGATGTCTGTGCAGCAGTGACCGCCGGGACATGCAGGAGATGGAGGAAGCACGTGGTGGCGCCTGAGGGGTCTTCTGACCTGCCTGGGGGCTCAGGGAGGACTTTCTGGAAGAAGCAAGGGCTCAGCTCAGACGGGAGGATGAGGAGACAGGGCCTGTGGGAGGGGCAGGCTGGGGAGGGTGTGTTCTGGCCAGTCACTTGGGTACCAGCAGCCAGCACCCACTTCCTCCTTGCTCCCTGAGGCGGGAGGACTCTCAGATGACCCGCAGTGACCCCAGCCCTTGATTAATTCCCTCCTCTTGAATGTGAATGTGATGGTTAGGGCCCTAGTCAGTTGACTTTGAGTTAATTGAGATTATCCTGGGTAGGCCCAACCTGATCAGTGCGCCCTTTAAAAGGTGGTGAGGTGTCAGAGATGCCCTCCTGCTGGCCTTAGAGATGAAGGAACATCATGCGGGCCCAGGGCGAGGACCTGAGGATGGCCTCGAGGCACCGAGGGCGGCCCCAGCAAGCAGCCAGCAAGGAAACGGAGACCTCAGACACACCACCTCCGGGAACTGAATTCCACGGACAACTGCGTGGGCTTGGAGGGGCCCCGGGCCTCCGAGGAGAGCACAGCCTCAGCCGACACCTTAATTCAGCCTCCAGACCCCGAGCAGAGGACCCAGCTAACCTGTTCCTGGACTCCTGGCCCACAGAGACTGAGATAATAAACGTGTGCTATTTTAAGCTGGTGAATTTGTGGTAATTTGTTACTCAGCCTAGAGAACTAATACACCCACATACTTGGCTTGTTCTGGTGGAGGAGCAGTGATGTGCCCGGGAAGGGGGAACCCCTTCCTAGCCCCAGGGGAAAAATGGTGACACCACTAAGTATCTCATGATGGATCCATTTCACTTCCCCGTGGCTGGAGGAGAGAGGCCATGTGACAAGCCAACAGGACCTCCCTGGTGACAAGGGAGAAATGTGCAAGAAGACCCACTGCCTTGCTACCTGTTAGGTCATGCATGTGTGAGGACATGATGGCCGGAGCTGCAGCAGCTCTCTTGGGACCAGGAAGAGCTGACGATGAGGATGACAACCACAGGAGGAAAGAGCCTGTGTCCTTAATGCTGTTGCTCTTAAACCTCCACACCATCTCACCTGGAGCCACCCTTTGGCCAGATTTCCTGCCGAGGGAGACACTAAATGGCCTTATTGTTTAAGGCCTTATGGAAGGAAGGTTCCGTAACCTGCAACTGAATGCATCCTGGTCGATTTGCCGTCCACAGCCCTATTCTGCCTCCTTTTTAGAATCACACACAAAGATGTCTGTGTCCTAATCTCCAGAACCTCTGACTTTGTGACCTTACGTGGCAAAAGGGACTTTGCTGATGAGATTAAGTTAAAGATCTTGAGACGGGAGATTATCCTGGATTATCTGAACAGACCCTAAATGTAATCGCAAGGTCCTGAGTAAAGGGGAGAGAAGAGATGTGACAACGGGAGCAGAGGAAGGGGTGAGGCAGGGAAGGGCCTCGAGCTCAGGAACGCGGGTGCTCCTGGAAGCTGGAAAAATGAGGACACGGATTCTCCCTGGAGCCTCCAGAAGGAACCAGCCCTGCCGACCCATTTTAAACTTCTGGCCTCCAGGCCTGTAAGATAATCAATTTGTGCTCTTATAAGCTATTAGGGGTTTGTGATCATTTGTTACAGCAGTGAGAGGAAATGAACACAGAGCTCATGGGTGTCTGGGGGATGGATGAATGAATGAATGAATGAATGCAGTAGATATGACAGAACTTCCTGAACGGTCTGATTGTAGACACGAGGGACTGACATCCACACAGTCCTCTCTCAGCCACCGAGTCACCATGTGATGGACGTCACCTGCCCTCTCTGAGCCTCGGTTTCCCTCCTGTGACCTGGGGAGCAAGACTCAGTGGTCTTCCTGGATATGTGTCTCCTGCAGGCTGGCAGGTGCCACCAGGAGAGGAGAGCCGAGCTGAGCCGGGCTGCTGGACTCCAAGGAGAACTTGGAGACGCACCTTCGCCCTGCTCGGCCTGCAGCCTCTGAGCCGCGGGGACCCCATCACACCTGCAGGAGAGCTGGGATTCTGTGTGTTGGTGCCTAGGAGGATCCCACTGTCTCCTGGCAGCACTGGGTGCCTGGCTGTGGGAGGGGGGCCTTGGAGGAGGGCTGATGGTAGGTTTTTCTTTATATACCTCCGTATTGTTTAACTTGTTCTGAGAGCTGGAGTTACTTTGGCAGATAAAAACTTCTAATAAAAGAGAACCAAGAGCTTACACTGCTGGCGCTCAGCAAGCTCTCGGTGAGTCACCGTCGACATTGTCGTCGTCATGACCACTGTTGTCTTGTACCCCAGCTGATTGAGTCCACTTTGCAAAGTGCCATCAGGCCAGGCCCCAGCCTCTGCTTGCACACCCTGGGCGACAGGGAGCTCCTTGCTTTCTGAGCAGCCCACTTCACCTAGGATAGCTCTGATCATTTTCAACGTTGAGCCCACGGTTCTGGTGCCCCTCTGTGCTGGCCTTGGGGACACAGAATCAGTCTCATGCCTTCCTAGAGAGAAAGGCACAGCCACAAGAGGGTCCTGAGCTGGCTGGGGGTGGTCAGAAGGGCTTCCTGGAGAGGGGGCTTCTGCGCCTGGCCTTGATGGTGGAGGGGAGACTTCCTCTGCCAAGCAAGTTGCTTCTGGGCAGCTTCCCCCAGTGGCCCCTCCCCACCTCAGCCAGGCTGCTCCCGGCCCCTGGAGCAGAATGACCCTGGTGTTGGCACACTGCCTGTGTGGACCTGCCTGCCTCCTGCAGGGGCCAGGCCCCCAAGCCCCCAGTGCCCCCCATCCAGGGCTCTCTCTGGACATCTCCGGGGAGTTGTCAGGATGTTCAGCGGGTTTTGAAAGCCTCTCGTTTTATTTCACTCTCTCAGGACCCCGAGAGTTGGGTGCTATTACCATCCCCCCTTCGCAGAGAGGTGAGAGAAGGGAGGCTTCCCGGGGCAGACGTGGCTGCCCAGGTTCCCAAGGGGCGTTCCAGGAGGTGAGACTCAGGCTCAGCTCCCTGCCCATCCAGCCTCACTGCCCACAGTGGACGCTTCATGGTGACCACCCACCCCAACAGAGACCACTCGTGGGACCCCTGCCTTGAAGCTGGGGGCTTCTCTCCCCAAAGTGTTCTCCCCGGGGACTCCCAGTTAACCCCTGTTGTCCCACTGCTGGGGGCTGCTGTCTGCCCTGTAGCCTGTTCCAACCGGGCCCCCAGTGCTAAAGAGCCCTTCACCCCAGCGCCCAGCCTGGTGAATGAGCGAATGGAGCTGACTTCCTTAGAGCCCCTCCATGAGGAAGGCTTTTTTTATTCCTGCTTTACATTAAGACAGTTGAGGCCCAGGGAGTGCCCCAGCCTGACGTCTCCCCACGCCACGTTCTCTCCGCTCTGCCTCGCTGCCTCTCATTCGCTGAGCACGGGCTGTGTACAGGGCTTGGCAGGGGAGGGAGAGGCAGATCCTGTCCTAACTGTAAGGAGAGGTTAGGGACCCCAGAACGCTGCCTGCTCTCACACTCGAGGGGAAAGCGCAGGCTGGGCCGCAGGGAGGGGGGTGGGGCCCACATGCCTGCAGATAAGGGGTGTGGCATCCATGTGTTCGCTGAGAGGCTGTCCTCTCATCCTGAGGCCTGACGCCTCGGTCGAGTTGCCCCCACATAGGGTCTGGGGAACATGCCTGGCGGGAACGGTTAATTAAATGAAAGCAATTTCACAGCCACAATTTGTGAATCTGACCGTAGCAGACGCGTGCTTCAGAGGCAGGGGGGTTCAGATATTTTCCGTTGTGTTTGGCTTGGGTTTTTTCAGAGAGGAAAATGCACACGAGCCCTGCCATGTTTAGGGGAAATAAGCTAAGAATGTTCACCTTTGCCCTGACCCTGTGAAGCGTCTCCAGCTTCTTATGTGGATCCTCACCCCCAAGTATTTCTGGGAGGCAGGGAGGCAAGCCCGCAGTCCTTGCCATGGCCCAGAGCACTGGAATGTTTGTGTTGGAACCCGGACCCCGTGGGCTCCAAAGCAGCCAGATCTGTGATGTTTTCTTCTCCAGTCTTCCCTTCCCAGAAGGGCTCTGATTTCAATCAGAAATGCATCACGGGAGGGAACGGGGCTGGCCTTTAGGACTGTGGGTAAATCAGGGTACAGGCGATGCTGCTGTAACAAAGTGACCCCGAAACAGGGGGGCTTGGACAGACAGCTGATTTCTCTCCCACTGGTCTGGACCTGGGGGGCGTGGCGGCCTGACAGGGTTGAGGATCCTGGCACCTGTGACCTTTCCTTGGCCGTCCCCAGCAGACACCTCCCACCTGGAGGTCTCAGTTTGCTGGTCCAGCTCTGGCCCTTGTCATCACGCCCATGGTCACAAAGGGTGGGAGGACACGGTCCTCCAATCACAGGGCATCTTCACACAGCTTTTATGCTGACATCCTATTGGTCAGAATGTGGTCACATGGCCATACCCACTGCAAGGGATACTGGGAAATGTAGTCTTTAACAGGGCAGCCATATGCCTCAGATGTATTGAGGGTTTCCAGACCTGGGAACTATTGACATTTGGAGCTGGGTACCTCTTTGCTATGGGTGCCATCCTGTGAATTGCAGGAGGTTTAGCAGCATCCCTGGCCTCTTCCCACTAATGCCAGGAGCACCCCCCAGTTGTAACAACCAAAAATGTCCTCCGACATTGCCAGATGTCCCCTGGGAGTATAATCAGTCCTTGTTGAGACCCACTGGGCCATAACAAGTGTCCAAACCCCAGTGTCCAGGGGGCCCAGGCTGGGCTGGGGTGAGCCCATGGAGCATGCCCCCTCAGGAGGGGACAGCTACCTCTGAGCTCCACCCTGCCAGTTCTCATGATGGAAGAGGACAGAGATCTGGATTTTCATGTGAAATATCCTAATTGCTTACTGATGGACCTAATTTAAAAAGGAAGAAAGCTGTGCGGTTGTTATAGGTTGAATTGTGTCCCCCCCAAAAAGATATGTCCATGTCCAGAACGCGTGAGGGTGACCTTATTTGGAAATAGGGTCTTGGTGGATGTAATCAAGTTCAGTGAGGTCACCCGGAGTGGGTGGTATGCTTCTAAGAAGAGGCAGAAGGCCAAGTGAAGACAGGCGGAGATGGAGGAGATGTGACCACAGCAGGGACGCCTGCAGCCACCAGAACTGGAAGAGGCGGGAAGG
The DNA here is from genome assembly GCA_014189135.1 of Dicerorhinus sumatrensis harrissoni. Classification (NCBI taxonomy): domain Eukaryota; kingdom Metazoa; phylum Chordata; class Mammalia; order Perissodactyla; family Rhinocerotidae; genus Dicerorhinus; species Dicerorhinus sumatrensis. The sequence goes on from JABWHU010001778.1 coordinate 72,905,581, forward strand.
ATCCCCCCAGAGCCTCAGCGGGAGGCAGCCTGCTGACACCTTGCCTTCAGATTCATCCTGCAGAGCTGGGCGAGAATAAATTCCTATTTAAGCTACCCAGCGTGTGGAACTTTGTTGTGGCAGCTCCGGGGAAATAGCAGTGTCCAGGGCCCGTCTGTGCCCCTGGGCTGGAGGCTGCGTGGAGCACCCGCCCCCAGCTCGATGGGCTGGTCAGGGGGTCCGGCTTCAGCGTGCCCTGAGCCCAGCCGCACAAAGTGGATGCAAAGCTGTCAGACCCGTATGTCTGGGGGTCCCAGGGACAGCAAGACAGACCAGACAGACGAGTCTAGTCACAAACCACCACAGTCTGGGCCTGTAGCCCCCCACAGAACCTGGCCCGAGGCACGACTGGTGTTGGGCAGCGTGCAGAAGGGGGGCCCAGCTGCCCTGCCACAGCCTAGCTGCGGTGCTGCGGGGTCTTCTCAGACCTTCAGTTTCCTCCTCTAGCAAATGGGGAGAATCAAATTTGCCTGGGACCAGACAAGGCCTCCCTACATGAGTGCTGTGAGCCAGTGTGCACACAGACAGCCATGGGTGTGCAGGCTTGTTCACTCAGGGAATCTGGGGGATGTCTGTGAAAGGCCCGCTCCGTGGCGGCACTGTCTGGGACCTGGGGACACACGGTGGACAATACGGAGCTTGAGAATGAAGGACTCGAGAGCAGCTGGTGCCCCGCTCCTCAAGTGTGGTGTGCTTTGCCCTGGCTTGAGGGTGGTTGGGAGGGGTTGGGATTAGGGGTGGGGTTGGCGTTTAGTTAGGGTTAAGGGTTGGTATGGAGTTAGAGATTAGACTGGAGCTTAGTTGGGATTTGGGGTTGGGTTTAAGTTTATAAACAGAATTTGTGTGGGAGTGGGTTATGGTTAATTTGGCAGCGAGAGCCAGTATTTGAGATGTGGTTTAGATCAAGATTAGGTTCAGTGTAAATTTATGTTAGGATTAGGGTCAGGTGGGGGTCAGGGTGGGGGTGGGGGTGGGGTTAGGTCAGGGTCAGGTGGGGGTCCCTCCCAGGTCTTACCTTAACCGAATGCTGGGTAACCTTTGGCGCCTTGCCACGTCCTGGCCTCGGTTTACCCCTCTGAATGAGTAGCTTGGCTCTGAGTTTCTCAAGGCCCTCCCAGCTCTAAAAATTCTCATGAGGGGGGATCCTCGCCAGGCGAGCCCGCATTAGCAGCCATTGTTCTGCAGGAACTCGGGGGTACAGAGGTGCTGTCAGAAAGGGAGCAGAACAAAGGAGGAAGCAGATACGTGGGGCTCCTGTGTTCTGCTTAGAGAAACTATTTTAACACCGCACATCTCACTGCAGTGTTCATCGGAATCACCCTGGGAAACGAGTCTGACTTCCATGCAGGTTTGTATCGGCGGGACGTGTTATCATTCGGTTTCTAGGAAGGAGGAGTCATTAGGTGCCTCATTCCAAAGATTGTTTCAATTACAGCAGACAAAAACCACACGAGTCCCGCGAGGAAGCACATGCCTCCTTGTCATGACCCAGAAGGCGCACTGCCCCCCTTCAGAGCGGCCGCAGTAACAGGAAGCCCCTGCGGCCCTGCCCTCTGCTCTGGGAGGAGAGGAGGGCCCGGCTCCTGCAGGGGAATCCGGGCGTGGGGACAGCGACCCCTTTGCTTGGTGTGGTTGCAAGGTGAGACGGAGTCCAGGAGGGGGCGACATTCCAAGGCCCCCCCATCCTCCCCCACCCCACCCCCACTCCCCGCCAACAGACCCAGAGCTTCAAGTCTTGGGGGGACGAGGAGAATTACTGGGTCCCAAGCCGTAGACTGGGCATCATCCTCATCCCCGGGGGCGGCCTGGCCCTCCTCCACCCCACCCTCCATCCGCTGCCCAGGGGAGCTGCCCTGAGCCCAGCTGGGCTGGGGCCTGGCCTCCATCTCCCCGCTGCCCCAGAGGGATCTTTCCAGATGGAGCTCGGAGCCCACCCTCCCTGTGCCGTCACCGGCAGGAGGAAGTCCAAGCCTGTCCCTAGAACTCACCCAGCCGTGAGTTTTGGCCGTTGCTCCCCTCCCACCCCTCCTGGCCGTGCATGATCCGTTCCAGGAATGCCGACTGCTCTGCTCTTCCCTAGTGCCCCCCCACACACACACATACCTTCATGTGTGGGGCCCCTCTGCACAGAGCACCCTTCCCACCATCACCTTCACAGCTCACTCTTCCTCATCCGTCAAGATCAGCTCAGCCACCCCCTTCAGGGAGCCCTCCTGGGGCTCCTCATTCACCTGAGGGCTGCCAAGGCCCCATCATGGGGGCTCGTCAACTCCCTCTCCTGGTGCCTCTCCCTGTGCCTGGGGCTCCAGGCCAGAGCCCAGACGCTTCAACTGCAGCCTCCCAGGCCCAGCAGAGAGTCCATCCCTCAGGACAGCCAACGCCTGGATATGCGAGCGAGGGAGCGGGTGAGGAACACAGAGGAAAAGCCTGCCCCACGGGGTGAGTTTCCAGGCCCAGGCCTGGTGCTGGCCCCACCATCGCCAGCCCTCCCTGTGGGTCCCTTCTCCCTCCCTCTGCACAATCTCCCGCTCCCCTGTGGCCCCTCGGATGCACTGCCCCCCGACTCCACACCAGCCTAGGCCAGGAAAGCCTGTTTGGCTAAATCCGCCCCAAACAGGTACGCTGTGGCCGCTAAGGGCCCCTCCAGGCTTCGTGGAGGCACAGGGGCGGCTCTGACTCCACCGGCACACCCGACTGCAGGCCCTGGGGCTAAGGGCCCTGCTGCCAACGCCTGTCTCCAATGCCACTGCAGGGTGAGCGTCGGATGAGACAGAGGAGGTGACCCCAGCCCCCGGGTCACCTCCTCAGATGCCGGGACTGCTCCAGCCGCTCTCCTTTGCCACCTTAATTTAATTGTAAGTTCTCGGCGGAACATTCCCTGGGAGGACTCTTTCCCAGTGACCAGCCTGCTCCCTGGTCATTCACAGTCCTGGCTCGAGCCCACGCTGTTTAAGGGAAACAGTAACTTCACTTGAATCTGTAGGAGGAAGGCCACACTCCCAGGGGCTGGCCTGTCAGGAGAGATGAAGGATTAGGTGCTGTCTCCCCACATCTGTGCTCGACGCAGTGGAGCATTTCGGTTTACAGCCCAGCCCTCAGTGCCTGCCCGAAGGCCTCACCCTCAGCCATGCCGAGCTCCCAGCCAGTGCACCCCTGCCTGCTCTGGAGGTTCCGAAACCGGGAGCCGGCCACACTGGCAGGAGCCTCGTGTTCCCCTTCTCGTTTCCCCAGGGGCAAACCGAGGCCCGTGCATCTCCAGGTCCACTGTGTGGACTTGGATCAAGGGCCAAGGTCTATGGGCACCTCAGCACAACTCTCTCTTCTCCGCTCCCCCCCCCCCCCAGCCCGGCTCTGGGCGGACCCTCCCGAGGGCAGGCACTCAGGTGAGGGTTGGAGGGGGGAGGGGCGTGGCCCGTGCCTGCTCCCTGGGCAGAGGTGGGAGACTCCCAGGCTGGTTTGGACCGGAGGTTTCCCCGGATCCACCCTCCTGGCGATGCCGCCTCCAGCTCCCGCGCCCACCTGCAGCCTCCAGACCCCGACTGCGACCGCTCAGGCGACTTCCTGAACAGCAGATGCCTGCGGCATGTTCTGGTGTCAGCTGGGGGCTGGGCAGAGAATCTGAGACGGGCTAGGATGAGAAGCCAGGGCCAGTCAAGGAGAAAGGTCAGAGCAGGACCGGGCAGCGTGTTGCAATGACCCCTTAGAGAGTGCCCAGGGGACAGGGTGGGGCAGGTGCTCCCCAGACACCCAAGCACCATGGCTCTGGGGGAAGCCGGACGGTGGTAGCAGGGTACCTGGGTTCTGGGCCCTACACCCGCCGAGTGTGACATGCTGGGCGCATGGGGAAACCAACCACAGGGGCAGGGAGGCAGGACAACGGCATCCAGGCCCCTGCAGGTGCCAGGTCCACTTGACTCAGCGTGCTGGGGTTGGTTCCACGCAAACGTTGCCAGAGCAGCACACGGTGGGAACCGATTTCTATTCGTTTAACGTCCACTCAGGGACTCGAGGGGCCCCGCTCTGATCTTTGCAGGGAGAGGTCAGCAGGGCCCAGCCCCACGGGACCCAGAGGCTCACATCAGCATGGTGTTCCTGCTGGCCTTGGAAAACCCGTGCCCTTGTCTAATTAAGCCATTAGGAGCCTGTCTCCATGGAAACACTGTACTTGGGGACTCAACACAGATGAATATTTATTCAATTAACAGGGAAACCTTGGCTCCCTGCCGTGAGGGAGGGGGGGCTACCAGGGGACTGAGTCACCTTTCAGAGGACCTACTGAGGCCTTTCACCTACATGATCTAATTTTCACAGCCACCCTACGAGTTAGTCACCGGCGCCCCCGTTGTAGGGAAGAAACGAAGGCTCAGAGCAGCGCGGCCTCCCCCATGAGAGCCAGAGGCAGAATGTGAACCCCAGAGGGTCTGGCGGGACCTGCTGGCTCATTCCACAACCCAAGCCCCGGGGTAGGCAGGGGAACACCCTTCCACATCCCGGACGCCCAGGCGGTTAAGTCCACAGGCTGTGCAGCCGATGGCTCTGGACCCTGCTGCCTCCACACGATGGCCGTGTGACCCTCATTGGTCACATCAACTGCCCGTGCCCTTGTGGGTCATCTGTGCCTGGGCCTAATCCTGGTATCTGTTTCGGTCCTTCCGCGCTGCTATAACAGAACACCACAGCCGGGGTGGCTTATGAACAGCAGACACTCACTGCTTGCAGTTCTGGAGGCTGGATGTCCGAGATCAAGGTGTCAGCAGGGTCAGGTCACGTCCTGGTGGGGACCCGCTTCCTGGTTCATAGATGGCCGTCTCCTAACTGTGTTCTCACATGGAGGAAGGGTGAGAGGGCTCTGTGGGGTCCCTTTTGTAAGGACACTAATCCCATTCATGGAGACTCCTCCCTTATATCACCTCATCACCTCCAAACACCCTGACACTGGGGGTTAGGGTTTCAACATGGGAATTTTGGGGGGGCACAAGCCTTCAGACCATGGCAGGACCTCCTCAGGCTGTGGGGAGAACTGAGCACGTCCGGTGCCCCGCACAGCGCCCAGCATGCAGAAGGAGGCCCGCCCGCGCTGGGTGGAAAGGCTGAGGAGAGCCAGCCCCAGGCCTGCCCTGAGCCCCGGGGAAGTTCCTGTTGGCTCCTCCCAGGGCACATGGAGGCAGGAGCACAGGTGGCATCTGAGAGCGGCAAAGGGGGTTTGAGGAAAGACAAACCACGTGTAAAAGGGCAGGATCGGGGTGACCCCAAATGGAAAGCAGAGCCATCAGGAAGCCCCGACGTTCCTCAGAGGGGCACGGTGCCTGCTTGCCTCCACCCCGGGTCTCTGGGCTGGAAGGAGCCGTTCAGGCACCTCACCCAAACTCCCACCCAGCTGTGAATGCCCACCCGGTGGGGTCCAGCCTGTGTGCCTGCCTTCAGTGATGGGGACACCAAGGGGACACTCGAGACGTGTCTGTCAAGTTGAAGAAAACTGGACTGAGTTGAGCTGCGATGGAATGAAATCCCGTCCATGGTGGATGGCCGGGAGGAGGAGGGGGCAGGTCACTGGGCCCTGAGCCAGCCCCCAAGGCTCTGCGGACTGGACCCGCGTATGTGGCTCAGATGGAGCCCCGTCATTCCGAGAGACAGTGAGACTCGGGGGCCTGACAGGCACGGGTCCAAATCCTGACTCCTCCTGGACTAACTGCGGCTCCCTGCTCCTGGGCTTCCTCATCTGCAAAGTGGGAGTAAAAATACCAAGATCCTCGGACTGCTGTGTGGACATCTGCTTTGTTTCGTTTTATTGAGTAGCCCAGGGCCGGGGCAGGATGGCGCACACACAGGGGTTTCTACTCCGATTCCCTCTCTTTGACGTCCAGGGACTTCCGTTTCAAGATGCAGCCTGACCACACACTCCACAGCCTCCCCTGCGCCAAATCCTACAACTGATAGCAAAGCCGTATTAACCAAGTGACTGTGCCCGTGCTCACCAGCAAGACGGACAGATGCTGCGAGGTGGAAGGAGGCAGGACGGATGAGGAGGGAGCCGGCACACACCAGTTTGCAGGATGTTGCCACAAAGAGCAAAGGGAATCCTTGCCCTGCCAGGCAGCGGGGAGCCGGGAGCCGGGAGCTGGGCCACTCACACGCCGCCTGGTTGGGCGTTTCAGGAACACCAGGCACCTCGACCAACCATCCACATTCCCCATCTTCCCCCTGGGGCTGTGCCGTGCTGAGGCCAGCGCCTGGCTTCCAGCGGGGTGAAGCGAATGGGGGAGCCTGAGGCAGAGAGAGACGCTCAGGAGAAACGGGAACCACTCACGCCCAGAAGACCAGCTGCCTGTGGGCCCCCGACAGTGGGATGGCCAGGCTGTCCCTCACTGTCACCAAGAACCCCAGGACATGCAGCCGTGGCTCCAGCTCTCAGCCCTTCACTGAGTGGGCAGTGAGGACGGAGCCAGTACAGAGCCAGACGGAGCCAGTACAGAGCCAGACGGAGCCAGTACAGAGCCAGACAGAGCCAGCACACCATCAGTCAGAACCACAAAGTCAAGGGAGGGCCTGGCCAAGAGCACGAGCCTCCTGAGGAAAGTCAACGCCGTGAACTACAACTCACAAACCCCCAGAAGGAAGAACTGATACCTGAGGAGACAGAGTCATAGAACAAGCCGAATGGTACCCGCAGGTGAAACAGAGCCTCTCAGAGGGACGAAAGAGGGCATCCACCCAGGAAACAAAAAACAGGCTGTTATAGAACAGGAACAGGCATTACGCAACAGCCAGTGAAGAGAGCTTCAGGAGGAGATGATGGTGGCTGAAATAAACCTCAGCAGCTGTGCTGAACGGAAGAACGGACGTCGAGGGAGAGCGGACTGATGAAGAGGCGAAGGAAGCAGCGCTGGACGCGCCTGCCGGCGTGGTCTGTCCTTGGCATGAGGAGGACTCAGAAGAACTTAGAACCGAGGAGGAATTTTCTCTCCGGAAAGGCGGGGCCCGCTCTCACTAATGAGTCACTTTGTGAATCTTGTCGTTCCCCCTGTCCTTGCTGCCGGAGCTCACAGACCCGGGCAGTCTCCCGTCTGTCGATTCTCTCCTCACCTCCTCCACAGGCACACAGGCCCTTCGTGATCAGACCCTCCCACCCCACCACCACAGACTCTGGCCTCCGTCACTCCCAGCCACGACGTCTACTTGGCTTTCTCGAGCCCCATCGTTTGTGTGGGCGATGGGCCCCTCGCCTATAACCACGTGCATCTTGCCTATAACCATGTGCGTTTGCTGGGGCCACCATAACAAACGCCATAGCCTGGGAAGATGGAAAGTTCTGGGGATGGATGGTGGTGATGGTTGCATATCAATGTGAATGTACTTAAAGCCACTGAACTGGACATTTAACAATGGCTAAAAATGGTAAATTTTATGTTATGTGTATTTCACCACAATTAAAAATAAAAAAGGAACAAAAGGGAAAGGCCCTCTGCGTCTCCGGTGAGAACCGGGAACTGGCTGGAGAATGCCCTGAGCCAGGCCCCGTGCTCATCTGACAGCCAGCCCCCCGAGGGATGCGGGGTCCTGGGCTCTGTGGGCGGGGGCCTGCAGCTGGGCCCTGCTGAGCGGGCAGGTAGAGGTGAGGGGCCGCAGCTGGTGGACTCCACTTTCTCAGGGGAGAAATTAGGTGATAGTGGATGTGAGCAGCGCCCGGCCCGTCACAGGAGTGGAGTGCGGGCTGTGCGGCCCTGCTCCCTGGACTGTGCTCCTCGAACTGTGCTCCCCGGGCCCTGCTCCCGGGCTGTGCTCGGAGCTCCAGCCCAGGCATCTGGGGGACTGGCCAGGCTCCTGTGGGGGGAAGCAGGGACACCCCCGTCTCCACCTGCCTTTCCCACTGCTCCACTCTGAACCGGTGCGTCCTGGGAAGCCTGCGAACGTGGAGATTCCCGGCCCCCCACCCTGAAATCGGGGGATGGCGCCCAGGAATCTGCATTTCACGAGCTCCCTGGCTGATTCTGATCCAAGTGGACTGAGAGACCAGAGTTGGAGAAACTGCTTTCGAATTCCCACAGCTTGTAACTGTCTGATTCCACTTCATCCTTACCACAGCCCAAATCACTTCGTTTGGAAATAATTTCAAACTGCAGAAAAGTTACAAGAATAAAAATAGTACAAAGAACACCATAAGCCTTTTACCTGGATTCAATTATTCTACATTTTACCCCATTTGTTTTATCATTTGTTCTCTCCCTCCCTGCCTCCTCCTCCTCCTGTCTGTCTCTCTCTCTCCGCATGTGTGACTTTTTCTGAGCTGTTTAAGATCGAGCTGCATGCATCATAGGCCTTCACCCTTAAAGAGCAGAGAGACTCTCTTACAGAACCAGTGGCATTCTCACTCTGCCACCACACCTCCCTCTCATCTACCGCTCACTTTCCCACTTTGCCAGTTGACCCGATAATGTCCTTTACAGCATTTTTCTCTCTGGCAGGGGACCACTCTAGGATCAGGGATTGCATTTATTCGTCTATCTGGAACATTTCCATAGACTTTCTTCTCTATGTCACTGACTTTTTTGAAGAATACAGTGCTTTTTTTTCATGGAACGGTCCTCATTTGGGGTTTGCTGTCTCCTCATGATTAGATTCAGGGTGCATTCTCAGCTGCAACACCACACGGATGATGGTCTTTCTCCAGCTTCCGTCTAGAGCACACGATGTCCACCTGCCTCTCAAGGGAGTGTTCTTTTGGATGAGCTGGTGGATGAGGAGTTGTCTGATTTATCTGCTGTATAACTATTCTTTATTTCCTTGCAACTAATAAACCGTCTGAGGGAGGACACTTTAAAACCATGGAGGTAGTCTGCTCCTCCTCAAAATTTTTCCCTAGATTTAGCGTCCATTAATGACTCTTGCTGATCCAATCTTTAGTTGTAAATGTTGATTTTCAAACCCAGCACTTCCCCCCCACGTTCGGTCAGCATCCAGCATCCTACGGAAGCGACATCTCTTCTGTCTCATCTATCTCTCATCCATCTGTCCATCCATACCTCCCTCCCTCCCTCCCTCCATCCATCTATTCATCTATCTATCCATCCATCCATCTATCTATCCATCCGTCTATCCATCCCTCCTTCCCTCCATCCATCCATCATCTATCTATCTATCCGCCATTCCCTCCATCCATCCATCCATCATCTATCTTTCCATCCAGCCATCCTTCCCTCCCCATCTATCTATCTATCTATCATCTATCTATCCACCTATCCATCTATCCATCCATCTACCTACCTACCTATCATCTATTCTCAGTATGAACACATGTAATTCATTGGTATACTTCATTATTCTGATGTTCAGATCACTCCAAACTTTGGCCAGCAGGAGCCCCGTCAAGCTGGCTCCTGAGTCTTTGTGACATGCCACTCTTTTTGGCACCTCCTGACTTGCTGGCATCACAGGATGTTCCAGGCTCGCGTCATGCTTTCCCTGCCCCAGCTCTGAAACCAGCCGTCTCTCCAAGAAGCCCTGGTTCCTTTTGGTGGGAAATGCTTTGGAAACCAAGGGCTGGTTCAGGCGTCACCGACACAGAGTCCTCAGGCCTTTCAGCAGACAGACCTAGGAACTGTGTGCACATGCATACACACGCGTGCAAACACACACCTCAGGCATGTCTCAGAAATCCTGAGTTCATACCCATGAGTGAGTCGGTCCCTCCACACAGGGTTCTTCCTCGTCCCCCCACTCCGTGGTTGCATCTCTCCTCTCCCAACAGCGGTGACCCTGTTCCCCGTCCCCGAAACCCTGTAACAGACCCGCAGGACCTGCCAGCTGTCCTGTCCACTTCACCGCAAGAGAACAAAATACCACTGACGGTGTTCTGATGTGTTTCCACCTCTCTCCACCCCGCCCCTCAGACCTGCCCAGGACCAAGGGTGTCTGGACAAAAACTGGTTCAAGAGTAACTTGGATTCGATCTTAATTTCCTGTTTCTTTTCAGCGTGGCCGTGTTCTTTATGTAAAATACAATTGAGTTCATTTTCTTCCAGTTTGCTCTCAATGTTATTTTCCCCTTTCTCATCCTTGTGAATTGAATTGGACGGAGATGGATGGAGGATGTGGAATATTAACAGGCTTCCCAAAGTCGAACCTGCATCGAGGGGGGACCAGAGAGGCGCCCCCTTCCCACCCCGTGGGGCACGAGTCCACTGCCTCCTCGTGCGCTTTTCCCGTGTTTCTTCCTTTAAGACGGGCTCTTGTATTTGCGTTTTCTCATCTCCCTGCTTGTTACAATCAGGGCAGCACACTGTGCTGCTTTGCGCTGGGACTTTCTCACGTGGTAGTGTGTCCCAGGACCCCCTCCACGCCACGTCGCAGGACGGCCCGCTCACCTTCACAGCGCACCGTCCGCCGTGAGCGTGCGCACGTTTCCTCGCCCTCTGCTGTGCTCGCACACGACGACCTTCTCCACGTTTTGCAGTTACAGGTGGTGCCCTAAGGAGCGGCCTCGGGGCTCTGTGTGGTTGGAGGTGCGTCTTCGGGGTAAATTCCTAGAGGTGGGACTGCGGGTGAAGGGTGGACACGCGTGGAGCGTTGCTGGATGTCCTGCCTCCCCGGGGGCCCGCGGCTGGCACGCCGGGCAGCGTCTGGGACCGCCTGTGCTCGCAGCCCCGCCGCGGGGCCTGGGGTCAGCCGTGTGAATTTTTGCCAGTCTGGTGGATGAGGACTGCACCTCGGCGTGGCTTCAGCTTGCGTTTCTCTACGTGCGTGAGTCGGCCACCTCTTCCCAGGGCCCAGGGCCACTTCCACAGCCCTTTTCGGGAACTGTTTTTGTGTAGTTGGCTCTTTTTTCTATATGATTTTTGTTTTTGTTCCTCAAGTTTTAAAAGTTCTTTGTTAGGGAAATTAACCTTTTACCTATAAAGTAAATTCTAAATATTTTCTCCTACTTTGTCTTTTAATTTGCTTATTTTTTTCCATGCAAAAGTTCATTTCTTGCAGACAAATTCATCAGTATTTTCTTTCGTTGTATCTGGGTGTTTACTCACGGCCGGAAAGCCTTTCCCGACACTCGACTTGTAGAAGGATTCACCTGTGTTTGCGCCTGGAATTTGGGTATTAAAGCTTTGTACTTAAGTCTCTCATCTTGTGAGTTTATTCTTGCTCGTGGTGTGAGAAATGGATCTAATTTTATCTTTTCCCAAATGATTATCTACTTGTCCCAGCCCCATTTTATGTGAGAGATGCCGATCGCTGGGGGAACAGAGACACCTCCGTCCCCGCACACCGGATCCGTCCGTGCAGCCACTCTGCTCCGGATCCCCTCCCACCGCACGGCTCTGTGTCTGCGGGCACCCCGTGTCACTCGGGCGCCGTCTTCACCGCAGGGCTGGGTCCGGCGTTCCCTCGCTTGGGGGGCCCGTCCCCACCCCACCCGCTCTCCCTCTTCCCAGCTGTAGTCTCCCAGCTAATCTGGCATGTTTGTTTTTCCATATGAACTTTAGTATCAACTCGAGCTCCGTGAAAACTGGGCATTGGAATTTTTATTAGGATCACGTTAAATTTATACCCCAAATTAGGGAGAACTGACATCTTTATGAAGTTGGAACGTCCTGCCCTTTCTATTTTGGGTCTTTTTTGTGTCTCTCAGGAGTGTTTTATGGCTTCTTTCGCATGGGCTGTGAACATTTCTTGCTAAATTTACTGCTGGGGGGTGGGGCGGGGTTCTGCTGTGTGCTGGTTGTTCTCCGTCTGCCCCTCCGGTGCCCCCTCCCCACCCCCTGCCCTCTAACCTGCATGGCCGCTTCAGGGGGCTCCGTGCCTTCCAGCGTCTCGCTGTTTGGGGGGTAGGAAGCCCCCAGAGAGAATAGGACGGATGAGAGAGGTGAGGGTGCTGCTCCCTGGCTCGCTGCCTGCCAGGCCCGGGCCGGCTGCCTCTCTGCCACGGCTGCAGCTCCTACGGGGCCGGCCTGTCCCTTGACCACAAGCACGGCTTCTCTCTGGGGCTGGCCTCGCTCCCTCCTTGATGCCCCCAGGCCTGGGCCGTGCTGGCTCCCCTGAAGCCAGCCCCGGCACTTCATTGTCCATGTTAGGTCCCCTTTGACTCAGCGAGACGGCCCTTCCTGGTCCCTCTCGATCACCCCGCTGGGGTGGGCCCTCTGCCACCGGCCAGGCCTCCGACCGAAGCGCTCCCCTGGCACCCTCACCTTTTTGGTCAGAGCACCTTGGTTTTTCTGGGCACTCCTTCTGCTCTCTGATTGTATTCTGTTGGGCAGACCCCACTCCCAGTTCCGAGGGTGGCCCCAGGCCACCACTCAGAGCATGCTGTCCCCGTAGCAGGAGGGAGCTTCAGGGATGGCAAAGGCAGGACAGGGGCTTCATTTGGGGGCTTTTTCTAGAGCTTTTGGAAAGGAGGCACTCTCTCTTCACCCAAGAGGGAAAGCACCACGGGCTGTTCTTGCCACCAGGAAGCACAAACCTCCCTCGGACTAAAGCAGAGCCAGGAGATGGGGAGACTGAGTCCTGGTGACAAGGTTACACCCCTGGATCCAGCCGTACCTGATGCCCTGGATTGGCCTCTGGTCTTTTCCATTACTTGAGCCAATAAAGTCACCTTTTGCTTAAGCCAGTTTGGTTTTATTTCTGTCACTTGCAACCAGAGTCCCCCGACTCACTCACAAGCTATGGGAGGAGTTTTGTACTCCGTGAAGGGAGGATAATGCCCAAGAGGCACAAACGCTGCGAGCTACATGGGCCCAAAGAAAGATGCTGCATCGCGGTTCCGTTCAGAGAGCACTCTCTCCCGGCACAGCCCATCAGGGGTGGTGTGAGCACCGTGCCATCTTGGCGTTGCAGGCCCTGCACCTGCAGCTGCTCCAGACAAGATTCCGCAGGCCCAGAGGGGCTGACCAGGTGAGTGGCCACACCAATCTGCCAGAACAAGGCTCTGCCTGTCGGGGCGTCCCACACTTACCAGTCCACGCCCCGCCTGTGCTGAAGCCTCACGGGACCCGGGCGGCATGTCGTGCCGACGTCCCTATCCACAGTTGATGGCACAGCTGGCTGGGGGGAAGGGAGGGAGGCCCCTTTGCTTGATGGAGCAGCAGGGGGTGGCCTGGGATGTGACAAGCTGTCCCCCCAGGGGGCCGTGAGACAGGTAGGGAGGGAGGAAAGGGTGGGCGTGGGGTGGAGCCAGGCTTCAATGACCTCAAATGCCAGGCAGCCGAAGACTAATTTTATCACTGCCGTGGTTTGTGAGGATCTTCCAGAAACAATTGCCTCCTTTGCTATGGGGCGGGGCTAGCCTGGGGCTTGAGGAGTATAGCAGATTACAAAAATGGCCACAGTCCTTCCCTCTAAATAACTCAATTCATGGTTGTTGTGGTAAATGAGCACGGTTGGGGCTGTTTGTCATGCAGCAGCAGCTGACTGATGCAGCGTGACCAGACAGGATGAAGGAAGGTCGGGCAGCACAGGGTTCACACGCTGTGCATCTGGGGGGTGTTCACCAAGGTGGAGTCAGTAGCATCGTGTGCCGTGCCCTGGGGGTGCCCTTCCAAATGGTGCCCCACGACCTGCTGACTCCCGGCTGAGGCCCCGCCAGCAGTCGAGCCCTTCCAAGCTCCTCCGATGCCTGATGCAAGAGTCCTGCTTAGGCTCATTTCCCATCCCTGATGCCCGGGAGGGGATGAGGGATCTGAGGGCGGTTTAGACGCCGGAGAGAGGATGACAGCCTGGGGTTAGGGGGTGGGAAGGGTGGAGAGAGGGCCAGGGCAGGAAATGTCTACAAGGGTGAATGTTGAAGGCCTCCCAATTTGTCCACACCCTAATCCCCATGAATACCTTAAATTCCACGGCAAAGAGGATGTGACAGATGTGACACTGGATCACATCTCAGTGACCATAAGATAGGGGTGTTATCCTGGGTTATCTGGGGGGCCTGGTCCAAGCACAGAAGGCCTGAGAAGCAGGGAAGTTTCTCTGCCTGGAGTCGGCAATGCAGGAGGAGAAGTCAGACTCCAAGTGTGACAAGGAGTTGACCTGCCACTGCTAGAGGGGACGTGATGGGGAATTCAGGTGGCCTTAAGGAGCTGAGAGAGGCCCCGGCAAGGAACAGGGACCTCAGCCCTACAACCGTGCATTGGTCAGGGCTCTCCAGAGAAACAGAACAATAGGATGTGCACACGGGGAGAGGGAGGGAGCTATGTTAAGGCACTGGCTCATGCGATTGTGGGGGATGGCACGTCTGACATCTGCAGGGTCGACCAGCAGGCTGGAGACCAGGGAAGAGCTGATGTTGCAGCTTGAGTCCAAAGGCTGCCTGGAGGCAGAGAATTCTGGAGGCAGAATTCTCTCTCCCTCAGGGGAGGTCAGTCTTTTTCTTAAGGCCTTCAACTGGCTGGATGAGGCCCACCACATTGAGGAGGGTGATCTGCTTTACTCAAAGTCTACGGATTTAAATGTTAATCTCATCTGAAAAATACCTTCAGAGCAACATTTAGAATAAGGTTTGGCTAAATATCTGGGCATTGTGGCCTAATCAAGTTGACACATAAAATTAACCATCACAAACCCAAGAAACTGAATTCTGCCACAACCTGAATGAGCTGGAAGCAGATCCTCCCACACGGCTCCGGACAAGAGCCCAGGCCGGCACTTCCCTCTTGGTCTTGGCCTCATGAGGCCTGGAGCGGGGGAGCCAGCCGAGCCCACAGGCCTTCTGACCTTCAGGACCGTCAGATGACAAATGCGAGTGGTTGAAGCCTGTTTTTGTGGTAATTCGCTTCAGCAGCCACAGGAAATGAATGCAGGTAAGCCCCGAGGACAGCCAGGCCGGGCAGCGGTGGCGTCACCGGGTGCTGGGACATTGTGTGACTGAGGCTAAGCTCTGTGGGTCCTGGGTCAAGTCCCACGTGGGTCGGGGGTGGATCTGCACCCGCGGGGCAGGGAGACCGTGGGCACGTTTCTGCAGAAGGATAGCTGCGGGCCTCAGGCTGGGGCGACGTGCTCCTGAAGGACTCAGGGTTTGCCCAGGCGCAGGCCCCGGTGTGCGGAGCACCTGGAACCACTTCGCCACCTGCAAAGGATTTTCATTTGAAAAACAGCTTCTGTGCTGAAACAGGTTTGAAAACCACGGAAGTTGTCCATCTTCTCGATGACCTGGGAGAGGCGACAAGGCCCTTGGAGGCGAGTGACTGCCCTGGGCACACAGAACCGGGCAGGGACTCGAATGCATGACCCAAGCCGCACTCTCCCTGGGCCCCGTGGGCTGGTGCCCATGACGGCATTATCCTGTGTGTTGGCAGCAAGTTGATCACTGCTGGGGTCAGAGTTCATATGTGGCAGGTCATGAAATTGCAGGCAGAGGGGTCAGTTACCAGCGGACCTGGTGTCTGTCCCCATAACTAATGGCAGAACCCTGCAAGTGGCCAATTATTCTCTTCGATAACCAGTTACAGCTGCCACTCATTTTACGTCTGATTCCTATATCTCTTGGGAAAATGGAGAGACCCTCTTAGAGGGCAGGCAGGCAGCCTGGATCCCAGGTAATAAAACACTACCTGGGGGTGATGTCCTAACAACGAAAGTGACCTGTCAGTGGACACCTGTGGTCCCCAAAAAGCCTTCCACACTCCAGCTCTTGGGAACACCAATCCTGAGATGGCTTCTTGCCATTCTCCTAAAGCTAAGCCTCCAGGTGACACGCCTCATCCTGCCCCAGAGGAAAAACAGCTCCTGAAACAGGAGGAGAGGAAACTCACACCAGCCCCTCAGGTGCACACGCATGGACAGGAAGACCTTGCCAAGATGCCCAGGCAGGTGAACCAATGGCTGGAAAGGGAACAAGTGACCTGAGAGGAAATGGGGAGTCTTGTAGGAACAGTAAACGTCTTCAGAAACACAAGAGCACAGACGGTTACTTTCCATGCATCTAGTGTGAGGAAGCTACGTGAGGATGTATGCCAGCAAGAGCAGGAAGGAACACCAAGACAGAGGAAGACGCGGAAGGCAAGAATCAGAGCTGGACTGCATGCAGAGGGGAGGGAAGGCCCAGGACAGCACAGGGAGCAGGCCTGCCGAGCCACCCATCCACACTGGGGCAGGCAACAGGGCCCCAGAGAGAGAAGTCTCCAGAAAAGGCAACTTGCAGAATGGATGTTATAAAGCAGAAGCAACCATTTTGAGGGAAGAAATGATGCTATAATAAAGGCATAAATCTAAAAATAAACGTCAGGGCCGGCCCCATGGCTTAGCGGTTAAGTGCGCGTGCTCCACTATGGGCAGCCCGGGTTCGGATCCCGGGCGCGCACCGACGCACCGCTTCTCCGGCCATGCTGAGGCCGCGTCCCACATACAGCAACTAGGATGTGCAGCTACGACATATAGCTATCTACTGGGGCTTTGGGGGAAAAAATAAATTAAAAAAAAATTTTTTTTTTTAAATTTAAAAATAAGCATCATTGAAAGCTCCAGGAAAACAAGAAAATTGTACGAGAGGCTTGGGAAGCCATTGGTAAGTGGTACGATCTTGAACAATTAATGGAGGATGAGTAAAAAGAAACCACTTGCCTGGGGTCACCAGAAGTCTCCTTGGAGGCCCAGGGGCCGTTGCAAAGGACCTGTGGAAAGATGCCTTCTCAGCTCTGCATAGTCCTGACATTCTCGTGACAACCTGCCTTCTCCACTGACTCCACATTCCTAAGCCCGCCCAAGGTAGGGGCGTAGCAGAGCCAGGATGTGGTCACAGGCTTGGCTGTGGATATTAACAGCTTTGACAATGTAGAAATAAACAGTGCTGGGGCTGGCCCAGTGGCATAGCAGTTAAGTTTGCGTGCTCTGCTTCAGTGGCCCGGGTGCTCGGGTTTTGATCCCAGGCGCGGACGTATACCACTCGTCAGCCATGCTGTGGCGGCATCCCACATACAAAATAGAGGAAGACGGGCACAGATGTTAGCCCAGGGCCAATCTTCCTCATGAAAAAAAATAATAATAGTAATAAACAGTGCTGCTGGCAGAAGGCGGAACGCAGAACCGGGGCTGCGGGAATGGGCTCACCCATTTATAAGGATTCCGTTCATTTTGTCGACCTGTTTCTCTGGCTTCTGTCTGCTCCTGCACTGGAATCCCAGCTTCGTGGAGCTCGGGCCCAACGCGGGCTAGTTCCCTCTTGCCCGGCCCTGAGCACAGAGCCTGGGGCCAGGGCGGTGCTTAATCAATATTTATGGATGATGACGGCCACCAGGCCTCCTGGGAGGAGCGGGTCACGGCCACATCCCCGAGTCAAACCCAGTGCCAAGCCCACGGCTGGGCCCCAGCGGTCCGGTGCACCCTGGCGTCTCCCCACGTGAGCCTTGCCCCGCCTGCGCCCTGAATCCCGGGCCTGTCCTGATCCCCCTCTCCCAATAGCCCAGTCTCTGTATCTGCCCCACAGCTGGGCCCTCTCCTGTGGGACCTGGGGGCTCCCCAAGAGCACTGGCCCCCACTCGTGGCTTCTGTGAGCTCTGGGGCGTCAGGGCCATGTCTGGCAAACAGATGGTCCTCAAAGACCCCTTGCCGACTCTTCCATTTCCAGTAACTTGGGTTGGCTCCACTAAGAACCCGGTGAAATCATCTTTCCAAGTCGCAGTCTTTGCTTCAATCGGGGGGGGGGGGGAATTGGGGCCCAGCTGCTGAGCCAAGTTTCATGAAAACGACTGGGAGAAACCCCCAGGCCTCTGATCAGCAACCCCCTAAACGTGTACAACATCCCCACACCTGACATGGCTCAGCTCCCACAACCGAGTGTGGCCCCACGTGCCCTCTCGGGGAAGCCTTGGCGGAAGGTCTTCTCTGTGGCCTTTTCTCTCTGTTCTGGGAACAGACCTCTGCTCTCCTTCCATTCCGGGTGGCTGACCTCCAAGTCCCCACGGTCCCTGGGTGACACCTGCCCCAGGCTTTCCCAGCCCCCACGGTGATCGGCCCAAGTAGAGCTGATCAGAATCTTCCCCGAGACGTCTTTCCAGAGCCACGGGGCTGCCGAGCTGGGGTGACGTGGTGACCGTCACACGTGCCCTGCCATGGACAGCAGCCTGCACTGGACAGAGAGGCCGGCCCCTGCGGACTCTGAGCCCCAGGGTGCAGCTGTGCCCGGGTCGGTCCTGTCCCCGGACTCTCAGTGACACGAGCCTATAAAATCTCAGGCTGTTTGGTCTCGGCGCCTGTGGCTGAGAGGTCCTGGTGGGCACATCCTCCTCGGGGGACGACCCCTCCCTGTGGCTGATCGCATTCTCTCCCACTGCTCACGGAGCCCCTGGCGTTCTGGCTGTGATGACCAGACCTTCGGGTCCCTGCATCCCGTGGCACCAAGCAGAGCCTCGCACGTGACGGAGAAGTGACAGGCGTGGTCTCCAGCCCAGCTGTGGGCCTGAGCCGTGAGCACTCGAGCGTGCCGACAGGAGACCCGGTATGGATATGAACGAGGATCACGGTCACCTCTGGGGCGCCTGCTCTCGGCCGGGGCTTCAGGTTCCTCGTCTTATTTCGTTCTTAAAGGCCTTCTGATGCACACGGTGTCCTTCGCTCTGTCTCATCCCGCAGGAGGTGAGGGACTCGCCTCGGACAGCAGGGCAGGGATTTGAACCCAGATCGCTTCCTTTGGGCTGCATCTCCACTAGTGGGTTTGTTTCCAGAACTCCAGCCTGCATGGCTGAGAACGGGGCCGATCTTCACCTGGATATTGGGTGGCAAGACTTGTCAGGCACCTTTAAACCCCTCTGGCTTTGCTGTGCTTGGGATCCATGGCTTTGGAATCGTGCCTGTGGTTTGCAGCCCACTACGGGCAGGTCGGGGACCCTGGCCACCTCCCCGCTGGCCCTCCCCCCACCCCGGGAGTGGGGGTTGGCTCCACCACCCGGGCGGCGCCCCGCCTCTGCTCCAGGCTCCCAACTGCGTTGCATTATTGGAGAGATCTCTCCAGAGGCCAACAAAATGCTTGAGCTGCCAAATTTCTTCCCAAAAATTATACTTTAGGAGCTTTTAGAGAAAGCAAACATCTTACTTTAAAAAATGTCATTGTCTCTATCTTCTTTAGCGAAGGAATTGAGGACGCAGAGGCGGCTGCAGAGAGAAATGCGGCAGCCCTTCTCACGGGCTGGGGGCTCCCCAGCAGTGAGGCACTCAGAGGTCCCAGACACCTGTCATTGCTGGATCTGAAGCTCCTCAGGGGCTGGGGGAGGAGGCGGCGGGGTGGGGTGCAGGCAGCTCCTAGCTCTGCCTCCACCGCCGATTCTGGGGCAAGCCTCTGCCCAGCTCTGGGTTGCCGAAGCGTCTCCGTGGTCCCATCTTGTGCCGAGCCGGTCCTGAGCACTCTGTGCTGGCACCTAGAGCTCTGTCACCCGGCAGTGGGTGGGGCTGCAGGAGTGAGGCTGCTCCGACCCCGGCCTAGCCTTGCATTCCCAAGACAGTGCTCACCGGCCACCTTGCTCAGGAGGCCCTCATCGACGTGGGGCCCAGCTCCCTCGAGCTCCGTTGCAGACCACTCAGGGTCCCCACCCTGCCATGCCCAGTCTAAGCATCTTCTCTGCCCAGAGGCCCTATTGAGAGACTTTCCCAGGAGGGCAGGTGTCCCCAGAAGGGCAGGTATACCCAGGAGGACAGCTGTCCCCAGGAGGGCAGGTGTCCCCAGGAGGGCATGTGACCCCAGGGGGGCACGTGAGCCCAGGAGGACAGCTGTCCCCAGGAGGGCACATGACCCCAGGAGGGCACGTGTACCCCCAGGAGGGCACGTGACCCCAGGAGGGCAGGTGTGCCCAGGAGGGCAGGTGTCCCGCTCTCACTGAGCACTTACTGAGCACCTACTGTCCATGGAGCACCAGTAAGTTCTCTGTAGGCCTCCTGATGTTTGGCCCCTCCCACAGGTGGTGAAGGTCTCATTCAGCTCTCAGCTAATATTTATTGAGAGTTTATTCTAATCCACGGCTGCTGTGTGCGTCCATGAACTCATCTGGCCTTCAATCCAACCCTCCAAGGTAGACAAAAAGATCATCCTGATTTCACAGATGAGGGGCAGAGGCCCAGAGAGGTTTAGAAACTTGCCCAAAGACGAACAGGGAGGAAGCGTCAGAGCCAGACTTCGTGTGGGCGTCTCCCTCCTGGGTCATGCGCTCCACCCTGCTGTGTAAACCGGGAACTGCAAATGCTGCCCCGGTCCCCTCTGCCCCTTTGGAGGACACCCCAGCTCCCGCACTCACGTGCACTCACAGCCAGCGCGGTGAGGTGGTCCCCATAGTCTCAGGTGGCCCCCTCTAACAAGCCCCAGTCAGATTGAAGGCGAGCAGTCTGGCCTCCAGGAACATGTTCCTCTCTGTGTTCTGTCCTGACACCTCTCTGTCCTCAGTCAGCCCAGGGAGGAGCTGTGTCCCCTCCTGCTTTGGGGGCACAGGGAGAGCAGCCTGCTGATGTTGGGAGAAGAGCAGGCGAGGTCTCCTTGGAAACGACAGCTGCTCTCCGGCCCAGGAGGCACACAGCTTCCATCAGCTCCCGGTCCCCGTGCACACACGGCTCCGTCTGTCGACGCCCTGCCAGGCCCGCTGCTGAGCTAATCCACAGGCCAGGGCTGTGCACTGGCCAGTGCTCTATTTAAGCCCCTGTCTGAGACTGCCTCGCGCGGCTCTGCAAGGACCAGGGCCCGGCCTCCTCACTGCTCAGTGCCGTGTGATGGAGCCGTCCCTCCTTCCGTGCAGGCGGACGGAGCCCATCCCTCCCTCAGGGGCTTACAGTCCAGCAGAGAACCCCGGGAGGGAGACGTGGGAATCGAATTCCAGACCACCAGACAGACAGACAGACGCTGAGCGTCAGACTGCGCTGTGGGACCCGAGTCTGAGCTCCAAGGCCGAAGCCCACCATCTGGGCCCACAGAGAGGAGCCACCCTGATCACAGCAGGGCTGCCCCGAGGGTAAGGGCTCCGTTAGGCCTACCTCCTCTGAACCAAGGACTCGCTGCCGTGGGGCCTGTTTGTTGACCCTGGTTCTCCACAGAGCCCACTGGGTCCCTGCCCAGGCTGGGCGGCAGGCAGTCACAGGGGCGAGCCCAGGGCCCCCAGCTAAGGTCGCTGAAGTCGAGGCAGTGGGAACCCAGAGACTACAGGGCAGTGACCCTTGGTACATACACATTCTTCTCTAGAGCAGCCAGGCTCCCAGCAAAACAAGCAAGTAGAAAGTGCAGAGATTCCCTTACACCCCCAGCCTCCCCACCATCGACAGCCACACCAGGCAGCCTACTTTTAAGTGCCCTAGCGTGTCCACGTCACCAGGGTCAGAGCTGGTGGAACTGTGAAAATGACCAACTGCACCCCGAACCTCAGGAAGCCGAGATAGAGGACGCCCTTGTGGGGCAGGGGGCCGTCTTGTTTTTGCTGTGGTGCAGTCAGGCCCAAGCCCCAGAGGATGGTGTGGGCTGTGGCTGCAGGAGGGTGGGGCAGCGTGCCCTGGGGCCCCGCCCTGGGGAATGCAGAAGAGCAGGACCACCCAGAGTCAGGGAGCAGAGGGCGGGCAGGGTTGAGAGCCCACAGAACTAGGACCACCTGAGCTCCCACATTTGTTTCCTGTGTGCTGGTCTGCAGGGACCACAGCAACGCGGGGGTGGTGTCAGAGCGCCTGACTTAGAGCAGGGGACAGAACCCCAACATTCAGCAGATGGGGTGGTTTGGAAGGAAGTGGAGCCCCCAGGGCAGGAGCAGGAGGCAGAGCGTGTGGCCTGAGAGCCCAGAGGAGGCCCCGGTTGCCCTCCACAGCCCTTCCCCGCCATGCAGGCTTCCTGGGGACCAGGTCCCGTGGAGCCGGGCTTTGGAGATTCAGTGATGCCGCTTTCTGCTTTACGAGGAGGAACACAGCAAGAAGCGTGACAGCTTAAACACGCTGGAAATGAAAGACCGTGTGCGCAAGGGAATCCCAAAGCTTCAAATATTCATTTGCCTGCCTAGTTTTCCCCGACATCCGGTCTTGTGGCGGCTGTAGCCACCGTTAGCCTGGGATGGACCCTCAACCTTGATCAGTGCAAGGACGGAAATTCTATCCAAACAGCCATTAGCACCTCCACCCCTGAGATCTTGCAGAGATTGGATGATCAACTTTTCAGTGACTTTCATGGAATATTATTTTCTTCTCCTTTGAAACCAATTTCACCAAGGATAAGCTTTCGATCAGGTTAAATAGCTACTGTAATGCAAGGGATGGTGTCAACTGACAAACAACAGGAGTTCTCCAGAATTGACTGCAGGAGAACGGAGAGGTGTCAAAGAACTGGGGAGACATAGATAGTTCTACGGCCTCGGGAGAGAGCAGGGCCCACACTTGTGCCAATCTCTGGCACAAGGCCAGTGGCCAGTAAATGCTAGTGAGTTTCTGTGAGTGCAAGTGGGTAAATGAATGAATGAATGAATGGATGGATGAATGGATGGATGGATGGATGGATGGATGGATGGATGGATGGGTCAATAAATGAATGGATGAATGAATGAATGAATGGATAGATGGATGGATGGATGGATGGACGGTTGGATGGATGGACGGATGGATGGATGGATGGACGGATGGATGGATGGATGGATGGATGGATGGACAGTTGGATGGATGGATGGAT
Source organism: Dicerorhinus sumatrensis harrissoni (assembly GCA_014189135.1). Classification (NCBI taxonomy): domain Eukaryota; kingdom Metazoa; phylum Chordata; class Mammalia; order Perissodactyla; family Rhinocerotidae; genus Dicerorhinus; species Dicerorhinus sumatrensis. Next base: position 72,928,208 of record JABWHU010001778.1, read on the forward strand.
GGATGGATCAATAAATGAATGGATGAATGAATGAATGAATGAATGAATGGGTAGATGGATGGATGGATGGATGGATGGATGGACGTTTGGATGGATGAATGCATGGATGGACGGTTGGATGGATGGATGGATGGATCAATAAATGGATGGATGGA
>JABWHU010001778.1:72929764-72960266 GCA_014189135.1 Dicerorhinus sumatrensis harrissoni
ATCAGCCCTGAGCTAACATCTGCCAATCCTCCTCTTCTTTTGCTGAGGAAGACTGGCCCTGGGCTAACATCCGTGCCCATCTTCCTCCACTTTATGTGGGACGCCGCCACAGCGTGGCCTGACAAGTGGTGCGTCGGTGCGTGCCTGGGATTCGAACCTGGGCCACCAGCAGCGGAGCGCAGGCGCTTAACCGCTGCGCCACTGGGCCGGCCCCTGGGGCAGTTATTTCTCAGGGTGTGGACACCTGGGGCCTTGAAGTCTTCTGACCCCTGTAAGGCCCTGGGAACTCCCCGCCCCTCTGAGCTTCAAGGCCCTCCTCTGGGGGCGAGGGGACCCCTGTGAGGGTCTGACATCACACTGGGGGTGATCCAGACACAGGTCCACTCCGAGGGGCAGGCGGGGGCCCGGGAGGAAGCGAGGCCGTGGGAGGCGCCCTCCCGTGTGTCCCGGGCTCCCAGGCCCAGCGCCAGCGGCACCACAGAGGAGGCAGTGTTTGCGGACGGCCTGGGAGGAAGAGGAGGCTGTACCACAAAGTCGTCAGAGGGAAGGGGCTGCGACTTCCCCTCGCCCCGCGGCCAAGAGGTAGAGAGGCAGCTGCCACTGGGCCCCACGCTGGCTGAGTTGCAGGTGTCCCCCCCCAACCCCTGGAGGACTCTCTATGCAGCCAGCGGAGGAGGCCGAGGCTGTGGTGCTGGCTCTCCTCGACTTGCTGACCAGCCCCAGGCCGGGGAGCTAGAGACGGGACAGGAGTGGTGGCCCCCACGGGCTGGAGGAGAGGGGAGGCCGCCACGCCTGAGCCGGGGTTTCCCCAACACAGGGGGCTGGGCCAGGAGACCGCCGGCCAGTGAGCAGAGCCCCAGGTCACTGGTCAACACGCTCGGTGACATGGGCTCTCCCCCAGGGCACCAGGGAAACGTATCGTCGTCACCCTACACGCGACTGACCTGCAGGCAGAACACCTCATCTTGCTTTTTTCTTTTCTGATTGTAAAAATAAGCCATTCCCACTGTAGAAATGTGAAGAAACGTAAGAAAAGGCAAAGAACATAAAAACCAACGGTGCCCCACCCACGCCAAGAAGCTGTGGGGACCCCATGGACACAGCAGAGGTGGGGTCTCTCCCGGCTGTGCCCCACGTCGGAGGGGACAAGGCTCACGCGACTGGTGTCGGGGCGTGGTGGCCTCTGTCAGTGTTGCTCAGGCAGTAAGTGAACTGGAAAGAGCCGCAGGCTCTAGAAGAGCATCTGGCAGCTCTATACATGGGGGAAGTGGCAATCCAGGCAGTGTGGGCCCGGAAGCCAGCTCAGAGGCTCCCGCCTAACTCCGAGGTCCCTGATGGCTTGTCCCCAGCCATCTAGAGGACAATGGGACAACCTTGGCTGCTCCACCCTGTGGGGCTGGAGGTGCACAGGACCAGCACGTAGGCCAGCGGCTGACCCTGCTGCTAGGGCCCCAGGGTCCCTCGATGGGTGAGTCTGGAGAGCAGGCAGAGGTGGCACCCAGCTGGCAGTGACCCATGAGCATCGTAGCCCGAGGATCCCCTGCCGTTGGCTGAGGTCCCAGCAGATCAGAGCACGGTCCACCCCCAAGACCCACCTTCTCGGTCGACAAGGAGAAGATGGGGGCTGACGCCCCAGGAGGGACGGTCCTGGCTGAGGTCACATGCTGGCTGGGGACGGCACCAGGACCCGCTCTGAGCAGATTCCGAAACCCTGTGTGTGGGGCTCACGTGGATGAAGAGAAACCCAGCCAGCTCACGTGGCCTTGGGGAATGATGGCTTCTTGTGTCACTATGACTTTTTTATTCCCTGGAAAAAAGGAGACGAAAGGCACACCAGCTGGGTTTAGGGCTGAGGCGGTGAATATGTTTTGATTTAAACTGCACCATAAATTGGAGAGAAGTTTGTACCGGTCAACACAACCCACCCAGAGGCCTGCTTTATGTTGGCTGGACTGGACTCTGCTCTCCAAGGAAGGTTGAGAATGTGAGCCCATGATAAATGACACGAGGCCTCGAGCCCGGACTAACTCCACGTGCTCCCGTCTTCATTGTGTCTCGAGGTCAAGGAGCTAAGGAGAGGCATGTTTCCTCTCTCAGAACCCCTGAGGGGCGGGCCTCGGGGAGGGGCTGCCGCAGGCCTGTGGCCCTGAGACCCACTGTCCCCCACAACCTCCCGGACAGATGCAGTTGGGGCTGGGTCAGCCAGCCACGTCCACCTCGAGGGAAAGTTCCCGGCCTGGGGCCAGGGACGGGAGTGGAGAGGGCCAGCTGACCCAGCTGATGAATGGGGTTGTTTGTGTGTAGAAGGGGTTCTGCACCCCCCCACTCCCCAGGGTGGACACATCAACACTGCTCTGTTCAGGAGGGCACATGCCATCGTGTGGTCGTGGGCACTGGAAAATGCCTGGTCGGAGCCAGATGTCCACTTCCACCTCCTGCTGCTGAGCAGCCTCGGGCCAATGCCCTGAGCTCTCTGTGCCTCAGACTCCCCCCTGCAAACGGACTCGAGTGCAGGAGAATGGGTGGCATCCCTCGAGTCACGGACCGCATCCCCTTCCCTCGGACCCCCGAGTCCTGTTCACACAGCCCCCGTCAGACAGCTGGACCCCGAGCAGTCATCTCTCTTCAAAATGCCTTTTCCAGCAAAAGGCAATGCTGCAGATGCCAGCATGCACTGGCACATGCGACTCTGACATATTTTAAATAACTTTCACTAATTGTGCTCGTTGTTCATCCTTTCCCAGCATTTTCATAAATTGCACTTAATTGTTTTCAGGTCGATTTCTTAAGGATAAATGGTTACCTAGAATCCTTGCTGAAGCATCTGCCCACACCGGCTCCGGGAGGCCTGGTGGGGCGGGAGGGTAGAGGGGGGCAGGGCTCAGCTTTTGCCTTGGGTGCCTGGTTTGGGGAGCTTTGATAGCATCTTGGTGGATGCTGGAAGTTTCTCCAGAAGTTGGAAGCTGGTATTCCCAACAGTATGCCCCGGAATCGGAGGATGAACTGCTCCAGGGCCAAAAAGCTGAAGCAAGCAACGTTGGGCATCAGCGGAAGGAGTTCCGTGCCCGTCCCTGTGTCAGGCATCTCCTGCGCATTCTTTTATGTAATCCTTGCAAGAACCAAGTGAGGAAGGTTCTTTCCCCATTTAATCAATAAGGAAATGCAGGCTCAGAAGGGTGCTTGTTAGGAAGGAAATCACTGTTTCCTTCCCCTCTCTCCTTAGCCTCACCCCCCAACCGGCTCTGCACACCTTGGCCATCCAATCCCTGCCAGGAGGTACCCAGCTTCCTCAGAGTGCAAAGGAGGCTGTTTCCTTGGCAACGGGGTCCTTCCACCTCCCTGGGCCAGGCTGCCTTCCTTGCCAGAAGCCCTCCTGGGAGCCTGTCCTGGGGCACAGCCAGGCCAAGTGTCCACTCCATAGAGCCGGGGTGCGGGCCTCTGGCTCCACTCAGGGCCCCCACCCTTAGGGGCCGTGGGAGGAATTTTAAGCTCAAGAAGTATTCTTAAAAAGCACCCAAGTGGCTTAGTTAAACCTCCTAAAATAATTGCAGTCAAGCAATTACTCCTTTTAAGGCATCTGGAGGTGTCGAGCTCCAAGCTCACGTTTCTCACGATAAAAGCAAGCTCCTTTGTGCCGCGGAGGGAGCTGGGGTGGCTCGGAGGCTGCTCGTTCAACAGGTGCTCCAACACCGTGGGTGCTCCTGTGTGCCGCCCCCATGCCTGGCAGGCAGAGGCAGGGAGCCTGAGGACAGGAGCAGGAGCGCAAAGAGAGGGAGCCAGTCTGCACTTTCAGAGTCTCCGCAGAGGAAAGAGGGAGTTTGCAAAGCAAGGTCTTTTCCGACCTGCCCGCTCCCCAAAGCCAGGCCTGGCTCCATCCCGCTCCCCACTGCCCTCTGGAGAGGGCCCAGCCGCCCTCTGCAGTCGGGGCAGGGGCAGCCTCTGGAAGAGCCAAGAGCCCAGGACCTCAGGCACTGACCTTGGCCATGAAGCACTTCTGAAATGCTTCCCCACCCCATCCTCTCCCTCCCTCCCTCTCTCATTCATCTGTCCCAAATCACCTCCTCTGTGCTGACAGTGAGGGACGCAATGAATCAAGGCAGCCCCTGCCCCCAGGGACCCCAGTCTGCAGACAGCCAGCCCTGGCCACACGCTGTGTGGGGTTGTGGCGGGGTGGGGCCAGGATTCAGAGGGCGGTGCCTGTCGCTGTCCTGGGGCTCCCGGGAACCTTCAGAGAAGAGCAGGTGGAACGTCGGGTTCCTGGGCCTGGCAGTGATGCTGGCCTGGCCTCTTGACTTGCTTTGGCCAACGGAATGCAAGTGGAAATGAGGGTGTGTGCATCCCCAGCCCAGGCTTGAGAGACAGCACCTGCCTCTGCTCCTGCGTCTGGGAGCTTCCCACCTCGAGGGAGGGCACGCCTGGGCGTCCACTGCTCCTAGAAGGAAGGATGCAGGGAGCAGAGCTGAAGTGCACCCACGGCCTGCAGCTAGGCCCAGCTGTGCTCAGGGGCCGGGGTCGTCCTCAGGGTCGGCCAAGCCAGGGTGGGAGACGCCCCATGACTAGGGAGAGTCCTTCCACCAGCCCACGCCCATCCGCTCAGCTCTGCCGAGCTGCCTCCCTCGGAGCCGGGCTCTACCTCCAGACTGTTTTTTAGGGTGCTCCGTAATCTCCCTTAGAAGAGTGTGGGCTACAGCCCAAACCACTGCCCTTGATTCTCCACCCACGCCCACCTAACTCCCCGCCTGACCCCCCCCACCCCGCCTGACCCCCCACCCACCCCGTCTGTCTCCCCACCTGGCCCCTCTACCTCTGGGCCTTTGCCCCTGCTGTTCCTGCACCTGGAGGACAGTCCTCTCCACGCCCCCCCGACCTTCCACAGCCCCTTCTGCTTGTGGCTCCCCATCCTCCAGAACTGAATTCACATGCTACCCCCTGTAGGATGGGCCTCTGACTGGCAGCAGTGGCCTCATCCCTCTGAGCAGCACTCCATCTCTGTCCTGTGCACTTGCTGCCTCACAACAAAACCAGTGATTGGCCCGTGAGAGCAACACTACAGCACGGGGGTCCGAGGACCCAGTGTGCACCTGGACCACCAGGCCGTGCAGTAGGAGGCGGGTCCCCAAGCCACAGCCCAGAGACCTGGCTTCCCTTGGTCCAAAGGTGGGGCCCCGGGACCTGTCTTCCTTCCACTGCACACTGGGGAGCAGCACCGCGGGTGGCCAGAAGGGCCTGTGTCTGACACCCCCGCACCCCTTCCCGCGCCCAGCGGTGGCATGGGGCAGGCTGTTTGTCCGATGACGCTGGCCACCTCCACCATCGGAGCTCTGCGCCCGGAGGACATTCCAAGCTGTCAGCCTTGGACATGAAGAAAAATGGGCTGTTTCGCCTTTAGAAGAAACACTCCATTTTGGCTCCATCACTAACTGGCTCCGCCATGTCCCGGACCCCTGCCCGGGACCCAGCGGGATGGGGGGGGCACAGACCACATGGATACAGGCTCGAAGGCCCCCCTTGTGGGATCCGGGCAGACCCCTGTCCCGCCATAATCTGTTGGACCCACCCCAGCCCCCATCCTGGGGCCCTGGGATTCATCCCAGGAGGCAGGTCCTGATGGACCAGGCTGCCCCAGGAAGCTGATGGATGATTCTCAAGGGCCTAAGGGCCCCTCCACTGGCCAGCCCAGGAGGCCCCTCCCAGTTCCCTCTCGCCCAGCCCCGCAGGTCTCAGCCCCCCGGGGCGGGGGCACCGCTGACAGCGGCCGGGCTTCCTCCTCCTGGCCCTCCTTCACCCTGCGAGAGGCTACAGGCCAAGTGCACTCCCGCCACTCTCACTCCTCAAACCGCAGGCGCTCCATCTGATCACACAGGTGCCCTGCGGACCTCGGGCCTGGGTGCCCTTGGGTGATCGGTAATGTTAGCCCCCTTCTCTCCCACCCCCGCCCCAACCTGAGCCTAGGAGCCAGCAGGCCCCTGTGGTGCCCCCACCCAGAGCAGAACGCAGGGCCCAACCTTCGCTGCACTGGCCAGGAGGCCGCTGCCCCGTGAGCTGGGATTCCAAGTCTTCCTCCTCGGCTCTTAACCTCACAGAGGAGATGCGTGTCGTTAAACCCCAAGAACAAATTAATACTTCAAAATCAACTCCAGTCCTAACAGCAACTGCTTCAACCGTCCTGGGTCCTCAGCACTGCGAGGGGAGATCTTCTGCCTTGTAAGCAAGGCCTTTCACTCCCAGGGCTCCAGCAGAAAAGCCTGAATCATTCCGGAAAAAGTTAACTCCCAATTACCCAGCGTATGTCAAACGGAGAGGAAAAAAGAAAGTGAACACTAAATTGATTTCTTCCATGTATTTAAACACTACTCTGAACAACGGAGCGAGGATTTATACACACACACGCATTCAAGTCCCGAGGTCTGAACTGTAGTCCTGCCTTCAGAGGCAACGGTTTACTGACTTGTTAGGGAAAGCACCAATTTCTCAGATAAATAAACCATTCTTAACTTGGCTGTAAAATGATTTTTTATGTTTACTTAAACTGAACCTTGACTATTCCAGTACATTCTTATTTTCTCTCTCACAGAAAACAGACACAAAAACTCTAGCTCACAAATCTGCTTTCCCAGCTCCCACCTTAAAGCTTACCCTGTCGTGGCTCGCTCATTCTCAAGTCTCTCTCACGTGTCTGCTGCTGCCCGGACACCGTGCTGGGCCTGGGGACAGCGTTGGCGAGTAAAGTGCCGAGATCTGTCTACGTTTATTGTCTTGTTTCAACCCCATGGAAGAGACCAGAGAAGTATAGAATATGCTGAAGTTTGTAACCGTGCTGGAGAGGGTGCATGAGTGTCCTCCGAGGACCCGAAATCACGAGGTGCAAGCAGGACCATACTGAGGGAGGCCTGGGCAGCGCTGGCGGCCAGCGCCCTGACAAGGCAGAGCCAGACAGGAGAGGGAACCGTCACTGCTAAGACACAGAGGGCAGCAGAGGCCCAGGGAAGGCAGGACAAGCAGGTGCAGGGAGGGTGGGCGACCGGGGGAGAGGGGCAGGCGCGACGCCTGGTCAGCATGCAGGACGTGGTTTCCGCGAGCCACAGGGAGCCAGCCCGGGCTTCTGGGCAGTTAGGGAACTATTCAAGCGAATGATTGTTTCTCCAAGATGAAAGTGGCTTTATAAAGCCAAGACGTTTGCGGGAAAAAATTCAGATAACATAGAAAAATATAAAGAAGAGAGTGGAACTCACTCCACGTCTCCCAACCCAGAAATAAGAATCACCGTCGACTGTTTGATAGACGTCCGTCCAGACACGAGCCCTGAATGTGCTCTTTGATCCTTTTGCATAAAGGGACTCATTCTCTGCTGGGTGTTCTGCAGCCTGCTTTTGCCACTTAATAACACACCCTGGGTGGCTTTTCAAGGCAGTGGACGTAGACCTGCCCCGTCACTTGAAATCGCACAGTATTGCTGGCGAAGGATGCACCCGGACGCATGTAGTGGACCCCCAGGGAAGCACACTGAGGTCTGTCCAGCGCTCAATGTCATAGATGGCACTACAACGGACATCCTGCCCTGCACAGAACCCGCCAGGGGCGGGAGGGCAGAGTAGGGCAGCAGACAACCTGCTTGGTGCCAGGCTGTGCTCCGGGCGGGCCGGGGTGGGGCGGGGTCAGGGGCTTAAACCAGCGTGTCATGGAACCTGGTCCACAAGCGACCGGCAGCCATGGGTCACCGACGTCAGAGAAAGACAGAAACTCACCGCCAGCTGAAAAAGGAGCTGTGAGTAAACAGAGAGCGAGAAAACCTCCAGAAACAGGGAGGGATCCTCGCAGAGATGAGAGAAGATAATGCATTCACAAAAGAAGAATGTGGGCCTGTGAAAATGAACATTCGGCCAATAAGAGAAAGTTCCTGCATACTAACTAGATGACATAGGAGGCTGGGAAGTAAAGTTGAGGCCACCGAGTGGAAAGAGGACAAGAACTCAGAGAGAGAGCGGGGCGGGGCGAGGGACCTGGGAGTCGGAGGACCCCGGGAGACCGACCACGGAATGAACGCGGGGACCCGAGGAGGGCCCAGTGCAAGCGCAGGGAGGCAGGCTCCGAGGATGTAACTCCGTCACGTGTCCCAAAATGAAGAGGAGTCGGAATGGGGGCCTGCAGCGCCTGGCACGAGGCCGGGAAGCAGAGCCCTCAGTGCACCGTCGTGACGTGTCCCAGCACGAGGAATACAGTCTCCCGAGGAAAATGGAAAGAGGTCACAAAAGAGGATCTGGAATCAGGATGGATGCGAACTTCTCAGTTGCAGCCTGGAAGCTGGGAGAGAGCGGAGCACTGTGGCCGAGAAAGCTCACACCCAGCCTGAACTCCATACCCAGCTGCACTGTCCCCCAGCAACGGGGACAGACAAGAATTCCCAGTTTACTCAGAAGGGGTACCGCCCGCGCACCCTCGGCCAGGACCTCCCGAAGGATGTGCACCACCAAATGCGGGGGACAAACACGAAGGAGGACGTAGGACCTAGGAAACAGGGGGTCATCAAAGGAAAGAGACTGGAAGTTGTCCCAAAGTGCGAGCCCAGCCTCTGAGAGCAGGACAGAGAAGACAGCTTCCAGACGGACATCTCCAGAGAGAAAACTGGACGGGACAAGCCGCCTGCTGCGGGAGCACAGAGGCGACCGTGTCCGCGCACGACTTCGTGGGAGAGTTCAGGGGAGGAACTGCTGATGGGCACAGAGGGAACGCAGCAGGGCTTTAACACGAGAGAGGAGGTGGCACGGCACACCCGGAGGGCGACTGGCTCTCCGTGGGGAGAGATGAAACAGACTGACGGAGACAGCAGCGATTCGACGAGAGAAGGGATTTACTGATAAACCTGATTTGAAAGATTTAACCCGTATGTTGACATACTGATTAATATTGAATAGTAATTTAATCCAAGCTGTGGTTTCACCATGTGGGGAGGTGGGACGAGACTGGGGAGAACCCAACGCACATCTGTCATCGCGGAAGTCGAGCGGTGGTGTCTAAAATTTAAAATCAACATGCAGCAGAATAAGCGTGTCATTTAGAAATAGGGAGAGAAATGCCAAACCAATGAAACCATCCCAAACCAAAACTGACGAAAAGCTGGAAGTCTTTGCTTCCAGGAAGGGGGATCAAAGGGCGGAGGCTGAGAGACAGGTGGTTTTTATGATAAACCGGAGGAAGATTCAGCTTTTTGAATTACGCTCGTAACATGTTTCAGTGAGATTAAAATTTAAGACAGAGTGAGAGGGAACGTGCTGGTTTCGAGGTTGGTCAGGAGCCTCCTTGTCCTCGGGCGTGTGGCTTCTGTCTGGAAAGAGTGTCAGAGTGCAGGGTCCTCCCCAGGCCCACGGAGCTCCCGCCAGCCCAGCCCGCCATTGGAGGCCAGCACTCTCGACCCCGACTTTGGTCGTGCTGGACCAGACTGTGCCCAGCAAGAGCCGAGGGAAGGAGCCCAGAGCCCTGCCTGGACCAGGGGGCTGGAGGGAGGCCTGGGCAGGTGTAGACAGACGCACCGGCTGGGAGGATGGATACAAGTGAGGGCCTGCAGGTGGGAGGGAGGCCAGGGCAGTGTTGGTGGGGTAGCCAAGGCCGCCCGACGAGATGGAGGGATCCAGGACTGCAGATGATGTGTTTGACTCCTGTGACGAGACTCTGCAACCTCGCTCCCCTCCAGTGGAATCCTTCCCAAACTTTGGGAGTGGAAAGCAATTGTGTAAATTATTTTAAAAATGGATTTTTCGGAGATGCCTCCTGGTCCCTGCCACGAGGAGGGAGAAACGCTGACTCAGGGGTCCTCAGAGGCCCATCTACTGCTCAGGGCGCAGAGGCCGCTTCCTACGTGGGATGCAGAAAGAGGAAAGAGCTCTTCCAAACGCCTTCAGCCAGTGCCCACTCAGCGTGTCCCCTGTGCTCACCCGCTGTCTGAGCTCCTGCGAAGGCCCAGGCTGGGCGCCCACAGCATGTGTCAGTCGCCTCTGCTCTGCTCCCCAGACCTGAGCGTGGGGAGCACCTCCGTTCACAACCAAACAATCCGATACCCAGAGTTCAGCCAAACTCACCAGCTGGCCGTGGGAATCCGAAGGCCCCAGCCCGGCCGGCAGTACCCCTTCCCAGCAGAGGGGCTCCTCTTGGGGTGGTGGAGCAGGCAGCCCTGCTGTCACAGGACGTCCCAAGGGCCCCAGAGATCCCCAGCCTGAGTCAGGAGTCACCATGGACACCTGAGAACGGGGCGTCCTGAGAATGCCCAGTATCCCTGGACGTGAGCCTAGGGTCAGAGACAGCGAGGGACACGTGGGGTCTCTGGGAGTGTGGCCAGCACCTGGCCGGGCCCCTCCATGCCACGGGTTGCATCACCACGTCTTCCGAGAAGGTGCCCACCGGGAGAGGGCGGAGCCCTCTGGCTCCAGTCTGAGAAGGTTCCGGGTGGCTGGGCAAGTCCCCAGGGTGGAGGGTAGGTCTGCCAGAACCCTGTCTGCCCCAGGGCCAGAGCTCCCGGGGGACTCTGCCCTGAGTGGCAGAGGCTGGACCTGAGCCCGCGTCCGCCCAGAGCATCAGCCTTCACCGAGGACAGGACTCTGAGACTTAATCCACATCTAGTCAGGCCGGGGGGTCCTCTCTGGGCACTCAGTGTCACTCCACCGGCCTTGGGGCTGCTGCTCATGACACAGAGGGAGAGAGGCACCTCACCCACGCGCGGCGCCCTCCACAGGCCTCCGCCCTCGGTGGTCAGAGCCCTGCTCGGTGAGCAGTGGACTGGGGAGGTCAGTGAGCGGTGGGCACAGCCGGGGCAGCCCGTGTGAGCCCAGGTGAGAACGCTGACCGCCTGTACCTTTCCGGTTATAGTGTTAACCTCAGTCAGAACCTGCAAAGTTTACTAAAAATGCAGATTCCCAGGCCCCTGCTCCAGCAATGCTGATCCAGAGCCTGGCATGGGCCCAGGGCTCTGCATTTCATTATATCTGTTCTCAGTATTACTGTGGATGGAGGAAATCTTAGCTGTTGTTCATGCTGTTCCCGCCTGTAACACCCTTCCCCCACCAGGTGTCAATTTCAACTTTGCTGTCAAGAATGAGTTTCAGTATCGCCTTGGGGACACCCTTTCGGACCTCTGGGCTGGACCAGGTGCCTCTGCATGTCCCCTGGCCTCAGTGACCCCACGGTGTGGTTACTCCCGGTAGGGTCCTGCACACAGTAGGCGCTCAGCAAGGGTACTCGCTGAACAACACCTGGTTTTGGGCAGGTTCTAGAAACAACAGCAGCAACAGCCACACAACCACCCCGGGGGCAAGGCCCCAAGCCCCAGAGTGGAGGCTTGGCAGCACTCCCTGAGGTGGGGCACAGCCCTGGAATGTCCCCTCCCTGGGATGCCCCGTCCAGCTCTGCATCTCCGTGCCTGCCCCAGCGGAGGCAGCCCAGCTGCCAGCCAGAACAGGAGCTCGGAGGGCCAGGTCCACCCCTAGACGGCCCTGGAGGCCCCACTCCCCGCTGCCTCCCCGTGTCGAGACCCACTGGAACGGGTGCCCAGGAGGGTCCCTCATCTGTAGGTCTTGCCCCCACCAGGCCCTGTCAGGAGAAAGGCAGGACAGACAGACATGCCTCACGCAGCCCTGAGGAGGCCCGAATTTGCAGCCACGCTGAACATTCCCTTCGTGCTGGGAGCCCAACTGTCTGGGCAGATCCCAGAGCCACGGACGCCACCCACTTCACTGGGCCACAGAGACACTTCTCTCCGAGGTCGGAGAGAAGTCGAGACAGTGCCCAGTGAAGGAAGCGTAGGACGGGTCCTGCTGCTCCGCGCCATTGTGCATGTGGGGAAACTGAGATAGGCAGAGTGACATGGTGGTGGCAGTGACCCTAACAGCAGCTCTGTGTGTCCCTCACTCTGTGCCCGCCCTGTGTTCATGTGCCGAACACTCACAAGGACCCCACGAGGAGGTCACTCCCACCCACGTCCTACGGAGTGCCCCAGGCTACACCAGACCCTCCCCTCTGCAGCCTCCCCAAGCGGGGCGCCTGCCCACTCACGGGCTGGCACACCCCAGTAACAGGCATTGACTCTCTCCTGGACCTGCTGGCTCCCGGCCCACTGCACCCTCCCTGAATGTTCAGGCTGGACAAGGGCTGTCTGGCAGGCTGGCTCTTGGGCCACGACCACATGGACATGTTCTCAGGCCTGGAGGTGGACGGTGAGCTGAGCTGGTGTCCCAGGCTCTCATCCTGGGCTCTGGCCTTCTAGAATTTGACTCAGTGACATGCAGGCCGGTGGCTGAAGATTCGGGAGGGATCCGAGGAGGCAGACAGAGCCGTCTGCCAAGGGAACACGGTAACAATGCGCTAACCTCGCAGACGGGCACCTGCAAGGCCTGTCAGCTTAGCCATGGGCTGCCTCTCCCTCCACTGCACCCGCATCTTCCTCCTGGAGAACTGCAGGCCAGGGGCGGGTCCTGGAGGTCATGCCCTCGGTGGCCCAGCCAGAAGGTGCCAGACGGCAGAGAGCAGAAGCCCCTTCGTGCGGCAGTCCCCCAGGTCCCCCCAGTGGGGCTATGCGGGGTGAGATCCGGGGTGCAGGGCCTCAGATCTGTCACCAGAGGCCTGCGATGTTTTGGTCCCTGTAATTTCCTGATTTTAACCCATTGATTTGGTTGACGCTGTGACTGTAAGTCTGAGGCTAGGCTAGCCTGCAGGGCCCCAGTGTGCGGCCTCTGGGTCAGAGGGTCTGTTTTCATTCATTCATTCATTCATTCATTCATTCATTCATTCATTCTACCACACCCATCCACCTGGCCTGCTCAGCTCAGGGGAAACAAAGATCACAGACACAGTCCTGTGTGGGGTGGCGTGCAAGTCGACAGAGCCACACGCGTGTCACCTGTAGCAGCTGTAAAGTGTATGCTTTAGTGGGACGGTGGCAGAGGGAGAGAGGGAGCCCTGCGTCCGCCCAGGGTCAGGGGAGGCTTGTGAGGAGTGGGGCTTGGGCGAGGCTGGAAAACCTGTCGGTTCTGCAGCCCCGAGGGAGGAACGACTCCTGGGGGACCCCCTGGCCCCCCCTGGTCTGTGGATCCTGCCTGGCAGGGGTGTCTGTCCACCTCTTTGCCCCGCGCCCCACTCAGTGCCTGTGGCGGGGGTGGCAGGAGTGTCTGTGAGGGGAGGTGAGCAGAGGGACGCTCGGGCTGATGTGATGTGGGCGGTGGAGGCAGCCCATTGCCCGAGCGCTGCCTTTCCATGTCCTCATCCTCATGCTTGTGCCTCAAGCCAGGGTCGGCTTACCAAGAGTGAAGAGCCTCTGGTGGGGCGGAGCCCGCCTCGGGAAGAGCCGACTAGCGGCAAGGTTAGCTGACCTCTGGGGAGCTCCGGGACAGCTGGGCCCAGAGGCTGAGCAGAAATTAGCCCCTATGGGACATCCCCGTCCCTTGGACCCTTGGCCACTCGGCTCCACCTCTGTTCCTGCCACTGCTTGGCCTTGTGGCCTGTGGCCATGTGGCCTGGGACTGACCTGTCTCACACCCTGGAATCGCCGATCCCTCCACCACATCGTGACCTGGGCGAAGAGCTGGACCAGAGCGCACAGGCCGAGTTTCCCAAGCACCTGCCAAAGCGGCCGGTGATGCAACCTGAGGTTGACTCCCCGTGGAGCGACCTTTGATGTGGTGACAGGAGACAAACAGGGAGCCAGCAGACAAACGCCTTCCCCTCCTCCTTCTGAGGGACTCTGCCAAGGCCCGGCTCATCCGGATGACCTATCTGGAGACGTCCCTGGGGGCTCTGGCATCTCCTCGCAGCAATGGCTGGCACGGTGCCTGGCCGTGCTCCCCATCCGTCCGCTCTTCCTCCCTGCTGCTGCCCTGAGATTGCCCCTCCCAGATAAACCGTGGGCCTTTAATCTTTGTCTCATGCTCTGCTTTCTAGAGAGCTCAACTAGAACCAGGTGGAGGGCAGGGAGGGAGCCCCAGTCAGAGGGATCAGGCTGGGCGAAGACTCCGTGCGGAGGGGGCATGCACAGCACGGGGCTTGAAGGACGTCCCCTGGGCCTGAGCAATGCTGAGAGAGCTGGGCGGGGCCTGGTGGGATAGGGGAAGGGGCCCAGGCATTGGGGCGGCCATCCCGTCAAATCCCAGCTCACGGCAGTCACCACGCGTGCAGGAGGGCCAGCGACAGCCCTTCTCAGGCTGCTGGGCAGTTGGAGGGGTGGAGTCTGTGAGCAGCGCGGCACGTAGGAGGGCTGGCTTCTTGGCCCTCCGGTGTCTCCCCACGTCCCCGGACCCAGGAGCTACCGCAGAGAGACGTCCCCACTGACCCCGTGGAGGGGCCACCCCAACGGCCAGCAGGCACGTGCACGGCACGCACCCCACCTCTCCCCAAGTTATTTCCAACTTTATGTCACGCCGTGTGTAATGCGAGAGATACGCAGGCCATGCGGTTCTGACTCGCCAGCAGCTATGCACCAGCCAGGGCCGCCCTGAGCCTGTTCTCAGTCCTTTCAGGTTTGTTTGTCGGCTTGTTTTTGTTCGAAGTCAAGACATTTCTTAAACCAAGGCTAGTGAACCGGAAAATGGGGAGTTCAAGTTTGGGTCAAAATAACCAACTGTGAATTCAAGGCGGGCTTATGGCTCCAGAGGAGTTGTTCCATCCCTGCCCCGATCACACACGCATGCACACACTCACATGCACACACATTCACACTCACACATGTACGCACGTTCATTCACACACTCCATGCACACACACTTATATGCATACACACTTACTCTCACATGTGCACACTCACACGCACACGCAGAGGCGTGTGTGAGTGGAGATCTGCAGACCGCTCCCTCCCACAGCGCACAGGAAGGGGCAGAGGCGGAGCAGAGACCCAGGGGAGAGAATGACCGCACCATGACCCCGTGGGGCTGGTCCACACCTGTGGGTTGCTGTGACTCTGGACGGCTCCCCCCTCCTGTGCACCTCTGTCTCCCCATCTGTGAGATGGGATCCTCCCTGCCTCCCCGGTTGCTGCGAAGGGCCGTTGAGAAGACGTAAGAAAGTGCTCGGCCAGCTGTTAAGTGCGATGCCGTGGGGGTAAGAACAGTGGCTCCTATGATGATAGTGCGGCCACCCGCTGCTGGGGACCCAGGCACCAGGGGACAGTCTGTGGACCGGTGACACTCCTAATCCAACTCACGGGATGGTCAGTTGCCTGCATGAGACCAGTGCTGTTGAGACCTGCTGTGTGATCTTAGGGGAGCGCCTGCCCTCTCTGGGCCTTGGCATCTCTTCACCATCAGAGCAGCTGCTGCTGCTGAGAGCCCAAGGGTGTCGGGGCCTGGGCTGGAGCCACACAGCACTGCCTGTCTGTGCAACGAGGGACACTGAGACTCAGAGAGGAGAGGAACTGGGGCAAGACTAGAGAGTGAGGCCCGCAGGCGTGGAGGTGGCTCTCGATCCGTGTTTGTGAGTGTGATGTGACTTTTACGTCAACCTGGCTGGGCCATGGGTGCCCAGACATTTGGTCAAACGTGATGCTGGGTGTGTCCGTGAGGGTGTTTCTGGGTGAGATTAACATTTGGATCAGTAGACTGAATAAAGCGGACGGGCCTCCCCAATGTGGGTGGGCCTCATCTGATCAGTTGAAGGCCTGACTAGAACAAAACGAACTCCTGCTGCCTGACTGCCTTTGAGCTGGATCATTGTTTTTTTCCTGCCTTTGGACTCAGACTGAAACATCAGCTTTTCCTGGGTCTCGAGCCTGCTGGCTTTGGACTGGAGCCACACCCTGGGCCCTCCTGGGTCTCAGGCCTTAGGCCCTGGGCTGGGGCCACACCACTGGCTCTCCTGGGTCTCAGCTTGCTGCCTGCACATCTTGGGACTTGTCAGCCTCCATCGTTGTGTGAGCCGATTCCTTACAATAAATCTCCTTGTACGCACGTGCACACCTCCTGTTGGTTCTGCTCTTGGAGAAGCACAGTGGGCGAAGGGCACCCACTGTGTGAACCCAGCCCCGTGGACTTCTCACCTCGGTGATGACCGTGGCCCTGGCTGTCCTGGGAGGGCACCGCGCGCCCGCTGCTGGTCCGAGCTCTGTGCTCACATCGACCCATTTAACCCCCGAGGAGAACACACCAGCAGTCTATGGACTAGGAAACTGAGGCCCAGGGAGGTGAAGTAACGTGCTCAGAGACACACAGCTAGTAAGTGATGGAGCTGGGGTTGGACCCTGGCCACAGGCTGGCTCCAGGGCCTGCACTCTCCACCCCTGCCCCTCATTGCCACTCAGAGCCGCGTGACCCCTCTGACAAGGTACCCAGGGATGCTGGGCCTGCCCCATTCTACCTGCTCAGTGTGAGGGGGCTGGACAAACAGCAGCTGTGCTGGGAGCCCCCCGGAACATCCAGGCCTGCACCCTCCCTGTGCGGGCAGGGCCTGACCCAAGTAAGTGATGACGTCTGGGGGCCTGGAAGCACAGGAAACAAGAAAAGGGGGCTCAGAGGCAAGAGATATCAGTGTGGCCCAGGCAATCCTGGAGGTCTGCCTGGAGGAGGGGGGATTGGGCTAACTGAGAAGAAGGGGGACACTGGACAGGAGGATGAGGTGGACGCAGCCTTCACTGTGTGAGCAAAACCACAAAGGCGTGAATGTGCTGGCAGGGGCTCAGGCCAGCGAGGAGACATCTGAGGGAGGAAGAGGCAGTGGGCAGGGCCAGAGGGGCTGCGACCACAGAGAGGTCACGGCTGGTGGATCAGTCGGGGTTCTTCAGAGAAACAGAATCGACAGGATGGATGAACACGTTAAGATATTTATTTTAAGGAACTGGCTTATGTGGTTGTGGGGCTGGCGAGTCTGTAGGGCAGGAGGAGACACAGGCAGGAGCCAGCGCTGCCGTCTTGGGGCAGAGTTCCTTCCTCCCCGGGGAGACCTCAGTGTCTGCTCATAAGGCCTTCACCTGATTGGAGAGGCCCACCATATTGAGGGTGATCTGCTCCACTTAAAGTTGACTGCCTCTGCAGAACCTTCACAGCAACATCCAGACGAGAGCTTGATTGAGTCACTGGGACCTGCAGTCTGGCCAAGGCTACACGTGGAACTGACCTCCACAGTCGGTCAGAGACCACAGCAGGCCTGAATCAGGAGCCCTGCAGTCCAGGACCAGCTGCCAGGGTTTGTGCAACTTGGAGACTGTTGCTCCAGGTGTGGCCTCAGTTTCTCCATCAGTAAGGGGGAGAGTCTGTCCCTGAGGGTCTGCCCTGTGGGGACAGCAGGGGAGAAAATACCCAGTCCCCACTCTGGGCCAGGGAAGACCTTCTGGGTTTTGACGACTGTGTAGGAGTCCGCTGGGCAGCCCAGGTGGAGCGTGTGCCAGGTGGCCGGGCTGTGGGGAGAAGCATAGGATGCTGGGGGAGGGGGCACTGCTGTGCTGCCAGGTAGAGAGAACAGCCCCTCGCATCAGCCTTCTGTCCCAGCTGGAGGGAGAAGGCTGGGGGGGGGCGGCGGGCTGGCTCTGTCCCCTCTCCCTGGTGCCTGCCCAGTTTGGGAGTGGGAAGGGAAGGGCTTTTCTCAACCACAAATCTGACCATATAATTTCCCAGTTCAAGCCTCTCAGGGGCTTCCCAAAGTCCACAGCGTGACTTCCAGGGCTGCGCTGTGAAGACACAGCCTCAGGCTCACTGCGACCCGGGAGCCCACGTGGGTCGGGGAGAAGACATGCAAATGAGCCACTAGCCGAAGGCCTGCACTCGGCAGCCCTGCCCACCTGGTGACCCCAGGATGACCATGGTGAGATGGACAAGTTGTGGGGTATCCCCTAAAGCAGCTGCTTCGCTGTTTGCAGTCATTGCTCAGACGAGGTTTGGGGCAGCACGGGATTCTTCTCATCATATACACTCCCAGCCTCAACCTCCTCCACCTGGAAGTGGAGGACCAAATAATGGCACCACCTCCAACCACTGGGCAGGGTTCTGAGAAGGAATGGTCCAGAAGCACCAGCGTCACGGCCTGGTACTTTGGGAGTGTGCAAGATATCCAGCCATCCATCAATCCATCCACTCACCTATCCACCCCACACACACATACCCATCCTTCCATCCATCATTTCATCCGTCCATCCATCCATCATCCATCCACCACACACCCATCCAACCATCCACCCACTCATCCATCATTTCATCTGTCAACCCCTCCACCCACCCACCATCCCATCCGTCCATCCACCAGCTCACCCATCCATCTATCCATTTATCCTTCTACCCCCCCATCCGCCCATCCACCCATCCATCCATCATCCATCCAGTTATCTCTCTATCCACATCCATTGAACAAATAGATCTTAAGCTTCTGCTGTGGGCCCGGCCCTGTCCAGGTTCTGGGGAAACAGGAACAAGTCAGCCTGACAGGTCCCTGCCCCGTGGAGCTGACCTTGGCGGTAGGCTGAGCAGACGATTGTCTGATAAATAGATTCCTCACCAAGAAGAGCCGGCGCCGAGGACGGCTGTTGTCCTCTCCTGGCTGGTTCCTCTGTTCTGTCCTCTTTCTCACCGGGAGAGCAGCGCCCAGACCTGATGGTCTCATGCCTGTGCCCGACTGCAGGGGGGCCTGGCTCTCCGCAGGGGCCCCAGAGCCTGCACAGAGAAGCGGCACCCCGTGGGCCAATTACACTCTGCAGGCGCCGCACGGCCACCGTTGCAGGGAGACAGGGAAGATTCCGCAGCCAAGTGCTTCTCCAACACCCATTTCCTTAATTCTTTTATCAAAATGTCAAATCATTCTGAGGAAGCTCCTGATGGGACAGGGGACGGGCTGCTGAAGGAGGGCTTGGGGAAGTGCTAACAAGCTGGAGAGTTTGCCGACGCCTGAGACAGGAGCCACCTCCCCCGAGGACACCGACGGGACCCCTGGGGGATGTGGAAGAAAGCCACATGGACTGGGGTTCTGGGGAAGATCTGGAGGCTTCCCCGGCCACCCTGGGGTGGGGGGCACTCCTGCTGAGGACCTACACGGGGGACCCGGTCAGCGATACAGAGCAGGAGCAGGGGCAGTCCAGGCCCTGCCGTGTGACCCTGGACACGCCCCTCACCAGGCTTCAGGCCCCCAGGTGTAAAACTGGGGGTAGGGCAGCCATCATCATCCTCATGGGGAATCAGCTAGCAGGGCCTCTTTGCCCTGATGTCTCAACTGCCCCCTCCATGCCTGCAGCCCCACCCACTAGGGAGACCAGCTCCCCCTGCCTCTCAGGGGGACAGTGTGCCAGTGAGAACTTGGCTGGCAGGGGAGCCCACACAAACGGGCCCTCATCTCCGTGCCTCAGCAGCAGAACCGAGCCCTTCCACCCCAGCCCACGGTTGCTGGATAAGGGATAAGCAAATCCAGGAGAAGCGAGCTTGGTGACCATGGAAACCCAGCCTCTGCGAGCTCAGATTCCCCAGGGGCGGTGCAGGAGCTGAGGCGAGGCAAGGGGCCAGGCTGAGTGTCAGCCGGGCAGGGCGGGCTTGTCAGAGGAGGGTCGGGGTGACAGAAGCCGCCTGAGGGCACAGAAGGTTACAGAGTCTGGGCAGACGGCCTCCTTGGGCTGTGCTTCCCCGTGTTATGATGCTGGTCCCTGAACTGGTTCTCTGTTCCCTGGGTGCCTGCTCTGCACTGGGTCTGGATCTGATGCCCGTGGGTGCCCCTAGGGCTAGACACAGGGTTGGTCCACATTTATGGGCAGTGGTGGAGGAGGGGGACACTCGATCTACCTCAAGAGACTGCCTGCACAGAAAGCCTCCAGCCGTGGCACCTGCAGGATTCGCCTCCGCTTCTGAGCCGAGCCACATGCCTCCTGGCGGCCCGGCAGTGACCGAGCATGGCAGGGCACAGGGCTCGCCAGCTCCGGCCAACACCAGCTCCTCTGGGGCAGCCTTTGCCCTGGAGCAGCCGTGGGCCGGCCAGGACTTCCCCAGAGCTGTACCACGTCTGAGGCCCCTCCAACTGCTTCCCCAGCCATCCCTGCCTTTCACAGGTGCCTGACCCCCATCGCCATCCGGAAGCTCCCCCTGACCACACCTGCCCCCTGCCACTTTGTCTCTCACAAGCATAACCCCAATAAACCTCTGGCTCTTCTAATTCCGTCAGGGCGTCTCCTTACCAGAACACCCAAACAGTCACAGTCGGCTGAAGAAATGAATGAATACCTGCACAGGGCCTCGATCAGTGTGGACTGACTCAGAGACAGGACTGCCTTGGGGCCTGCATTTCTGCCGTCTTCAGATTCAAGGGGCAAATTTTGGTGGAAGGAAGACGAGGCATGTGATGAGTGAGGAAACATGCAGGGGGACGATCGACATGAGAATGCAGAGCCTGAAGCAAGGGTTAAGTTGCTGCCACTTCATGTGAGGGGGCAAGGCCAGGACAGCAAGTAAGGGGAAAGGAAAGCGAGACAAGGAGAGATGCTTGTGACCGACGCGTCCCTGCGCAGGCCGCACTTGACAATGAGCAGGAAGAGACAGGCAGACATGCTCACCGAGCACGTTGGGGCTTCTCAGGAGGGGCTGCAGGAGGATCACACTGGGGGTAGTCCATGGAGGGAAGTTATTGCCCACCCTCCTCTGTCTCCTAACTGTGCCCTCCTCTGACAGTATCACTCGGCCACTCGCTGGCCACTCGGGAAGCCAGTCCCCAGGTTCAAGTTGGGGTGTGGCATTCCCATCAGATAGTGGGGGCCACCTGGCACAGGTGGGGTGCCAACCGAGAGCCAGATGGAGGCACTCGAGGGGCTGAGGAGGCACACAAGACTGTGTCTCCACACACTGCCCAAACCCGGGCCTCGAGGAGTCCTGGGGCAAGGGAGGGGAGTCCGGCATCCTGGGGCAGGTCACAGGGCCTCTCTGAGCCTCGTCTGTGAAGTGGGCACAGTAGAGCCTTCTTCTGGGGCTGGGTTAGGGCCCTGCAGCTGCTGTGACAAATTACCACAAATTGGATGGCTTATAACAACAGAAATTTATTTTCTCACGTTTCTGGAACCACAAGTCCAAAATCAAGGTGTCAGCGGGGCTGGGCTCCTTCCAGAAGATCTAGGGAAGATCCTCCCCGCCTCTCCCAGGTCCGGGGGCTCCGGGCATTCCTCAGCTTGGCCGCATCGCCCCGATCTCTGTCCCGCCTTCACAGGCCTCCTCCTCTGCTCTCTGTGTCTCTTATAAGGACACTTGTCACTGGACTTAGGGCCACCCAGGTGATCCAGGATGCTCTCATCTGGAGATCCTTAATTACAGCAGCAAGGATCCTTTCTCCACATGAGGGCACGTGCTGAGGTTCCAGGGGTCAGGACGTACACCCATCTTTGGGGGCCCCATTCAACCCTCTCCAGGAGGGGAGGGAGATGGCGGACATGAGTGACCGGGTAACCCGGAAGGGAGCACGAGAGTCCCCCTTGTGTGAGGATGAGACGGCCTCTCTGGATAAAAGGCCAGGCGGTGCAGGACGCCCGTGTCCCCTGTGATGTGGGCTCAGCCCCGCATCACCTGGGCCGCGTGCAGATAGCAGGGACGGGGCCGCGAGGACACCCAGGACCGCCGCACGCAGTGGGAGCCCCAGGGAGGAGCCCGCGGGGTGCATGGCGCCGAGCAGGAGAGGAGGCCGCGGGCAGGAGCCCCATCGCCTGGGCGGGCGGTCGGGTTGCCGTTTCAGCAGCAGCGTGGCTCGTGGCTCGTGGCTTGTCCTGCTCAGTCCCTGCTCGCGGGGCCCCGTCCTTCCCCTTGAGCTGGGGTGGAGGGGCGCTGGTGAGCAGGGACCTCCTCCTCGCCACTCGCTCCAGGCCCGGCTCACGGGGGATGGACACACAGGAGATGCAGCTGGAGGCGCCCACAGGGCCCGAGAGCGCAGCTCGGTCCTCCCGGCCTGGGGTGACCACAGGGCGCGCGTGCTCTCCGCGACCCTGGGTGCCTTGCTCTCTCCACGCTCCATTTCCTCTTCTGTAAAGTGGGGAACATCATGGTCCCAGTGGTGCGGCTCTTCTGAGGACAGAGTGAGCCAATATCCACGGAAGCTTCCGGAATGGTGTCTGGCACGTGGTGGGCCCTAGGGGAGAGTTAGCTGTTGTCGTTGTCATGAGGGTTTGGAATCCTTCTCGGTGCCATGACATTGAGCGTGTCCCGTGCGGACCCTGGGGGCTGAATGGGGGACCCACCCAGAGTCTGTGGGGCACACAGACCAGTGCAAGGCAACCTCGTGTGGCCCATTCTGTGTCAGAGGCATGTCCAAGGGGGCAGCCTTCTCCTGGGCACAGGTTGGCCTCTCTGAAGAGGCCTCAAGGGTCCGGCAGACCTTCACACGGAAGAGGTGAGGAGAAGCTCGTGGCTGACGGGTCAGCTGGACACCTGCGGGGGAGGGGGAGGCCCAGGGCACCCCTCCTCCATGCACCAGGGATGCTGCTGGGGCACTAAACACATGCCCCTCGTCCGTCCTGCTACACCCTAGGCAGTGGGGGCCATTATTATCCCCATTTTAGAGTCCATGAAACAAGGATCAGAGAGGTTAAGCCACATGCCCAAGGTCACACAGCTTGGAAGCAGCAGAGTAGAGATTTAAGACTGATCAGTCTGACTTCCAAGCAATACCCTTGGTCTCCCGGCCGGCTCTTTCTCCAGAATTCACAGGAAGGAGGGGCTGCAGACGGCCCTGCAGTATCCTGGGAATTAGCACAAAGTTAATTAGCATGGAGGTTAGGAAATAATAACTATGCAAACCCTGGGGTGGGGGACTCGGTTGAACAGAAATTCAGGTCAGGACGGCTGGGGATGCATCTGGGTCTCTTCCCCTTGGAGGAGCACACCAGCACCACGGGAGCGAGGCTTGCATCCTCAGGTATTTGGAACACAACTCTGGTCGCTCCTGGGTGTCTAGGATGTGGCGTCCTGACCGTGACCTGCAGATAGCCTGTCTCCGTTCTCCTCCACCTGCCAGGAGGCTCGATCCCCTCCCCCGGGTCCTGGGGGGAGCATATGAGGCCCCTTCGTCCACCACACCAGCTCCCTTGCTCACTCCATGCCACGGCCAGCAGCTCTTGGCTGCCCTTCCCTTCCAGAGAGGCCTCATTAATACAAGCCCCTCTCACCTCCTGCTCCCCCAAAAGTGCATCCAAACCTGGGAGACAGTGGGAGAGGACCCTCCTTTCCACACTCCTCCAGGTCCCTGTTAGGACAAAGCAGCCTTGTTGCGGTGCGGCCTGGCTTCCTGGACTGCGGCGCCCCTCCCACCATAAGCCCCGCGATGGCCGTGGCTGTGACCATACTGTTCCTACTGTGTCATCACCCAGCCCAGTGCCACAGACGGGGCCTCAACAATCCTGCTGAGTAAATATTATGGAAGTAAACCCTAAGACGTGAGCGGCTTATATGTGCCAAAACAGTCCACTTTGGGCTCCCACCATGAGAAATTCCATTTGCACTCTAGAATCCATCTAGATTGAATCCGTCTAGAATGACGGCCATGACTAACGCCCCCACTGCTGATTCCCACCGTGAGCACTGGATCCTATGCTCCACTGGGACCCAACTTCACACACACAGAGGGGGCCACTCTGTCGGGCTATCGATCTGGATCCTCAAAACCCCTGACCTAACCAGCAGCTCTGATGTTTTGATCTTTGATTTCACTCTTGAACATGTGAATCATATAAGTGTGGGCAGCCTGAAAACATGTCTGAGCACCCAGGACCCACACAGGTCTGGGATGGAGCAGGTGGGTGTTCAACAAGTCCTCTATGGATGAATGTGAGGGTGGGTGGAAGGGTAGATGAGCGGGCAGATGGGGAGATAGGTGAGTGGATGAGTAGATGGGTGAGTGGGTGTGCAGCTTTGTGAATATATTTGTGGAAGGCTGGGAGAGTGGATTGTGGTTAAATAATTGGATAGGTAGATGCGTGTACCAACAAATGGATGGATGCATTATAGATGGATGGATGAGTGGGTGGGTGGGTGGATGGATGGATGGACAGACGGATGGATGAATAGATAGATGGTAGGGTGGGTGGATGGATGGATGGACAGATGGATGGATGAATAGATAGATGGTAGGGTGGATGGATGGATGGACAGATGGATGGATGAATAGATAGATGGTAGGGTGGATGGATGGGTGCATGGATGAGTGGATGGGTGGACAGGTGGATGGTGGGGTGGGTGGTGGAGGGGTTGGGTGGGTGGAAGGATGCATGGGTGGGCAGATGGGTGGGTAACTGGATAGAGTGGTACATGGGTTGTGGATGGTGGATGGATGTGGGAAGGGCATTAACTTACACAAGATTTTCTTATTCTTCAAAAAAACACGCAAAAGCCTGAGGGAAGAGGTTGTAGCATCAAAAATGGAGGGATGCTTGAAGATTGTGGGCACCACGAACAAATGAGAAGGGAGTAAGGAGATGTGGCCTTACAGCCGTCTGACACACAGGCCCAAGAAGCGGCTGGGGCTCCCTCAGGCCAGCCGGAGAGCCACCCCCGCCCTGGCTGAGGTTCTTGGCCTGGTACAGCGCCTCCACCAGGGTCAAAGCCACCAGTATAGACAGGCAGGTGTCCTTATTCCCCTGTAACGGAGAGCGAGCCGAGTCCCCGGGAGGGGAAAGACTTACCCAAGAGCCCATCCAGACCCGGCAGAGGCCACCGCACCCGGCCTTCCCGCCCATCTCCCGGCTCTCTCCTCGGCAGTGGCCTTGGGAGGAAAGGAGCATCTGGGCCGAGGCCGCCAGGTGGCACCTCGGCTTGGCTCTCCCCCATTGCCAAACCCCCGCCCCCTGGGGCCGGGCTGTATCTCGAGAGAGACAGAGAGAGAGAGAGAGGGTAGGGAGAGGCAGGAGAGCCGCAGGCTCCCCAAGGGGCTGCCGCCTCGCAGGAATCACTTGAAACATTCCTGCCGCACAGCCCAGAGCAGATGGAGCAGATGCACAGCCGCCAGAGCCCCTGGTGCAGGTGCGCGGCAGAGGGGGCGTGCACGGGGGTGGCGGTCTGGTGGAGAGAGCCCCGACTGGGACCCAGGGGCCTGTGCAAGGTGCCCAGCTTTGGCGTGCGATAAGAAAATAATCATAATCATAACAATAATAGCGCCTCTGTCGTAAGTGCCTCCTGTGTGGCTCCCTCTTCTCGGCTCATGAAATCTCAGCTCGTGCCATGCTGGTCACAGCTCGACGGGGGGATACCCACCGCATGCCAGGCCCTCGGCTGCACACCACCCTCTGCACGCAGGAACTACCCCCGGACAGAAGCGGAGCCGGGTCCATCCGATCATCTCTTCTCCACGCCACAGGCTTCGCTCCCGGCCTCAGCTCCCTAACGGCCTCAGCGCCCCCACCCAGAACAACCCGCCAACAGCCGCTCCATGCTTCCCTCCTCCTCGGCCCTGGCCTCTGCCCCCACCCCGCCTGTCCTCTTCCGGAAACCACGCCGTGGATAGCTCCAGAATTTGGGTCCCAGAGCCTTTGGACACCTTCCCCTCCCGCCAGGGAGTGACCGGTGAGGAGGAGGGTGGGAGGTGCGGGGACTCGGATGAGCCTCCAGGGAAGGTCTGGGAGGCGGGCTGACACCTGGGTCTGAGGCCCAGGCTGTGGTCAGTGCAGGGGACGGAGAGGCAGGTCCTCAGCATGCCCGAGGGAGAGGGGGACAGGAAGCCAGAGCCCTGGGGGCACACAGTTGACAGCCCTGAATAAGGCGCGGACAGAGGGGGAGCAGCCAGAGGGGGAAGGAGAGGCATGGACTGGAGACCCCACATCAAGGAGGAGGCGTCCGTACCCTCACGGGCTCAGCAAGCTCTTCAGCGCCTAGACCAGCCACATTCAGGAGAAGAACCGGACGCTCCAGAAATACAGGCACAGGGATGAGCACGAGGTCACCAGGAATTCCGGGAGCGCTGCTGTCTGGGGCGGTGCGCAGAGGCAGGCGCACCACCACCCGCCGGAATCAGATGCACCGCCACCCGGCCCGTGGCGACTGCTGCCACAGATGCCCTGGGTCCTCGCAACCTGGTCACCCCTGCCCGAGGCTGGCAGGGAGCCTCTACTGGCCACGTGAGGAAACGGAGGCCCAGGGCAGGCTGGGGTTGGCCCCACTACACAGCAGCCCCCATTGCAGAGGCAGAGGGACCTCGAGGTGCGTGTGGGGCGCTGTTCGAGGATGAAACCTCAGTCCCTCAGACGCAGAGAGGCCCTTCTCGGGATGGAAGACATGTCTGCTCCGCACCCTGTGGCTGGCGCCCGCCGTCTACCCAAGCGGCCTTCCTCAGGACAGCTCTGACTGTGACCCACTTTCTCCCTACACAGGCTGGAGTCTGCCCCCAGGTACTTTCTGTCCCCTGGCCCAGACCTCTTGCTGATGCTGGTGCCTCAATTTAAGCCTCCTGCTGGGTCAGCAGATTTGCAAACCACAGGTTTCTTCAATTTCTTTGGGGAAAAAAAGAGGGAAAGAATATTATTTTCCAAAGTATTATCTTTCTTCCCAATCAATCACGGCTGCCGGACCTGGCTACAGTCCAGGTCCTGTCTGGCAGCAGGTCCCGGTGACTCAGTCACTGGACGGGTCGGGGGTTCAGGTGTCCAGGGGGGGAGCAGCCCCTGCCAGGTCTCCTGCTGGCCCTCCCTGCTAGGACCGGCAGCCTGGAGGGGTCTGGCCTAGCCGGGTGGGCCAGGGAGTGAATCTTCACCCCCCACCCCCACACACAGCCCGTGCCCCTGGCCAGCAGAGTCCACGTGTCCACGGAGCAGGAGGGGACACTGAATCAAGGGTGAGGTTGGGAGTCCGGAGGCCTCTCCTCACCAGCTAAGGTCCCACCATCAAGCTCCTTCCTCTTCCCCACAGGCCTGTTAGAAGAGGCCCCCTTCCCCTCTGCTCCACAGCCTGTTAGGAGACGAGGCCCCGGCGACCTGCCATGCCGACCCCTCTAACCTTTTCCTCCCGCTGTGTGGCCTCCACCGGCCCCCGGGCTCCTCCACCCATCCGTGACAGGGGGAAAGGCAGACTTCGCGGCTCTGGAGGGAGGGGAAAGACACATGAGAAGCACTGAAGTCCCGCTGGGCTGAGGACAGGGCCATGAGACTCCCCAGTGGTGCTCAGGGGACACACGCTGGGCTCTGGGGGGTGTTTGGTGAAGACTGGATGGTGATGGCGAGGAAACGCCAGCCTGACAGCAGGTCCCCTCCAGGAGGATATATCTGTTTCCACCCGTATCTATATCAGTGTCCATATCCAAGTCCACATCTACATCTATCCATCTGTAGAGAGAGATGGCGGCAGAGGGAGGGAGGGCAGGGGTAGCAGTCTGAATGACGGCACCGGGCTGCTGTGTCCATGTCCTGATCCCTGACACCCATGGAGGTCACCTTTGGTGGCGGAAGCTGTGGTGGCGTCCGGGGTCTCAAGAGGACTTCACCCTGGGTCACCTAGGTTAGGGGCTGCTCTGGGGGTGGGCCGCAGCCGCCACAGCACAGGTGGAAACTGCTGCCCTGGGGGCTCCCGTTCCAGTGGGGAAGGGCAGAGAGAGGACAGCGGAACAAAGAGAGGCCAGAGCCGGGCAGGCCCTCCTCCTGTGGGGAGAAGTGCTGGGGTGGGCCGCACTTCCAGAAGGTGCTCCAGAAGAGGTGGCGTTTGGGGGAGGGTCCGTAGGGCGTGGGGAGAAGCTACACATATCTAGGGGAGGCTTTCCCAGCGCGGGGGGGGGGGGGGGGGGGGGGGGGGGGGGGGGGAAGCAAGGGGGAGGGAGTGGGGCCTCTGACAGCAGGGCGCCCACGGGCAGGGAGGGGGTAAGGGCAGGTCGGGTGGGAATTGCTTCCAGACCATTCCACCCTCAGGGCTGGCTGTGGTGGGGCTGCCATCCTGGGACGGGATGCGGGGACAAGGGGGAGGGGGAGTGGGTGTGGGAGGGCCACGTTTCAGGGGCCTGCTCCATGTGCCCTAAAGCTGCCAGGCAGGCAGACAGATTCAGAATTGGGGGGCTCAGAGCTATAAACTGGAGGTTATAGAAAAGAGCGGTTATTTACCAAGAGACTGGGACGCGATAGCCAAGTGGGGGGGTGGGGCGCGAAGGCCGAGAAAGAGCCAAGGGCCGAGGATGGCACCCTGGGTCCCTGCAGTGTGCAATGTTGGGGGTCTGGGAGAGGAGGAGGAGCCGCCAATGTCACCAGAAGGAGCAGCCGAGGACAACAGGAGGGTGGAGAGAGTGAGGTGAAGCAAGTGGGGGCCGGGGAGGGAACCACCACGTGTGACGCCACTGGTGGGTCAGGCCTGATGGGGACGAGACGTGACTGTTGGGCGGAGCCATGGGGGTCCCTGGGAATGTGGCCAGGGTTCTTGGGTAGCAGCAGAGGGAGGAGACCCTGCCGGGAGTGGGCTGGGGGGGAGGGGAGCCGAGGAACGGGGTCGTGAAAACAGAGCCTCTGGGGAGTTGCGCTCGGGGCACAGGGAACGGATGGGACCTTGGCCAAGGAGGCAGCGGGAGGGCTTTGCTTACTTTTGCATTGAGGTGGACAACGCCGTGGCATTTAGTGCATCCACAATGTTGTGCAACCACCACCTCTGGTTCCAAAACGTTTTCCTCACCCCTAAGCAGACCCTGTACCCATTGAGCAGTGACACCCCACTGCCCCTCCCTCGGCCCCAGCAGCCACCCATCTGCTTCCGTGTCTGCGGATTTGCCTGTTCTGGGCCTTTCATATAAACGGGATCATGAAGTACGTGGTCTTTGTTCTGGCTCGTTTCACGTAGCACCGTGTTTTTGAGGTCCATCCTCGTGGTGACGTGTATCGGGGCTTCATTCCTCTTGAAGGCTGAAATATTTCGCTGTGTGGACGGGCCGTATCTGTATCCATTCGCCCGCTGGTGCACCTGCGATTTGTCTCCGCTCTTCGGCTCCTGTGAATAACGCCGCTGTGAACACGGGTGTATGAGTCTCTGACTGAGTCCCTGTTGTGCTACTTTGCTCGGCACCATAACAAAATACCAAAATCAGGGGACCTAACAGACATTTATCCTCTCATGGTTCTGGGGGCCGGAAGTCTGAGATCAGGGTGTCAGCAGGGTTGGTGTCTCCTGAGGCCTCTCCCCTTGGCATGTAGATGCCGTCTCCTCACGTGGTTGTCCCCATGTGTGTGTCTGTGTCCTAATCCCCTCTTCTTATAAGGACACCAGACAGATTAGATCAGGGCCCACCCTAACGGCCTCGTTTTATTTAATGACCTCTGTAAAGGCCCCATCTCCAAATACAGCTGCATTCTGAGGTCCTGGGGTTAACACTTGAACATAAGAATTTAGGGGGACACAATTCAGCCATAACACCCCTCTGCAGTTCTCCCGGCCACATATCCAGGAGTGGAACTGCTGCGAAGAAGAGGGTTTTAAAGATAAAACTAGCGCCAGCCTGTCGAGTGGGATGTGATGGTCCAGCGGGAGGAAAGACCTGAGGGCTGGCGGGGGAGCTGGCCAGGCGTGTGTGGGGTGAGGGGCCCGCTCGGCCCGGAGGGCAGAGGCACAGGCGCAGGGTGGGGGCAGGCTCTGCTCCCTGGCGCCCGAGGCCTCGGTGGGTGGGAAGTGCGCCAGCTCTCAGCATGGGCGCAGCTGTGTTCTGTAAGGTCACCACACGCCTGAGCTGGGAACACAGAACCACTGCCCCCTGGGGAGGCCAGGCCAGGCTCCGGCCAGCCTCTGCTCACGACACCGTGGTCAACTGATCAACACGCGGCCTTGCTTTCCGTGCTGCTGTGTAAGGCAGCTTGTTGAACACGCACACTGATGCACTGACACTGAGCTCAGGCCAGCAGCACCGCCCTCAGCCTGCAGGAGGCTCACCCCGCACGTGGTTTCCCCGGAGGGCACGTCTGGACCTCCTGTGCTCAGAACACCAGACACTTCAGCACGAGGCGTGGGGGCCATTTTAAACAGCGAGACCACCGACCAAAAGCGCAGAAATGAGAAAAACGGGGCAGCAAGGAGGCTGCGAGGACGCTTGCTCACAGGGAGAGCCAAAACAAGGGGCAGCCGTCCCCACGTCCACCCCGGCCAGAGGGCCAGAGAGTGCACATCGGGCGACTCAGAGTTTTCACCACTCTGCTCCCGTCTGCCAGTGGCCGCTGAAGCTCCCGAGTGTTGATCTAGGGTTACGAATACATTGTAGCGAGTAGGCGAATTCACAAATACGGACTCCGCGCACAGTGAGGATGGGGGAGCGAGGGAGCGAGGAGTGAGGAGTGAGGGAGTGAGGGAGTGAGGATGGGGGAGCGAGGGAGCGAGGAGTGAGGGAGTGAGGAGTGAGGGAGCGAGGGAGTGAGGATGGGGGAGCGAGTGAGGGAGCGAGGGAGCGAGGGAGCGAGGAGTGAGGGAGCGAGGAGCGAGGGAGCGAGGAGTGAGGGAGCGAGGGAGTGAGGATGGGGGAGCGAGGGAGCGAGGAGTGAGGGAGCGAGGAGTGAGGGAGCGAGGGAGTGAGGATGGGGGAGCGAGGGAGCGAGGAGTGAGGGAGCGAGGAGTGAGGGAGTGAGGAGTGAGGAGTGAGGGAGTGAGGAGTGAGGGAGCGA
>JABWHU010001778.1:72962533-72992005 GCA_014189135.1 Dicerorhinus sumatrensis harrissoni
GGAGCGAGGATGGGGGAGCGAGTGAGGGAGCGAGGGATGGGTTGAACACCTCCCAGCCGGCCTCCCCACCCTGCCCCTGACCCAGGAGGCTCCCTGTTCTCAGGCCTCCGGCTGGACTTGGCTAAAGGGAGGAGCTGGCAGACTGCGGGGGTGGCCTCCAGCTGCTGCACCCCTCCAGCTCCCTTCCTCTCCTGCTCTCCCCTTCCTGCCTCCCTCCACCCCCTCCAGGTGGGGCTGCAACTCCATCCCTGGCGTCTCCCTTTTAGATTCTCTGGAGAGCCCCCTTTTAGATTCTCTCTCACCTTCAAATTGCCCTCCTGCGTGCTCCTGCCAGCCCCCTGCCTGGGGCAGAGGAGGAGCTGGAGGCTGGGGAGGAGGGGACAGGCACGGAGGGTGTTCCTGCAGAGGGGGGGCACAGGGACGGAAATGAGGCAGGACGGGCGCCGGCAGCGCTGGGGACCCTTGGGGTCTGCGGCTCTGCATTTGAGGGGACAAGGGAGAGGGACAGCGTGGAGGTGGGTTTAGCCGGGTTTGGGGTTTGGCTGGTTCAGCCCAGTGAGCAGGGGAGGGAGCTGGGGTGAGAGATGACATCAGGACATGGACTCTGAGCTGGGGAGCGGTGGGGGGGAGGGACACTGCAGAAGAACGGTCCGTGGGGACTTCACAGTCACCCACCCCTGAGACAGCACGGTGACGGTCAGCCTGGAGTAAAAGGTCTTTGAGAAATGGGGGACCCAAGAGTTGGTGGGACACCGCAGCCCCGGGTGGTGGGTGAGGGAGGAGGAAGGGGTGGCTGGGCAGAGGGACGGGGTGCAGGCAGGAGGCCGCCTCACCTCCAGGCCGGGCGAAGTCTGCAGGGGCGGCGGGAGAGGGCCAGCCCCCACTGCCCAGGGGGGACCTGGTGTCAGGAGGATGGGGGACCGCTCAGAGAATGGGCTTGCTGCCGATGGATGGTGAGATCCAGAGAGGCCGTGGATGGCTGGGGAATGGGCACAGAACAGGGCATGTGTTGGGGGAAGGCTCGAGAGGGGCCCTTTGGGGGGCTGCCATGAGGTGGGACTGGCCCGGGTGATCTCGAGGCCCCAGTGGGGGCTGCCTCGGGGTAAGAGCCTCCTCTGGGCTCTCCGTCCCTGCCCCGTGTCCCCTCACAGCACTCCTGTGCCTGCTCCCCCGTCGACACGGCCGTGTCTCAGCCCCGCTGGACAGAGCTCCATGGAGGGCACCACCCTGGTCCTTGCCCCCAGTCACGTCCCCAGGGCCAGCCCAGGGCTGGGCACGTGGATGCTGGGTGAATAGCTGTCCAAGAAACAGTGGCAGAACCGCTGTTGTCCCAGCACAGGGCTCCGGGCCAGGCCCTGGTGACACTGGGGCCGGTCATTCTCTGTGGGGGCCGTCCTGTGAGTCGTGGGGTATTTGGCAGCATTCCCGGTCCCACCTACTGGATACCATTGGCCCTCACCTCCTGCCTCCCAAATTGTGACAACCAGACTGTCACCAGACATGGCCACGTGTCCCGGGGGACGGGGAGGGAAACCCGCCCAGGTGAGAAGCCGCCAACTGTACAAACTCTCACGAGACGCTGAGGAGGAGGAGTGGCCGGGGCTCCCACAGGCCACGCAGGGCAGGCAGGCGGTCAGCCCTCTCCCAGGGCTCTGTCCGGGAGCAGGTCTCAGGTGTTCCACCAACCCAGAATCTGCTCAGGAAAAAGGGAAAATAATATTTTCCCCAAAGCAAGTACCTCATCTAAGAGTTGATGACACATGGGCAGCTTAGCTGCTACCCAGCACGGTGACTCCACTGTTCCCGCGCTCGTGTCTGTTCTGTAATCGGCTCTGTTAGGAGATGTTTTTAAGAGCTTAATTGTGGGATTGCGCTGGGTCTTTGCTTTGCCAAAAACGACAACCCAGGACAGTTCTACATAGTTACCGCCCGCGGGAGGGCGGGCGGTCTCGCGTGTGCAGCCACCGGCACGGACCGGTCGGGCCTTTCTGGCAAATTCCTTCATCTCTCTGAGCGTCAGGATGCTCGTCTTTCTCAGCAGCTGTGGGAATTCACTGACATTTAGGGTGCCCAGCCAATAAGATCACTGGGTATTTGTGGGTCATTTGATAGAACAAGACCTGGATCTAAGCACCTCACGTTTATTGTTAATGTGGCCCTTGCAATGACCCAAAGGTAGATTTCATTACGATTCCCATTTTACAGTTGGGGAAACTGAGGCAGAGAGCATAACTCACTTGCTGTCCGGGCAGCCTGACTGCATGGCCGTCAGTTGTATGTTCGGGTCTGGAGCTCGAGGGGGGTTGGTCACAGCGGGCACCTGGGGAGCAGGGTCCAGACTGATTTCCCAGGGAGGAGGCTGAGCAGAAGCCCAAGGCCTAGGTGAAGGGAGGGGGAAAGGGCATGCATGGGGTGGGCGTGGGGGCGGGGTCCCAGGAGGAGGCGGACCCCCTGGCGTGAGGTCCCTGCCGGCTGGCTGGCCCGGGAAGGTCGGCAACCTTCAGGAGCTTGTGCAAAGGGCGACCGATGGCCCCCTTTCGCCTGAGACTGGGGGCTCCCGGGACACGGGACTTGCCGTGCTAAAACCGGGACAGTCCCAGGCCAAACAGGACACTGGTCACCCTGCGGGCTGTCCACGAGCCAGCGAAGGTGCGAGGAAGCCGGTGCAAGGAAGCTGGAGGGAGCCGCTCCCGCTCTGCCGGCCTCCCACGGCCCCTACACGGTGTCTTCTTCTGGGAGGCTGTCTCCTCGCGGAGGTTTATTTTCACGCACCGATGGGATAATTACAGGGAAGCACGAAAAAAATGAAGTGGAAAGAGCTGCGGATTAGAGAAAAATGTAGCCCACTTCCTCCGAGTTCCTCAGTGCATTTAGAGAAACCCAAAATCATTGGTGACTTTCCAGCTCTCCATGATGGGGCCTGCCGCTGCTCCGGGCAGGTGGCTCTTTTCCTTCACCCAGTCCCAAGGAGGCAGGAGACTTCCAGGAGCTTCCGATGGTTGGAGGTACCCTGCGTGGTCCTGCCTGCCAGCCACAAGGCACCCAGCCTGTAGACCCCAGGGCAGCCCGGGTCCCCAGGCCCGGGGCCCACGTGGCCCATCTTCCGTGGGGGCCGGCATGGTGGACTTCCTCTGCAGGTTGGATTGATGGTGAGGAACTGGCTGGTGTGGTGAGAACCTGCTGGGTCCCCACATCCCCACAGTGGAGGGGGAGGCTCCCCCCAGAGCCCCGGGCCTGGACTTACCCCTCACTGGCTGCAGAGGCCCCCCCACCCCAGTGAGCCGAACCCTCAACTTCCCCTTCTCATCCTCCTCTCTTTGAACTGGTGGGGCTGGAAGGGGCCTCTGGAGGCCTGCGGGGTCTGAGCTCTGGCCATAATATTCTGGCAGGCAGCTGCTCCCATCTTGCCACCCTGCTGGGGCAGCCTTGTGCTGCTCTCAGATGACCCGGGCACAGGCTGTACGGGGCCTTGGGGGTGGCGGCAGGTTCCAGGGTCAGCTGCCTCCCTGCAGAAGCCCTCCCTCCCTTGCTCGGGTCCCGCTCCCCCACCCCCATTTTTTTTTTTAATTAATTGACTTCATAGTTTAGAGCAGTTTTCAGTTTGCAGAAAACGGCAGACAGTCCAGCGTTCCCATGTTGTTGCCACCTGGCATTGGCGGGCGTGGAGTGTTTCTCACCACTGGTGAGCCAATATGGGCCCCTTCTTATTAGCCAGAGCCCGTGGTCTACCATGGGCTTCCCTCTCCGTGGTTCACACCCCGTGGTTTGAACAAATCCTCCGTCACAGCCTCGGGCAGAATGGCTTCCCCGCCCTGAACGTCCTGCGTGCCCGCCTATTCATCCCTCCTCTGTCTTTCTGGAGCCCTCGCCGCCAGGCACAGGCTGAGCAGGGCTGGATCCAGGACTCAGACTGGGAAGAGGGGAGGGACGGATCGGAGAGGCAGGGACAGGGGGACCGGCCGCCGGTAGAGGAGCCTGGGGCTCCCGACAGTGCCTTGCTGGTCACACCGCCAGGCTGTGGACACCTCGGCCTCGCCGTGTCCCTTACACCCGCACAAGTGACTCCTGACCCCGAGGGCTGCAGGAGGCCGGTCCCTGCACCCCAGATCCTCCCGACTCGCTGAAGACCCCCCTTGGCCACCCCTTACATGGAGAGAGGACGGCACTATGGGACCCAACTCCTCTCCTTGTTCCAGCCCTGCTCCTGGGTCCCCACTCGCTTGTCCCCACTGGCCTCAGCCTGTCCCTCTGTCTCAAAGCCCTCTGTCCTGTTCTGCCTGGTGAATGCTGACTCCTAGCTTAGGGACCTCACTCCCAATGTCCCCTCCTTGGGCTGCCTCCCTGGGCTGCTCCCAAAGCCCTCATCCCTGGGCATGGGGAAGACTGGTGGCTGTCCCCTTTGGAGGCACACACCGGCCCCTTGGGGGGCAGCTGGGCCTCCTGGCCTCAGTGAGCGCTCAGGGCTGCTCCCCTGACCTGGGGCAGGGCCTACACTGGCCTCCCAGGGCCACTCTGCTCTGGGGCTCTGCAGCACGTAGGGGCAGGCCCCCCAGGCCCGTGGAGCCCTGCCTCTGCACTGCCCAGCCCCACCCCGTGCAGCTGGCCCCTCCTGGAGAGAGAGCTGGGCTTCTTCTTGGAGGCTTGACCAAGGATGCTGTTGGCCTTGGAAAGGGGAGCCCAGGAGACACTGGGGGCAGACCCTCTCCTGAGCACCGTTGATGCTGGATGCAGAGAGGAAGAGTGGGGGGTGCTTGGGTGGGGTGAGGGGATGGCGTCCCGGGAGTCAGGCAGGAGCACAGCACCATGCCTGCTTAGGGACCCGCGCATCCTCAGGGAGCTGCCCCATCACACAGGTAGCCTCGTTCTCATTTTGCAAATGGGGAGACCGAGGCCCAGACTGGAGGAGGCTCACCCAGAGTCACACTGCCAGGGCAGTGGAGCAGTCCTGCTGGCAGAGACATCTCCCCCACCCCAAGCACCAAGCATCCCAGAACTTTGTGCGGTAGGGAGCCCCCAACCCCTGGGTGACCTTGGGGGACTCAGGCCTGTAAGGTCAGCTGTGGAACCAGATGCCACTGTGACCCTTGAAGCTCATGGGAGCTGTGTGGCCTTAAGCCAGTTGCTTTCCCTCTCTGAGCCTGCTTCTTCATCTGTAGTGGGCTTCCTGGCAGTGCTGGGTGCTCATCAGCAGTGGGGGTTGAAAGGAGGTAGGAGTGCCCAGCATGGCCTCTGCTCAGTGCCGTGTTGCCCCCCTCCCCCAAGGGAGGGCTACTTAGAGGAGGAGCCTGAATTGCCAAGGCTGCAACTGCAGAGGCTTTCCTGTCTCTATGGCAACCTGGAGCCGCACTCAGCACAGGTTCTGTAGAGATCTGTGGGGCTGCGGGCAGACCTGGCGGTGGGGGTGGTGGGGCTGGGCTGAGGGAGGGGAAGGGCTGAACCCGGCACAGCTGAGCCCTGATCCAACTGTGCCTGGGGTCCCTGAAGGCCCAGCCCCGATCAGAGCAGCTGGCTCTGTCTGGAGACAGGGCCTCCTTTGCTGTCCGAGGGAGGGGCCAGGGCTGTGGTCTCACCGGCAGGAAGGGGTCACCCCCAGCGACATCAGGCCTCACCCGGGGCTCACCTGGCCTGCTCAGCCTGCCTGATCTGTTCCCTCCTCCCAAGCCCCCTGGGAGGTGAGCATTATTATCCCCCACCCCCATTTTTTAAGGAGGAAATGGGCTGGACGAGAAGCCGGGTGAGGGGACGCAGCCTCCCAGACCCAGGTGGGGCAGGCAGCCAGGACCACTGCCCTCAGAGGCTGCCCGGGCCGAGAGCGCTGCCTGGAGAGAACTGGCAGAGGTGGCGTCTCCTGAGCCCCACTGTGCACCCACGGGGAACAGCCCCATTGCAAGCAGGGGTAGACCGAGAGCAAGCAAATTCTGTGGGAGCCGAGAGGCTGAACTGGAACCAGTGTGGGGTTGACAGGGAAGCTCTGAGAAGCAGTGAGCTCCCCGTCCATGGAGGGATCCAAGAGGAGGCTGACTGTGGGGAGGTTCCCACAGCACACAGTGGTTGGACTCAGTCGGACCCCTTCAGGGGTTCCTCTAGGGAGGATCAGGAGCCCTGATGATCCCTCTAGGATCAACCCTTTGAGAGGGTTTGCTGAAGGAGCCCAGGCCCCTGGCGAACAGAGGATCGCAGACAGTCCAGAGGGAGAGAAACTGAGAGCTGCCTCCAAAATGCAGAGGAGAGGGTTTTCCAGCCCCTGCTTGCCTGCAGATGAGTGCAAGTGCACGCACCCCTTCCCCCGTATGCACACACCCTCACGATTACACACACCTGA
Source organism: Dicerorhinus sumatrensis harrissoni (assembly GCA_014189135.1). Taxonomy (NCBI): domain Eukaryota; kingdom Metazoa; phylum Chordata; class Mammalia; order Perissodactyla; family Rhinocerotidae; genus Dicerorhinus; species Dicerorhinus sumatrensis. Next base: position 72,968,856 of record JABWHU010001778.1, read on the forward strand.
CGTGCACACACGTCACACACACCCTCACACACACCTCCAGGCGGTGACATGGGTGGGGTCGTTGACCCCCAAGGCACCCTGGGGATCAGGTGGCAGAGGGTGCTGGGGGTTGGGGGCAGAGGAGAGGCTGAGAGCAGAAGTCAACAACTCTACAACTGCCCCCAGGGCCGCCGCATCAGCACGAGCAGAGCCCCATGCCGCTTGGGGACACTCCAGACTAGAAGGTTCTTAGACTCCAAATTCAAATCTGAGGCTCTCATCTCAGCAAATTCCACCCAACCCAACTTAGGCCAACTCAACCCAAATTTAATTTAGTGCAGTTCATTTCATTTCAATTCAGTCCAAATCCAACTCAATAGAAATCCAAATTTATTTCAATTCATTTTAACTCAACCCAATCAAAATTCAGCTCACCCCTAACCAATCTGCTCAGTCTTCAGGAGCAGCACCTCCGGTGAGGGGCCTTCAGCCCCCCCGGAAACCTAGTGCAGACCGTCCGCCTGCCCGGCCACCTGGGCAGTGCACACACTGGGTCCCCCAGGCCGTCTCCCCCACAGACTCCCCCGGAAGGCAAGGGGGGCTCCCGCTGGTTTCTGCCTCCTCCTCCCCTGTCCCCTCCCCCCCCCCGTCATCATCGTCTTCGTCTTCTTTTTATGCACCTCCTCCCCCCGCTCCTTTTTCACCATCACTGTCATCTTCGTCATCATGGTCATCGTCTTTGTCACCCTCACCGTCATCTTTGCCGAGCCCTTACACTTGAGCAGGGCTGCTGAGTACTTTCCAAACACGGCCCTTTCCTCCTCACCGGAGGGATGGGCACCATCATCCCTGTTTCACAGAAGGGAAGACTGAGGCGCTGGGAGGACATGCCGGTTGCCAGAGACATGCGCTGGCTAGTGGCTGTCACACCAGGGCACAAGATCCAGGCGCCGACTCCGGTACCTGACCCTCACCACCAGCACCCTGCCCGGTCCGAGAGGGAGTGCCTGCTGTGCAAGGCTGCTGTCTGAAGCCTCCCGTTGGGTGGAAACCCGCCAGACTCAAACCCAGTGCCCACTTGGCGGCCCCCAGCCCCCTCTCCCGTCTCCCTGGGTGCCTCTGGTGCCCCTCACTGTCCACATGTCCCTGCTGTGGCCTTGCTGCCCTCCCACGGCCCTGCCCGCACGCCCCCAGGCAGGAGAGCCCCCACACTGTGTTTACTGCGTTTGCAGCTCCCTGCTGGGCCTCAGTCCCCTCCCTGATTCACCAGCCCCAGGCCCCTGGCCCACTCATCATACTCCTGGCAGGTTAATGGCCTCTGGATTGGTTTTTATCAAAATCATTAATAATTTCAAAGATTCTAAAGCAGGCTCTGTTTTCTCCAGCCTCCCACGGCATCATTTAAATCCACCGTGACTCACTAAGATTTGGCAGAGACCTGGGTTGTCGTTACCCGGTGCAGCTCAGTCCTCTGCTGGGGCCGTGCTTCCCGGGGCAGGGACCCCAGGCAGCGCTCTGGCAGGGCTCAGGAAAGGCCCATTTGCTGGGTGAGTATATGAACAGATGGGTAGAGGGGTGGTTTGATTTTTTAAAATAAGATTATTTAATGATTATACAAATAATTTATGTCCAATGTGGGAATTTCGGAAAATAGAGCAAAGTAAAAAGAAGAAGACAGCAAGCCCCCGAACTCCCCAGGGGAAGCTGCCACGAACAGTTTGGGGTCACCTCTCCCCTACAGGCTTTTATTGTAGATATAGTTTGTAGATTATCTTTTGCACTTAACATTTTCCAGTTTATTAAATATTCATTGAAAGTATGATTTTAAAAAACCTTCTTATTAAGGAATTTTTCAAACATATACAAAAAGGAAGAGAATTGTGTAATGAACCCCAGGCAGCCACCCCCAGCTTCAACAATTATTTTGACAATTGTATTTCATCTATTTCCACCTCCCTCATATTTTATTTTCATTTTTGTGGACGCTGATGTGGGTCAAGTTGTATCCCCCAAAAGAGATGTACCCAAGTCCCTACCCCTGGGACGTGGGACGGTGACCTTATGTGGAGACAGGGTCAGTGCAGCTGTAATTAGTTCAGGTGAGATGAGGTCAGGCTGGAGTAGAGCAGGCCCCAATTCAAGGTGACCAGTGGCCTCATAAGGAGAGGAGATCAGGACACAGACACAGACACACAGGGAGCAGGAGGCCGTGTGAAGACCAAGGCAAAGGTTGGAGTGAGGCAGCTGCAAGCCCAGGAGCACCAAGTGTCACCAACAGCCACCAGAAGTTAGAGAGAGGCAAGGAAAGAGTCTACCCGGAGTCTTAGCGGGAGCACGGCCTTGCTGACACTTTGATGTCAGACTTCTGGCCTTCAGAACTGCAAGAGACGAAATTTCCGTTGTTTTAGCCACCCGGTTTGTGGTACTTTGTTATGGCAGCCACAAGAAACGGGTAAGAATATTTTAAAGCATTTCTTAAACATCAAAAAGCGGCAGTTTTAGTGACTGCATAATATTTCATCAGACGTCTGTGCCATGCTAAGAACATAAGAGCAGGGGGACTTTGTAAAATGATGTACAAAGTACTAGTTTAACCATATGTCTATTATGAAAATAGACATAAAAAGAAGACAGAAAAGAAAGATATCAAAAACTTTTTTAAATTGTTGTTAATGGGAGATTCAAACTTGTTGGGTCCTCACTCTGTGCCAGGCACCACACAAGGTATTTTACCTCGTTTAACGTGGCCAACAGCCCTGTGAGGTGGGTGTCATTATCCCAACTTACAGAAGAAGAAGCTGAACGCAGATAGATTAAGTGACTTGCCCAACATCACCCGCTGGTAAGGGGCCAAGTTAAGATCTAAACCACACCAGACCCAGCACTTTCTACTCCCTACAGGGAGCTGGCCTGTGTGTCTCTGTGGACTGTGCCCAGAGCAGAGATAGCAGCCCAGGCTCGGCTGGACCCTTGTCTCCTCGACCTCCCCTTCTCCTGAGATGGCCGTCCATCCCTCCAGCACCTCCTCCATGGACATATCCTAAACTTCGCATTACCACTAAATTCACACCCTCCAGTCTCGTATTCAAGCAGCCCCTATAGTCACAGCCTCGTGTCTTTCCACCTCACGCAGGCTAGTAGCCCCACACCCTAAGACTGTGACCACCCTGGGACCCACAACCCATCATCCCCACCCCCGTCCTTAGCTCACCCCCTTCACACCCTCACTTCCCTCATTTTTCAGCTTAGTTTCCATGCTGTATCACCGTAATCTCTCCTTTGTGCACACACACACAAACAACTTCAACCCTCTTATCCCTCTCTCATTTTACTGTACTCAGCTACGAAACCCCTGGTCAAATCCAGCTCTCCATCTCATCTGTACTTGCGCTTGATCAAGAAAAAAAAGAAGACACAAATTACCAATTTTAGGAATGAAAGAGGAGACAATACTACAGACCCTATAAACTTAAGCATATAATATGGGAACAGTATGAACAACTTTATGTCAATGAATTCAGCAGCTTTGATGGAAAAGACAGAAATTGAAAGACATAAATTATAAAAACTAGCTGAAGCGTGTTTACTGGAATTGAACAATTAAGTAAAGGGATGGTGGATGGTGGAAATCAGGTTTCTCTCTGTTGGCACGGGAAGTTACAGATAAGCAAGGAGAGGAGGCTAGAATGACCCATGTGATAATGGACTGGAGTTACAGACATCAGTATAAACTAATATTCAGCTTAATATAGATACAGATGGTTACATATAGAAATATTTATAGACAAGTGTATATACATGGGTTAAAATAAACACATATACTTCCTTGCTCTGTCATCTGAAGGGGCCTAGAAGCAATGACTGCCCCATAGACACACGCACACCTAGTGCCCCGTTCTTGGTTTCTAATACTGAGCTCCAAGAAAAGGAGCCAGAGCTCCTCAGAGAAATGGCCGATTCTAGGACTGGGGCAGGAAATATACAGGATGATCTGGGAGCAGCTTGTAGTGCCAGAGAGAAAGAAAGTGCTCCCAAAAGACTACACACAATGAAGAGGTGAGTCAAAGGGACATAGGAGCCAACCAAAGGAGTTCCCAACGCCAAAACTGGACAAATTTGAGCAACAGAATAAAGCACTACCAGGTTATAATCCAATATCCATGAGTCCCTACTGATACGAATAACAATTCCCAACTTATTACGTGATATCTTGGACCAAAATCAGGCAAAGACATTACAAGAAAAGAAAACTACAGACTAGTATCCCTCATAAACATAGACACAACAATTCTTAACAGACAGTTAGCAAATGGAATCCAGTATAAATGACGATGTCTATGTGGTAGAACTTCATGACTAACTGGGTTTATTCCAAGAATGCAAGGTTAGTTCAACATTTGAATATCATTCAATGTAATTCACCACATCAACAGACTAAAAAAGAAAAATGATTAGATCATCTCAATAGTTGCAGAGAAACAAATGCATATGACAAAATTCAGCATCTATCATCATAAACACTTTTATCAAACTAAGAGTAGATGGGAACTTCCTCAACCTAACAAGAGGCATCTATGAAAAATACACAGATTATGTCATAGTTCATGGTGAAAGACTGAATGCTTTGTCCTGAGGTTGGGGACAAAGCAAGGTTGTCACATTCACCACTGGAGGTCCCAGCTAGTGCGATAAAGCAAATAAATAAATCAATTCATATAGATTGGAAAGATGAATAAAGCTGTCTTCATTCATAGACAACATGACTGTCTACAGAGAAAACCCTAAGGAATCTATACCAAAAAAGCATCTAGAACTAGCAAATGTGTGTAGTACAGTCTAAGAATAGAAGGCTACAGGATAAAAAAATCCATTATAGTTCTATCACTAGCAACTTAGAAATTGGAAATTGAATTTTAAAAATATCTTTCACAACAGTATTTAAAAAGTGAAATACTCAAGAATAAAGCTAACAAAATATGTGCAAGATTTGTATGTTGAAAACACAAAACATTGCCGAGAGAAATTAAAGAAGACCTAAATACATGGAAAGATAGATCAGAAGACTCAGCATTATTAACGTATCAATTATTTCCTCAAATTAATCTACAGTTTTAATGCAATCCTAGGCTTTCTTTTTTTTTAAAGAAATTGACTATAAAATTACGTTGAAATGCAAAGGACCTACAATGGTACAACCATGTTGACAAAAAATAACAAATTTGAAAGGCTCACTCTGCCTGATTTCAAAACATTACAAAGCTACAGTAATCAAGATAGCACGGTTTTGTTGTGATGATAGACGCATAGGTCAATGGAACAGAAGAAAATGTCCAGAAATAAATCCACATATACATGTGCAATTGACTTTCAAGAAAAGTACCAAGGTAATTCACTGGAGGAAAAGATAGCCTTTAAAAACAAGGGCTGAATCGACTGGGTATCTATATGGAAAAGAGAAGAATGAATTTCAACTTTTATCTCACATCATATACAAAATTAACATGAAGTAGATCACAGACCTAAATGTGACCGCTAAACCTATAAAATTTGTAGAAGATCCCATAGGAGAAAATCTTTATAACATTTTGGTTAAGCAAAGATTTATTAGATAGAACATATGAAACACAAATCATGGAGGGTAAAATTAAATTGGGCTTAACCAAAATAATAAAACTTCTGATCTTTGAAAAATACCATTAGGAAAATGAAAAGACAAGCCACTGACCATGAAGTAATATTTGCAATCTGTGTATCTGACAAAGGATTTGCATTCAGACTATACAAAGAAATTCAACCCAATAACAAATACAACACAATAATAAGAAAAACAAAAAATATTAAAGATAAGCAAGAGATTTGAACAGAAACTTCACAAAAAAATACATGAATGGCTAATAAGCGTTTGAAATGATGTTCTACAACATTGTTAGTCAAAGAAATAGGAACTAAGACCACAATAAGCCAGTACTACACATCTGCCAGAATGGCTAAAATTAACACTGACAACGCCAAGTTGTCAGGAGGTGAAGCAGCTGGAACTCTTGAACATTAATTGTAGGGATATGAAATAGTGCAGTGTCTTTGGAAAATAGTCTCACAATCTGTTATAAAGTCTAATATAAAGTTACCACATAATCCAGCATATGTCTACACAAACACTTGTACGCAAATGTTTTTTATTCATAATAGTCAAAAACTAGACACAACCCAAACGTCTACCAACAGGTGAATAAGTCACCGGGGGGAGGTACACCCCTGCAACAGAGTCCACACGGCAAGGAAAAGAATGAGCCACTTCTGCACAGACCAGGAGGAATCCTAACAGCATGCTCAGCCCAAGAGCCGGGCACAGAGGAGCACACCGTGGAGATTCCATTCAGATACAACTCCAGAAAGACAGTTCCAAACTCGAGTGACGCAGAGTCTGTGCTTGGGGTGACGGCTGACTGGAAGGGGCGTGGAGAAGCTTCCCGGGGGGATGGAAATGCTCGCATCTCGATTGTGGGGCTGGTTACACAGGCCGTGTACTCTTACCCAGAGTCCTCAAACTGTGGACGTAAAGGGGTGCATTTTACTGCATATAACTTACACCTCGACAAAGTTGATAAAATATAAAACAAACAAAAACATTGCAACCTTCCCCACACCCACTCACCTCTGCGTTTTCTGTAGAATGCCATGCTCTCCAACATACTATGTCATTTGCTTGTTTATTATGAATATTTGGGTCTGTCTTCCTCAACCAGAGCAGGAATTTTGTTCGTTTTATTCACTGATGGATCCCCCAGAGCCCAGGGCCAGGCCAGGAGCTTAATAGGGTCTCCATAAATATTTGCTAAATTAACCAGTTAATGAAAGAAAAACGAGTTAGAAGGACTAGCCTCGCCAGATCACAAGTCTTTATATAACCTTGTAGTGTTTTAAAGGAAGGTGGTTTCCATCAGGGACTCGCAAAACAGCCAGTGGAGAAATTCCAAGCACCCAGAAGGGACCCGGCCACACACAGAAACGTCCGTGGCAGCGGCAGGTCGCCAGGCTCTGCGGGGAAGGGGCACGCCCTCCAGACATGGTGCTAGGAAATGGCCGTGTGTGTAGAAAAGAACGAATCGGTCCCTTTCTTCGCAACAGACACAAAACCCCTCAAATCTAGGCAGTTTAAAGAGTTAAATATGAAAGGCAAAACTTTAAACTTAAAGACAACAAAAGAAAACGATTTTTATAACCTCAGAGGGAGTATAAAGATTTCATCATAAGCCACAGAGACCACTAACCATAGCAAAATGATTAATCAATTTAGCTCCATTAAGGTAATAAATTCTGTTTATTAAAATTCAGGATATATTCTCCTTATTTTCAAAAGTTCATACTGGAATATTTACAAGTAAATGAAGAGGAATAGACATTTGATGCAAAAAGGATTCAAGCGACTGTGGTGAAAACAAACGAGACGCCAAAGAGAAGGCGAGAAGGCGAGCTGCTCTCTGCTGCAGCACACGGGCCTCGGCAGAGGGGGAACATCCGCAATATATAAAGAGCCCTCAGAAATCAACAAGAAAATAAAGCGACACAATAGAAAAGTGGATAAAGACCAAAACGGGGATTACTCAGAAGAGGAGACACAAATGGCAAATAAACACTCACCCCTTACAAGCTCACCCCCGGTGCCAACTAGGAAATGCAGAGCAGCACAGTGAGGAACCGTCTGCATCTGGGACTCGCCAGGTAGCAAAGGGTGAGGCATCAACGATAGGGAGGGCGGAAGCACGGCCCCAGGGGCTCAGACTGCTGGAGGGAGTGTGAACGACACATCAGTAGCCCCAGCGGAGGAACATTTCCACGCCCGTCACCCAGAGCCCCACACCCTGAGTGGGTGTGACTGATCTTCCCAACAGCCTTTGGGAACAGCACTCTGTGCCTGATGCTTTCACACAGCTTCCCACTTAACCATCACAGGGTTTATGAGGTGAGATCGCCAGGTGCCAGGGCCACACAGAAGCAAAATGGCCAGGCCCCGCTCACCCGGCGAGAGAGGGAGCGTGCTGCCAGCAAACCCCGGCCCAGGGGCCAAGGAGCCTTCTTGCCTGTGAGCTGGGGAGACGCCAACGGGGCCGGGCTCCGGGCCTAGAGATAGAGGCAGGCGGGTTGCTCACGCCGGAGGCAGCGCACACATACTCATGTCACTCAGATGTTCACGTTATTTTTCAAGTGAGTTGGAAACACCTGTTCCTTTGTGATGGCGAGGGGCAATCAGCCTAAGCACAGGCCTTTGTGCCAACTCCGGAAAGAAGTGCGGCGCCTCAGTCTGGCGGCAGCCGGTGAACCACCTTGCCGCTGGGAGCTCTCTGCTCCCCACAGTGAGGTCGGAAAAGCCCCTTGTCATTATTTCATGGACTCCTATCTGAGCACGGGACCAGAAGGAGAACGACCACTCCACCAAGGCCCCTGGAGCCTGGCAGGGGGCAGGGTGGGCCTGGAGCTCGCCAGCCGTCCTATTCTGCCTCAGTTTCCTGGTCTGTAACACGGGGGTGAGGACAGTACCTTCCCCGTCGGCTGTTCTGGGACCCGCAGCTAACACACGTCACACCCTTAGAGAAGTGCGGGGCGCGTGGTGGGCACAGCACGGCGTCAGCCGGGGTGACTGCTACGGCTTTAAAAGCGTCTACACGCTGGTGACCCTTAGCCTGGACCTCCCCCCAAACCCCGACTCTGATGCCAACTGTCCACGTGCTGTCAGCAGGGCCCCAGATCTCATCACCCCAACCTGCTCCACCCACACCACCTGCCTGTGTCAGTCGCCAGTGACCTTGTCCTGCTGCTATCAGACCAGACCCCGGAGCCTGTGTCTGTCAGGCCAGGCCAAGAGAGACAGACTAACCACCCGCCTCCCAGAGGCTCCAACGAGAGGGGGTGGCTGGACTTCCTGTCTGCCCATGGCAGCGCTGGGCGACCCAGGCTGACGAGGCTTCACCCTGCGCTGGCTCTTAAAGCTGCTGCCCGGAGGGACATGTGTGTCCCTCCCTGTCCGTGTCATCGCCCCACAGGCCCCGTGGCCGTGTCCCTCCCTGTCCGTGTCATTGCCCCACAGGTCCCGTGGCTGGTCTGACTTCCACAGCAGGAAGTGTAATCTTCCCACAGGGGTACTTAGCACCTGTGGCCATCAGTACTGCCCACCACCGTCGTCCAGACTCTGCTTTTTTCTCACACCCAGCTCTAATCCTCCAGCAAATCCCGGTGGCTCTGCTTCAGAGCACGATTGGAACACCATCCCTTCTCCTCCCTGCTGCCCTGACCTGAGTCCAGGTTACAGCCGCTCTTGCCAGAGGCTGCAGTCACCGCCTACCCGGTCCCCGTTCTCCCCACAGTCTGGTTCTGCTCAGCAGCTAGGGGCATCTTTCAAATGCAAATCAGGCCAGGTCACCCGTTGCTTAAACTCCCCCAAACATTCCCCTTCAGAACCAGTAAAGCCTCCCCATGGGTCACAACTGGGGTCCTGCCTGGAGCCCCCTTCCTTCCCTGGCCGTGCTGTTCCCGGAGCGTCCAGCACACTTTCCCTCTGCCCAGAGCGCTCACGTCCAGGCATCCTCGTGGCCCCTCCCCACCTCCCGGCCACTGTCACCTTCTCAGTGAGGCAGGCGTCCCGGCCTCTCCGTGGCCACCTCGCTCCCTCTGGTGTCCCGACTGCCCCTCGACACCATATTTCTCTCCAGAGAGCCCATCTCTCGGTGACACACTCAAGTGTCTGCCCTGTCCCCACCCCTTTACAGTGAGAGCAGGGGTCACTGTCCATTTAGATCACTCCACATCAGAGAGCCTGGCCTGCGGTAGACCGCCATAGGTATTGTTGAAGAAATAAGAGTAATGAGTAACCAGGGAATGAATACTGTCCCTGCCTGTGGTAGGCTGAGCAACGGCCCCCTAAAGATGTCCTCCCCTCCCCCACAGGGAGAGCATGCGGTGGGACTTTTTCCAAACTCATGTGCCCCAGGATTTTAATGGTGGAAGGGATCTTAAGCTCATCTGGCCCAGCCCTCTCCCATGGAACGGATGTGGAGACTGAGGCCCGGAGAAGGGCAGGGGCGTGCCCGGATCACCAGCTGGTTAGGCACATGAACACCCATGGACCCAGGTCTTTGAGCCCTGCCCCGGACTCGGCCCTGCGTGAAGACCTCTGCCTTGTTGAAGGGCAGCGTGCCCTCCCATTATTTATTTTCTCAACTAAACCCCAGCTTGTTCTCCAAAGCTGTTGAGGTGGTTTTACAGAAACAACAGAATGAAAACTAGATGCCTGAGGGCAACGCCAAGCGCTAGTCCTGGGGGTCGGCTGAGTGGGGCGACGAGAGCTCGCCCTGCAGGGTGCTGCCGGGGTGCACCCTGGGGCCGCCTCCTGCAGGGCAACTGGCCATGTGCCTCTGGCTTTAAAAGTCCACTTCCAGGAACTGACCCTAAGGAAATCATTAGGATGCAGGAAAAGGTGTCACCATAGGAATGGGCATCGCAGCGCTGAGAGGTTAGTGACAATGGGGCCAGCGAGTAGGTGAAGGCAGATCCGTACGGTGGAGCCCTGTGCGGTAACTGATCTTATAACCATGCCATCTAATTACATCACGCGGCGTGGGAAACATCCTCCAGCACTCAGGCATTCACATCTTTGTGTACAACTGTATGTAAGTCCTAGAAGGAAATGCAAGGTGTTAGGAAGGGCGGTGCTGGAAGTGGGCCATGGATGCAGCGTGCCCAGATGGGCTGTGCCCGACACGGCCAGGACGCACCTCAACCCAGAGCCCCACCAGGCAGTTCACATCTTTGGAATGGTCGGCCTTCTGCGAGCTGTGGTTTTCCCACCTCTGTGAAGAGGTTTCCCCACTCTCCCCTGCTCCATCACCAGTCGCGTGCCCCCTCCTCCAGGCAGCGCCCCCTCCTCCAGGCAGCACCTGCCCTCACCTCCGCTCCAGCCCGTGCTCCTGTCTGCACCTCCAAGGTGGGCCGGGCTGAGAGTCACGGGAGAGGGGACCTTGATTGTCTCGGGGATCCCAGGATCCCTTCAAGTTACTGACAAAACCTATGGCTCCTTCCCCAGAAACCACACAGCCCACAGACACCTACGTGACACCAGCATTGTATGTGAATTCACAGGCCCCTAGGACCCTCCGCCACGCAGCGGCAGGCCTCCAGGGTTCCGGCCCAGGATACAGACCCAGGTGTGGGGCTCCCACCCATTCCCCACGTCTCTGTCCACCCAGCCTGGCTGCGCCCCTCTGGTGGGCCAGCCTGGCTCCCCTGCAGCCCACAGCCGGGCAGCGCCTGGTGGGATAAGGACCTCCACTGTGAACCCAGATCGGAATCCAAATCCAGGCCTTTCCCGAGAGCCAGGAGAACAGGGGCGGGCAGCCCCTTCCCCGTCTTTCCTGAGAAGGGCGGAGCCATCCCCCTCCCCATGAACAAGGCACTTCCCGCCCCCTCGCCTCCACAAGTGACAGAAGACAAGAGGGGTTCTAGGGAATAAAGACAGCGATGCCGCCCAGTCCCTGGCGACCTTGCTGCGGATCTCGCCAAACCGCCCAGAAGCAGGGCAGGTGTTCACATCGCATCTTGGAGGCTTGTCAAGTTTGGGGATTTAAAATAATTTCCTCGGGCCGGCCTCATGGCTTAGCGGTTAAGTGCGTGCGCTCCGCTACTGGCGGCCCGGGTTCGGATCCCGGGTGCACACAACGCACCGCTTCTCTGGCCATGCTGAGGCCGCATCCCACATACAGCAACTAGAAGGATGTGCAGCTATGACGTACAACTATCCACTGGGGCTTCGGGGGAAAAAAAGAAAAGGAGGAGGATTGGCAATAGATGTTAGCTCAGAGCCGGTCTTCCTCAGCAAAAAGAGGAGGATTAGCATGGATGTTAGCTCAGGGCTGATCTCCCTCACGAAAAAAATAAAAATAAAAATAAAATAAAATAATTTCCTCAAATGAGTCATTTTGGGGATTAGACAAACACAGAAGGTAAACAGAGTACCTGAGAGCATTTTCCCTGCAGCGTAAATGTCTTCAGAAACATGCGTTTGAATCGCTCCGCAGAATTCCACGCTAGGGATGGTGACAGATTTTTTTGAATTATTTCCCAATGTTAGATATGTAGGCTGTTTCTCATTTTTTTCCTACCAATAATAAAGCTCTGATGGTCATATCTGTTGTGCAATATTTTTAATAATCAGGACCACAGAATATCAGGATCATTTTTTCACAATATTAAATATTCCTTTAAATGGTGCTTGTAATCTATGGTGACATAGATTCCTATTCTGTGGGTGCCACATATGTGCGTAGCTGATCCCCCGTTGTGGGGAGTTTGGGCCGTTTGTGAAGGACCCCTGGTCCCATAGCAGAAGGAGGCAGCATAGGGCTGTCATCTTGGGGTGGCTCTGTGCAACCGCAGGCCCCTCATCTCCCAGCCCCTTCCACCAGTGTAGATGTCAGAACATTTCCATCATCCGAGACATACGGAACAGAAAAATCAGCGAGCACTTTGGTGCCGTCCAGTGACCAAAGCCCGTCAGTCCCGTGACCAAGCAGAGAGAGAGGAACTTACCACAGCCAAGCAGGGGCCCCCACCCACCCTCAGATTCAGCCTGTCATGGATTGTTTTTTGACTGACATAGGGTGTTTGTTTATTTTAAATTTGACTTAGTAATCAATATTTTAAACGAGGACATTTTACCAGCCATTCATATTTCTGGCTTCTCAAAGGATCTGAGCTCAGCCCGCCCCGGGCCTGTGCTCCTCCCAATGTGGATGGCTGCAGAACACCAGCAGCCCCCACCCCCAGGTGTGCTGTGCTTCCTAGTCCACCCCAGCCCCACCTGTACCCCAGCTTCTGCCCTGACCCCCTACCCCACCCCGCCTCCACCCCAGAGGTGCTGGGTGCTCCAGTGGGCGCCTGGGTCTCTCCATGCCCCGGGCCTGCGGGCATTGAGTCCTCAGCAGCTCGGCCAGGTGAGCTGCCGCAGAACAAACCCGGACGTGGAGCCCAAACACAATCAGAACAGCTGTTATGCTGGGCTGCACACCCGGCCTGGCCTCCTGGGAAGACGGCGCCTCTGCGTGGAGGCAGCGCCCCTGCGACCACTCCGCCGGGCGCAGGGTGCTCATCACAGCCCCCTGTTGGTGCTTGTAGAGCGCTCCTCCTACAGTGCTGGACTGTTCCTCTTGTACGTGAAGCTTCAGTCTTCGTGTCTTTTGAGCTGGCTGCTGTTGATACGTAGGACACTGTCGCTCTCCGGCCTCTCTGGAGATTGCATCCTGCCCTTTGTGGGTCTCATAACTTCTAGAATGTGCAATTGTTGATCCTTTCGGCTTTCTTGGACATCGCCTCATCAAGTCTGAGCAATGATAGTATTTCTAGTTCCAATGCCCACTCCTTGCACATGGATTTCATGTCACATTCCCTCGACCAGCAGCCTCCAAACAGTGTAAAGATCACCGAGATGGTAGCTCTAGCCGGTCATTGGTTTAGTGGACAAGTCTGTGATGCTTCAGGGCCACGTGTAATTTGGGTGCTGTTTTAGACGTATGTTCTTTAGTATGTTAAGGAGAAATCTTTGTCTCTCCAGCTTGCTAAGATTTTTGTTGGGCTGAATTAATGGGCATATTTACCCCCCAGTTGGATCCCAGCAGTGAACAGTCTCTGTGTCTACCAGTGTTTGGAGGCTATTGGGAAAGAACTCATAAGTGCATGAATGCACGAATGCAACAAGACTGCCCTTTGTTTTCCTTTTCCGCTCATTTACGTGACTCATTGTTTTACTGCATGTACAACCTTTGCATTTCTAGGATAAGCTCTCCTTGGTTACAGCAGATTAATCTTTCCCTGTAAAATAGCACTGAACTGTATTTGCTGGCATTTTGATTAGGATTTCACATCTAAATTCATGAGGGTGCTGGTTCTGCCGTGTGCGTGCATGTACGCCACATTTTACAGACTTTGATATGAACCAGCTTCATAAAAATTAATTGGGTAGTTTTTCATCTTTTAATCTGCTCTGGAAAAATTTATAGAGCCTTGTTATTATCAGTTCCTTGAAAGTTTAAAGAACTCACTGGAAAAACCACTGGACCCTGAACACGTGGGAAGAGGCAATGCTGATCATTTTTCAGTATCTTCCTTACATACTTAGATTTTCTTCTTCTTGGGGGGATACTGATAATCCATATTTTCCAAGCAAATATCCATTTTATCAGAATTTTTAGATTATTTGCTTATAACCTCTTTGTGTCTATTTTTGTGTTCTCTTTCTCTTTGCTAAGTTAGATTCATTTTTTCTTGTTTTGAATTAGTTGAAGTCTTGTCTATTTTCGAGTGTGTGTGTATATGCATGTATGAGTGTGTGCATGTGTGAATGTGTGTGCATGAATGTGTGTGTGTGTTATAAGGCAGAGCTCATACATCTATGTATCAGTTCTGCTTTAACTGCATCTACTGATTCCATCGGTTTTTGCTCTGACCTTTATTATTTACCTACTCTGGCTCTCAGTGCATTCGCAGCCATTCGTGGCTGAGGACAGGCTTCAAATGTACTTCTGCAGTGTGCAAAGTTACAAAAGCAGCTTTGTCACGGTGTCCCCAAGTCTCTCATCTGAGCTTAAGGCACAAGCTGTCCTCTGAGGAGGGGAGGATGGCCTGAGATCCAGCTCTGTGTGAATTCTTGGATGAGGTGAGTGAGAGGATGTCTGCTCAAGAACTTGCAGAGACTGGAGGCAGGAGAAGCCTGGGGAGGAGGTGGGGCTGGGCCCCGGGGATGGCACCAGCGTGCGGGTGTTCATGCTCCACGACAATGCCCACAGAGGCACCAGTGGCACAGAAGGCTCTCGGTGACCAGCTGGGCAAGATGCCCCTCGTGTGGCTATCAGTCAGCCTCTGGCCCCAGCCCCCTGGTGCATGCTCAGTGAGCGCATAGGCGGGGGGCAGGCTGGGCATGGGCCCAACACCCTGGGCTCTCCTCACCAAGGCCAGTCTGTCCACTAGCTCTGCTGCACATCCAACCTGTCAGAGGCCAAGGCTGACCCTTCCACGGAGCGCCATCCCTGAGCTCCTGCGTTGGTAGGGTGATTCCATCAGACCTTCCCAAAGTGGAGGGGTCAGCAGGAAGATTGTGACGAAGGGCGCCTGTTAACTGCGCATCCTGCACAGATAGATGTGAGGTCCTGTCCTCAGCCGCGAATGCCCTCATGGGAAGGGATATACATGCAGGATATGGATTGCCTTCCCAAATCCAGTGTTTTGACCACCACTGCTCTCTGTGGTCCTGCAGGAAGCCTCATCCACTGCCGTGGTGTCCCATTCGACATGATTTCTGACCCAGGAGCTCAATCTACTCTGAAAGAAGAGTAGCTATGGGCTACTGCCCACGGACTTCACTGGTCTAACCACACACCCCATGACCCGGACCCAGCTGGCTAGACCGAAGGCACAAAGGCCCCTGCAGACCCAGCTCTGGAGCCATTAGGATGTTGCTCTAGGATGTGGTGTACATCCTAAACCAACGGCCAGTATATGGTGCCTCTCCCCCATTTCTGCAGCACACGGGTTTGAAACCAAGGGTTAGAGAGGAGAGCGGCCGTCTGGCTGTTTACTCCAAACAACCTGCTTCAAGAGGACTTGCTGCCTGTCCCCAGGGCTCTGGGCTGGTGGAGTTCAAGGCTCTCATATCTAGGGGAGGATCACGTCCTGCAGGGAACACGGCACAGTTCCCTAGGACTGGGAGCTGGGAGCTGCGTCTGCCCTTAGTGCTGAAACCCTGAGCTGGCAGACAGGGGAAGCGGTCCTCCGCTGCCGGGGTGCTGACCATGGAAATCAAAGAGACACAGGGACCCAGAGGCCATGCTCAGGAGGACTTGGGCTGGGACCCAAGGGATTCCCAGGGGTGCCTCTCTGTGCTCCCCCACGCTCAGTAATAAAGGACAAAAGAAAACTGCAGCACCCAACACAGACGGCCCACCAGGCCTCCAAGCAGAGGGAGGTAAGCGCTGGTGACCCAGCCCGGCCAGCCGTGGTGCGGGCAGGGGTGAGCGAGCGTGGGACAGGTGGGGGAAGAAGGCCGTTGGCGTCACCGCCTGGGGCTCACGGCCCGCTTCAGAGGGGAGGACTGGAGCAGCCAGGCGTGTCATGCGTTATGATTATTCCCCTTCCCCCACCACCTGTAAGGCAGGTGCTAGCAAGACAAATGCCACAATTCAGGTTCCAGGTAGGAATGTGACTGAAGTGACCATGGTGCTGATGGGAATCTGTGCACCCTTTCAGAGATGAGGTGTTCTCCTCCTGGATGAAAGGCAAGGGTAGACCTTGGGGTAGACGAGGTGGGCTGTGTTGATGGCTCTTCTCTGCCTTGCTCTGCACCCAAGAAGTCCACCTTACAGAGTGCAAATGTCTACAAAACTCGGAAAGCAGGAAAGAGTGGCCCAGGAACTGCTTCAAAGAGAGGCAACAGGTAGACAGTCTCACACGTGGAAGAACTCATGGATTGAACACCCACAAGGTCTTCTGGTGGTAAAAAAATATTCAAATAATTTCACAAAATCTAGCCAATCAAAAGACTACTCAAAGAAAAATCTGGAATGGAAGTGGTGAGCATTAAATTTTTAAAAACATAGAGCCAAAAAACTGGGGCCTTATGATTACAGAACAGAATAATCTCCATAACGTAAAAAAAAGTCATATAACTGACAAATATCAGGATATGGTGGGTGGGAAGGTGGAAGCAAATGTAACGATGCAAACATCCTCATCTCTTGTGAGAAGGAGTTGATCCGTACCGTCTGAAATTAAAATATATAGTTACAATGAAATGGCTTCAACCTTTTTATGTTTTGGCTGAACTTTGTTTTTTCAACTTTTCTTATTGTGGTAAAATACACAGAACGTGACATTTACCATCTTCACCATTTTTAAGTGTACAGTTCACTGTACAGTGTAAGTGTACAGTACAGTTCAACATTAATTACATTCATGATGTTGTGCAGCCATCACCACTATCCATCCTCGTAACGCTTTTCATCTTGTAAAACCGAAACTCTATAGTATTAAACACTAGCTCCCCATTCCTCCCTCCCCGCAGCCCCTGGCACCCGTCATTCTACTGTCTGTCTCTATGGATTTGACTACTGTTAAGTACCTTCTATAAGTGGAATCATACAGTATTGGTCTTCTTGTGACTGGCTTATTTCACTCAGCGTAATGTCCTCAAGGTTCATCCATGTTGTAGCTTGTGACAGAATTTCCCTCCTTTTTAAGACTGAATAATATTCTGATGTGTGGATAGAGCACATTTTGCTTATCCATTCATCTGTTGATGGACACTTGGGTTGCTTCCACATTTCAGCTATCATGAATAACACTGCTGCTATGAACATGGGTGTACAAATATCTCTTCCAGACCCTGCTTTCAATTCTTTGGAGTATATACGGAGAAGTGGAAATGCTGGGTCATAAGGTAATTCTATTTCTCATTTTTTGAGGAACCTCCATACTGTTTTCCACAGCAGCTGCACCATTTTACATTCTCATTGACAGTGCACAAGAGTTCCAATTTCTCCACATCCTCCCCAACATTTGTTATTTTCTGTTTTCTGGCTAGTAGCCATCCTCATGGGAGTGAGGGTTACATTGTAGTGTTGATATGCAGTTCCCTAATGATTAGGGATGTTGAGCATCTTTGCATGTGCTTTTTGCCCATTTATACATCTGCTTTGGAGAAATGTCTATTCAAATCCTTTCTCCTTTTTTGAATCGGGTTGTTTGTCTTTTGTTGTTGTTGAGTTTTAGGAGTTCTCTATAAATTCTGGATATTAATCCCTTATGAAGTTATGATTTGCAAATATTTTCTCCTATTCTGTGGGCTGCCTTTTTACTGTGTTTATAGTGTATTTTGATGCATAAAGTTTTTAATTTTCATGCTATCCAATTTTTCTATTTTTTCTTTTGTTACTTGTGATTTTGGTATCATATCCAAGAAATCATCGCCAAATCCAGTGTCACTAAGCTTTGGTCCTGTGTTTTCTTCTAAGAGTTTTATTGTTTTAGGTCTTACATTTAGGTCCTTGATGCATTTTGAGTTAATTTTTGTGTATGGTGTTAAAGTAGGGTCCAACTTTATTCTTTTGTATGTGGATATCCAATTTTCCCAGCACCATTGGTTGAAAAGACTGTCCTTTTCTCATCGAACGGTCTTAGCACCCTTGTCAAAATCCTTTGACTACATATTTGAGGGTTTATTTCTGGGCTCTCTATTCTATTGGACTGTGTGTCTGTCTTTATGTCAGTGCCACACTGTTTTGTGTAGTCAGGTTTGAAATCAGGAAGTCTGAGTCCCCCCGTTTTGTTCTTTCAAGAATGTTTTGGCTATTCAGGATCCCTTGAGATTTTATATGAATTTTAGGATGAGTTTTTCTATTTCTCCAAAAAAAACATCATTGGGATTTTAATAGAGATTACATAAAATCTGATCACTTTGGATAATATTGACATCTTAACAATATTGTCTTCCAATCCACAAATATGGAATGTCTTTCCATTTATTTGTGTCTTTAATTTCTTTCAGCAGTGTTTCATAGTTTTCATTGTACAAGTCTTCCACCTCCTGGTTAAGTTAATGCTTAAGTTAATTAATTCTTAAATTAATTCTTAAGTATTTTATTCTTTTTGGTGCTATTGTAAATGGAATTGTTTTTGTGATTTCCTTTTCAGATTGTTCATTGTTAGTGTATAGAAATGCAACTGATTTTTGATTTTGTATCCTGCTACTTTGCTGAATTCATTTATTACCTCCAACCACTGTTTTGTGGAGTCTGTAGGATTTTCTACATATAAGATCATATCGTCTGCAAACACAAATAATTTTACTTCTTCCTTTCCAATTTGGATACCTTTTATTTCTTTTTCTTGCCTAATTGCTCTGGCTAGAATTTACATTACTATGTTGAATAGAAGTAAAAGCAAGCATCCTTGCCTTGTTCCTGATCTTAGAGCAAAAGCTTTCAGTCTTTCACCATCGAGTATGCACTTCACTGTGGGTTTTTAATATACGGTTTTTATTGTTGATATAGTTTCCTTCTATTCCTAGTGTGTTGATTGTTTTTATCATGAAGGGGTGTTGCATTTTGTCAAATGTTTTTTCTTCATCAATTGAAGTGATCATGTGGTTTTTTTCTCTTCATTCTGTTCATATGATCTATGACACTGATCAATATTCATATGTTGAACTGAACCACCCTTAATTCCAGGAATAAATCCCACTTAGTCTTGGTGTATAATCCTTTGAATAAGCTGCTGAATTCTGTTTGCTGAGGATTTTTGCATCAGAGTTCGTAAGGAATATTAGTCTGTAGTTTTCTTTTCTTGCAGTATCTTTGTCTGCGGTATCAGTCATGCTGGCCTCATAGAATGAGTTAGGAAGTGTTGCCTCCTCTTCGATTTTTTGGAAAAGTATGAGAAGGACTGGTATTAATTCTTCTTTAACTATTTGGTAGAATTCACCAGTGAAGCCATCAGGTCCAGGGCTTTTCTTTGTTGGGAGATATTTGATCACTGATTCAATCTCCTTTCTAGTTATAGGACTATTCAGATTGCCTATTTATCCATGATTTAGTCTTGTAGGTTTTGTGTTTCTAGGAATTTGTCCATTTCATCTAGGTTATCCAATTTTTGGCATACAATTGTTCACAGTACTCTCTTATAATTTCCGTGAATTAGTCACTTCACCCAGTTTCTGTCCAGTAGAGCGTCTGACTCCAGAGTCCACTTTTTGAACATTTCATGCCACGTGGGGATGAGGTTTCAGCATCAAAGTCATGTCCAGGTCTCCATCCTTGGGGATCCCACCCATCTCGTTCTGTAGTCTCCACCTGGGTATGCCGTGAGGGCTATAAAATCAGGGTTAACCCCATGAACGGGAAAACCTCAGCATCTTCACTGGCAAACAGCTTGTTTTGGAACCTTCACTATTGTTTTTAAGTTTTGATATTTTTTTCAATTCTGCATGCATTGTCAGTCTAAGATTGGTTTTGATGTTCTGGAAATTTATGTCAAAACACCAAGGCATGCCTGAGGGTGTCCAGGTGGAATTGCTGTGATCCAATGGCCTGTTTCTTCACAAGGCTGTCTAACCAGAGGCTGCCGTTGCTACTGTGGCTTCAGGTGGGGGGAAGAGCTCAGCAGGCAGAGAGCCTTGGGGCTGCCCAGCTCCCAGGAGGAGGGGTCTCCATTCCTCCCGGTCAAGATGACTAGAGTAGTGTCCTGGGGCTGCCATAACAAATTACCACAAACTGAGGGCCTCAAAACACCGGACATTTATTCTCTCACAATTCTGGAGGCCAGAGTCCAAATGAAGATGAGGGCTGTGCTCCCTCCAAAGGCTCAAGTGGAGGGTCCTTCCTGCCTCTTCCAGCTTCCAGTGGCCCCAGGCGTTCCTTTGGCTTGTGGCCGCATTGCCCAATATCTGCCTTCGTGGTCACTTCACCTTCTCCTGTTCCCTGGGCTTCACCTTGTCTGTCAATTTCTCTCAGACTTTCTCCTAGAATAAAATTTCCCCTGAGCTGTCATTGGATTTAAGGCCCACTTGGACAATCCAGGATCGTCTTCTCATCTCAAGGTCCTTAATTACATCTGCAAAGACCCTTTTTCCAAATAAGGCCACATTCACAAATGCCGCGGATTGGGACGTGGATATCTTTGGGTGGCCATCATTCAACCCACACCAACAAATGCTGGCCACGCACAGCACAGATGGAGCTCCCGACCCCAGGTGAGAACCCGAACCAGTCACGTGCAAAAGACCTGTGAGGCCAAGGTTGAGGTGAACGTGAGTCCACCCCGCAGAGAGGGGTGTATGTATGGGGAGGCGGGGGATCCTGGGGAAATTACAATAGCAAACAAAGAAGGAGTCAGCACCTGTGACACGACAGCAGGAGTGCATGAAACAGTGTCATCAGACACAGAAGCAAATAGTTGTAACTCCTGTAAATCAGAAGTGTGGGTTTTAAACCAAACAGTTCCATGGATGGGCTATATAGGCTTGTCACCACTGAAAAGTAGATGTGGGGATGTACGGAACAAAATAGAAGACATTTCCAGGAGCACAGAGAGGAAGTCAGAGAGACGGGAAACGAGAGATGTTAAGCCACACGAAGGCTGGTTTCAGGTTAAGCTCCGGTAAGTAACCAGAAGCACTGCAGGGTGAGAAAAGAGGACAACCTGGGGCCAGGTCTCAGAGGACGAGGGCAGAGTTTTCCAGAAGGGTGGAAAGACAGGAGTCCTCAGATTAATTAAAACAGAAGGCTGAGCAGGTAAAACCTAAAAGATAGGACATCATAAAAGTCCACAATGGATATGCTGACAGAGGAAGAACCTGAGGCTGCCTTCTCATCAGCAATAATCAGAGGCCAGAAAACAAGGGGGAAGTGGTCCCCGTGCGGAGGAGGGCGTGCCCCCCGACACCCGGGGCACGGACAGTCGTGGTAAGCGCAAACGGCCGTGTGCTGCTCAGTCACCACCCACACGTGCTTGTGGAGAAACCACCACCTGGGACCAGAAGACCCCGGTCCCCTCCACCCGGCCCCGCCACGGGAACAGCCGCTCCCTCCACCTCAGTCCCGCAATCCCCCTGCACCTTGGCGTCTCCGGAGTTTCTCCAGGAAGCACGGGCACGGTTAGCCCACGTCTCAGAGAGGAGGGCCTGGCCAGCCCTCACACCCCAGAAGCAGTGCTTCTGCTGCAGGACGATCACAAGCCCCAAACCGCGAGCCAATTACACATATATCTACTGAGCAAACAACCCAGCCGGAACCATGGTCAGATCCTTATTTATCAGGAGAAGTGCCAAGAACCACTTTAGTTTTCATCGGGTCGAGGCTGAGCTGCTCTGGCTCCGCGCTGGCACGAGGGCATCCATCTTCGGCTCATGCATTATGCATCTTCCCTGAATCAGACGGCTGTGGCAGCCTCCTGTTCTCTGATTTTGATAAAAAGCGCTCAGGGCAGCCATTGTGACAAGGATGAGCGTTTGTCTAAATTATTTAAGGGAAGGGATGTGGCTCAGGGGCAAGAGGTGATGACGTCTCATTTCCATTCAGAGCTGCTACTTCAGATAAGAGCGGCCTTGCCCAGGCCTGAGGAGCCGTGCCTCCGGCGTGGACAGGCATGGCCCTGCTCCCAAGCCCACCCCAGCCTGCCCAGGGAGACCAGGGCCCGGGAGTGGACCCTGTGCCCTCCAGTGGGAAAAGGGTCAGAGCTGGTGGCCCGGGAGAGCCCGGGTTGGGGTCAGGGCCGTGTCCAACCTGAGTCCGGCCTCACCTGTCCAGTGAACTGAGAAGAGGATGTGCCCATGAACTCCAGCCCAATGCTTTCCCTGTTAAACTGGAGTTGTTGGTGTTGTTTTTGTCAAAATACTCTTGGAGCGCTAACACAGGAAATGATGACACGGGGGGTGCTGGGGTGGGGAATGTTACCAAGACCCCTGGCTTCTGGCCTCCCTCGGCCCACCCTCAGCCCACCCCGAGATCCCTTAGGGCCCCGAACACAGGCTCGATGCTCAGCACAGTTCTTCAAGGATGGGGGCGCTGAGGCCCAGGGGGTGGCAGGCTGGAGCCGGAGAGAAGCCCTCCACCCTCTCCTAGGTTCAGGCACCCAGTTGGGGGAGCTCAGCCCCAGCCTAAGGTCTCCCTGCTGCCTCCTCGCCCACCCAGTGCCCTCTCTGCTCCTCCCTCACACCTCCCAGGACCCCCGAGACCTCCTGACACCCAAAGCTGACCCCAGGCCAGGCCTGGCGAGAGGAGGCCAGGCAGCCCGTGAGGGACCTGTCTGGGCCACATGGGGACCCCACCTTGGGAGGGGCTTCCAGGTCCCAGTGTGTGACCCACGGCCGAGGTGAGGGGCCAGGATTTGGAGGCTCTAAGGGCCCAGACCCTGTCATTCTACCTGTTTTCAGACTCATGCCAGAGGCCTGTGGGGACAGGGGCGAGGCGGTCAAGGCCTGCATGGGCCTTGGAAAGACCCATGAGAGCCATATATGGAAGGGGCTAATGGGGCCTGGCTGGAGAGAATCCTCCATCCTCACCTCCTTACTTCCCCCACCTCCTCACTCCTCACTCCTCACCTCCTCACTCCTCACCACTCACCTCCTCACTCCTCAC
>JABWHU010001778.1:72994110-73004163 GCA_014189135.1 Dicerorhinus sumatrensis harrissoni
CTCCTCACTCCTCACTCCTCACCTCCTCACTCCTCACCTCTTCACTCCTCGTCTCCTCACTCCTTGTCTCCTCACTCCTCATTTTTCACCTTCTCACCTCCTCACCCTCCGCACCCTTCAACTCCTGCTTCCTGAGGAGTCTAGGCTTCACTTCTGGGATGTGACTTGTCTCCTCCTCAGTCAAGCAGGGTATCCCAGGCCTGCCGGTGTGTCCTCATGAGGACCAGCCAAGAGGGGAACACAGAGCCTCCACCCCAGACCTGCTGTCACTGGGAGAGAAGCAGAGAGCCACAGAGGCCTCATCAGCCCCAGCGTACAGATAAGACACAGAGTCTCCGACAATGCACCCAGGTCCCAGGGCTGCAGAGAGCGAGCAAGCACAAGTACAGCTAAGGAAGAGCACTGTTGCCTCTTGGAGGCGCATCTCGGATGAATTATTTTATGTCTGTTTCCTCCTGGTGTCCTAGCCCCCACACCCGACCCTCCACATTCCTGCCTCCATCTGCTCCCTCCCCAGGCTGCCTCCCCAGGCTGGAGGCGGATCTTGCTGTCCAGACCTTCCTCAGGACAGGACCTTCCTCAGGAACACCCCTGCTGCACTCCAGTGGAAAGTTCCTGCAGGGTCATGTGTGGGCACATTCATCTGTAAGAGAAGCCAGCACGTGCAAACCTAAGCCACGTATGAGCGGGTCACCGCTCCAGAGCCCGGGTATCCACAGCTCACAGCCTCCACGTGGCCGGCCTCGGCTCCGTCATTCCCGTGCGTTATTGCACTGGAGGACAGAGTCACTTACAGGCCGACACAATCAACCAGGAAATGCAAGGAGCCGCGGAAGCAGCTGGGAGAAAAGGGGCCTTGACTCCTGAAGGCTCCAACTCAGCCAGCTCAGGCTCCCTGGGCTGCAAGGCCCCTCAGGGGACGAGGATGTGGACGCCTGGCCTGGCGCTGCAGGTGCTCACGGAGAGGTGCCACCCATTCCCCAGCCGGTCCTGGGAAGCCAAGTCACCTGCTGGCAGGGACATAGCAAGTCAGAGCGAAATCCATACAGGAGCCCTCTGCTTACTCAGTGGCCCCTCCAAGGAACCCCCATGCTCTGCTACCCAGGCTCCTGGCGGTGGCCGTGTTTCCCTACAGATACGAGTTTGGGGCCTCTTAGACCTGGTGCATCTCTGCACTCCCAGTTGTATGCTGACCAGGGCACATTCTGCAAACTCTACCAGCCTCAGTTTCCTCACCTGTAAAATGGGGTTGACTAGGATTCACGGGGACACCCAGGGCACACCTGACCCCCAGTAGGTTCCCAGTAAATATTAGCTTAAAATAGAGCCATAAGAAGTAAAAAACAGAGCCAGAGCCCAGAGCAGGGTCTGCACATGTTCAGTGTTTGTCAAGTGGCTCCCAGTGAAGCCTATCACCATGGCAATGCAGAGGGGGTGCCTTGCTCCCAGGGAGATGGAGAAGAGTTTAGTTACATCTCAGAATGATTGCAGACCCCTCCCCCCTTTCATCCCCAGAATTCCTCAGGTCTGGAGCTCACTTCTCAAATCAGGTCTCTGCCCCTGGGCCTCTGTCACGGCCCAGCCCTGCCCAGACTCCTCAGCCCACACTTCTGCCTGAGTCTCCGTCCAGAAAACGTGAACAGACACGCAGCACCTTTCCTGACCTCACCTGCGGCCCAGATGCAGTATTAACCCATTTTACAGGTGGGGAGATAGAGGCCCAGAGAGGTTAAGAGCAGCTCCGGGGAGGCGGAGCCCTGGTCTCCACCCAGGCCTGTCTGACCCCACAGCCCAGGCTCTGTGCTCGACCCCAGGCTGCCTCCCTGGGGAGAAGGGACCCAGGTGGGCAGCTGCACAGGGAGCTCTGAGAGGCTGGCCCTGGTAGAAATTCTGGACTAGCTCCCCAGCACCAAACGGTAAAGTGGTTGGCAGGCGAGGGGAGCGGGCCCAGTACAAAGAAGACACTGAGAAGATGTCCCAGATGATTAGGGACATAAAAATTTAATCACCTGCTCACTTTGTACCCAGAGTAAAATTCTGGTAAAAGCACAAGGCCCCAGAATCTCGGCTCTGGAGGGATCTTGAAGGAACGCGGACCCTCCCTGTCCAAGGCTTCTTTCCCACCACGCAGCTTCTCGGACCCACAGTCTTCCCCGGGGCCGAGAAGCTCAGGGAAGCTCAGGGCATCTCGGGCAGCTTTCTCCCGAGTGGAGCCGGGACCGTCCTCGGGGCGGTGGGACCTGGTGGCTCCCCGTCCCAGGGCGGCTGGGCAGGGGCTGGAGATGGGGTCCAGGTCCTCGGTCCCTCTGCTCTCCTCTGAGGAACGTGCACCAGCGGTGAAGAAATAACGTGCTCACAAGAGAACAACAGCAGGAGCCCCGGACCGCTGAGCCGCCCCCTATGTCTGCACTTGACGCACAGCGCCCTGTCTGACCGTGACAGCAGCCTCGCACCATCACTGCCATCATCCCCACTTTACAGAAGAGGGGCACGCTCAGGGCGGCTCAGGGACCTGGGCTGTGTCTCTCAGCTGGGGGCCAGCCCTGGGTGGCCCGACACCAGAGCTCACGACCTTTCTCCCACCCTCCAGTCCTCTCCCACAAAGCGAGTGTGCATACATGTGCACACACACACACACACACAAGTGCTCCAGGATACGTGCCTGTCAGGGCAAACTCAAGACTCCCACTGCCCGCCTCCTCCAGGGAGGCTGCCTGGAGCTCCCCGGCTGTTCCCTCCCTCCTGCTGGTGGGAAGAGGTTCCCTCTCACCCGTCATCCCCCCAGGGCTGTCTCGGACGTCTGCTTTGTCTGAACCCAGAGGACTGTGGACGGGCCTCAGGTGTGAGCCTGAACGGGCTAGACCCAGATTCTGCCGGGCAGACAAGATCCTGGAGGGACCTGGGTCCTTGAATGACCGTGACCCTGGAGCTAGGATGCTCAGCTCGGAGCTGTTATGTGGGGCAAGCAAATGTCTAGAGCCTTTGAGTGACTGTAGTGACGGTGTTGTTACAGCAGCTTACGTTTACCCGACTGCGAACCCGTGGTGCTAAAGGATGTCATGAGATACGGTCAATTTTTACCAATTTTAATAAATAAGAGAAACTTAATATACATGGGTAAGTCGTTTATGTTATTGTTTGTATCTGTTTATAGTATGGATCTGTCTAGGAAGAGAGGGTGTTTACAGGAAACTGAGGCAGCGGGCCCATCCTCAGAAAGCAGAGACTCCCAGGAGCAGGGCGGGGGGCCAGCTCCGGGTCTGCCCCCGTGTCCCGAGCCCATGGAGGCTCAGCCTGTGTCCCGCAAGGCTGCATCCTTTAGCTCCACGGCCAGTCCCGGTGCAACAGCAGGACAGCGGGACGGGAGCCCTGGGGAAGTAAAAGCAAAAGACACCATCGCAGGGGAGACCGCGGGGAGCAGAGGAGAGACAGTTGTGCGACCGGGCGTGCGTTCCCGTGGCCGTGGACTATGACCGAGAAGAGGGCTCGGCCTGCACCCGAGGGCCGCGGGTCTAGGGGACGCACCGGGTCTGTGTTACAGTGCCACACGTCCAGTCCTCACAGCCACCCTGTATGGCCTGAGGGAGGTGTCTGGCAGAGCAAGTGCCATTGTCGCTCCAGGATGTGACCCCAGGACGGTGGCTCCAGGAAGGCAGGAGGACAGGGAGGTGGGGGGCCAGGGAGGGAGAGGGGCAAAGAGGGACAAAGAAACAGGTATGAACACGTTACCTGCAGCTGGACTTGATGCTTGAAGAGCTGAGCTGCGTGCTCTGCCTGCTTTCTGCAGTATGTAAAGCAATAAGAGGACAGATAGATTAATTCCGCAATTTTAATTCAATGTTTAGAAGAGTTGAATTAGACACATTTGCGATCAGTGGTTAGCTATCTGGGGAAACCTAGTCTGTGGCATTTGTGTTCTGATTTCTCAGGGGTGTGAGCCGTGTGTAAATATTTAGAGGAATGTTGGCTGTTTGGTGTCTTCACAGAGTATTTGTCATTTACAGACTCAGGAGAGAAGTGAGGTGGGTGCAAACCCTCCTCACCACGGTCCTGTTCCCTGGGACCCTAAAACTGTTGATACCCCACACGGCAAGCCTCATCCTGCTGTTCCGTCGCCTGGCCTGTCTCCTGGGACCTCTTCCCCGTGTCTGGCTCCTACTCAGCCTCCAGGACCAGCTCCAGACACCCCCCAACGGGCTCCTCAAGGGCAGGGATGGCCCTGGGCACAGAGAGGGAGCACAGCCGAAAACCAGGAGTGAGTGGCTAAATGAGGGACTGAATGACCCCATGGGAGGAGCACGGGAAGCAGAGAAGCGGCCTGGCATGGAGCGCACCCTAAACCCAACGCAATCGCCGTGGGATCCCACTGACTGCGTAGAAATGAACCCACTGATTCCAAAGTTCATGGGGAATCGCAAGGGGTCGGGAATAGCCAGGGAACTCTAGAGAAAGAGGAATAGAGTCAGAGGCCTTCCTACTAAGCAGCGGAAACGAGGGCAGTGGGGCCCGCCACAGGCAGAGGCGTCAGACCCCTGGAATCTATTCACGAGTCCAGAAATCAGCCCGGAATCCCTGGTCAGCTGATTTTCCACCAGGTTGTGAGACCATCCAATGGGGAAAGAGTCATCTGCTCATAGAGGATCCTGGCCCAGGATGTGAGCGTTGGGGGCTCATGAGATGTCTGGTAAAGGTAAACCAAGGCCCGTCCTACAGCCTCCCACCAGGCCCCTGCCCTGCGCAGAGCAAGGGGTACAGGCCGGAATCGGACTGGTCCTGCCCCCAGGAGGCCCCGGTCTAGCACGGGGAGCAGAGCTGGGACAGAAGAAGCCACGCAGGCTGGTGTGGACGACAACGAGGGCACATTCCAGATGGAAGGCGGGGTGGGAGGGGAGTTAGAGGAGAGATGGGCATGTCCAGGTACGCGGGTCACCGGAGAGGACTTCCAGGCCACACACGAGGGGAAGGCAGGACCACCAGGCGTGGGGCTCCCCGTGTGGAGGGGAAGGTGCTAGAGAGACGGGCTGGCCTGTCCCAGCATGCTCTGGACACCTTGCTAGGGAGCTGGACTTCAAGTGGGTAGCGGGGGTCTTTGGAGGGTCAGCTTGGGGGTTAGGAGGAAGGTCAGGTTCATGTTTCAAAGGTGGCCTGAGGGGCCGGCCCCGCGGCGTAGCGGTTACGGGCACACGCTCCGCTGCTGGCGGCCCGGGTTCGGATCCTGGGCGCACAGTGGCGCACCGCATGTCAGGCCACGCTGTGGCGGCGTCCCATATAAAGTGGAGGAAGACGGGCGTGGATGTTAGCCCAGGGCCGGTCTTCCTCAGCAAAAAGAGGAGGATTGGCATGGATGTTAGCTCAGGGCTGATCTTCCTCACAAAAAAAAAACAAAAAACAAAGGTGGCCTGAGACAGGATGTTGGAGGAGTGTGCCTTCCCTCCAAAGAACAGCCGCCCTGCTGGTGAGCTGGCGGGACTTCCTCACCCCCGTCTTCTCTTTCCTGCCCCACCTCCGGAGAGCATATCTGGGGGTCCCTGGCCTCCCCCTGGGCTCCACTGAGGCTCCCCGGCCGTGTGGATACAGACACAGGCTCTGACGGAGGCTGCCCAGGGGTGCAGCCTGGTGGGGTCACTTACTCTGTGAGTGAGGGGGCCGGCCCTCACCCCTCTCGGCCTCAGCGCCCTCCTCCGTCCAGCGGGTCACAGTAGCCCCTGTCTGAAAGCCCACTGGTGCCTGGTGAGTATTAACACTCAGGCAACGTCCGCCGTTTTCATCACATGAACTATGTGCTTTGATGCGGCTCCTGTGTGGTGTGAAGGACTGTTTTCCTGCTTCAGCTCAATTTTAATAATTTAGATGGAAACCAGCCTTTTTCTTCTTATTGGGGAAGAGATTTAATTCTCAGTCTTTTGGAAATGCTCAAGAAAGCAGAGAACGTCTCTTTTGTAAGAGCGTGTTGTGCCCTGGATCAGACGGGGCATCAAATTATCTTAATGGTCGTTACATAAAGTGCACACTTCCTCATTTTCTTTTTCCTAAACTACTTATCTGAAATAGGGAGCTTCTCCAACTCACATGAGAGACTGAAATGAACCAAAATGCATGTTCACTCCAAGAAAAATCAACGGTAAGTGTCCAGCAGCTGGGAGTCCTAACGTCCCAGTGATCAAGGGGACAATATCAATCACCGCGCCCAGGGTCGTTCAAGTGCGATCCCCACTCAACTCTGTCACACTCAGGGTGTGACCATCAAAGCAGGCAGGTGAGCTGTGTAGGGAAAACACGGCACGGCTTAATGCTCACCAGGTGCTACCCGCGCAGCTCAGAGCCCTGATCAGAGAGAATCTTCCGGAACCAGAACCGCCAGGGCACGGGGCTGTCCCCTTGACTGCCAGCGACTTCGCTTTGAAGATGGAAAATTTCACGATGGGCCGCGGCTTCGCCGTTTTGCTGTTGAATTCAGTCCACAGACGACCTCAGTGGTACAAAGACAGAGCCGCGTCTAGATGAGGCCGTGTTTCGTGTGTCATGCCCACTGCCACTGGCGTGGCCTCACTGTATTTTGGCCAGCAGAATGAATAGCCAATCTGGTCCCCCCCACAGCGGCAGCAGCTGCCAGGAAGTTGGACAATAACGTGGCACCCCTTTGAAATGGACTGAGCGCAGACAGCTGCAGAGTCAGTGTGGCCCCCCAGAGCGGCACTGGAGGTCAAGTACAGGAGCTCCTATCTCGGAGCATCGGGGCTTCCGAGCCCTGGAAGGGTGGCCTCTCCCCGCCTTTTCTTCCTTCATCCCACAGATGTCGATTAAGCGCTCTCCGAGTGCCAGCCACTGGGGGACAAAGGAGGCCCAGGGGATGAGTCAACAGCTCGGTCAAGCAGGGTCCCATCCGGGCCTGGCCTCCTGCTGCTAACCCCCCACAAGCGTCCGTCCCTGCGGACATGAGGTGGTGGTGGTGCCCGCACGTGGGGCTGCTGCAAGGATGGAGCCAGGGGACCCACAGGGGCTCTGCGCCCTGGAACGGGCCCACAGGAGGTGCTCAGCAAACGGGATCCACTGCCCCCGCCAGGCCCAGCCCAGGGGCTCACAGGCTGGCAAGAGAGTCAGACTAGAGACGCCCTTCCCTCAGAGCCTCATTGTGATCTTAGCTCTGGACTCAAAAAAGTACAAATTTGGTGTGTGTGTGTTTTTTAACCTGAGTACATGTGATCAACAGAGATCACCAGGTTGCAGGAAAAGAGGTCAAGATCTTGTGTCAACAGGGCCCCCACTTCCTCGCCTCCCCCTCCCCTCCCTCCCTCCATCGTCAGAACTCCGGCTGCTCCCAGCTCCGGACTCTGCTTTCCTCCTTCTTTGCTTTCTTTATTGTTGGTGGCAGTGCCTTTACAGGTCCCTTTCTCCGTCCGTCAGCTACTGCGGTGTGACGAACACCCGCAGCTCCAGACAACTCCGCGCGTCAGCTTGTGATCCGAGGCTCTGCGCGTTAGGGGGTGGGGAGGTGGAGTCTGCTCATCTTGGTTGCACGTGCTCCCATTGCAGGGCTCAGCGAGGATGGCGGGGCTCAGCCATGTCCCACGTTCCCCATCCTTCAGAGGGCCAGCCCAGGTCCATCCAGGTGGCAGAGGCAGGGTCGCGAGACAGACGAGCAGCACATGGCCCCCAGAGGCCCAGGCTTGGAACTGGCACGCGTCACTTCCACCCGTCCTGCTGGCCCAGGTCAGCCACAGGCCAGCCAGGTCCCTGGGGAATGGACTCCGGCCTTGGTGGGCAGGGCTATGACATCACAGGCCAGCGGTGAGAAGCAGGAGGGGTGAGGCGGGGGACGTGGTCACCCTCCACTCGCTGGACCGGCACTCAGGCCTGCCTGACTTCTCCGTCCAGTGCATTGACAGCTGCTGAGCTCGTGGGGGGGGGCCCCAGGCAGGGCCCTCCTCTCCAGGCACTCTGACGCAGGAGTCCCGCTGCAGCATCTGGGCACTCACCAGCCCTCCCTGGACAACAGACTCCCTCAGCCTCCCTGAGCGCCCCATCCCTTCTCAGCACCCCCAGTCCCACCAGCAGCCCCTCAGCCATCAGCCCCCTAGCCCCCCAGCCTCCCCAGCCCTCCCAGCTTGCAGTGTGCTCACTCCACTTGCTCCTCCTCTGCATCTTTTTAGAAATGTCACGCCACACAGCAATGTTTTATTTCCTCTCATTGCTCTGCGTTTAAATCTTCAGAGCTTCCCCAGCCCAATGGGACAGGGTCCCAGCACCCCTCTCCCTGCGGGCCGTGGCTCGGCCACCCTGCTGTCCTGACTCTTCCCGCTTTAGGAATGCAGGGTGCTCGGGCTCCGTGTGCTCAGCTCCTGGGTGGGGTGCCTCCTCTGTGTGCCCCAGCTCCAGGGCCGCCCTGTCCTATCAGACAGCCTGTCTCTCCCACAAGGCAGCAAGCTTCTGGGATCAGTCCCATCTCTGAGTGCAAAGCACCCAGCACAGGCTGTGCATTCAGAGGACACATGTGGTCCACGGATGGATGGATGGATGGGTGGATGGTTGGTTGGATGGATGGATGTGTGGATGGGTGGGTGGATGGATGGATGGATGGTTGGATAGATGAGTGGGTGTGTGGGTGGGTGGGTGGATATGTGGATGGATGGGTAGATATGTATGGGGTGGGGGGTGGATGGATGGGTAGATATGTATGGGGTGGGGGCTGGATGGATGGGTAGATTTGTATGGGGTGGGGGGTGGATGGATGGGTAGATTTGTATGGGGTGGGGGGTGGATGGACAGATGGATACATATGGAGGGATGGATGGGTGGATATGTTGGGGGGAGAGGAGATGAATGAGCAAACAACATGGGCGCCTGGTTGTCTTGAGACCTGATTGTCTCACCCTATGACCTCCTCCACTGAGCCACCTCTGCCCCTAACAGCAATGCCATTGACTTTAACCATGAATTTTCTCTTCTTTTTTTTTAAATGTGCTAGAGTAGCCCACGGCCCTGGGGCTTGCAGAACGGGTTTTATCTGCCCTCAAAGCCAGTCCACGTGGTTGTCTATCACCCTCCATCCCCGAGCAGACTGTTTGGCAGACAGCGGATTGCTGTCATTCTCCTTCACTTGGGCTTTGATTCCCGGGTCGTAACTACTGTTTACAGGAAAGCTGACTTCTCAGTAACGATACTGAAATCAGATCCCCGGGCGCTGGGCGAGCAGCAAGCAGTGAGGGCCCTGGCACGCCCATGAGACGCGACTGCCTGGCAGCTCCGAGGGCTGTCTGTCTGGAAAGGGACTGACTCCTGGAAAGGGTCCTCGTGGGCAGGACCTGGAGGTCCCCAGGGTCTGGGTCAGGGCCTCAGCCCCTCCCAGTCTGCCTCCACCACGCCAAGCAGACCAAGGGGAAGCCCCAGCGGACATCTCCCACTCCAGGACCTTGGGCACCTGTGTCCTCACCCACACCCTACCTGGCCCCTCGTTACACACAGAGGAAGTGTCTCCGAGCACCCCCTCCACGTCAGCTGCAAGAGTGACCAAGATCAGTGAGACCAGCCTCTGCCCCAGGACCTGCTGGTCCATCAGGCAGACTCGCCGGGACAGAAGGGAGGTAAACACCCAGGGGAGGGCCGCCCAGTGACAGCCAGCCCCCTTCAGGATGACTGCTCCTAGGGACGCCCATGCCCAGGGACAACCACAATGTGGACAGGAACCCCACCCCTGGCCTGGGGGTCAGGTCCCGGCCACTCTGCACCCCATTTCAGACAAGCCCTGGGCCCACACTCTTCTGTGAATGTGGAAGAACCAATCAGCGCATGTGGGGCCCAGCGAAAATCGAAAACACAGGGTCCTTGACACAAATTGCTAGCAATTTCAAGTTGGTGACAGCAGAGCATTAAACCAAGCAAGGGCCCTCCTGAGCTGGGACCCTTCTGAGCATGGCTTCTCCTGAATGGACGCCCCTGAGCATGTCCCCACGAGCATGTCCCCCCGAGCATGTCCCCCTGAGCATGGACCCCTGAGCATGGACACACGAGCATGGACCCCCGAGAATGTCCCCCTGAGCATGGACCCCCGAGCAT